>JAOPSE010000021.1:38800851-39400851 GCA_029449295.1 Zea luxurians
CGGGCTAGAAGGGAATCATGACTCATGGGTAAAGATGCGCCACCTCTGCAGAGTGTAAAACTGATATATCAGTCGTGCTCACGGTTATGAGCAGCCTGGACTCCTCACATGATAATTGAACTTGAAGATGGAAATAAATCGAGATCCGATGATCTGCCAATGGTTTGCATAAGTGGTTTCACTTAAGTTTTTTTGATATACTCTTATACCTTTGTTTAATTGGAATACTTGGGATTCACACTTATTAGTAAGACAAGTATTGTTAATAAAATGTTGACCAACTAAAATGCTTACTGCTCAACCTTAGCCTCACCTTGTTAAACTTGCATTAATTTTCCCCCACTTGCTGAGCCCCGACCATAAGTGAGCTCACCCTTTCTTAAATTTTGATCAGAAGTTTGCAGATGAAGTTATGTTGCTGAACTCCATGGATGCTAGTCTAGTGATACCCCCTATCATCTTTCTGTGGATGGATGTCCATGTTTCGCTGTACTTTGATGAATAAAGGTTAAGACATTATGTCTGTTCGAAGTGTAATATGTTAATATAATCGTTATTTACGCTTTTATGCATTGTTCTTTTGATATATTACACTTGTGACGTCAACATATGTGTGGAAATAGATCCTGGCACACATATGCAATGCACCTAGGTCTGCCCTCGGAAACGGGTGTGACACAATGATGCTCCATATTCTGTATCTTCCTCGAGTAGTTTAAGGACAAAGATTAGATGATTCATTTAACTCTATGTGGTGTGATAAGTTTGACATGCTTACATCTGCATTGAAAGATGACGGTCCGAAACTACCCTCTTCCGCCGAAGTTCTCGCCGCATTACAAGAGGTTGAGGGACTTGATGAAGACACAGAACTTGAGCTTTATGACATCCTCACCTCTAATGCACGCAAGTTTGAGTCGATGATGGCACTTCCAATGGAAAGGAGGAAGAGGTGGCTTATGATGCAGCTAAGGAAGTGAAACAACTTATATGTGAACTTAGATCTCTGTGTTGAACTGATTGTGTGAACTTGTCTTTGTGAAACTTTTGTGTGTGAACTTGATGTCTATGTGAAACTATTGTGTGCGAACTTGATGGTTATGTGAAACTGCTATGTGAAGGTTTGATGTCTTTGTAGAACTTTTATGTGTGAACTTGATGACTTTGTGAAACTGTTATTTGTGAACTTAATAGTTTCTGATAGTTGTAAATTGTTCATGCTCATTTTAAGTAGATGCAAAGTCAAGAAATCCTTGTTTGTATTCAAATTCTATGTGCAAAGTATCCAAACAACATCTAGAATTTAATTCTAGGAATTCAATTGATTGTACAACCAAACAAAAATAATGGAATTCAATCACTTTCTAGTCGATTGAATTCTATATAATTTATTTCTTGGAATTTATTTCTTGGAAAAGGTTTCATTTCTAGGCATCCAAATGGGCTGTTAGTGAATTCATGTAGTCTCATGAGTCTAGTAGGTTAATGGTCAAGAAATTTGAGATGTCAATGATGGGGGAGTTGAAGTGTTTCCTAGAATTTCAAATCAAACAATTCAAATACTTGAGACACAAACCAAGCACATACAAGATATTTTATAGAAGTTTTTAATGAAGGACGCCGAACCCATCAAGACATCCATGGGCACCAATGGGCATTTTGACCTCAACATGATAGTCTCAAATTAAAGAGGAATTTTCAGGCAAAGAGAAGTACTTCCACTCCAAATTTGATGGGTATGAAAGATTCTTTGCACCGATAAATATTTCTTTTGGACATATCGTTTCATAAGAGAATGAGTTTCTCTTGTATATGCTACTCCGACATCATCCAAAATTGGTAAATCTGTATTATATTCTTTTGGATTGCAATGTCTGAAGTAGCGTAACTTATGAATCCTTCTCTCTAGAGCTTAATTGATTAAAAAGTGCATATGTTCCATATGTTGCATGATTATCTTAAATTGATACTCCTTTAATGCAATGGTACTTTAAATTGCAAATAAGTACTCTCAATATGTATCAATTGAAATCATATATATGTGCACTAAAATTTGAGGATAAATTAATATACTATGTAGTTAGTGATCTTCTTATCTATCAATTGTATCAATTAGTGTTTTTTAATTGGTATCTTTCATACATGATCACTAGTTGTAGAATCCATACTGGTGCAATTTTTATGATGTCTCTTGTTGTGATAAGAAAATGCTAGGTGATATCTAGACTCCATGTATCAAGATTTATCTTCCAATTAGTATGACACTTTTCATTTGATATCTTGGACATATGTGACATCTATACCAACAAGAGCCTGCAAATGGATTCTAAATCCAACACAAGTCTAAAACTCTCTTGAAAAGATAAAATGAAAAGGTACATTATTTCATGTCACTCCATTACCTTTGTGTCACACCCGACTTTAAGGAACAAAGTCAAGTGCATCTCATACATGCGCTAAGAAGACAACATATATAATAACAGAGTGTATAGAGATAAATGTCACAAAACATCAGAGTTTTTATTACATAGCGGAAGTCTTATTACAAAATAAAAGAATAAATATAAAACGAACTAAGGATCGTCGGCGCCAATGTCAACTGAGAAACGCCACCTAGATCAGATCAAACTCCTCGCCTTGTGGCTCCTCCTGAACCACCTGTTCTTCTCCTATGGGGGGGTGTGAGATAGCAAGAGTGAGCTCACATACGTTCATAGCTCAACAAGTCGTGGGGAATAATGTGGCATGAACTCACCAAAGGTGGGAGTTCATGAAGTGTAAGGCTGATCAATGAAGTAAAGGCTGAAGCTGAGCATTGCTTTTATAAGTTGGTCAAAATTTTATTAGCAATTACTAAGTGTAAGTAAATACCAAACCTTAATGATAATAAAGAAAAGTAATAGTAAAATAATCCCAAATGCGATGCAAATGTCAAATTAAATTTAAGTTCCATAATTAATCATGTGAGGGTCCGAGCCGCTCATGACCGTGAGCACGGCTAGTATACTAGTTTTACACTCTGCAGAGGTTGCGCATCTTTACCCATAAGTCATGTTACCCATCTGCCAAGAGACGGCCAATCCCATACACCTCTACCGAGGAGGCGAGGCAGGGTAACACTACGAGGCCTTTACAAAGTTCCACTAGCTTCAGAAATCCCGCTACAGTTTATAGGAAGCTCCAGTGCAGGAATCCCTCGCCTCACCGCCATCGCAGCAAAATCAACCCAAGGACCTCCCTACACTGACCACTCCCCTACTGCCCTTGACCCTTTCGGGTAAGGAAGACCTCCACTAGCTTTTCTAGTTAATCAGCCAAGGGCGTCCCATTAAACCCTTGTGGTAGCACTGTTTTCCCGGGTGGTCGCTCCATGTTCCCATTAATTTAATGATCTTAACATGAACAGTAATAATAACAAGATAATAACAGAATAATCATGAATAGTGTATCTTCATACCCAATCCACATAAAGCAATAGCAGGTACTACCCAAAAATATTTCAGGGGTGAACAAGGTATAAAGATAACCAAAACTGGGGTAACCTAAAGGATCCCATCAAAATTAACCTATGCAGATCATTAAAACTAATAAGAACATGGCTGGGAAAACTAAGTGATCAAGGGCACAGCTTGGCTTCAATGAGCTCCTGCTCAGCTACCTCTACTTGCTGAACCTCAGATTCCACAGTAGCTTGCTCGTCTACTCGCATCAACACAATACATACATAGTATAGCATAAATTAACATCACATCAAACATGCAAATAAAATATATAGTAAAAATCTACACATTAAAATGAGATCATTGGAACTGGAATCATTAAATTTGTAGTTATAGATTTCAAGTTATGAATTTCCTAAGGTTTAATTTGATTAAAATAGGATTAGATGAGAAATTAATTTTCTTACTGTTTTCATGTAGAAACAGAGACTCTAGATGATGGAGAATATTATTACAAAATTTTAGAAATTGGAATGGCTCAATTTGGAGCTAGAATGAATTTTCTATGCAATAAACAAGTTTTAGGAATTCTTTTTATATTAGAAATCAATTTCTATATTTATTTACCTATTTTATATGTTCTCTGGACTGGGCCACATTTTCTGGAAAGTTCAGGGGCCCAGGCGTAAGTTTACCGAGACTCAGAGAATAGGGTCCATGGACTGCGGGTTCTATTCTCTAAAACTGTAAGGGTTTTTTTTTAAAAAAATGTGTCGCGAAGGGGTATCCTTAGATGTGGGCCGTTGGATTAGATCCGGACGGCGCAGATGAATCTCTCATCATATTTAACCTGCATGCTACGCTAGCCGTTCGATCTAGGACCGATGATTCGGATTTAATTATCCCGAGATCAAGGCCAAACTGTACGATGCGAGATCAACGGCTTGGATCGAAACGAGGTGAAACGGTATCGCTATTATAATCCGGGCCGCCGTTCTCGGATCCAACGGTTCTAAACACCCTTCCCCCCATCATCGCACCAGGGCCGTCTATTAAGAGATCTACGGTCCTGGCACGCCATCAACCTCGAGCTCCCACGTTACGGCAGCGCACCAAGAGCCACGACGGCGCTGACGACCGGCAGACATCAACCCCGCGCTCCTGCACCCCCATTTCCCAATTCGTCGCAGCTACACAATGCGCAATGCACAACGAGGACAAGGATGGGCTTGTTACCGGTGATCGATGCCACGGCGACGCTGGCCGCGATGAAGAGCGGACCGCGGCAGAGAAATGAAGTCCGGTGAGCAATTGCGCCTTGCTCGGCGACCGACCTCACCCGCGGACGACGCGCCACCCGTCTAGAAGGCCTACGGACGCTCCTAGACTAATTTCTGGGGTCCCAACGCCGGTGACCACTTGATTTGGATGTGGCGGCAGGCTTAGTCCTCACAGCAGAGAAGAACTCGCGGCTTGCCGCGGTAGGGCTACCGGCGTTGATCCGAACACGTGTATGGGGGCAGAGGAGGATGGCATGGCGAGCGCAACCGAGGAGCCTCCTCCATTTTATATCTGCGAGGGCAACAACCAATGCTGCCCCACCGGCGCAAAGTCCGGCGGTAGACGCGGTTCGCGCTGTTGAGGCCGATCGCGGTGGAAGGACTGACGGAAGGGTCCACAGCCAGAGGAACGCGGTGCAGGCGCAAGTGAAATAGGGCTGACCCGCGGGCCCCATCCATCAGTGGGCGTTGCACAGCGCGGATGGAGTGGGCTGACCACTGAGATGCGGGTCCCACAGGCAGAGTCTCGACACGGAGTGGAGATGAGAGGTGGGCTGCGCGGATGGGAAGTCAGAGTGGGCCGAATTGGAGGTCTGAGGCCCAAATAGCCTTTTATTCTTTTCCTTTTTATTCTCTGTTTCCCTTCCTCTATTCCCAAATTCATTTTTGAATTTCGAATTTGAATTCACACTTGTGCCTAATTTATTCTCAATTCATGTTATGGAATTTAGAATACCAACTTTGGAGATATAATTATATTATTATATATTTTATTTTTTTTCTTTATATCATTTCTCTTCTTCTCATTTTCAAAATCCCCATTTTCAAGCTAGGGTTTAATCCAACCTTAGAATCATTATCTTATTATTATTATTATTATTATTTTTTTTATTTTAATGCACAAACATATAAAACTCCAACAAGATGCACTTTATTTTATTTTAGAATCATTTGTTTTGATTAATCCCTAAATTTTGAGTATGCTCTTTTTATGATGCAAATGAGACACATGAAATTGAGGATATCTCTCTATTATTCTTGGTATACAACTTTGAGTATTACAAATCCTACCCCCCTTAAAAATAATCTCGTCCGCGAGATTAGGAAGTTCTAGGGAAAAGGTGAGGAAAATCTATACGAAGCTCATCTTCTCTTTCCCAAGTTGCTTCATCTTCACCGTGGTGGCTCCATTGCACTTTGCACATCTTTATAACCTTATTCCTCGTGACTCGAGTCAGTGTATCGAGAATCTTGATGGGGTACTCAGCATAAGTCAGATCCTCTTGAACACTAAGGTCCTCCATTGGTAACTGCTCTTCAGGTACATGAGACATTTCTTCAGCTGAGATACATGAAAAACATCATGTACATCCGAAAGATGATCCGGTAACTCCAATTGATATGCCACCTCTCCCACTCGCTTTAATATTAAGAAGGGTCCAATAAAGCGAGGGGACAACTTTCCTTTGACTTTAAATCTTCTCATACCCCGGAGTGGTGACACCTTCAAATAGACATAATCTCCCTCCTTAAACTCAAGCAGTCTCCTCCGGGTATCAGCATAGCTTTTCTGCCTTGATTGTGCAGTTCTCAAATTCTCCCTTATTTGCTGGACTTGTTCTTCTGCTTCTTGTATAATCTCAGGCCCAAACAACTGCCTTTCACTAGTTTGATCCCAATACAGTGGAGTCCTGCATTTTCTGCCATATAAAGCCTCAAACGGTGACATCTTCAAACTGGCCTGATAGCTATTATTATATGACAACTCCGCATACAGTAGACTCTTATCCCAACTACCACCATGCTTAAGGGCACAAGCTCTTAACATATCTTCTAGCACTTGGTTAGTCCTCTCTGTCTACCCATCAGTCTGGGGGTGGTAAGCCGAACTAAAATTCAATCTTGTATCCAAGGACTCATGCAACTTCTTCCAATACCGAGAGGTAAACTGTGATCCCCGGTCTGACACAATCTTCTTTGGCACACCATGTAGGCAGACAATCCGTGCCATGTACAACTCTGCTAAATTGGCTCCTGAATACGTGGTCTTCACTGGAATAAAGTGGGCTACCTTAGTTAGCCTGTCCACAATCACCCATATAGAATCATATCCAGCAGACGTGCGGGGTAATCCAACAATGAAGTCCATGCCAATCTCTTCCCATTTCCACTCAGGTATCTTCAGTGGATGCAGTAGTCCGGCTGGCCTCTAGTGTTCAGCCTTAACTCTTTGGCATACATCGCACATAGCCACATGTGCAGCCACATCTCTCTTCAATCCATACCACCAATATTTTTGCTTCAAATCCTAATACATCTTAGTACTCCTAGGATGGATAGAATAAACTGAGTCACGTGCCTCCTTCAATATGGTTTCCCGAAGACTATCAATATCAGGAACACAGATCCGATTCTTGAACCATACCGTGCCTTGCTCATCTTCTGTGAATTCCGGGCCTCTACCCTCTGTTATCAGATCCTTGATCTCCTGAATCTTAGCATCACCAATCTGACCTTTACGAATTTCTTGCTCCAAGGTAGGTTCCAATTCAATGGTAACTCCTTTCGTTTGTGTAACAATTCCCAGGTTGAGCCTCTCAAAATCTTTTGCTAATTCATCAGGTAGCTGGACAACGAAAGCGGAGTGAACATGCTCCTTCTGACTCAAGGCATCTGCAACCAAATTTGCCTTGCCTGGGTGGTAATGAATCTCCAAATCATAATCCTTAATAAGCTCCAACCAACGACGTTGCCTAAGGTTGAGATCCTTCTGAGTGAATATGTACTTCAAGCTCTTATGATCCGTGTATACTTGGCACTTAGTTCCCATAATGTAGTGTCTCCAAATCGTAAGTGCATGCACAACGGCAGCCAGCTCCAAGTCATGAGTGGGGTAGTTCAATTCATGTTTCCGCAACTGACGAGATGCATAGGCGATCACATGACCTTCTTGCATAAGCACACATCCCAATCCTTGGCCACATGCATCACAATAAATGTCAAATCCCTTCTGCAGATCTGGCATAATCAATACTAGTGGTGACATCAATCTCTCCTTCAATTGATCAAAGCTCTCTTGGCATTTCTCATCCCACTTGAATTCTCTTCCTTTCTCCAAAAGCGAGGTCATAGGCTTGGCAATCTTAGAGAACCCTTCAATAAATCTCCGATAATATCCTGCAAGCCCCAAGAAACTCCGAATCTCAGTAACTGTAGTGGGCACTCTCCACTCCATTATCTCCTTCACTTTAGCAGGATCCACTGCTATTCCTCCATTAGAAATAATATGACCAAGGAATGACACCTTGTCAATCCAAAACTCGCACTTGCTGAACTTAGCATAGAGTTGATTATCTCGTAGCTTCTGTAGCACCAACCTTAGATGTTCTTCATGATCACTTTCATTCTTAGAATAGATAAGAATATCGTCGATGAACACCACGACGAATCTATCCAAATACTCCATAACTACCTTATTCATCA
Source organism: Zea luxurians (assembly GCA_029449295.1). Taxonomy (NCBI): domain Eukaryota; kingdom Viridiplantae; phylum Streptophyta; class Magnoliopsida; order Poales; family Poaceae; genus Zea; species Zea luxurians. The sequence goes on from JAOPSE010000021.1 coordinate 38,809,055, forward strand.
AATTCATGAAATAAGCTGGTGCATTGGTTAATCCAAATGACATAACAGTGAACTCATATAATCCATATCGGGTTGAGAAAGCCGTCTTAGGAATATCTGATGGTCTAATCTTCATCTGATGGTATCCCGATCGGAGATCAATCTTCGAGAATACCCTGGCTCCTCTCATCTGATCAAACAAATCCTCAATACGGGGTAACGGATACTTGTTCTTCACAGTGACATCATTAAGTGATCTATAGTCCACACACATCCGTTGCGATCCATCCTTCTTCTGTACAAATAACACCAGTGCTCCCCAAGGTGAGGAATCGGACGAATGTACCCCGCTTCTTGTAACTCAGTTAATTGCTTCTTAAGCTTATTCAGTTCTTCTACAGCCATCCTGTATGGTCGTTTAGAAATAGGGGCAGTTCCAGGTAAAAGATCAATGACAAACTCAACTTCTCTATCTGGTGGCATCCCTGGTAACTCCTCTGGAAAGACATCCGGAAAATCTCGAACCACCTGGATGTTGTCACCAACAAACTCCTCAGGTATAAAGAACATTGCATGCTTGGATGAGGTGGTTACTGCAATATTAACTTGAAATGTTTCTCCTTTAGGACTAGTGAGCTCTATAGTACCCCTACCACATGCTATAATGGCCTTTGCCTTTCTTAACCATGACATACCAAGGATCAGATCTATACTGCTGGCCTCTAATATTATAGCAGTAGCTCCAAATTCTCTTCCCATAATTGATAATGTCAATCTACGTGTCATTTGATTCACCTAAATAGGCCCTTTAGGTGTGATTACTATCATTGGTTTTCTCATATTTAGCAGGGGTATCTCATTAGTGTTGGCATATGGAGCAGACATGAATGAATGTGTAGCACCAGAATCAAATAGTATGGTTGCAGGAATTGCATAAATGTAAAATATACCGAGTACGATGTCAGCACCATCAGGAGTATCATCAACGCTGACTTGATTCACCCTGGCTATAGAAAATCCTTTGCCAGGAGTCTGTTGCTTGTTCTTAGCTGGTGTACCAGAATTTCCCATCGGACAAGCATTAGCATAGTGCCCAATCTGACTGCACTTGAAGCATGTAGGGCCGGTCTTCTGTCCTGCAGACCTCGTCGGGGTGCCAGTGGGAGTAGCCTGATGAGTAGGAGGTGTCCATGGGGACCCCTGTGGAGCATACTGAACTGGGCGTGGTCCTCCTGGTCGAGTCGGTGTACCCTGTGGTGAAACGTAGCGGGGACGAAAACTGCTGCTACCCTGTCCCTGCGAGAATCACCCAGTTGAACATGCTTGTGTTCAATAGCAAGAGCCTTATCCAGTAGCCTCTGAAATGATGGAAAGGTGTGGGCAACCAGTGCATACTGCAAGGGTCCATTAAGTCCTTCAATAAAGTGCTCCTGCTTCCTTTCATCCTCAGCAACTTCCTCCGGAGCATATCTCGACAGCTGAATAAATTTCTCTGTACTCGCTGACCGACATGTTGCCTTTCTTCAATGACAGAAACTCCTTCTTCTTGATCTTTATCATACCAGCTGGAATATGGTAGTTCCTGAACTATGTACTGAACTCTACCCAAGTAATAGTATCAGCAGCATCATGGGCAGCAGTATAAGAATCCCACCAGTCAGCAGCCGGACCTGTCAGACGACCTGAGGCATAAAGAACTTTCTCTCGGTCTGAGCATTGGGCGATGTTGAGCATCTTCTCAATTGACTTCAACCAATCATCTGCATCAAGTGGATCTGGCGAACTGGCGAAGGTCGGTGGCTTATGACTCATAAATTCCCGGTGCTTATCACGAGGTGGAACTGGTGGTGGTGGTGGTGGAGGCAATGGCACTTGTTGCTGTTGTTGCTGTTGTTGAAGTTGTTGTTGCCGCTGCTGTTGTTGCGCCCTTCTCTCCTGGCACATCTCTTCTCTCTCCTGGCGCTACTCTTGGCGTATCTCTTCTCTTTCCTGACGCATCTCCTGGCGTTCTTGCTGCATCTGGGCACGCATATCGGCCATAGTGTCCGCCATTTGCTGCATCACCCTCATCTGAGCTGCAATCAGTGGATCAACTCCGCCTGGTGGAGGATTAGGAGGATTCATCTCTGCTGGCTGTGGCTGAGGTTGTCTATATATCCTCCGAGTGTGTCGATTAGGAGGTAAATCAATTCCACCACCCCTCCTGGTATTGACCATCTGAGTTAGATACATATGGTAAGAGAGAGTAGCAGACAAGGCAGTAATTACGAATCGTGTTACTTTGGGGGATTTATTAGCTAAGCAGATTAATGTTTTACCTACCATAGCTAATTCATTACCTTATAGTGGTACATACTAAGATGTCCATATATAATACTTCAATCAATCAAAGAAGCAAATCAGACATTTTTCATCAGAACAATCAACCAACATTTTTAAATATAGAAAATAGTTTTGATTTTGTCTTAGGTTTCCTATCTCTTAAAAATGTCACAGGGGTAGGGATTCCAAGGTGTGAAATCCGTCTTGTCTTGGAGTAGAAAAGGTAAGAATGATCAGAGTAGAACAGTAGAAGGTGAGACAGGATCAAGATAAGATAAGAAGGAATCAGAGTAAGGTAAGTAGGTAAGGGTTTGTCCATTTCTATCAAGGTTTCGTCCTACAGTCAACATTTCCTCTGATACCACTTCTGTCACACCCGGCTTTAAGGAACAAAGCCAGGTGCATCTCATACATGCGCCAAGAAGACAACATATATAATAACAGAGTGTATAGAGATAAATGTCACAAAACATCAGAGTTTTTATTACATAGCAGAAGTCTTATTACAAAATAAAAGAATAAATATAAAACGAACTAAGGATCGTCGGCGCCAATGTCAACTGAGAAACGCCACCTAGATCAGATCAAACTCCTCGCCTTGTGGCTCCTCCTGAACCACCTATTCTTCTCCTGTGGGGGGGTGTGAGATAGCAAGAGTGAGCTCACATACGTTCATAGCTCAACAAGTCGTGGGGAATAATGTGGCATGAACTCACCAAAGGTGGGAGTTCATGAAGTGTAAGGCTGATCAATGAAGTAAAGGCTGAAGCTGAGCATTGCTTTTATAAGTTGGTCAAAATTTTATTAGCAATTACTAAGTGTAAGTAAATACCAAACCTTAATGATAATAAAGAAAAGTAATAGTAAAATAATCCCAAATGCGATGCAAATGTCAAATTAAATTTAAGTTCCATAATTAATCATGTGAGGGTCCGAGCCGCTCATGACCGTGAGCATGGCTAGTATACTAGTTTTACACTCTGCAGAGGTTGCGCATCTTTACCCACAAGTCATGTTACCCATCTGCCAAGAGACGGCCAATCCCATACACCTATACCGAGGAGGCGAGGCAGGGTAACACTACGAGGCCTTCACAAAGTTCCACTAGCTTCAGAAATCCCGCTATAGTTTATAGGAAGCTCCAGTGCAGGAATCCCTCGCCTGACCACCATCGCAGCAAAATCAACCCAAGGACCTCCCTACACTGACCACTCCCCTACTGCCCTTGCCCCTTTCGGGTAAGGAAGACCTCCACTAGCTTTCCTAGTTAATCAGCCAAGGGCGTCCCATTAAACCCTTGTGGTAGCACTGTTTTCCCGGGTGGTCGCTCCATGTTCCCATTAATTTAATGATCTTAACATGAACAGTAATAATAACAAGATAATAACAGAATAATCATGAATAGTGTATCTTCATACCCAATCCACATAAAGCAATAGCAGGTACTACCCAAAAATATTTCAGGGGTGAACAAGGTATAAAGATAACCAAAACTGGGGTAACCTAAAGGATCCCATCAAAATTAACCTATGCAGATCATTAAAATTAATAAGAACATGGCTGGGAAAAGTAAGTGATCAAGGGCACAACTTGCCTTCAATGAGCTCCTGCTCAGCTACCTCTACTTGCTGAACCTCAGATTCCACAGTGGCTTGCTCGTCTACTCGCATCAACACAATACATACATAGTATAGCATAAATTAACATCACATCAAACATGCAAATAAAATATACAGTAAAAATCTACACATTAAAATGAGATCATTGGAACTAGAATCATTAAATTTGGAGTTATAGATTTCAAGTTATGAATTTCCTAAGGTTCAATGTGATTAAAATAGGATTAGATGAGAAATTAATTTTCTTACTGTTTTCATGTAGAAACAGAGACTCTAGATGATGGAGAATATTATTACAAAATTTTAGAAATTGGAATGGCTCAATTTGGAGCTAGAATGAATTTTCTATGCAATAAACAAGTTTTAGGAATTCTTTTTATATTAAAAATCAATTTCTGTATTTATTTACCTATTTTATATGTTCTCTGGACTGGGCCACATTTTCTGGAAAGTTCAGGGGCCCAGGCGTAAGTTTACCGAGACTCAGAGAATAGGGTCCATGGACTGCGGGTTCTATTCTCTAAAACTGTAAGGGTTTTTTTTTAAAAAAATGTGTCACGAAGGGGTATCCTTAGATGTGGGCCGTTGGATTAGATCTGGACGACGCAGATGAATCTCTCATCATACTGAACCCACATGCTACGCTAGCCGTTGGATCTAGGACCGATGATTGGATTGAAACGGCTAGCGTAGATCAAGGCCCAACTGTACGTGCGAGATCAACGGCTTGGATTGAAACGAGGTGAAACGGTATCACTATTCTAATCCGGGCCGCCGTTCTCGGATCCAACGGTTTCTAAACACCCTTCCCCCCATCATCGCACCAGGGCCGTCTATTAAGAGATCTACAGTCCTGGCACGCCATCAACCTCGAGCTCCCACGTTACGGCAGCACCCAGAGCCACGGTGACGCTGACGACCGGCGGACATCAACCCCGCGCTCCTGCACCCCTATTTCCCAATTCGTCGCAGCTACACAATGTGCAATGCACAACGAGGACAAGGATGGGCTTGTTACCGGTGATCGATGCCACGGCGACGCTGGCCGCGACGAAGAGCAGACCGCGGCAGAGAAATGAAGTCCGGTGAGCAATTGCGCCTTGCTCGGCGACCGACCTCACCCGCGGACGACGCGCCACCCGTCCAGAAGGCCTACGGACGCTCCTAGACTAATTTCTGGGGTCCCAACACCGGTGACCACTTGATTTGGATGTGGCGGCAGGCTTAGTCCTCATGGCAGAGAAGAACTCGCGGCTCGCCGCGGTAGGGCTACCGGCGTTGATTCGAAGATGTGTATGGGGGCAGAGGAGGATGGCATGGCGAGCGCAACCGAGGAGCCTCCTCCATTTTATATCTGTGAGGGCAACAACCAATGCCGCCCCACTGGCGCAAAGTCCAGCGGTAGACGCGGTTCGCGCTGTTGAGGCCGATCGCGGTGGAAGGACTGACGGAAGGGTCCACAGCCAGAGGAACGCGGTGCAGGCACAAGTGAAATAGGGCTGACCCGCGGGCCCCATCCATCAGTGGGCGTTGCACAGCGCGGATGGAGTGGGCTGACCACTGAGATGCGGGTCCCACAGGCAGAGTCTCGACGCGGAGTGGAGATGAGAGGTGGGCTGCGCGGATGGGAAGTCACAGTGGGCTGAATTGGAGGTCTGAGGCCCAAATAGCCTTTTATTCTTTTCCTTTTTATTCTCTGTTTCCCTTCCTCTATTCCCAAATTCATTTTTGAATTTCGAATTTGAATTCACACTTGTGCCTAATTTATTCTCAATTCATGTTGTGGAATTTAGAATACCAACTTTGGAGATATAATTATATTATTATATATTTTATTTTTTTTCTTTATATCATTTCTCTTCTTCTCATTTTCAAAATCCCCATTTTCAAGCTAGGGTTTAATCCAACCTTAGAATCATTATTATTATTATTATTATTATTTTAATGCACAAACATATAAAACTCCAACAAGATGCACTTTATTTTATTTTAGAATCATTTGTTTTGATTAATCCCTAAATTTTGAGTATGCTCTTTTTATGATGCAAATGAGACACATGAAATTGAGGATATCTCTCTATTATTCTTGGTATACAACTTTGAGTATTACACTTTGTGCATCTAAGGATCCTTTTCATGATAGTGTGCTCAAATCTTGTTTAATCATAATTTCTTCCTTTTATATCCTTTGTATCCTTTTTGGAGATTTATGACAAAGGGGGATAAATTGTGCATTAAAGCTTACTTTTCAATCTTATGTACCTAATTGTAAGAAGAATTGTGAAAAGGGGAGAATCATAAGCAAAAAGTAAAATGTGAGAACTTATGAGTGCATAATATGTAATGAGCATCATATTTAATTTGTGACACTTTGCACCCCATGAATTGTATGATATAAGTTGTCTCTCCACTTTGACCTAGATATGTGCTTTTGACATTTGAGGACAAAATTGGTATTATCTAAAATGCACATATTTAGGGGGAGCGAACTATATCATAAGATTCAAATTGTTGTTTATAAATTTCCTGTAAGCTTTAAGAGTGTTGTCATCAATCACCAAAAAGGGGAGAGATTGAAAGTGCATGTAACCCTTTTGTTGGTTTCGGTGATTTGGATAACAACACTCTCAAAGGACTAATTAGTTTGCTAAGTGTTGATCAGGAAAGTAGAAAAGGAAATTATGATTGAAAACAGTCAAGGGACAAGGATTGATATGAAAATGTCTCATGTACACGGATTGTTCATGATATAAAAGTATAAGGATCAACATCAAACAATGAAAAGGATATCCTATAGGTAAGGTCATTTGGATATGTGGAGATGGGATATTCCATGAATACCAAAAGTCGAAGGATCATCTATCAGATAACTAGACATCAAAGGATTCAATGTACACTCAAGAGGTATGGCTTAAGGAAAGCTTGATCAAGTGGAGAAGCAAGTTCTTGCATTTAGTCAAGGGACAAATCAAGCCAGATAGAAGTCATATAAGGATGAGTGATCTTTGTTGAAGATAGAGATTGAAGTAAATGAAAGGAAGTGTTAAGCCAAAATGAATAGGATATAAGGAATCATGAATTCATTTGACCATATTGATGTTGGTACATATATGTTTCTATGGGAATCACACTGAGGCTTGATTGATCTTAACACTCATCTAGAAGACATTCAAGCAAGGTTCACAATATTGAAGAAATGATGCTCAATTAAATGTGACTTGGAGATAGTCTGATATGGTGAAGACATGCAAGGAAAGGGCTTCGAAGGACTAAGCGAAGGTGAAGGTCAGGCAGATGACTTGTGGACTGAGGTACCATGGCTAAGGTGAAGAAGAAAGTACTTGCAAGATGTCAACGGGATAATCAGATTGTGAAGAGTCATACAGTGATGAAGAACACAACATTTGAAGATGTGATTGGAAGTCATCAATTTAATTCATATGTGATGAGATGATTCAAATCATATGACACAAGGTTGCTAGCTCAAGACAAGTGAAGAAGTTTGGGTCATTCCATTGTTTAAATATGTTCTTGGTGACTATTGCAATACATTGGAACACAATGAGGTAAGTGTATTGCTTAGATTTGAATGTTGGAGTTCCAAGTGTCTATTAGAGAATTAGTTTGATTTTTATTTTGAGTTCTTGAGTTTAGGAATTGTCATACTATCAAGAGTGATCCACAAATGAGTATTGGTACTTGCACTAAAGATCGAAATCCTTGATTCAAACCTCCTATCTTACCTTGTTAATCCTTAGGGGAAGTATGTAGTTCAACCTTTTTAAAGCTTATCTTGGCCAAATTGCTGTCTAAAAAATCTAGGTTGAACTGGAGACCTAGGGTGGTTCAACTGGTATTACATAGTGATCCTCTCTAGAAATTCCAGGTTCAACTGGTATTTCGAGGGCAATTCAACTGTAAATTTGCAGGGACCTCTTTGGTGGATCTCGGTTTAACCGGGATGCACACCGGTTCAACCAATCCTAGCTCACTCAAACCTAGACCCATTAACGGTTGCACTATCTTCATTCGAGCGATTTCACTCCATTCTCAAGCTCCAAGTCCTCCTCCCTTCGATTGGTGGGAAGAGTCTTCGATGTGAGATAAGTTGTTAGATCTCAAACGTGATTTCAACTCTCATTCTTTGATCTATCTCTCAAGCTTTGGTGCAAGAACAAGTTCTTTATGTATTCATTTCTCTTGGAGTTCCAAGCTCCTAGACGGCTAGACGTTACTTGTGAATCTCCAAAGCTTGTGGAAGACCACAAGAAGTTTGTATTACCCGCTCTTTTGAGAAATCTCTAGTAAGTGACCGCACTTTGAACTTTGTGGTTGGTGTCGTCGAGGGGAGGATTAGAGTTGAAAGAGACCTGGATCTTTATGGCTGCCTCAATGAGGAAGTAGGGCACCTTGGTGGTGTGACCGAACCTCGGGATAAATCTTATGTCTCTTGTGTTCTTGATTATTGTGATTGTCTTGTTCTTCATACTTACATTACTTTGTGGAAGATTTGCCCATAAATTTGTGGTGTCTAGGTTTTGAGAAGTTTCCCTTTCAGATCTACTTCCTACAACCCTAAGGAACATCAAGGACATCACATACATAAAGTTTATTTGGTGATTTTAGGGATCAATTTAGTTTATTTCTCATTTTCCCATTGAACTGGTTCAGAGTGGTTGAACCACCCCTGATAGAGATTGAATCGGCCTGCACTAGTTGAACTAATTATTCTCAGTTCATTTCGAGTTTTTTGTGAAATTTTTAAGTGTGGCCTATTCACCCCCTCTAGGCCACTTTCACAAAGGGAAAAGACGATAGTGCCCTTATCTTACTAGTAGCTCAAATGTATATATTTGAGGGTATGATTGTAATTTTGCCAAAGTTGTATCCTGTAGCTATAAATAGAAGCACGATGCCATGCATTGGACACACTTTTTGGCTAGAGTATACTACATCGCTCAGTGTATTTCCTTCACCCTTATGTTACTGACTATAAAACTGAAGGTACATTTGTAATCATTTGCTATATTGTAAAGGATTAAGTGTTGGGGGCCCTCTTTAGCCAAAGGTCCTCAAAACATTAACTAACAAATTATCTTTCAGCTTGTTTTAAGTGTACCATGACAAATACCGAAGGACACCTTCGTCTAGGAACAATATACAACCATCATAGCTACAGGGACAAAGTTGAAGAGCTTTGGATTATTGGCGCATGGTGTGTGCGAAAACAAGGTTGACTAGTCCCTTGTGGTTTGGGTTGATGATGAGTGGTTGTAAATGGGTAGCTGTAACACCCTAAATTTCTATTCTGATTTAGAAAAGATTCTTTGAAGGTCTTGAAGAAAGATACACTTTTATTTTCTTACCATTGAAATTACTTTCCCTAAAATCAATATAAAAAGAACCCTAAATAAGTTATAATATCCCTTTTATTTATATATATATATAAATTCTTTATGCTTTCAAAAAAAAGAGAACTAAAAAATATATATCTAGACAAAAGATATAATTTGCCCTCTACTAACCAAAGTAAATAAATAATGACTATTTTTTTCTTAATTAACTTTTAAAGTTTACCACTAGTTTCAAATAACCTTTCCTCCATATAAATAAAATGAGAAGTACATATTTGCCTAGCTAAAAGCAATAGGATAATTAATATAATATACATAAAACATTTTTTTGCATTTCATGTTGGAATTTGACTATTGCATAAAATTTGAATTTGAAACATGTACCCAGTTTTGAATTTGAATAAAAAAATAAAAACAAAAAAGAGAAAAATAGAAAATCTTGCAAAGGTCAAAACCTCTTCTGTGGGCCCAATCTAATTCCGTCGACCCACTCCTCCAACTCCTAGCCGTGTGGCCCACCATCACTCACGCGACCCATTTCCTCAAGTGTGTGTACCCTAGACACTGTCAGGTGGGACCCACGCGTCGGTCATCTTCTTCCCAACTCCATGTTGAAGCCAGCAATCTGGGGCCGACCAAATCGACCGAAACCAACGCCTCGCAAACGCTCCTTCGCACTAGTTGATTCGGCCTCAGCCCGAGCTTCTTGGCAACGAATTCATCGACCAGCTATATAACCCTAGCTATCTCGTGCCCTAAACCGAAGAGTTGTCGTGGTGCGTAGAGAGCAATGGAGGAGAGAGGGTCGTCGTACCTAGAACCTGTCACACCTGGTTTTGGAAGGTAAACCAAATGCAAACCATGTACGTGCCAGGATCAGAAATTCACGTACACGGCGATTACATAAATGACTCATCATAGCACAATGCTTCGAATAACAATAAAGAGTAAGTAATAATATAAAAGTCTAGAGTCATTTACAATATATAATCAAAGTACACAGAATAGAAAAGTAGCCAACGTAAACCCACCACGGGCAGCTAACTGGGGGAGGTCGCTAGCCTAATCCTCGAACTCGTCGAAGTCCTAGAACTCCTGGAGATCCACCTCGATGCCTTCTTCTTTACCTGAGCATAGATTGCACCAAAGGCAACGTCGTGTTTTGTGAAAGCAAGGGTGAGTACACATCAACGTACTCAGCAAATGTCCTGTTTGGCTAAAGTGGACTAGCTTTATGTGGGGTTAAGGTCAAAGCAGTTGCTTTTAGTTGGTCAGGTATTTATTATTAGTGGAAGCCAAGTTTTATAATATACCAACCAGTGAATCATTTCCTCATGGAGGAACATCATTATCATCATCGAACCAATATAATAAATAGAACCATTATATCTCGAACCATATGTATCTCTAATCAAAGAGGATCCCAAGGTCGCTCTTAACCGTGAGCACGACTGATATATCAGTTTCTAATCCTCTGCAGAGGTTGCACACTTTACCCATGAGTCATGATTCCCTTTCTGCCCAGGGAGAGCTAATCCCCATTGACCACTACCTAGGTGGCCTGGTAGGGTATCACTACGTAGCCTTTACAAAGACTCCCCTGGTGCATAGTTGCTCGTTAGGTTTCGCCAGTCGTACAAACGCAGTACACCTCCCTAAGGTGGGTGACTAACAAAACCAAATCGAATGAACCTCTGCACCCTCCCTTGGCAGCGCGAGCACTACGCCCCGGCCCCCATTGATGGTCCTCCGGCAAAGCCAACTATACCCCTAGGTTCATCTAATTAATCAGCTAAGGGCGTCCCATTCCACCCTCATGCCTACACTATTATCCCGGGTGGTCACTCCACGAATAGGTCCTTACGGAGAGGTACTCAGGGAAAATGGCCTGAGTCCCCTAAAATATCACAAGATCATCAGTATAATCAAGATATCATCGTATCATAAGTGTTCGCATCATGTTCATTGATTAGAGTAGAGCAATAGCATGAAGCTAACCATAATAACCCAAAAGGTAATCAAGGACAAGGTAAATACAAAGCTAGTCAATCCTTAGGTTTCAATTAAGTAATTTGGGACAGTGAATTATAAGTAGATAGGACATAATGGGTCAGAGGACACTTGCCTTCACCAAACAGATGATCAGGGTCTTCAATCTCGTGGAACTCGAAGAACTGGATCACTTGGTCGCCAACGCTTGATCTTTGATTCCTCGAAGCTCGGAAACGGATCGCAATCTATTCGCGACGTAAAGCGAAGACAAACAAGCACAAGGAAACAAACATATATATGCATAAGAACATTACACCATTCAAAGACAAACATAATAAAATATGCAAAACAAAATAGAGCGTGTTACTACGGTCACGCGAGGAAAAAGAAACGCGACAGTCGAAGTTACGGTCGAGAAGTTATCGCGTTTACGTTGAACAGGTATAACTATAACCTTTAATTCGACATTATCAAATATAAATAATACTTACCATTTAGCTTCGATTAACATGTTACACTAGCAGCTATCAGTTAAACCAGTAATTTAATTAACACGAGAGATTCTAAGCAAGGCAAATTTACGACGCGCGAAACAGCACGACAGAGTGCGGAACGACATGCGGACACGTGCGACATAGCATGCTGACGACACATGAAGCATTGCGCAGAACTAGCGTGAACGACGCGCGAACCAGCACAAGCGACAGGAGAGACAAATTAAATAGGTGACACGTTTGTACTAAACAAATATTAAATAAATAAAAAATAGTTAACTTAATATTTGCCATGCCAATGTTTACTATAAACGCGCAAGTTGAACACTACACATTTAATCTAATTGGGATATTAATCTAATAAATATTAGTCGAGCAAAATTAAGTTAATTATCTAAAATATGTGACCTCATGAATTAACGTTATTAACATGAGCATTTATAAGCAACAACAATTTATTATCACACGCAGACGCCGCGCGACACACGAACCAAACGCGCGACACGAACGCGTGAAGGAAGTGACGACGACGCGCAAACAGCGCACGAATGACACACGAACACGCGCGCTATAACGTGCGAGCAATGAGATAGTGCGCGACTACGCGCGGACACACGCGACTTAGCGCGCGGACCACGTGCGACTACGCATACGATCCTCACGCGTGATACGTGCGGGCAACACATACGAAACAGCATGCACGACAGCACGCATGACACACGTGTATGACGCGCACGATACGCGAGAAAAGCTAAACAGACATCACGTTTACATTAAACAAATATTAGTTGAAAACATCTGAGTCGGAACTAACCACATTAATTTGCATCTATAAAATCACCATTTTAAAACTATACCTTAATTTTAATTAGAATGTCATTCAAATAAATCTTGGATTAATTACCCAATTAACGAAAACATGTGTTGCGACCAAATAATATTACTACACGTAGTCGAGGTTATTACGAAGTCGTTACGACCGAAATGAGTCGAGACGGACTCGCCAAGCAACATGTATATTAAATAACTAGCGTTTCTTGGATTTAGACTATGTGGCGCTATTCTATTGGTCAAAGGCTAATCGTACAATGGACCACATGGGTCACAACCTTAGACAATCTTTAGGATATATGGCATTAAGGGGAACATGAGATTGAATGGCATGCAAGTGGGGACCACATGATGCACGATTTTGTGATGGGTTGGACGATATGTATAGATGGCCAATAAGCATGAGGCCCGCGAGCCCGGCACGAAGCCCACTGTTTGGGCCCGGTCCAAGCCCGGCACGGCCTAGTTCTATGCGGGCCCGGGCCGGCCCGGCATGAAAAAGCGGGCTGGGCTCGGACAAGAAACTAGGCACGGTGGGCTAGCCCGGCACGGCCCGTTTACCTCTAAGCACATTGAGCCCGCTTTTTTACACTAAAACATGTTTTCCGCCCGCTTAGCCCGCTTTTTTCATGCTAAACGGGCCGGGTCCGCTGCGGGCCGGACTCGGACAGGGAATTGAGCCTGTGGGCTTAGAAGGCCTGGCCCGATTTCCTAACCGTGTCTGGCGGGCCAGGCCCAAAATGGGTCGTGCTTCACCGGGCCTGGGCCGGATGGCCCGTTTGGCCATCTCTAACGACATGCATGTTTCCTGGTCGCATGCTGCGTGCATGTGGGTGGGGCCCAGGAGCATTTTCTTTTCTCCTTCACACAGAGACGGCAGTTTCTTCTCTCCTTTCTTTTCTCCCGGGTCGTAACAGCATGGGCAGAGGAATGTGCGGGAGACATGCATGCCAGCCCCACGAGCGGTTATTTCTTCTTTCTCATTCCATCAGCTACGAGCCTATGACGAGCAGCAGTTTTCTCTTCCTCCTTCCATTGGATAGGACGAGCACGCATGCACGAAGACGATGGGGAAGTGCGGCTCACTAGTACAATTTGGCTCTATACAAACGGTAGGCTTTTTACATCATAGGCGGTTCGGTTAGAAAACCGCTTGGGATGTCCCAGGCTATTCGGACCGCTATTAGTATCACAAGCAGTTTTTGTTTCGTACCGCTTGTGGTGCTCTATTCTTTTCACAAACGGATCGTAATGAAAAATCGTCTGTGATTGTGATTTGATTACCATATTAATATTTTAATTTTTAACAGAAATATGCAAATACAATTTAAATGAATTAATATTTTAATTTTTAACAGAAATATGCAAATACAATTTAAATGAATTTTAATAGCACACATAGATAACTAGAGAGATTTTAAATTAATTGGCAACCACAATGCATAGTCGATCATACATGCTAACAAATACAATTTGATTCATACAATTTTTCATGAACTACCATTTTTCCGCATGTATGGCTTTAAGTTCTTATCAATTTTCTTTTCCACACGCTTGATTCTCTCTGGACCGTTAAAGACGAACATCTCTTCATACTTATTGTATTCCTCATCTCCGTATCCCATATTCTCAACTCCAACAATTTTTTGCTTTCCAGAAATAACTACATGCATCTTCTCATCTGCTGGATCGAGTACATAAAACACTTGTGCAACACATTCGGCGAGAACCCACGGGTCATCTTTATATCCTACTTTCTTTAAGTCAACCACTGTGAGTCCGTAGTTATCCACTATCACCCCCATGGGATGTTGTACCCATTGGCACTTAAATAAGGGTATTTTCATGCTTGGGCCATAATCAAGTGCCCATATTTCCTCTATGAATCCAAAATATGTGGTCTTCTGTCCATGTAGGTCAAAAGCATCGATACGAACACTGCTATTTTGTGCAACACTTTTCATGTCTTTTGATTTAGTGTAGAATGTGTACCCATTGATGTCATATGCTTGCCATGATGTCACAAAATACGATGGCCCAGAAGCCAAATTCTTCATTGTTTTCTCTTCCAAAGAGTCTCCGGATGGGATGTTTTTGTCCATTAACCATTCGCTGAAATGATGTTTGTGCTCCCTCATGATCCAGTCCTCTGTGTGGTTCTAATTTTCTTTACGAAGCTCATCCAGGTGTTCCTCTATGTAAGGCTCAGCTATCATGAGATGTTGTAGTATACTACCATGAGCACAATGTACTAGCTTGTATTCCTCAATGCGAAAAGTTTTCCTGTCCATTCTCCCTCTCCCACATAGTTTACCCTCATGTTTAGGTACAGGCACACCTATCATTGTTCCGTCACTGATGTAATCTATACAGCTCTCAATCACTTCTTCTGTAGTGTATCCCTCCATGATTGAACCCTCTGGGTGAGTGCGATTTTGCACATAACCTTTTAATACTCTCAGGTATCGCTCCAACTGAAACATATGATGTAAATATAGTGGCCCTAATATTTTTATCTGATCCACGAGATGTATGATTAGGTGTACTTGCATATCAAAAAATGATGGAGGAAAACACATTTCAAGCTTGCACATAGTCTCGATGATGTATGCCTTTAGATAGTCCAAGTCTTCTAAAGCTATTACTTTTTGTGAAACCGCATTGAAAAAGTAACACAAGCGTGTGATGACAACTTTGACATACTCTGTTTCGAGGGAACTTGTTGATATGTGTATGAATCTGTGTATGGAACTTGATATGTGTATGAATCTATGTATGGAACTTGTTGATATGTGTATGAATCTGTGTATGGAACTTGATATGTGTATGAATCTGTGTATGGAACTTGTTGATATGTGTATGAATCTGTGTATGGAACTTGTTATGCAACATATCCGTGTATGAATCTGTTATTAATTCTGTATATGAATATGGAATCTGCATATGAATCTGGAATCTGTATATTGAAATATAGTCGGACCTATATTTAAAACCGCCTGTGATGTGTCTAACACAAGCGGCTAGGGTTAGAAACCGCCTGTGATGTGTGGCTAACACAAGCAGCTAGGATTAGAAACCGCCTGTGATGTGTGTCTATCACAGGAGGTTCCTTTAGATAGAACCGCATGTGATGTGTGTCTATCACAAGCGGTTTTTGATAGACCGCATGTGATGTTGTTTTACATCACAGGCGGTGCACCACAAGCGGTTCCTGGAACCGCCTGTGTAGAGGCTAACTGGACCGTCTGTATAGAGGTTTACTGTAGTAGTGGCTCCAGCCGGGGCTAGCAGGCAGGGTGGGTGGCACCGGCCCGGTGGCCATGGCTGGACAGCGACGGCTCTAGTCAGACTCTGGCGGGGCTAGACGTTGACGCAACAGCAGCGTCCATGGCCGGTGGGGCTCGTCGCACATGGTCGATGGAGGCATGGAGCAGCACAGCTACAATGACTCAAATACACAGGGCTACGACGGCTCCACGCGCAGGGGCCAGATGCCTGGGCGCACTAGCGCACCGCCGCGCTGGCTGTCCGCCACGCCGCGCCCTGCTCAGGAGCCGCGCAGGGGCTCGCCAGGAGGAGACGAACTGCTCGGCAGGGGGAAGAGAGGGGAGGGATGAGGTGGGGAAGGGAAAGCGGACTCACCACCACCACGACGGAGTTCGACAGCGAGTACCATTCAGCGCGGACAACGCTCTCGGTGACTCATGCTGCGTGGCGACGAGCGAGAGAGAACCGGGGCGAGAGAAACTGACGTGACGTGGGGAGGAAATGGGGACGAGAGAAGTTGGAGACTTAGTGTGGCTCCGCGCTGACAGGTGGGTCCCACGCGTGGCGACGGCATTCAGCAACGCCCACGCACGCACGCGCGTGACGTGCGGCTGGGGAGGTCTGGGCAGGCGCGCGCGACGCTGCAGGGAGCGCGCGGGCCATGGGCGAGGCGTGTAGGGGCGTGGCGGTGGCTGGGCGAGCGTGGTGGGCGGCGCTGGGCGAGGCCTCTGTGCGTGCGAGTGCTAGGGCACGCGGGGGGCGCGACTGCTGGGCGACGGGTGGGCCGCAGCTGGGCCGCGCGGCCGCGCGCGGGAGTGAGCCAGGGAGCTGTGCCGCGGGAGGGACTGATGCAAGCTTTTCCTTTTGTTTTTTTTCTTCTTCATTTTCTCTTCCTTCTCTTTTCTATTTCCTACTATTTCAAACTGAATTCCTTATTAAATGCATCCTCCACAAAATTATTCATCAAATAAAATATGCTTTGGTATGATGTGAAAATCAAAGCACTTCGGTTTTTTAATTTACTAGGTTTACACATAGATATAAAACAAAATAATTTCTCACTATTTAGGAAAAAGAAAAGAAAAGCAAAGAAAGGAGAGGGTAACACCTAAATTTCGTGGATATTAAAAAAAAAGTATACCCTAAATTCAGGTGTTACAGAACCTTTCCTCACTGGAGCCGGGAGAGTGAAGATTAGCCTGCGACCGACACCGTCTACGTGCCGGTGTCGTGCTCGGATAGGAGAGGCGTTGAGGATTATCTCTCGGACGCGACGAAGCCGTTCATCGCTGCAACACCTTCCGACGTCTGCTTATACAGCGCCGAGGACTCACGCCTCAGAACGGCCTGCACCGCGTCGTCGTCCAGCCCTGTTCCCATCATGGCCACGGTGAGAATCCTCTGCCACGCTCTGCAGTAGTTCGCGCGAATGATTGGTCTCAAGTGGGTTGAATGGTGGGTCATCAGAGGATCACCCGCCGCTGGTGCATGCCATCATCGTCGGGTAAGATCGAAGGGGAGGAAGAAGGTCATATGGCCGTCCGATCCTGAGGGTGTGGATCAGATTAGATCGGGTATAGCCTCTTTATCCAACTAAATCTACATCGTCTGTCTGGTTCTGTTAGAACGGAGGAGATTCGATTTCCATATACCTATTCGACCATTATGGGGCCCATCGGATTCGGATCCCACGGCCCGCATAGCATACCGGTTCACATAAAGGAATATCTAATCTGGCCCTTCGATCCATAATCACACTTTCTAAAGAACCCCTCGGTTTATGTGAAATAAACCCACCATCCACCCGTGAAGGAAGAACATTACACGGGAGTCCCTAGAAATTGCAAATAAGTCCCTAGGACTCGATTTTAATTATAAAAATGACTTAAAACTCATTTAAGCCCTATATTGCTCGTTTTAACTCCGTTTTAGTCCGTTCCAGTTGCGTTGGCTTCGTAATAATATTTCCTACACATACTTTTATAATTATATTAGTTTAATCTATGTAGATTAATCTTTCTAACCAAAGTAAATTTGTCTATAATTATAATCTGACTACATCTCTAATCAAGATACAACTTAGATTAACCTTAAGTTGGTTATACCTTTTCTCACATGATTTGTACTAATGAATATAGAATGTATTTTTACTATTTAATCACCTAAAACTTCAGAAAACCGTATCTTTCCAACCACAACTCCGAATGTAGTGGTTCTCGAGCCTGCGCTCTCGTAGCATCGCGTAGAATATTCTTACACTGTTTGTTTGCATGTTTTGATGTACTATTTTGTTTATGTACTCTTCTATATGTATGTATTGCTACGAGTAGCAGTAAGGTCACAAGTCAACTGAAGACCAAAGTTGGTGAAGTACCTAGGAATCTCAAGTCTAAGGCAAGTTGTACCCTTGATCACTCTTCTTTACATAATAATGCTCCTGCTAATCACTGTGACATGCTCAGGTTAATTTGATGGGACCTAATAGGTTTTCCTAGTATTATTTATCCCACACCTTGCAAACAACTGAACTATTGGGTAGTATTGCTATTGCTCTACCTGATTTTGGGATTAATGTTGCATTTGAATTATGATCATGTTCCAATTATGCTGTTGATTTAATTATTGTTCATGACAAGATCATTGTTTTAATTGGAACATGGAGCTTAACTTGAGATAACAGTGCTACCACAAGGGTGGAATGGGACGCCCTTAGCCAAGTAATTAGGAAAGCTAGGGAGAGATTACCTTACCTGAAATGGGCAAGCAGGGAGGCGTCACTGCAGAGTATAGGGAGGTTCTCGGGTCGAACTGCTGTGATGTCATTTCGGACGAGGGATTCCTATGCTTCCTTCCTCCTAAAACCGTAGTGGGTTTTCTCGAACTAGTGGAACTTTGGAAAGGCCTCGTAGTGCTACCCTGCCTCGCTTCCTCGGTAGAGGTGTATGGGGTCCATACAAGCCCGTGGCAAATGGGTAACTCGATTTGTGGGTAAAAATGTGCAACCTCTGTAGAGTGTAAAACTGGTATATCAGCCGTGCTCACGGTCCAAAGCGACTCAGGACTCTCGCATGATTAACTTATGGAACTAAAGTTAATCTGTCATATGCATTGCATTGTGGGTGTTATTATCACTTGTAACCTCTTATTTATTTGGGTTAGTATTTACTTATACTTAGTAACTACTAATAAAATTTTGACCAACTTTAAAAGCAACGCTCAACTTTAACCATGTCCTTTGGTAAGCCTTACACTTCACCTGAGCCCCGATGTAAGTGACCTCATGCACATTATTCCCCACAACTTGTTGAGCGATGAACATATGTGAGCTCACCCTTGATGTACTCACATATCCCCCATGTCAAGAACAGGTACCGCAGGATGAGGAACATCAAGGATGGTGTGATGAGTTCATGAGAGGTCTAGGTCGTCGTCTCCCAGTCAACTTTGGTTGCTGGATCGTCGTCTTCGTATGATGTAATTATATAGCTATTTTGTACAGAACTCTTATTATATAGTAATGATGTGACATTCGTTTCTATACCATGAGTCATCATATGTGTGAGACTTGATCCTAGCACACATTTGATTCGCGTCCGGGTTTGGCCCTCAAATCTAGGTGTGACAGAAGTGGTATTAGAGGAATGTTGACTGTAGGATGAAACCTAGATATAACTAGATAACCCTTACCTACTTATCTTTGTTACTCTGATTCTTTCTAAACTTACCTTTACCTTGATCTTTTCTCATCTATTGCTGCTTTACTCTGATTACTCTTACCTTTTCACTTCTAAAGACAAAAGTGGATTTCACACTTTGAAATCCTGTACCTAAAGTGACCTTTAGAAATAGGAGACCTAATCTTAGAAACAAAAACAAAACTATTTTTGTAAGTATCTATACGCGTGAATGTTTGTTCTTATGATAACTGTTTGATTTGGTTCTTTGATTGAGTGTGATGGGTTATGGAGTAAAATCCACAACTGCATCTAAATACATATAGGCAGAAAAACATTTCGAAAGATGAATTATTCCCCCTATAAAAAACAAGTAGACCTATCTTATAAACCCATTGTTGGTTACTTGTTCTCGAATGTTGTATATCAAGAATAAGGCAACATAATTGTTAATTATTATAGACCTTCGTCTTCCGAAACCTTATTTCCGCATGAGTATAATACTGATCAGACGAAGGTCAAGAAGGACATACCTTCATTTTTTAACATGTGAATAAGAATGCATAAGGATAAAGACAGTAATTGCATCTTATTAATTCATTCATATTCCATAAACATGTATGAGTATTAACAAGATTAATATTACATTGGCACCTTCGGCTTGCTCGAAGGTGTGGATGCGAAAGAGCGATTACAATCCAGCGTGAACAGTACAGTGTTACTATTCATCTATTTATAGGCACGGGACGTAGCCCGAGTAAAAGTATATTTGTATCCCTGACATTCATCTATTATCATAACACGAAACATTAAGGACTGAGTAGTCTTTGTCCCTTTTCGGTCGTCATCATACTCGGTCTTCGTCATCACATCAAGCCAAAGCTCTTTGGCTACAGCTTTGTCATCCATACTTATCACCTTAGGGCTACATCTTCACCCTGTTATGAGAGAGGACCTTCATCCTGAAGCCAAAGCCCCCCTGTAATAATCCATGTCATACTGAAAACATATGGTCAGTCACGTTTTTGAGGACCTTCGGAGGAAGAAGGCCCCCAACAGTAGCCCCTCGCAGTATTGATTTGTTTCTTTGTAACAAATTTAGACTGCGACGTGAACGAAGCCCTTTAGCTGAAGGTCAAAAAAACACCTTCCCTTCGCTAGAATAGCGAATCACACTGAATTGCGGGACCCACCGATCTGTGGGGCTCTGAGTATATATATAGAAGCATGCGTCGTGAGTATGTTTTATGCTATTTTAGCTGCTTTGCATTGTGTTTTCCATTTCAACCTTCCTTGCTTCATCGAGTTTAATTTAATTTTGAGCTTCAGCATTTTAGCAACCATTGTCTAAATGGGTGAGGAGAAGAAGATCATTGACCCCGCATTGGCCGGATTTTATGAAGCTATGGAAAAAAACCAACATGGAGAAAATCACCAATGAGATGTTGGCTGGAATATCTGAAAATTCCAGTGATAGTGAGAGTTTTGACGTGGAAAGTGGAAATGAAGATGCCGAAGATCGGCCATGGAGACCGAGCCATGTTGTTTTCGGAAAGTCGACTATTAAACAAGGGCATATCGAAGCAATGAGAGGCAGATACTTTCGTGACATTTCAATCGTGAGGGTCAGAGGGGAGAATAATGTTCCTCTTCCCG
The DNA here is from genome assembly GCA_029449295.1 of Zea luxurians. Lineage (NCBI taxonomy): Eukaryota > Viridiplantae > Streptophyta > Magnoliopsida > Poales > Poaceae > Zea > Zea luxurians. The sequence goes on from JAOPSE010000021.1 coordinate 38,830,243, forward strand.
AAGCTAACGAAGTTGTAATTTTTAGAAGCTTCATGAAAGTTGGACTTCGGTTCCCCCTGGATAGGATGTTGGTCGAAGTTTTAAAAACTTTTGAAATCTATCTTCATCAACTTACCCCCGAAGCTATTATCAAAGTAGGGGTTTTTATATGGGCCATGAGAAGCCAAGGGTTAGAGCCAGACGCCAGGTGTTTCTGCAATATCCACGAGTTGTCATATCAGACGAAGGCGACTGGGAAAGAGCAATACCACAACAATTTTGGCTGCTACAGCTTCGTACCCCACGCTGAGGCCAATTATCCTATGCCAAAATTTCGGAAAAAGTGGCCAGGTTCTTGGATGCAAGAATGATTTTATGTGATGGTTGACCTGAGTCAGAGGGAAGATATAACAGGGGTTATTCGGCGCCCTATATGGTCTCGCTTCGGCATCAGGAGGCCGATCATTGCACTTGGAAACGACGTGCAAGCATGCCAGACAGCTTTTAATACAGTGTGTACTTACATCGGCACAAGAGAATTGGTCCAAGAGCATATTGCTTACAGAGTGTGGCCACTTGCAAACGGATGGGAAATGCTGAAGGAGGCTGCCGCTGGCTCCAGCCAAAATGGTTTGGTCTATCTGAAGTATACCTTTCGATACAGGAGCCAGTTTGATGAACTGAATGATGACTGGCTAGATGCTATAGAGGCACCTAGCGATGAGCTACTTGGAGCATACTCGAAGGTCGAAGATGAAGCTATGACAACTGCCTTTGGTGCTCGGGGCAAAAAGAGATTGAATAGGGTGTTTGATGTTATTGGGTTTGTGTACCCAGACTATTGCTATCCCACATGAAAGCAAGGGAAGAAGAGGAAATATGCTACCTCGGCAACTTCTAGTGTGTCGAGGTCGAAAAAGGTTAAAGTTCTGACGCGCCGAAGCTAAGTGAGGAGGATGCTCCTATCACAGAACTAGGTCGCTCTATGATAGTCAAAGCTAGGACAAATCTGACTGAAGAGCTGAAACAGGAGAAGACAATAGAACAGTTAAAGGCACTGAGTCCACCATGCACAATGGAACTGTCAAAGCCATCAAGCATCCCCGCAGCGACTCCAAGGAAAAGGAGAATGACTAGTGTGCTAGATGTTGTTATGGAGTCTGTAAAAACATCAACTCTTGCTTCTGTCGAAGCACTTAGCACGGGGGCTAAAGTTTCAAGGAAAACTGACGACGCCATCATGGCCCAGACTATTTCTGAAGCTGGACCCTTAGAAGTTCCGGTCGAAGCTAGACCTTTGGAAAGCGTTCTGATAACCCTAGAGAAAGAGAGTGCTTCTGAGAAATCCAAATCTCCTGCTCCTGAAGCACCTGCTAGAGAGCTGGAATTCATTGTTCGACATGCTTCGGGAAAGCAGTTATTAGAAGAGTAGGTTGCCAAAGTGCAACATTATGCCATGGATCTAAAGTACCCCTGAGGGTCCTTGGTGTATGGTGGCGATGACGAAGGTGACTTCCTTTACTGTCTACCAGACAACAAAGAAATACATGTCTACTGAGAAATGACGGACAATATAGGATATCCGAAGCTTGAACTCGGCTTATCTGCAATGTCGAAGGATCAGCTTGCAGACATCCTCGCCTACAATAGTCTGAAAGTGTGTATTTTTTGACTTGTTATAAAATAAATTATTTTTATAGCTTTTCTTGCTATCATTATGTGCTCATTCTTCGTTTTGTAGGGCTTAATTATAAGCAATGCTCTAAGGGCCCAGAAGGAAGCAGAAGATGAGAGTTGCCGAATAGCTCTTGGGAATCTTCGCTCAGAAGTTATCACACTAAGGAATGAAGCTCTCGAAAAGGATAAGATATTACTTTCCTTAGTGGATAGGCTGAAATCTAACAAAGCCAAACTTGCTGCTCAAGCCGAAACTCATAAAGTCGAAGTGGAAGAGCTAAAAAAGGTTGCTGAAGCAACTGAAAAATTTGAAGTTGAGGCGGTGAAACAAGAAATTTATGAGATCGAAAGGTCAAGAGCACAAAAGAACGTCGATGAGCTTTGTGCTTCAAAAGAGAAATGTTATGAAATTATCCTTGGAGTGCGCCAAGAAATTAAAGGACAGCTTTGCTAGGGTTCGGGCATATTCCTCTGAGAAAAAATTCATCCGCGACGACCCTGATGGAGTTGTCAAGTGGGTCAGCGGGGAAGCCGAAGCTTTTGACGAAATTTTAAGTGACCGAGGAGATTTCTGCGCTTTTGCTGGTGCACGGGGGGGCACATCAGTCTTAGAGAAAGCTGGCTGTGAACATGCCAAGGCTATAGTTCAGCCAGAATTTGTTTTTTCAGCGGATGACATTAAAAACCCTTCAGCCGAAGCTTCTGCACTAGGCGAGAAATTTTACTCCGAGGTGTGGATGAAGGGCGGCTAAGAGATAGCTGATGAAGCTATTAAAAAGAATGAAAAAGAATCTCACGACGCTCAAGAAGAAGCCAAACAAGCCGAAGAAGCTGCTGAGCATGCAAGGCTTATAGGTACCCTTACTAAGGTTTAGCTTCGGAATTCGTTTTCAGCTTCGGGATTAATGAACATTTTTTATGATGTAGCTGAACTTTTGCCCCTACCGGAGCATACAACCCTGAAGCTGACCTGGCTATGAAGGAAGCACTAGATATGATTAAAATTGCTGATGAAGCTGTTGACGAAGTTGTCAACAGACTGCTAAATGAAGCCACTGAGAAAGTGTTTAAAGAAGATAAAAACTTTGTATATTTGAGAGTTTAATGTTTGTATATGGCTTTCGTCTTTTGTAAGAACCAAACATCAAGTATTTGTATGTGTGTTAATGTGATATATTTCTTTGTGACGCATGAAACCTTCGTACATACCGTTTTTGAGCTGCTGGCGAAAAAACACCTTCCCTTCTTTTTGTGCTTTACGAAGAATATTATGTCACGGTTGTTGTGTAGTAATACTGCTGACGAAGATTCTCCTCCTATGTAAAAATATATCTGCTGAAGGCATATCTTGTTGTCGGGGACCATAATTAGGGGTACCCTCAAGACGCCTAATTCTCAGCTGGTAACCCCCATCAGCATAAAGCTGCAGAGGCCTGATGGGTTTGATTAAGTCAGGGATCAGTCCATACGAGCGACTCGATCACGCCACGCCCGAGCCTAGCCTCGGGCGAGGGCAGCCGACCCTAAGATGACTCCGTCTCGCCTGAGGCCTCCTCTTTCACGGCAGACGCATCACCGGCTCGCCCGAGGCCCCGCCTTCGATAAGAAGTAACCCTGACTAAATCACCGCGCCAACCAACCAAGTCACCGGGGCGTTTAACGCAAAAGGTAAGACCGACGGGCGACCAGACTTCGCCAGAGGTGCCATAGGAGGCTCTGTCCGACCCAGGGCTCGGACTCGGGCTAAGGCCCCGGAAGACGGCGAACTCCGCTCCGCCCGACCCAGGGCTCGGACTCGGGCTAAGGCCCCGGAAGACGGCGAACTCCGCTCCGCCCGACCCAGGGCTCGGACTCGGGCTAAGGCCCCGGAAGACGGCGAACTCCGCTCCGCTCGACCCAGGGCTCGGACTCGGGCTAAGGCCCCGGAAGACGGCGAACTCCGCTCCGCCCGACCCAGGGCTCGAACTCGGGCTAAGGCCCCAGAAGACGGCGAACTCCGCTCCGCCCGACCCAGGGCTCGGACTCGGGCTAAGGCCCCGGAAGACGGCGAACTCCGCTCCGCCCGACCCAGGGCTCGGACTCGGGCTAAGGCCCCGGAAGACGACGAACTCCGCCTCGCCCGACCCAGGGCTCGGACTCCGCCTCGGCCTCTGCCGAACGACCTCCGCCTCGCCCGACCCAGGAGTTCGGGCTCGGCCTCTGTCATGTAGGACGGACTCGACCACGACTTCGGAGGAGCCTCCACGACGCCCGACCTAGGGCACAAGACCGCCACGTCAACAGGAAGCGTCATCATCACCCTGCCCTGAGCCGACTTGGGTCGCAGAGAACAAGACCGGCGTCCCATCTGGCCAGCTCCGCCAGATAGGCAATGATGGCGCCCCACTAGACCATGACGACGGCGACTCTCGCCTCCCTTACGAAAGCAGGGAGACGTCAGCAAGAGCACAGCTGTTCCGACAGCTGTCCCTCCATCAGGCTCCACTGCTTCTCCGACAGCCACGACGCCACACCAACAGGGTGCCAAGATCTCTCCGGCTGCCACCTTGGCATGTACTCAGGGCACTAGCTCTCCCCCGCTAGACACGTAGCGCCTTGCTACACCCCCATTTTGTACACCTGGATCCTCTCCTTACGCTTATAAAAGGAAGGACCAGGGCCTTCTTAGAGAAGGTTGGCCTCGCGGGAACGAAGGGCAGGGGCAGGCGCTCTCTCGGGGCCGCTCGCTCCCCTCACCCGCGCGGACGCTTGTAACCCCCTACTGCAAGCGCACCCGACCTGGGCGCGGGACGAACACGAAGGCCGCGGGAATTCTCCGACTCCCTCACGACCCGGCTCCGGCCACCTCGCTCTCGCTCTCTCTCTCCCCCCTTCGCGCTCGCCCATGCGCTCGACCCATCTGGGCTGGGGCACGCGGCACACTCACTCGTCGGCTCGGGGACCCCCCGGTCTCGGAACGCCGACAGTTGGCACGCCAGGTAGGGGCCTGCTGCGTGTTGACGAGTAGATTCCCGTCAAGCTCCAGATGGGCAGTCTCCAATGACCTCTTCAACCCGGGACGGTGCTCCGTTTCGGGAGTCTTGAGTTCATGTCTTTCGACGCCAGCTACGACATGATACTCCTTCCACCGCCGCGCGACAGCGACAATGGTGGCGGACAGCCCGCCCGCCGGCGGCGGAACCAACGACGCCTTTCCCGCGTGGGGGAAGGACAACTTTCGAGCTCGCTCCGTCCTCTCCCTCGCCATCGGAGGAGGAGGCGGGGCAACCAAGGCCGAGCGGGAGGCTGCGCTCCGACAGCTGTCGAGCAAATCGACATCCCCAGTGCCCCAACGGAGGACACGCTAGGCGTCACCCTCGCGTTCGAGGCAAAGGCGAGCGCCATCCCCCCGCAGCACGTCGACTCCGAGCAGGTGGACGACGCCAGCACGCTCGCGAAGGGCCTGCAGGACGTCGCCCTCGTACCCAAGACGACGGCGCGATCAGCCCCCGACGTGACTTCATCGCTCCTCGTCGACAAAAAGGTACCGACTGCTACCCATCTTTCGTCATTTCGACTCGGCCTCAACCCGCCTGGCGACCTCGCTTTGGCGGGCGCTCACGTTGAGGCGAGTGCAACCTCTCTGGGGTTTCGTGTGCGGTCGCCTTGGGACCGATTGACGGGTGTCTCGACCTACGGACCCTCTGGGTCCGAGGAAGATGACGACCCCAGCATCTGCTGGGATTTCTCCGGATTTGGCAACCCCAGTGCCATGCGGGACTTCATGACCGCATGTGACTACTGCCTCTCCGACTGTTCCGACGGCAGCCGCAGCCTTGACGACAAGGACTGCGGCCCGAGCCGCGAATGTCTCCACGTCAAGCTAGGGGACCCCTCCGGAGGCGGCTGTCTCGGCATGCCGGAGGATGGTGATCCCCCTAGGCCAGCGCCTCGCGCCGACATCCCGCGGGAGCTAGCTGTGGTCCCCGTTTCGGCGGGGGGTCACGACCCACAGCTCGAGCAAGTCCGCGGGGCGCAGGCCGGGCTCGATGAGGGAGCAGGAGCACTCGAGGCAATCCGCCAGAACATCGGGCAGGTATGGGCGAGCCAGCCCCTAGCCGGAGGAATACGTCACCTGCCCCAAGGTTTCCAGCACCGCATCGCCAACGATGCCAGGGACAGACCGCCACCCGCATCCGGCAGAACCGGTCAGGACCTGGCCGCCGCAGCGATGCTCCTCCGCGCGATGCCGGAGTCATCAACCACCGAGGGTCGGCGAATCCAGGGAGAACTCAAGCATCTCCTGGAAGGCGCTGCGGCCCGGCGGGCCGAGAGCTCTGCCTCTCGAAGGCAGGGGTACCCCTCGGAACCTCGTGCCGCGACTTCCCGACTCACGCGGGAAGCCTCGGTCTACACCGGGCGCACGCGCAACACCGCGCCTGCGGTCCCGGGCCACCTCGGCGACAAGCACCCTCATCGCGACCGTCGGGCCCGCCTCGACGAAAGGGTGCGTCGAGGTTATCACCCCAAGCGTGGGGGACGCTACGACAGCGGGGAAGATCGGAGTCCCTCGCCCGAACCACCCGGTCCGCAGGTCTTTAGCCGAACCATTCGGCGGGCGCCGTTTCCGCCCCGATTCCGACCCCCGACTACTATCACAAAGTACTCAGGGGAAACGAGACCGGAATTGTGGCTTGCGAACTACCGCCTGGCCTGTCAACTGGGTGGGACGGACGATGACAACCTCATCATCCGAAACCTCCCCCTGTTTCTCTCCGACACCGCTCGCGCTTGGTTGGAGCACCTGCCTCTGGGGCAGATTTCCAACTGGGAAGATCTGGTCCAGGCTTTCGCCGGCAACTTCCAGGGCACGTACGTGCGCCCCGGGAATTCCTGGGACCTCCGAAGCTGTCGGCAACTGCCGGGAGAGTCTCTCCGGGACTACATCCGGCGGTTCTCGAAGCAGCGCACCGAGCTGCCCAACATCACCGACTCCGATGTCATCGGCGCGTTCCTCGCCGGCACCACCTGCCGTGACCTGGTGAGCAAGTTGGGTCGCAAGACCCCCACCAGGGCGAGCGAGCTGATGGACATCGCCACCAAGTTCGCCTCCGGCCAGGAGGCGGTAGAGGCCATCTTCCGAAAGGACAAGCAGCCCCAGGGCCGCCCGTCGGAAGATGCTCCCGAGGCGTCTACTCCGCGCGGCGCCAAGAAGAAAGGCAGGAGGAAGTCGCAAGCGAAACGCGACGTTCCCGATGCAGACCTTGTCGCCGCCGCCGAGCACAAGAACCCTCGGAAGCCCCCCGGAGGTGCTAACCTCTTCGACAAGGCACTCAAGGAGACGTGCCCCTACCATCAGGGGCCCGTCAAGCACACCCTCGAAGAGTGCGTCATGCTTCGGCGCCACTTCCACCGGGCCGGGCCACCCACAGAGGGTGACAAGGCCCGCGATGGCGGCAAGAAGGAAGATCACCGAGCAGGAGGGTTCCCCGAGGTCCGCGACTGCTTTATGATCTACGGAGGGCATGCGGCGAATGCCTCGGCTCGGCATCGTAAGCAAGAGCGTCGGGAGGTCTGCTCGGTGAAGGTGGCGGCGCCAGTCTACCTAGACTGGTCCGACAAGCCCATCACCTTCGACCGGGACGACCACCCCGACCACGTGTCGAGCCCGGGGAAGTACCCGCTCGTCGTCGACCCCGTCATCGGCGACGTCAGGCTCACCAAGGTCCTGATGGATGGGGGCAGCTGCCTCAACATCATCTACGCTGAGACCCTCAGGCTCCTGCGCGTCGATCTGTCATCCGTCCGAGCAGGCGCTGCGCCCTTCCACGGGATCATTCCCGGGAAGCGCGTCCAGCCCCTCGGACAGCTCGACCTCCCTGTCTGCTTCGGAACACCCTCCAACTTCTGAAGGGAGACTTTGACGTTCGAGGTGGTTGGGTTCCGAGGAACCTACCACGCAGTGCTGGGAAGACCATGCTACGCGAAGTTCATGGCCATCCCCAACTACACTTACCTGAAGCTCAAGATGCCGGGCCCCAACGGGGTCATCACCGTCGGCCCCACGTACAAACACGCATTCGAATGCGATGTGGAGTGCGTGGAGTACGCCGAGGCCCTCGCCGAGTCCGAGGCCCTCATTGCCGACCTGGAAAGCCTCTCCCGAGAGGTGCCGGACGTGAAGCGACATGCCGGCAACTTCGAGCCAGCGGAGACGGTTAAGGCCGTCCCCCTCGACCCCAGTGGCGACGCCTCCAAGCAGATTCGAATCGGATCCGGGCTCGACCCCAAATAGGAAGCAGTGCTCGTCGACTTTCTCCGCGCAAACGCCGACGTCTTTGCGTGGAGTCCCTCGGACATGCCCGGCATACCGAGGGATGTCGCCGAGCACTCGCTGGATATTCGGGCCGGAGCCCGACCGGTCAGACAGCCTCTGTGCCGATTCGACGAGGAAAGGCGCAGGGTGATAGGCGAGGAGATCCACAAGCTGATGGCAGCAGGGTTCATCAAGGAGGTATTCCATCCCGAATGGCTTGCCAACCCTGTACTTGTGAGGAAGAAAGGGGGGAAATGGCGGATGTGTGTAGACTACACTGGTCTTAACAAAGCATGTCCGAAGGTCCCCTACCCTCTACCTCGCATCGATCAAATCGTGGACTCCACTGCAGGGTGCGAAACCCTGTCTTTCCTTGATGCCTACTCAGGGTATCATCAAATCAAGATGAAAGAGTCCGACCAGCTCGCGACTTCTTTCATCACGCCCTTCGGCATGTACTGTTATGTCACAATGCCGTTCGGTTTGAGGAACGCGGGTGCAACGTACCAGCGGTGCATGAACCATGTGTTCGGCGAACACATCGGTCGGACGGTCGAGGCCTACGTCTATGACATCGTAGTCAAGACGAGGAAAGCCTCCGACCTTCTCTCCGACCTCGAACTGACATTCCGGTGTCTCAAGGCGAAGGGCGTCAAGCTCAATCCCGAGAAGTGCGTCTTCGGGGTGCCCCGGGGCATGCTTTTGGGATTCATCGTCTCCGAGCGGGGCATCGAAGCCAACCCGGAGAAGATCGCGGCCATCACAAACATGGGGCCCATCAAGGACTTAAAGGGCGTACAGAGGGTCATGGGATGCCTCGCGGCCTTGAGCCGTTTCATCTCGCGCCTCGGCGAAAGAGGCCTACCCCTGTACCGTCTCTTAAGGAAGACCGAGTGCTTCACTTGGACCCCCGCGGCCGAGGAAGCCCTCGGGAACCTGAAGGCGCTCCTCACCCAGGCGCCCATCTTGGTACCCCCAGCTGATGGAGAAGCCCTCCTGGTCTACGTCGCCGCTACCACTCAGGTGGTCAGCGCCGCGATCGTGGTCGAAAGGCAGGAAGAGGGGCATGCTTTGCCCATTCAGAGGCCAGTTTACTTCGTCAGCGAAGTGCTGTCCGAAACCAAGATCCGCTACCCACAAGTCCAGAAGCTGCTGTATGCAGTGATCCTGACGAGGCGAAAGCTGCGACATTACTTCGAGTCTCATCCGGTGACTGTGGTGTCATCCTTCCCCCTGGGGGAGATCATCCAGTGCCGAGAAGCCTCGGGACGGATCGCAAAGTGGGCGGTGGAAATCATGGGCGAGACAATCTCGTTCGCCCCTCGGAAGGCCATCAAGTCCCAGGTACTGGCGGACTTCGTAGCCGAATGGGTCGACACCCAGTTGCCAACGGCTCCGATCCAACCGGAGCTCTGGACCATGTTTTTCGACGGGTCGCTGATGAAGACGGGAGCCGGCGCGGGCCTGCTCTTCGTCTCGCCCCTCGGGAAACACCTGCGCTATGTGCTACGCCTCCATTTCCCGGTGTCCAACAATGTGGCTGAGTACGAGGCTCTGATCAACAGGTTGCGAATCGCCATTGAGCTAGGGGTCCGACGCCTCGATGCACGCGGCGACTCGCAGCTCGTCATCGACCAAGTCATGAAGAACTCCCACTGCCGCGACCCGAAGATGGAAGCCTACTGTGAGGAGGTTCGACGCCTGGAAGACAAGTTCTACGGTCTCGAGCTTAACCACATCGCCCGGCGCTACAACGAGACTGCGGATGAGCTGGCGAAGATAGCCTCGGGGCGAACAACGGTTCCCCCGGACGTCTTCTCCCGGGATCTGCACCAACCCTTCGTCAAGATAGGCGACGCGCCCGAGCCCGAGGCACCCTCGGCCTCGTCCGAGGTGACCTCGGCCCAGCCCGAGCCATCCTCGGCTCAACCCGAGGAACCCTCGGAGCCCGAGGGCGAAGCGCTGCGCATCGAGGAGGAGCAGAACGGGGTCGTGCCAGATCAAGATTGGCAAACCCCGTACCTGCAATATCTCCACCAAGGAGAACTGCCCCTCGACCGAGCCGTGGCTCGGCGGGTAGCGCGACGCGCCAAGTCATTCGTCTTGCTGGGCGATGAGAAGGAGCTCTACCACCGTAGCCCCTCGGGCATCCTCCAGCGATGCATCTCCATCGCCGAAGGTCAGGAACTCCTGCAGGAAATACACTCGGGGGCTTGCGGCCATCATGCAGCACCCTGAACCCTCGTCGGGAACGCTTTCCGCCAAGGCTTCTACTGGCCAACGGCGGTGGCTGACGCCACTAGAATTGTCCGCGCCTGCGAAGGGTGCCAATTCTATGCGAAGCAGACCCACCTGCCCGCTCAGGCTCTGCAGACGATACCCATCACCTGGCCCTTCGCTGTGTGGGGTCTGGACCTCGTCGGCCCTCTGCAGAAGGCGCCCGAGGGCTACACGCACCTGCTGGTCGCCGTCGACAAATTCTCCAAGTGGATCGAGGTCCGACCCCTGAACAGCATCAGGTCCGAGCAGGCGGTGGCATTCTTCACCAACATCATCCATCGCTTCGGGGTCCCGAACTCCATCATCACCGACAATGGCACCCAGTTCACCGGCAAAAAATTCTTGGATTTTTGCGAGGATCACAACATCCGGGTGGACTGGGCCACCGTAGCTCATCCCATGTCGAATGGGCAAGTAGAGCGCGCCAATGGCATGATCCTACAAGGGCTCAAGCCTCGGATTTACAACAACCTCAACAAATTCGGCAAGCGGTGGATGAAGGAACTCCCCTCGGTGGTCTGGAGCCTGAGGACGATGCCGAGCCGAGCCACGGGTTTCACGCCTTTCTTCCTGGTCTACGGGGCCGAGGCCGTCTTGCCCACGGACCTGGAATACGGCTCCCCGAGGACGAGGGCCTACGACGACGAAAGTAACCAAGCAAGCCGAGAAGACTCGCTGGACCCGCTAGACGAGGCTCGGGACAGGGCCTTACTACACTCGGCGCGGTACCAGCAGTCCCTGCGACGCTACCACGCCCGAGGGGTCCAACCCCGAGACCTCCAGGTGGGCGATCTGGTGCTTCGGCTGCGGCAAGACGCCCGAGGGAGGCACAAGCTCACGCCCCCCTGGGAGGGGCCGTTCATCATCGCCAAAGTTCTGAAGCCCGGAACGTACAAGCTGGCCAACAGTCAAGGCGAGGTCTACGGCAACGCTTGGAACATCCAACAGCTACGTCGCTTCTACCCTTAAGATGTTTCCAAGTTGTTCATATACCCCGCACCCACGCAAGGTTTAGTCAACAAGGAAGGGTCGGCCTCGCCTCGGCAAGGCCCGACCCTCCCTCGGGGGCTAAAAGGGGGGAAACCCCCTCTGCGTCAAAATTTTCCTCGAAAAGAAAATCTCTTTTACCAGAACATCTTTCGTGCTTTTTGACTACTTCGAAAAGTGGGTCCTAGAAACGACGGGGTACACGTAAGCAGTCAAGGCTGACCGAGCCGAGGGACTCCTACGCCTCCGGGATACGGATACCTCACTCATCACCTTCCGCGAGAAGCAACTCTCGCTCGCACTAACATCCCTGCTACCGACAAAAAGTCCAGATACTCGAAACAAGAGGAAAAGAGACGCAGCTTTATAACGCAGCAAGGGTGTGTGTTCTGGCCTCGACGGCCGCACAAGGCCCACGCTACAAGACGATTTGACCCTGCAGGCTCGGATCTTGACGCTGGAAGAGGGCGATGACACCCTTGGCATCGACAGCACCTTCGGCAAGGCCCGACCTAGCCTCGGACGGCGACGCGGTCCGAGGGCCTCCGCTCCGAAGGACAACGTCATCACCATGCTCGAGCAATCTCTGCCAGGGACTTCTCCGGATCTGGCCCGAGCGGGCGGCTCGGCCGGCCACCTCCGGGGCCTCGGCCGACCACCTTCCGAGGGCGCCAGCCCGTTCCGAAGCTTCGGCTGATCAACTCCAACGTCAGTCCTGCCAACGGACAACCCGGCTAGGCTCCGGCCAACCAGGTTTCATTTCCAAGCCAACTCCGCCTCTGCTCGTGCTGATATCGCTACCCCTGGCCTCGGCTCGTCGAAGAGCGGCCGAGGGGTCTCTTTAACTAAGCTAGAGGAGCCTCGGACAACAGGTCCGACCGAGCCGAGGGACTCCTACGCCTCCGGGATACGGATACCTCACTCGTCACCTTGACACGGGGCGACTCATGCTTGGTGAAGCGGTTCAGACAATCAGCAGACGAGCCTTGGAAGATGGAGAGACACAATGCATAAGGGAGGAAGAAGACACGGTCACCCTACGAAAGGGGTCGCCCTCCTTTTAAAGGCAACTCTCCGTGCTCGCGCCCCCAACCGTCACGGGCTGAGTCTTCTCCAACACACCTCCAAAGCCCTCCCCTGCGGCGCGGGGGCTAGGACCCACCTGTCATGCGGACCGGCTCCGAGCAAAAGAAGCCGAACTGCCGCGCATGACGCACGCAACCACCCAGCGGTTACAAGTAACCCTCCACTTTTGCCCGGACCAGCGGGCGAAAGGGGCAGGCGGCCATGCAGGCGGCATGCAACCGCGCCAAGTGGACGCGCCTCTCCGACTCCTGACAGGCCAGCGCGACGGCTCAAGCCCACGCGTCGTGCAACTGGCGCGCCGGGTGCTGCATGCGAGCCGCTGTGCCACTCGCTCCACCACCGCACCTCCTCGATTGCGGAACCGATACCGCGATTCGAGGCGACCCAGCCCGCGACCCAGCAGCGCCAGCCTGGCGCAGCGGTCAAACGCGGTCAAAAATGGGCCAGCAGTAATGACGGTGGCAGGCGCGCGAGAGCAGCGGTCACGCCATCTGCCAAGCTCATGTCCCATCCGGAGGCAGCAAGAGAACCCCCTCTCACGGCGTGAAAACGACGCGCCCGTGACCCGTACCTCGAACGGCTCGCGCACGCGCAACGGCAGCCTCGCCAACTACTCGCCCCTGCGCATTAACTCCGCGGCCGGACAGGCGACGCTTCTAGCAGGAGCGGCTGGCGACGCTTCGCCTTCGCCAACACGACCACACCAAAAAAGGTACGCCACGTCGCTTGGTTTCGTATCCTTTTTTCCCTTTTCCTTCTTTCTCTATCTCTTGCAACAGGGACTGGGAAGGAGGATACCCCCAAAGGGATCCTTCCCCGTGAAGGAACTAGGCTCCGAGCCTCCCTACTGATCAGGGGTTCGAAGGCTGGCCCCCCGAGGGGTTCAACAGCCGCCTCAGATCGCGTGGGCCCGACACCCACTACTGGTCAGGGGTTCGAAGGTCGGCCTCCCGAAAGGTTCCACGACCGCCTCAGGCTACTAGGGCTCCGCGCCCATTACTGATCAGGGGTTCGAAGGCTGGCCTGTCGAAGGGTTCACAGTCGCCTCAGACGCCGAGCGAGGGATGACCAGGGGTACGTTCGATACATAACCAAGGCTCGGGCTGCGCTCCCGAGGTACCCTAGGACATTTCCGAGACCAGCGGGAACGACTCTGTAACGGAATCCCATCGGAGGGAGGCAACAAGCCCTCGGACCCCGTCGCTAGGGGACCGGGTCCGGCAGATCACCCGCAGGTACTTTTGGGCGTGCCTCCGGGCCCCTAGCCGACCCCCAACGAACGGGGCACGGACGTCCACTCGGATTACCCGATTGCAGCTCACCAGAGACACCATGTTCGGTGCCCATCGAGGGTAACATGGCGCTCTCCCCCCCTCCTCCTTGCGGAAAGGCGACGTAGGGGCGTATGTAAAAAGTCGAGTCTGTCCCTGATCGTCCTCTCGCTCCGTGCGGAGGCTCGGGGGCTGCTCTCGCAAACCCGGCTCCGGCCGAACCGTTGACAGCGTCAACATACCAGCCCGAGAACTTGGGCCCCGACAGTGCACCTGGGCTACGCCCTGCTCGCATGAGGGAACCGCCAGACCAGCCGAGGCATTACGCAAGGCATTAAGACCTCGAAGGAGTGAAACCACTCCTCCGAGGCCTCGGGGGCTACACCCGGCGGGTGCGCTCGCGCGCACCCACCGGAACAAAGTACCACCGAGAAAGGCTGGTCCCCTTGCAAAAAAGTGCGACGCAAGCCTCCAAGCGAGTGTTAACACTCTCTTCGAGGCTCGGGGGCTACTGTCGGGGACCATAATTAGGGGTACCCTCAAGACGCCTAATTCTCAGCTGGTAACCCCCATCAGCATAAAGCTGCAGAGGCCTGATGGGTTTGATTAAGTCAGGGATCAGTCCATACGAGCGACTCGATCACGCCACGCCCGAGCCTAGCCTCGGGCGAGGGCAGCCGACCCTAAGATGACTCTGTCTCGCCTGAGGCCTCCTCTTTCACGGCAGACGCATCACCGGCTCGCCCGAGGCCCCGCCTTCGATAAGAAGTAACCCTGACTAAATCACCGCGCCAACCAACCAAGTCACCGGGGCGTTTAACGCAAAAGGTAAGACCGACGGGCGACCAGACTTCGCCAGAGGTGCCATAGGAGGCTCTGCCCGACCCAGGGCTCGGACTCGGGCTAAGGCCCCGGAAGACGGCGAACTCCGCTCCGCCCGACCCAGGGCTCGGACTCGGGCTAAGGCCCCGGAAGACGGCGAACTCCACTCCGCCCGACCCAGGGCTCGGACTCGGGCTAAGGCCCCGGAAGACGGCGAACTCCGCTCCGCCCGACCCAGGGCTCGGACTCGGGCTAAGGCCCCGGAAGACGGCGAACTCCGCTCCGCCCGACCCAGGGCTCGGACTCGGGCTAAGGCCCCGGAAGACGGCGAACTCCGCTCCGCCCGACCCAGGGCTCGGACTCGGGCTAAGGCCCCGGAAGACGGCGAACTCCGCTCCGCCCGACCCAGGGCTCGGACTCGGGCTAAGGCCCCGGAAGACGACGAACTCCGCCTCGCCCGACCCAGGGCTCGGACTCCGCCTCGGCCTCTGCCGAACGACCTCCGCCTCGCCCGACCCAGGAGTTCGGGCTCGGCCTCTGTCATGCAGGACGGACTCGACCACGACTTCGGAGGAGCCTCCACGACGCCCGACCTAGGGCACAAGACCGCCACGTCAACAGGAAGCGTCATCATCACCCTGCCCTGAGCCGACTTGGGTCGCAGAGAACAAGACCGGCGTCCCATCTGGCCAGCTCCGCCAGATAGGCAATGATGGCGCCCCACTAGACCATGACGACGGCGACTCTCGCCTCCCTTATGAAAGCAGGGAGACGTCAGCAAGAGCACAGCTGTTCCGACAGCTGTCCCTCCATCAGGCTCCACTGCTTCTCCGACAGCCACGACGCCACACCAACAGGGTGCCAAGATCTCTCCGGCTGCCACCTTGGCATGTACTCAGGGCACTAGCTCTCCCCCGCTAGACACGTAGCGCCTTGCTACACCCCCATTTTGTACACCTGGATCCTCTCCTTACGCTTATAAAAGGAAGGACCAGGGCCTTCTTAGAGAAGGTTGGCCTCGCGGGAACGAAGGGCAGGGGCAGGCGCTCTCTCGGGGCCGCTCGCTCCCCTCACCCGCGCGGACGCTTGTAACCCCCTACTGCAAGCGCACCCGACCTGGGCGCGGGACGAACACGAAGGCCGCGGGAATTCTCCGACTCCCTCACGACCCGGCTCCGGCCACCTCGCTCTCGCTCTCTCTCTCCCCCCTTCGCGCTCGCCCACGCGCTCGACCCATCTGGGCTGGGGCACGCGGCACACTCACTCGTCGGCTCGGGGACCCCCCGGTCTCGGAACGCCGACACTTGTGCTACAACATGTTCTTTCATGATCCGACAAATATTTTCGAAGAAGCAACTTTTCCTTGTTTTTCCACAACTTTTTGCTGATGCAAAATGATGTATGATACATTGCTTTGCGATATGATGTGATGGTATGATGCAAAATGATGTTTGTGCAGAAGATAAAAACCCACACAAATACACACCCAGACTCTGCATCCCCTTGGGAACGACTTGGGAGTCTCTTCACCTTTTACTTAGGTGGTATTTCAGCTCTGCATTCCCTTAGGAACGACTTTGGAGCTAAGCTCTGCATCCCCTTAGGAACGACATTGGAGCTTCTTCACCTTTTACTTAGGTGGTATTTAAGCTCTGCATCCCCTTAGGAATAACTTTGGAGCTTCTTCACCTTTGACTTAGGTGGCATTTAAGCTCTGCATTCCCTTAGGAACGATTTTGGAGCTTCGTGACTTACTCTGCAATCCTTTAGGAATGACTTTGGAGGTTTGTGAGCTGTTCTTGTTACACTCGATGGTGTAACCACAGTCTTATTACATCAAACTGAAGGTTAAACTTTCTTGTATTGTCTTTTTGAGGAAAATGTAAAGACAAAAATGAGTAAAAATACATTGGATCAAAATACTCTTTGGCGGAAGTGTTGTGCCACCTTCAGTAGATATGCCTCGACTTGGGCATAGTCCTGTTGATTGTGTGAGCTTCAGACTCCTCCCGAAGGTCACGCTGTTGCTGAACCTAACGATGCCCTTCTGGTAGTTGATTTTGCATCGGGGCAGGCGCCAGTGGTGTGGTGGTGGCAACTGAGCCCAAGAAGCTTGGGAATGACTTGCTGAAGCAACAGAAGCCGTAGGCTGTTGATTGTCCACATACTCCGGGATATACAGAGAGTAACACGAAGCAGTATGTAAGACCTGCTTCGGCTGGTTCTGTCGTGCTTCGGCTTTAGCGATTTCCTTCTGCTTCTGGATCATGACTTGGCACGTCCTTGTGCTGTGTCCCTTGTCTTCGCCACAGAATAGGTAGAACAGTTTCCTGGGCTGATTACCATACCTTCCTCTAAAGCTTCTCCCCCCTCTGCCTCTTGGGGCTGGTGGCCTGTAAGAAGTTTGTTGCATTCCCGAAGACTGTGAGCTGTGCTGGCTACTCTGAGTATGATTGGCTCTGTCATCATTTGTATTGGGTTTGTGGATTGTTCTGATGTGCCTGGGGTGGAGTCTTCCTCCAAAGCCCCTAGTCATCTCAGAATACCTATATGCTTCCTCCCTTCTTTGGCGGAAATCGTTGTTAGTCTGATGTATTCATCCATCTTATGAAGAAGCTTCTCCAAGGTCTATGGTGGCTTCCTTGCAAAATATTATGCTGTGGGTCCTAGTTGGAGCCCCTTGATCATGGCCTCAATGATAATATCATTGGGCATTGTAGGCGCTTGAGCTCTGAGTCGCAAGAACATTCGGACGTACACCTGCAGGTACTCCTCATGGTCCTGCGTGCACTGGAACAGAGCTTGGGCAGTGACTGGCTTCGTCTGGAAGCCCTGGAAGTTGGTGACTAGCATATCCTTTAGCTTCTACCACGACGTAGTTATCCCTAGCCAAAGAGAAGAATACCATGTTTGAGCCACATTTCTGACTGCCATGACGAAGGACTTCGCCATGACGACAGTATTGCCCCCATACGAGGATATGGTTGCCTCTTAGCTCATCAGGAACTGCTTCGGATCTGAGTGCCCATCATACATGGGGAGCTAAGGTGGCTTGTAAGATGGTGGCCATGAGGTAGCCTGCAACTCTGCTGCCAAAGGAGAAGCATCATCTAAAGCAAAGTTACCATGGTGAAAATCGTCGTACCATTCATCATCATTGATCGGGCTCTCTTGACGAAGCTCCCTATGTTGGGGCCTTCGGTCTTGGTCATCCTGAGTGAGATGACACATTTCCTCAGCTGCTTCATTGATCTTCCTCTGAAGGTCAGCTAGCCGAAGCATCTTTTCCTTTTTGCTTTGTACTTGCTGGTGAATGGCGTCTAAATCCCTGATCTCATAATCCAACTCCTCCTACTGAGGTGTTGGGCTGGTTGCCTTTCTCTTCTAGTTCCTAGCTTCTCGCAGGGAGAGTGTCTCCTGGTTTGTGTCCAGTGGCTGCAGAGTAGCCCCAGGCACTGTTGTCTTCTTCGACAGCATGGTGAAGCTGAATGCTTGCCGAAGGTGGTCGTTTGAGTTTACAGGAGGTGGGCGCCAATGTTGGTTACTTGTTCTCGAATGTTGTTGTTGGGGCCTTTCTCTTCCGAAGGTCCTCAAAAACGTGACTAACCATATGTTTTCAGTATGACATAGACTATTACAGGAAGCTTTGGCTTTGGGTTGAAGGCGTGTGAGATGAGGATACAGCCCAAAGGCAACATGGATGGATGCCGAAGCTATGGCTAAAGGAGTTTCGGCTTGGTATGATAGCGAAGATGAAGGACGAAACCGACCTAAGGGGGAAAAGACTACTTAATCCTTGTTAGTTTGCATTATGATTAAGAGTAGATGTTAGGGGCATGAATATAATCTTATCCGGGCTGCGTCCCGTGCCTATAAATAGATGAACAGTAACACCGTACTGTTCACGCTGGACTGCAATCACTCTTGCATCACTCTCGCATCTTCACCTTCTGGCAAACCGAAGGTATCAATGTAATATAAATATTATTGATGTTTATTCATGTTTATAAAATGAGAATATAAATAACTTACTGATTCATAATCGTTATTTATATTCTTTTGTATTTCATACATCCTTATTTATATTTGTTCACTAAGATGATGAAGGTATGGCCTTCATGACCTTCGTCCGGAGATCATTATATCCAAAACGAGATAATGCTTTGAAGGACGAAGGTCTCTAGTTATTGACAATTGTGTTGTCTTATTCTTGATGTATAACACTTGAGAACAAGGACCAACATTGGCGCCCACCTCTGGTGAACTCAATCGACCACCTTCGGCAAGCATCGAATTTCGTAATGCCGCCGAAGAAGACAATAGTGCCAGGGGCTGCCTTGCAGCTATTGGACACAAATCAGGAGACACTGCGAGAAGCTAGGAGCCAAAAGAGGAAGGATACAAGCCCAACACCTCAGGAGGAGGAGCTAGATCAGGAGATCAGGGATTTGGTAGCTATCCACCAACAGGTACAAAGGAAAAGGGAAAAGATTCTTCGGCTCGCCGACCTTCAGAAAAAGATCGACGAAGCTGCTGAAGAAATGTGTCGCCTCACTCAGGATGACCAAGACCGAAGACCCCAACACAGGGAGCTTCGTCAAGACAGCTCAATCAATGATGATGAATGGTACAGTGATTTTCACCATGGCAACTTTGCTTTTGATGATGCTTCTCCCTTGGCAGCAGAATTGCAGGCTACCCCGTGGCCACTATCTTATAAGCCACCTCAGCTCCCCATGTATGATGGGCATTCAGATCCAAAGCAGTTTTTGATGAGCTACGAAGCAACTATATCCTCATATAGGGGCAACACTGCCGTCATGGCGAAGTCCTTCGTCTTGGCAATCAGGAGTGTGGCTCAAACATGGTATTCTTCTCTTCGGCCAGGGACAATTATGTCATGGCAGAAGCAAAAAGACATGCTGGTCACTAGCTTCCAGGGTTTCCAAACAAAGCCAGTTACTGCTCAAGCTTTGTTCCAGTGCACATAGGACCAGGAAGAGTATCTACAGGCGTATGTCCGAAGGTTCCTGCGACTGAGAGCCCAGGCGCCTACAGTGCCCAATGAGATTGTCATTGAGGCCATGATCAAGGGGCTCAGACCAAGACCAACGGTGCAATAGTTTGCAAGGAAGCCACCACAAACTTTGGAGAAGCTTCTCTAGAAAATGGATGAGTACATCAGAGCCGACAATGACTTTCGGCAAAGAAGGGAAGAAGCCTACAGATACTCTAAGATGGCCAGGGGCTTCGGAGGAAGATTCCACCCTAGGCATGTCAGGTCAATCCATAATACCAGCTCAAGTGACGACAGGGGAAACCATACTCAAAGGCAGCAGCACAGCTCTCAGTCGTCCGGAGCACAACAAAGCTCTTTCAGGCCACCGGCTCCAAGGGGCAAAGGGGGAGAAACTTCGGAGGAAGATATGGAGATCAGCCCAGGAAGCTGTTTTGTTTGTTCTGCGGTGAAGATAAGGGGCATACCATAAGGACGTGTCAAGTTACGATTTAGAAGCAGAAAGAAATCGCTGAAGCTGAAGCACGACAGAATCAGCCGATGTAGGTTCTGCATACCGCTTCATGCTACTCTCCCTACGTCCCGAAGTATGTAAGCAATCAACAGTCTACGGCCTCTATCGCTTTGGCAAGCCAGTGTAGGGAGGCCTTGGGTTGATTTTGTTGCGATGGCGGTCAGGCCAGGGGTCCCTGCATTGGAGCTTCCTAAAAACTGTAGCGGGTTTTCTGAAGCTAGTGGACCTTTGTAAAGGCCTCGTAGTGTTACCCTGCCTCGCCTCCTCGGTAGAGGTGTATGGGAAGTCGAGATCCCTTGGCAGATGGGTAACATGACTTGTGGGTAAAGATGCGCAACCTCTGCAGAGTGTAAAACTGGTATATCAGCCGTGCTCACGGTCATGAGCAGCTCGGACACTCACATGATTAATTTATGGAACTAAATTCAATTTGTCATATGCATTGCATTGTGGGTGTTGTTATCACATTTGTTCTACTACATAATTGGATTGGTATCTACTTATACTTAGTAATTGCTAATAAAATTTTGACCAACTTTAAAAGCAAGGTTCAGCTTTAACCATTCTCTTTGGTAAGCCTTACACTTCACATGAGCGATGAACATATGTGAGCTCACTTTTGCTGTCTCACACCCCCCATAGGTCAAGAACAGGTACCGCAGGATGAGGCGTATGGAGGATGTTGTGACGAGTTCGTGAGAGGTCTAGACCGTCGTCTCCCAATCAACTTTGTGTTGCTGGATCGTTGTCTCCTTATGATGTAATTATTTATTTATTTTGTAAGAACTCCTATCTATACTACTTATTAAGAAGGTAAAAGTAGTCTGCCGTTCTGCCGTTCTGCCGTCCCTCGATCTCCACCGTCCATCCCACGTCCATGTTTTTTTGCGTCATCCGTTAGCCGTCCGCGTCGCCTCTCGTCCGCCCCTTCCCCGTCCACGCGAGCCTCCCTCTGCCCCCTCCCGTTCGCAGTTCTCCGCACGCTGGCAACCGCTCCCTCCCTCCGCCTCCACCTCCTCGCTCCCGCTCGACTCGCTCCTGCTCCACCTCACCGCGCCCGCCCCCGCGCCGCGGCGGTCGCACCAGACACCGACGCCGCCGCACTCCTTCCTCTCCCCCGCCGCGCACCCGCTCCCCACGCTCGCCATCTCCTTGCACCCGCTCCCCACGCTCGCGACCTTCCTGGCCTCCCGCCGCAACGAGCTCCTCCGCGCTGACATCACGTCCCTGCTCACGGCGCTGGAGCTCTTGGGGCACTAGGAGTGGCCACCCGCGCTCCTCCGGTGGGCCGGCAAGGAGGGTGCCGCCGATGCGTCGGCGCTCGAGATGGTCGTCGATGCGCTGGGCCACGAGGGCCAGCACGACACCGTCTGCGCGCTGCTCGACGAAATGCCGCTCCCGCCTGGACGTCCGCGCCTACACGTGGACTGCGCGTCCGACAGCCAGTCCACCGAGTCCGAGGCCCCGGCGATCGACGACTTCACGGACGCCATCGTCCGGGGGCTCCGCTCCGACGACCGCCTCCTCTTCGAGCCCCACGGGCCCTCCAGCTCCATCCTCGAGAGGAAGCCTCCGGCGGCGCCTGCCCTGCGGCCGCGAGCGGCGTTGTCCTCCTCGTCCTTCGTTGACGGCGTCGCGGTGGCGTTCGACTCCGCCGACCCGTCAGATGCTGATGGTGTCAGGCGGCGGGGGGAACGCGTGGGCGAAGGAGATGACCCTCCGCCGCAGGATAGTCAGCATGTGCGCTCCACACCCTTAAGCAATCTCTCTGTTATCTGTAAGAAAAGTGATTATTTTCTATCAAGCTGCTAATGGCCATTATTTCTATGGATCTGGGTTTAGATTCAACAAGACGTAGGAACACTTCCCTACTCTGAAGGACTACAATGATTATCTGGAAGAAGTTGAGGATATGAGTGAGTTGTTTCCCATGTCCGTTAATCTATTATTCTTGAATTATACAGTTGGGAAAAACTTAGCAGGTTTGAATTTTCTTTTCAAGCTTTCAACCTGATCGAAGGGATAGATGTCTAGGAGATTGAAGCAAAAATTGCAAGATACCAACAGGAAAATGCGGAGCAGATATACTTGTCCAGAGCTAAAAGGGTGTGTTTTGTCTAAACAATATAATACTCTGTTGAATAGTTAGTGTTGGTGATCTGTACATGTTTTTAATGGAATTCTAATATTGTTATCTCCCAAATTTCCAGTACATTCCTACCCGCTTTACTATTTTGTCAAGACTTGTAGCCTGTAGGTGCCTACAATTGTTACAAATGTGTCACTCTCATCTTATAGAAGGATTAGAGGAGCCTGAGAAGAATTTCATATGGTTTGATGGGCTGATGGCAACCAGTTAAATTCCTTGCCCAACTACGCAACTTAATTTAGAGACACAATTGCTATATAACTTTAGTGCCTATCATTAAAAATATAGTTTGTCTACTTCGATAGCAACAGTATCAAAATCTGACTACCTTATGAAGTTTGGAGTCTTCTCATTTCTTTTGGTTAGTGAGGGAACTTGTAGGGGGTTCTTTTTTTAAGAATTGCCTCAGAAGTTTCTTGCCCATAAAGTTAGGTGTATGTTTCAATTTCCCTGGTTCTTTGATGACTGGATATTTTTATTTCAATGCAAACAGGTAGAATTCCGAACTTCATTTTCAGCAAAATGTGTACAAGCAAGCAGCATTCTGCCTTAACTTTCTTTCATGTAAGTATTTATTGAATTTTCTGATTGTTTTAGTGTTTACTACCTTGTGAAGTTTCTGTTCTGTGGTGTAAGGTAGTATTAAGATCCTACAACAAAATCTCCTTGTCGTGATGGGAGTTTGAGACTCAACTAAAAGCATTAAAATTTTCATGCCATTCTTCCATGCAGTTACATGCCACCTGACCATTATTTGCTCTTCAAATACACTATTTAACTGATCTATGCTTCCCAACCAATATCTCCAAGGTACTTTACGAAACTGTTCAGACTTCAGAGTACTTTCCTTTTTTGTGCTACTGTTTTGCTTCGTCCATCAAAAAGTGTATCATTGTCTTGATCGAGAGGTCATCTTCCTTTCATGGTTTCAAATGTATATGCAAGGGCACATTTTGAATTAAAAGGAACCGACTTCTTTGTTTTCTCTTTATGTGGATGTGGTTACAAGGCTGTTGACAAAATATTACTACTCCACCGTCCTCCCTCTCACCCATAAGGTATTTGATATATTACTTTGTCCAGTCGATGCAGCTTACAAGGCTGTTGACAAAATAATCCAGGTTTGTTGGCACACTTTTAATCTTTCTTGTACGGGTACACTACTTCTAACAATGGAATATGAATGTTTTTTTTCTTGCACTTGTACACTACTTCAAACCTGAATGAATATGGATGTTGTAGTTTCTTTTAATGTTAGAAGCACTTTTTTTCCTCAATAAAGACTAGAAATACTTGTATTTGGGTGAACCTCTGACTGTATTAGCATCATGATAACCCACATTTTTTTCCTAGGATCCACATGAAATTTATCACAAGCAGCAGATGAATTTCAAGAGACGATATACTGGCTTGATGTTAAAAATAAAATGACATGATTTATTAGAGCATCGTGTTTGAGTATGTTTTAGCAGCTCGAGAAAGAAAGCGAGTATTAGTTATGCTGCTTAGGAAGGCAAAGGCCCATTTCAAAAGCTGCAGTACCATACAACGTGACATGAAATAAATATTCTATTGACAACAATTCCTCTCTCTGAAAATTGGGCATATTACTCTTTTATGGTTATTTAATCATCTAACTGGGGTGTTTAAAAAAGGAGATATGGCAAGTATTTAATCATCTAACCCCATATTGATTATTGAGTATAACATGGGTTGTCTCCTATCAGTCTAGAGTAGAGAAACATCAATGGACTAACTGGTGCAGACCGGGGTTGGATCTAACTCATCAGATCTGTTTATTTTGTTTCGTTGACTATCGAAAGACCAGACTGAATATAAATCTCATTGGGCTAACAATCTGCAGATTCCAACCATTCTCCCGCAATACGGTATGACATCAATCATAGAAGGCATTGATGCAATTGCGACAACTTGGGTTGTTGTCACTGGAGATATGAGCAACAACAAGTAAATCAATAATAAGCTTCAGCATCTCACCGTGGGACGCTGCAGCGGTAGGGGAGGAGGAGGCAGAGGCGGCGGTCCCGGCGACGCTGCCCTGGCAGGGGTGCGCTTATGGATCCTCATGGCCCCCATCTTCATGCCCTGGCTCAGGTATGGTCGTCGTCTTTACGCCCCCTCTAGCATCCTCCTCCTACGTCGTCCATCCTCTACTCACAAAGAGATTCTTCTCGCCACCACCAACCCTAGCTCTTCAACGTGCTCATAGCATGGGAAACATCGCTCACCTTGCCACGGAGGGCAGCGGTGGCAGGGAGGAAGGGTACTGGTTAATAGTACCGATGTCATGATTATCTTATTTTCTCTATTCATTGTACGAAATTCTCTTATTGTCTCTCATTGTTGTAGCTAATAACTGTGTATTGAAGAAAAGTTCAGTATCAAACATTGCTTTGTTTCTTTTTGACGGGGCAAGCATTGCTTGTTGAGTTGCTTTGAAAATGTTAGCTCTACATGTACACTGCAGAAGCAGCTGTTTGTTTTTCTCATTTTTTGTATTTGCTAAACCTTGATTATACTCAGTTTCTTCACCAGATTCTCCCTAAAATTTTCTGTCACGCGATAACACTCCCTAAACTACGCTTGCTGCATCAAACTACGCTCGTATGCATCAAACTTAATTTTCATGCAGTTGGACTTGACCACGAACCTTCTTGGACAACTTTGTCTTTTCTTCTGCTCCTATGTAGCAGGATTAAGAACCATGCACTATTGCTTCAGACACAATATACTTCTTTTGGTTTCTACTGGGCGCTGCTATTTATACCTGCTTACAAGTTTTTTGGTTTGATGCCTATGTTCAATCTAATAATGTTTATTGGACTGACGATGCATTTTTTTGGTTTGTTTCTCTTATTTTTACATGTTGTTATCATTTCTACCACCAACAGCTTTCTACATGGAGGGTCCATGGGCAGCTATGACCACAACAAGCATATTCCTTGCTGCCGCAGTGACTGATTGGCTAGATGGTTATATTGCTAGAAAGGTATGCCAAAAAATATTTTTCTGAATTATATGCTAGACTGGGTTGTCTTCCAGTGTGTTTTAAACTCATTTTATGTTTCATGATGATCTGGTTTATATACAGATGCAGCTAGGAACACCTTTTGGTGCATTTCTTGATAACTCCAACAAGTACAGGCACTACAGAAGCAGCGCCGATATTGCAAGGGCCTCATCTACCATCCCACTTTCAGTCTCCATGAGCAGTTCTGGTAGTATAGGTACCAATCCAGCTCTAACAGCCTTCCCCTTGTTGCCCTGGTAAATACTACACAAGTTAAACAGTGATGTTGCTGCATCCTTTTTACCCCGTTGACTTCCATTACTCAATAGCTGCACAAGTGCATGAATTGCCCCTGAACACCCAATAGTCACCATGTTGATCTCTAGCCAACATTATCATTTGTTTTACACTTATCTAAGCCAATGGGCTTCAATCATATGGTGTTACTAATCAGCAGTTTAACCATGGTCACTTAAAGAGTTCTAAGTTGGCTGAATATTGAATGTTATCAATACTATCAGCTATTCTGCAGATAATAACCAGACACAGGTCCATAGAGCAAGACACCAATATAGAAAGTTAAGGGGTTCTGGAGTACAAGAAACAACCAACAGGATTGCCCATTATAATAATTAACACTCTTGGTATGTAAATAAAGAATTATTCGTGGTTATAGCGCTTGTATCTAGAGCAACGCCCATCATTACCTTTAGCCTCGTGGGTAGTGAAAGACATGTTGTCCATCATATAGTTGTGAGAGAAACACATCCAATAAAACTCACTCTCTTATTAAATTCGTCCAATATTATCATATTTGCTTATGTGGCAGCACATTTAATCACCAGCTTCATGGGGTATTTGAGGTGTGTGATTATCTGATTTTCTCATTCCCGCGAAGCCTCTCTGAAATTGTTAAACAGTTGTTTGTTCGTTATATGTAAGATAGGCTGAGCTAAAAAATTGTGCCCGTGGCAATATAGTCTGATCTCCTTATTCCTGCAAAGCCTCTTTGATTCATCCATTCTTACAAATGGTTTGGTGACATTTAAAAAAAGGAACATCCAGCTACTACTGCAAATGCATAAAAGAGGCGTGGTTTGATTGCATTGTAGGTGGATGATTTGCAGTCTTTTAATGGTTGGGTTTTAGCCTGTATCCAATCATTTGTATTGTTTTGCGCACTGTTGGTGTACTGGTCAAAACTGTTAGGACATTATTTTGTAGTTCGGTGTAGGTGTGCTCTGTATACATTTAGATCTATACTTTTTTGTTGCTACCCATTTCTGTTAGATCACTGATTCATCATTTTAGTTGGTTTAAGTAAATAAAATGTCTTGTTGTCTTTGAAGTTTTAAATTTCAATCGCACTTCAGTACAAATCTAAGAAACTCTTATATTCTATTTTTCCAAATGGATTTGCTCAGGTTGCCAGTTTCGGTGGGTCTAATATAGATCCCACTGCATGGGAGGATAAGAAGTGTAAAGGTGAATCTAGATTCCCAGCGCAGGTACTGATAACATCTATCGTTATGTCAATTTCTCATCTCCTTTGGTTTCTTGCTCTGACACCTTCATCATGTCAAGTGAGGATCCGCGTTAGGAAGCTCTGCAAGCCGTTATGTCCAGTTTTGCACCACTATGATGGCCCAAAGTTTCGCCTTGAGCTCTCCATCGCGGAGGTATATATATAGCATATCCAGTCTGCTGTGCACATGAATTATACAATGAAAGCTCCCTTGTGTAATGCAACTTCATTAGTGTCGCTATGCACACTTTCTTCTGCACCAACCACAATATTATCTTGGGATGCTGTAAATGGGATGAATGAATTGTATTTTAGGGTCTTTGCTACACTATAGAGTAGATGGGTTATAAATATATAAATCTCAACTTCCTATCCATTCTTTCTATCTAGAGTTGTAGACACCACATAGTATACAACAGCAGGAGCAGTGCTTTGCTCAGTCCACCTTTGTTGAGGCTGGGCTGAGAGTGTAGGAGTGAAGCCTCAAGGCTCTCTGGTAGGCGATCCACCACACCACCCGACCCCCACCCTTTTTCCTCAACTTGTCAACCGTCGCCCCGACTACTCACTCCACCATCGCAATCGCATCATCATTAACATTTCTTCTCCGTTCTTTTCAGGACCGTCGAGGATTGATCGGGCGACGGCGTCGTCGGGCAGAAGCGGTCATCGCCGGACAAGGCGCACAGGTCCACCATGGACGCCGTCTACCACCACCACCACTAAGAGTCGTCGTTGACAGGCAACGGCGCCGCCACCGCCACCGTCGGCGAGAAGCTAGGCGTGGAGCGGTTCGAGCTGTCGCTGATCTACATCTCGCTGTCACGGAAGGAGAAGGACGACGATTTCCTTGTGATGAAGGGCACCAAGCTGCCCCAGCGGCCCAAGAAAAGGGCTAAGAACGTGGACAAGACCCTCCAAGTATTAAACACCTGGCCTGAGATCGATTTGATCCTCTATTTCTAAGCTGATCCAAATCGATCTCTGCTCTCAAAACTTAAACATGTGCCCCCTTGCTTTTTATCATGCAGTTTATCTTCCTGGGGATGCGGTGGGGTTGGGGCCATAGGATGGATTTGAATTCATGATAGTATCTACACATATACACTGCTTAAAGATACTATCTACGTATCTATATCTATTACAATTTTGTATAAATACTTTTTGATAGTTTTTAAATTTGTATGGCAAAGCAGGGACACACACACATATATATATATATATCTTTTAATGTATGTAGATCTTTTTAACCTCTAAAAGATGTTAACTCCGTAGCAACGCACGGGCATACACCTAGTTGTATAGTAAAGATGTGACATTCATTTCTATACCAATATTCATCATATGTGTGAGACTTGGTCCCATCACATCTGGTGTTTATTTCGCGCCCGGGTTTTGGACCCCTAAAACTCGGGTGTGACAACCCCATTCTCTCTACTTTTAGCAACCATTTATCAATTTACTAAAAACTGGCAGCAGCGTTACGTAGGTAATGAAGGTGGATGTTGACAATAGTGACTTTTTTGACATGCATATATTCAAAACAAAATTACAAACTACATTTAGAGAGCTATTGAAAAAGTAACAATGTTTTAATCTCAAAGTTATTTAACAACTTAAATGTGTGATTTAGAAAACTAAATTTTATATAAGTATTGGAGCTAATGCTTTTAAGTTGGATGGCCGACGGCACGAGGCAAATCTCATGTCTTGTCAATTTGAACACGCTACAACTACTAATAGAAAGTTGCAATGGCCTGAATTAAAAAATATATATTTTTTAAAATGAAAAAAGAAACAAAAAGTGGCAATGGCCTCGATTAGAAAAATAATTTCGATTTTAAAACAAAAAAACATAAAATAAAAATGAATAAGAGGGGCATTCCGAGAATTGAACTCGAGACCTCTCACACCCTAAGCGAGAATCATACCACTAGACCAAATGCCCATTTTGTTGTTTTTAAACAACTATTACTTATGTAACTTAATATATGTGTTTATACCATTTTATTCACGTATTAGCAAATCACAGAAATGAACTTCCAAGGACACTTTGCCTATATTGTAATTCGAGATCTTATATTATATATGCCGGCTCAATATATATTATATTATATTATGAGTATTTTCAACTGTGCCATCAGTGAGGAACATGATAAACTACTTGGTAGTGCATTCGGGGAGAAGAGGCATGGTTTCTATCTTCTTGCCTTAGAACTCAACATAGCCATTAGTGTCAATCTGGTGATGCCTATGTTGATGCCATTGGTTTGCCAATTTATCTTCAAGAAGTCATGGTTGTTGGTCGTTGTGCCTCTAGAAGCAACGCCACCTAGTTTGTCCATATCTAGGTTGGTTTAATTTAGATCATGTCATTCCTATTAAGGATATATAATAGGGCCATAGGGGTACCTAAGACACGTCGATAATGCAGACTCTGACTGATGGGACCATGCAACTCAGACTCGACCAAGGAACTCGGACAGCAACTCAAATTTAGCTAAGGAACTCCGACTCAGATGTCACACCCGGTTTTGAAAGACATATCGAATGCGAACCATATACGTGTCAGGATCACAAACTCACGTACATAGCGATTACATAATTGAACATCATCACACATTGCTCAAAATAAATAGCGGAAAAGGTACTTTATTACATCAATATGTTCAGGACATCCACATAGTCATTAACATAACATTGTCATTAATATTATCAAATTGCGGAAAAAGCGAAAGTATCAGATAAGGCCTTCATAGGCAGCTGACTAGTGGTTTGCCACTAACATAACTAGAACTCGTCGTAGTCCTGAAACTCCTCAAAGTCCTCCATGTTGCCTGCATCTCCTCCTGACCACTGAATACAGTGGGGACAACCTGGGGTGGGGTGGTTTTTAAAGCAAGGGTGAGTACACATCAACATACTCAATAAATGTCTCATTTGGCTAAAGTGGACTAGCTGTATATGGCGTTAAGGTTAAACAGTTGCTTTTGGTTAGTCAGGTTTTTATTACTAATAGTAAAGCCAAGTTTTAGTAATAAACCCTGTAAGGAAAATGGACCTCGGGCCATTTAGCTCAATAGGTTTTGGTGTTTAATGATCATCATAACCTGTGGACTAATGTATTTCCCAAGTGTTTATGTGTTGTAGTTCACAGGATGTGAAGTGGATTGGACTGAGGCTCTGAGGATGCAACACCTCAAAGAAGACATTATAAGACCCGTAGAAGACATTACAAAGTCATATTGAAGATACTTTATACATGCTAAGCGTCAAACACATCAAGAAGTAGAAGTGAGATACAAAGCTACAAAACAAAAGTGAAGTTGACAAAGTTGAGAGGAATGGCTGACTGAATTGGAAGTGTTTCACAAAATAAAATCTACTCAAACTGACATGGCTTCAACTCTGAGATGTAGATAATTTTATAAGGTTTCCAAAAAAATCCAAGATCATCAAAATCGGAGTTTGGAGCTAAACATTATGCCCACAATATAAAGTCGAAACTGCTGAAAAAACAGCAGCAACATATGGGATGTACGGTGCACCCCAGACTGTCCGGTGTACCAAATTTGCTCAAACTGGTATAGCTTCAACTTTGATATGTAAAGAATTTCATAAGCTTTCCAAAAAGTACAAGATCATCGACATCGGAGTTCGGAGCTAAAAGTTATGGCCAAAATACGACAAGCGAGCATCGACTATCCGGTGCACACCGGACCGTCCGGTGTGCCATGTCCAGTGCGCCATCTTCGGAAGCTCCAACGGCTAACTTTAACGGCTAGTGCACGTGGCATGTCCAGTGCACCACCGAACAGTCCGGTGCACCTGTCCGGTGCGCCGTAGAAAGCTGCAAAACTGCTTTCCAACGGATATATTTGAGTTGGGGCCTATATATACTTCACCCAACCGGCCATTTGGAAGTGTGGGAGCCCAAGCAACATTCCAAGTCATAGCATAGACATTTTCATGTGCTCATACACCCAAGTGCTTAATAGAATCACTAGGTGATTAGTATAGGTGCTTTGCGAAGTGCTTAGGTTAGTTAGACCGCTTTAGCGCTTGCTCTAGGTGAATTCTAGTTAGTTGAGTGGGTTTAGATAAACCAACAACCCCTCGGCTCTTGCGTGAGCCATTGTAATTGTACTGAGTGGGGCGAGTGACTTGCGAGACCGTGACAACCACGTTTGTGTCACGTCCGCCACCGTGTACCGGATGGAACAAGGCCCACGGTGTTTTCAGTCGGAAGCTCGATAGTGGAGACGGTGGAGAGCGTCTGAGAGGAGCCAGAAGCGGAGCACCACTTGCACGTGGAGAAGGCCCACGGCTCTCTACGGAGTTACTCGACCGAGGTGCTTGGCCCTCGCGTGGGCTTCCCTTTGCGTAGGGGCACCAACGAGGATTAGTCGGGACCTTGCGCGGTTCCAGATACCTCGGTAAAAATACCAACGTCATCCACGAGAGTTTGCATCTCTACCTTACCCTTTAGCTTCCGCATTTACATTAAGCATTTAAGTTTCAATCTTGTCTTTCTAGCTAGTTTGTTTAGATTGAAACTTAGCTTTCGCGGTAGAGATAGCAACACTTAGACAAAACCTAGTTTGCACATTCTAGTTTGATTATTTGCATAGGTTTTGCTCTAGGGATTTATTTGTGGCCTAGTTTAGAGAAAGTTTTAGAAGTCCTAATTCAACCCCCTCTTAGGCGTCACCCATTTCCTACAATTGGTATCAGGGCCTAGTTTGGCTCATTTGAAACGCTTTAGCTTCACCACTAAAAGAGCCAACACTTTTTGAGAAAGGGGATGGATACCCATAGGCCACCACACTTCGACGGCACTAACTTCCCATATTATAGTGCTAGAATGGCTTGTTACCCAGAGGCCATTGATCTAGGTGTTTGGAGAGTCACTCGTAATGGGATGAAACCACTCAAGAATCCCGAGAAACCCACCACGAGTGAGGAAAAAGAAATTCATTTGAATGCTACAGCAAAAAATTGCTTGTATGAATCTCTTAGCATGGATATTTTCAATCAAGTTTTTACATTAAAAACTGCTAATGAGATTTGGCTAAAGTTGCATGAGCTCCATGACGGCACATCAAATGTCCATGAGCAAAAACATTGCCTAGTCTTAAATGAGTATAGTTCTTTTGCTATGAAGGATAATGAGCTTGTTAGAGATATGTATTCTCGTTTGAATCTAATCAGCAATGAGCTCAATTCTATTGGCATTAATAAGCTAGGTGATGCAGACATTGTGAGGAATATTATTTCCCTGCTACCACAACAAAAATATGGGAGCATCATCACTATTATTCACAACATGGAGGACTTGAGTACAATAACCCCGACAATTGTGATTGGGAAAATCACGGCTTTTGAGATGTCGCGAAAAATATGTCGAGGAGAGGAGCTCACTTCTTCAAGACCATATGCTTTTGCATGTGATGAAAGAAAAGGCATGAAGAAGGCTCCCACTCCAAGTTCCTCAAGTGAAGAAGAGGAGGAAGAAGAAAGTGATGATGAAGATAATCGACCATCAACATCATCCTCCGAGGATGAAGAAACAATCCGACGCGTCAGAAAGGTAATGGGGATGATCCGCAAGATTAATCTAATGGGTGTGTCTCTGCAGGTAGAGGATCTTCTCTTTTAATATTGACAGAAAAAGCAAAGAAAGAGAGGATGCTTCGCATGCGGGGAGAAGGGCCACTTCAGGGACAATTGTTCAACTATGGCTGAACCCACAAAGAGGAGGAGCAAAGGCAAGGCGCTCACAAGTGTCAAGACTTGGGATGACTCTTCTAGCGAAGAAGAACCCCCAAAGACACGCAGCCACCGGTCCTCATCACGGTCATCACGCAAGTGCCTTATGGCAAGAGGTAAAATGAGTATTCCATCCTCTAGTGATGATAGCGGTATTGATGATGAAGGTGAGGGAAATCCCTCTGTAGATGAGCTTGCGGAAGCCGTTAAATTTTTTTTAGGATGTTTGCACTAAGCAAAAGGATCAACTTAAAACTTTGAAAAATAAGTTGATTAGCTCTCAAAATGATTATAAAGGGTTGCTAGAAAAATTTGAAACATTTGCAAATTTGAACTGCGAGCTAATAACTAAAATTGAGCAATTAGAGTCTAGTGCTCCATTCGAAGCTACCAATGATGGCCTTATTAAAAAGAATGAAAAAATTAAAGCTAAGTTAGCTAGCTCTCAAAAAGCTATTGAAAATTTGCTAGGGAAAATGGAAATTCTTAGCATTCACAATATTGAGCTAACTACTAAGCTAGAAAACTTTGGTAGCACCCCAGGAGCATCTTTAGTTGAAATTCCTGAAATTATTAAGAAAGATGCTTCTACTTCTTGCTTTGATTTAATTGATGATTCTAACCCCTGCAACCAAGTTCTTGTTGAGAATATTATTGTAGAAAAACATGTTCAAATGAGGTTGCAATGGAGAATGAGCAATTAAGGCAAGAGGTGGCTCGCCTTGGGAAGGTTTTGTACAACATGAAAGGCAAAGCCAAACAAATCCGACCTCCACAGGATAACACCACTACGGGAGTGAACAAGCCTGTGGAGGGAGAAACCGTGATTTGTAGGCTAGGCCACAAGGAAGGCCATAAGTCTTTCCAATGCAAGGCGAAGACCGGGGATAAGCAAAAACAAAAGCTCAAGCAAAAGCCAACAAGAAAAATTCCCAACACCTACATCAGCAAGGTGGATAAAAAGCCTGCTATATCATATTTGATTAAGAAGAAAAAGAATGGAAAGGTGATAGCAATCAAGGCCAAGAAGCAAGCCAACAAAGGAAAGGGGGCCAAACGCATCTGGATGCCAAAGGAAATAATTTCATCTATGAAAAGCACCAAGAAGGTTTGGGTCCCTAAAGGGAAGTGAGAAGTCCTACGGACTTCGGGGAATTTGGAGACTTGGCAAATTTGGGATGTATATCATGGGATGCATCATATTGGATCGAGTTTATTACCAAATGGGCTAGTCCATACTTTGGACCCAAATTCCCCACCCGTGACTAAGGTAGCTAGATTTATTTCCTGTCGTTAGATATGCGTATCTGTTTTCTCGTATCTAGTTTTACCTTTCATACCTAGTATTACAATTGGTATTTACTTTTGATTAGAAATGCATGCATACTAGGTAAATCGTATGGTAGGATTGCTCACTTTCAATTCATACTCTTAAGCGAACCTACATGGTTTAAAATGATAAGCACCACACATGGCTTATTTAACATTCCAAAGTAAATGATACATTAATTGATATTTTGAAATACTACAAGTGGTAAAATGCTTCAATTATGTTTCAATTGGTATCATTTAACTTATATGTGCCAAAGCTCGGATTATGGATAATTTGCCCCTCTTGATATCGTATCAAAGTGCATGTCTCCTACAAGTATTCAAAACTTGTATGCACACTTTCAGGGGAGGTTACTCTATAATCTAAGTCTTTGAGACTAATACCTATTTCAAGTCTATTATTTATAGTAGTCTCATTGAAAGGATAATGGAGTCCCTAGAGAAAGACAACAAGCTTCCACTGCAAATCTTCAAGAATTCTTAGGTCTCACAAGCCTGCCATTGGTCTTCAATTGGTCTGCAATTGACTTTCAATTGGTATCTTTGAGACTACATTTGGTATCATTTACATGTCTTCTCCAATATTTGATTAGACTATATTTCATATCATATACTTCCCATGTTGCTATACATGCATAAGTTGTTAAATCATATTCTGTTACCTATGCATAGGGGGAGTTAGTCTAATCAAATCATGTCTTGCACCTCTATTTCTCACATGCTTTTTCCTAAGTAGAAGACCTCTGTCAGGGGGAGTATTTCTTTGTCTCTAAAGGGGGATAAAATTCTTTCTAAGGGAAAATACTCGCTTAGGGGGAATCCTTTACTGCTTCAATTGGTATTAATTGATAAATCATTAAGAGGGCAAGTCTTATTTGCTTTCTATATGCTTTTAATGTCTTCCTTTTCGGTGGTTGATGCCAAAGGGGAGAAGTTGTAGGGACCAAAGCAATGAAAATGTTATCAAACACAAAACACTACCAAATTAAAAAATTTCATCCTTCAAGTTATTTTGGCTCTTTGGTCTAAAATAGGAAGTAAGTGAATTATGGAGTTAGGGGGGAGGCTTAAGTCCATAATCTCACTCTATGGGGACAGTCATGCATCTTAGCAAGTAGATTGCATATTTTCATTCAAATGTTTGTTATATTTGCTTGCTTTGGTTGTGTTGTCATAAATCACCAAAAAGGGGAGATGGTAAGGAAAATGGACCTCGGGCCATTTAGCTCAATAGGTTTTGGTGTTTGATGATCAACATAACTTGTGGACTAATGTATTTCCCAAGTGTTTGTGTCTTGTAGTTCACATGATGCGATGTGGATTGGACTGAGGCTCTGAGGATGCAACACCTCAAAGAAGACATTATAAGACCCATAGAAGACATTACAAAGTCATATTGAAGACACTTTATACATGCTAGGAGTCCAACACATCAAGAAGTAGAAGTGAGATACAAAGCTATAAAACAAAAGTGAAGTTGACAAAGTTGAGAGGAAGGGCTGACTGAATTGGAAGTGTTTCACAAAATCAAATCTACTCAAACTGACATGGCTTTAACTCTGAGATGTAGATTATTTTATAAGCTTTCCAAAAAGTCCAAGATCATCAAAATCAGAGTTTAGAGCTAAACGTTATGCCCACAATACGAAGTCAGAATTGCTGAAAAAACTGCAGCAGCATATGGGATGTCCGGTGCACCCCAGACTTCACGGTGTACCAAATTTTCTCAAATTGGTATAACTTTAACTCTGGTATGTATATAATTTCATAAGCTTTCCAAAAAGTACAAGATCATCGAAATCAGGGTTTGGAGCTAAAAGTTATGGCCAAAATACGACAAGCGAGCATGGACTGTCCGGTGCACACCGGACCGTCCGATGCGCCATGTCCGGTGCGCCATCTTCGGTGGCTAGTACACGTGGCATGTCCGGTGCACCTATCCGGTGCTCCGCAGAAAGCTGCAGAACTGCTTTCCAACAGCTATATTTGAGTTGGGACCTATATATACTTCACTCAACCGGCCATTTTAGGTGTGGGAGCCCATGCAATATTCCAAGTCATAGCATAGACATTTCCAAGTGCTCATACACCCAAGTGCTTAATAGAATCACTCGGTGATTAGCGTAGGTGCTTTACGAAGTGCTTAGATTAGTTAGACCGCTTTAACGCTTGCTCTAGGTGAATCCTAGTTAGTTGAGTGAGTTTAGATAAACCACCAATCCCTCGGCTCTTGCGTGAGCCGTTGTAATTGTACCGAGTGGGACGAATGTCTTGCGAGACCGTGACAACCACGTTTGTGTCACGGTCGCCACCGTGTACCAGAGGGAACGAGGCCCGCGGCGTTTTCAGCCAGAAGTTCGATAGTGGAGACAGCGGGGAGCGTCCGAGAGGACCAGAAGCGGAGCACCACTTGCGCGTGGAGAAGGCCCGCGACTCTCTACGGAGTTACTCGACGGAGGTGCTTGGCCCTCGCGTGGGCTTCCCTTTGCGTAGGGGCACCAACGAGGATTAGTTGGGACCTTGCATGGTTCCAGATACCTGTCACACCCGGATTTAAGGGACAAATCCGGGTGCATCTCATATGTGCGCCAAGGAAGAACAACACACATAATAACAGAGTGCATAGAGATAAATGTCATAAATATCATAAATGTACTTATTACATAGCGGAAGTTTTACAAAAATAAATTATAAAGTAAAACGAACTAAATATTATTCCCTGGCGCCACAAAGCTGACTGGGAGACGCCACCTAGATCAAGTCGAATGCCTCAGTGTTAAGCGGCTCCTCTTCGACCACCTGTTCTTCTCCTGTGGGGGGGTGTGAGACAGCAAGAGTGATCTCACATACGTTCATAGCTCAACAAGTCGTGGGGAATAATGTGGCATGAACTCACCAAAGGTGGGAGTTCATGAAGTGTAAGGCTGATCAATGAAATAAAGGCTGAAGCTGAGCATTGCTTTTATAAGTTGTCAAAGTTTTATTAGCAATTACTAAGTGTAAGTAAATACCAAACCTTAATAATGATAAAGAAAAGTAATAGTAAAATAATCCCAAATGCGATGCAAATGTCAAATTAAATTTAAGTTCCATAAATTAATCATGTGAGGGTCCGAGCCGCTCATGACCGTGAGCACGGCTAGTATACTAGTTTTACACTCTACAGAGGTTGCACATCTTTACCCACAAGTCATGTTACCCATCTGCCAAGAGACGGCCAATCCCATACACCTCTACCGAGGAGGCGAGGCAGGGTAACACTACGATGCCTTTACAAAGTTCCACTAGCTTCAGAAATCCCGCTACAGTTTATAGGAAGCTCCAGTGCAGGAATCCCTCGCCTGACCACCATCGCAGCAAAATCAACCCAAGGACCTCCCTACACTGACCACTCCCCTACTGCCCTTGCCCCTTTCGGGTAAGGAAGACCTCCACTAGCTTTCCTAGTTAATCAGCCAAGGGCGTCCCATTAAACCCTTGTGGGTAGCACTGTTTTCCCGGGTGGTCGCTCCATGTTCCCATTAACATAATGATCTTAACATGAACAGTAATAATAAAAGAGATAATAAAAGTGTAGTAATGAATAGTGTATCTCTATACCCAAAACCACAATAAGCGATAGCAAGTACTACCCAAAAATATTCAGTGGCAAAACAAGGTATAAATATAGCCAAAACTAGGGTAACCTATTGGGTCCCATCAAAATTAATCTATGCAGATCATAATAATTAATAAGAACATGGCTGGGAAAAAGTTAGTGATCAAGGGCACAACTTGCCTTCAATGAGCTCCGGCCCCGCTACTTCTACTTGTTGGACCTCAGGATCCGCAGTGCGTTGCTCGTCTACTCGCATCAACACAATACATACATAGTATAGCAAAAATTAATATTGCACCAAACATGTGAATAAAATACACGATAAAAATCTACACATTAAAATAAGAACCTAGGAACAGGAATCATTAAATTTGGAGTTATAGATTTTGAATTATGAATTCCCAAAGGTTTAATGTGCTTAAAATGGAATTACATGAGAAATAAATTTTCTTTCTATGTTCATGTCAAAACAGAGACTCTAGGTGATAGACATTAATATTACAAAATTTTAGGATTTGGAATGGATCGATTTGGATTAAAAATAAATTTTCTATGCATTTTACAAGTTTCTAGATTTGTTTTTGTATTAAAAACGAATTTCTATAATTTTTTCTCTGTTTTTAATCATCTCTGGACTGGGCCTTGAATTCCAGAAAGCGCAGGGTTCACGGTGAAAGAATTCTCAAGACTCAGGGCACTGTTACGATGGACGGCGGGTTTATTCAGTAATTCCTCAAGGGTTCTTTTACAAAATGGGATCAGCGAAGGAGTATCAATGAATACAAGCCGTTGGATCAAGATTGGACGCGTGGGACTAAATCAAGGCCCCACTGAACCGGTATGCAATAACAGACGTCAGATTCGACTCGGACGGCCCAGATTTTAAACAACAGAGATCCACACGACACCATCCGATCACGATCCAACGTTCTATGATTGTCACAGCTGAAACGCTATTGTGCCTAATCTCTACCGTTGATTAACAAATCAACGCCTCATGCCATTACTCCCAACCCGACCACCAGCAGGGCGGCGCCCAGGTGCCCCCTCCCCCACAGCGAAGGACGCCGGCGAGCCCCAATCCGGTGCCTACACGGATCAATGCGTCGATGGACGGGTGCTAATCGAAATTGAAGGTGCGGCGGACACAGGGAAGGATTATGCACCGGAAATGGTGAAGCAGAGGGGTCTGACCACGGGGAACCGTGGTCCGCGTCAGGCTCAGTGTTCCGGTGAGCAATTACCGACCCACGGGCCCACAATTCGTTGTCGCTCGAGGTGCTACACAATACACAGAGGGAAAACAAGGACTCGATGACAATCCTCACCTTGATTGGCGCGGGCAGAAGCTTTGTCCACGGAGCAAGGCGATGCGTGGCAGCGTGGCGATGCGTGGCAGCGTGGCAAGGAGTTCGCACAGCGCCAGGACTCAATACGCGAAATTGGTGCTGGCCGAAGCTCACCCGAGCTCCGACGAGGCCCCCGCTAGTCGATGAGAAGCAGTGGGCTGGGATAGAGGCGGTCGATTCGTGCTTGGGCGAGATCTCCCGGTCTTCTGCGCGCGAGTTTAGACAAGCTAGAGAACGACGACAACGGACCTAGGGGAGCTGTGGAGTAGAGAGGGCAAGGGATCGTGGGGGCGAGTCGGCACGGGGCCCGCGTTACTTATACTACGGCGCACGCACCGGCTAGCGGCGAAAATGACGGTGGTGGTTGAGCTCGGACTCCGTTTCTCCCGCGAGGAGGAAGAACGCGCAGCGCAAGACACCGACGAGTGGGTCTCGGCCGTCAATGGAGCATGGCGCGCAGGCAACTAGCAACATTGGCCCACCTGTCGGCGCGCGGTACTTGTGGCTTAGCTGGGCCACGCGGAAGCAATTCTATTAGTGGGCTGGGTTGGAATGGTTGGCCCATGCGCAAGTTGTTTCTTCTTCTTTTTTTCCTTTTATTTATTTCTTCCCTTTCTCTTCTCTAATTCTAAGATCAATTTAAATTTCGAATTTTGAATTCAAACTTATGCCTAATTCCTTCCCAATTCATATTGTGGAATTTAAATACCAATTTTGGGATTATATTATTTATATTTTTATATTATTTCCCCTCTTATTTTAAAACCCTAATTTTGATTGAGGATTTAATCCAACTTTTAGAATTATTATTTTATTATCATTATCCTTATTATTTTATTTAATGCACAAACATATAAAAACTCCAACAAAATGCACTTTCTTTTATTTTGTATCATTTGTTTTTAATTAAGCACTATTAATTATATGTGTGCTCTTTTTATGATGCAAATAAGGCACATAAAATTGAGGAATTCACTCTGTATTCTTTGTATACAAATTTGAGTATTACAATACCTCGGTAAAAATACCGATGTCATCCACGAGAGTTTGCATCTCTACCTTACTCTTTAGCTTCCGCATTTACATTAAGCATTTAAGTTTCAATCTTGTATTTCTAGCTAGTTTGTTTAGATTGAAACTTAGCTTTCGTTGTAGAGATAGCAACACTTAGACAAAACCTAGTTTACACATTCTAGTTTCATTATTTGCATAGGTTTTGCTCTAGGGATTTATTTGTGGCCTAGTTTAGAGAAAGTTTTAGAAGTCCTAATTCACCCCCTCTTAGGCGTCACTCATTTTCTACAAACCCATTTATTACCCAAAAGTACTCCCTCCAAGAGGAAATACCAGAGATCAGAGTTATATTTATCATCATTAACCATAATCATACAAGTATCCAGAGTTCTTCTAATAAAAAAGGATCCCAAGGCTGCTCTTAATCGTCAGCACGACTGATATACCAGTTTCTAACACTCTGCAGAGGTTGCACACTTCACCCACGAGTCGTGATTCCCGTTCTGCCTGGAGATCATGACTCCCTATTGATCACTACCAAGGTGACCTAGCAGGGTTTCACTATGTAGCCTTTACAAAGACTCCCCCTGGTGCATAACTGCTCGTTAGGTTTCGCCAGTCGTACAAACACAGTACCCCTCCCTAAGGTGGGTGACTAACAAAACCAAATCGAATGAACCTCGGCACCCACCCTTAGCAGAGCGAGCACTATGCCCCAGACCCCATTAATGGCCCTCCAGCAAAGCCAACTACACCCCCAGGTTCATCTAATTATTCAGCTAAGGGTATCCCATTCCACCCTCATGGTTGCACTGTTATCCCGGGTGCTCACTCAACGAAAAGGTCCTTACGGAGAGGTACTCAAGAAACAACCTGAGTCCCCTAAAGTATCACAAGATCATCATCAGGATAACATCATCGTATCATAAAAATTCACATCATGTTCGTTGATTAAAGTAAAGCAATAGCATAAACCTAATCATAATAACCCAAAGGTAAACAAGGATAAGATAAATACAGACTAGTCAATCCTTAGGTTTTAAATAAAGTAATGCGGGATGGTGAATTATAAAGTAAGTAGGACATAATAGGTCAGAGGACACTTGTCTTCACCAGGTTGTTGCTCAGGAAGGTCTTCGGCAACACACTCAGGAACCACGAGCTGCTCGTTATCTAAATAAAGCGATCATGCATTCAATACATTTAGATAAAGACAAATGAACAATACACCAAATATGTACAAACAAGTGAACACATCTCAAAAGAACAGTATAAACTCAAGAGGTAACTTGGGTTCTAGGGTGAACTAGCACACTTAGAAGTTTGTGATTCTCTAAGTGTTGTCTATCTCCATAGACTACATAATTAGATTCCACTTATTTTAATAAGACACAAAAATTATACCAGGGATAGATTCATACTTTACATATTATTAA
This sequence comes from Zea luxurians, assembly GCA_029449295.1. Taxonomy (NCBI): domain Eukaryota; kingdom Viridiplantae; phylum Streptophyta; class Magnoliopsida; order Poales; family Poaceae; genus Zea; species Zea luxurians. The sequence continues at coordinate 38,871,374 of JAOPSE010000021.1, forward strand.
TCTCACAAAGTTAAACATCTAATTACCATTAGGGTTTTCCTTTTTATTTTTCCTAATTAATAAATAAATCATTACCTAAACTAATCTATAGTCTAGGCATAAAATTAGAATGTGCAGATAGTGAATGATCATAATTTTAACAAATAGAGAATAATCCCATGAACATTTTACAATTTGAATCACTCAATTTGGAGTTCATATGCAAAAGATATGAAATAAACAAGTTTTGGAATTTAAAACCCTAAATTAGGTCTGATTATGTGATTAAATAAAAGTCTAGGGTTCTATCTGCAAGAATACAGGGACCTGCGCGCGAAAACCAGGGACGATAGGTTGATTTTTGGAAAACCAGGGGTCTCTTTAACAAAACTACATGTGAAGGGGTATCAGGCTATCTCGACCACACGATCGCGAACGAACGACCGAGATCAGATCTCGCGGGCGAGCGCACACGTGGACGGGCGAGCGTGGCTGATAGGTGTGACAGGGAAGACAGAGACCTGGGGTCAGCGGGGCTGACAGGCCGGGCCTGATGGCAGGGGCGCGGGCGAGGGCACACACACCTGAGCGGCCGGATCCGAAACGGATGGTTGAGATTAGATCTAGTCTAATTAAACCTAGGCCGTCTGATCTCGAATGAACGCCCAAGATCCAACGACAAGCACGGGTAGGGTTCCTTGACCGCCAGCGGTGGCACCGCTCGCGCCCGCGACGGAGGTTCGTCGAAGACGAGGGCGCGGGCGTGCTAGGGACATGGGGCGCTGGGAAGGACACGAGAAGGTTTGGGGTGACACGATGGACATGATCGTGGGCATGGCACCGGCACAGGGGCACTAGAGAGTGGCGGTCTACAACGGGGTGGCATAGAGGCGGCACAGACTTCCTCTAGCGAGCAATTGCATGGACGACAGGGCAATGCACGAGAAATTAAGGGCGTGGGGGAGTTGCTCACCTCAAGAGGGAAATCTGGAGCGCATGAGCAACGGCGGGGACGCAGGGGTTGGGGGCAAACCAGAGGGTGTCCCGTGTTGCTGGCGAAGAGGCGGAGCTCACCGAGGCAACGGACGCAGCAGACGCTCGACAGCGGCCCCGGAACGGGCGACGGACCACGACGGAGATCCACAGGCGTGCGCGCAGAGCGAGAGAGAGAGAGAGAGAGAGAGCGAGCGAGGGTGTTCGGCTGAGGGCGCAACTAAGCGAGAGGAGTGAGTGAGTGGGTGCAGGCTCCAGAAAAGGACTCGGGCACGTGGGGGCATGGCCGGGAAACACGTGATCGTGGGTGCGTCCACGGCGGAGAGCACGGGCGAGAGGTTAGGGAAGGGGTAGTGGCTGACAGGTGGGGTCCACAAGCCAGCGAGGGTGAGCGTGCGAACGGGCGGTCAGCGCTGATAGGGAGGTCCCACCGAGTAGCGAGAGAATGGGCGCGTGTGTGGAAGGATCGGCGCCGACAGGCCGGTCCCAATGGGCAGTGGGAGGGAGAGAGGGAGAGAGAGAGCGCGTGCGCGGACATGGGCTGTCAGGCAACGCGGGCGCCAGCGCGCGGCCTTGTTGGGTTGAGTTTGGCAGAGTGGGCTGACTTTGGTTTTTCTTTTTCTGTGGAATTTTCAATGCCTTTTCTTTTTATTTTTCTCTATGGATTTCAAATCAGATTCAAACCAAATTTCAAATTCAAACCATTTCAAACATGTGCATCAAATCAAATAATAATTTACGCTCAGCATGATGTAACAAGTCATGACTCACCTAGTTTTCACAAAATAAATAATTAATCCCTAACCTAATTAACTTAACTCTTAACAAAAGGAGGAGAGAGGAAGTCTAGAGAGAGACAAGAGGTAACACATGAATTTAGTAGGCATTTAGAGAAGAAATTTTATACTCCCAAATTCAGGGTGTTACGTAAGACTTCAATGGACTTGTCCCACATGTCAGAACCATATCAGCCTGTGTAAACAAATAAGGAAAGATGATGATTCGTGATAAGGGCAGTCTCTTTGTAACCCCTATACATCCCCATTGTTTTTGTGAAAGTGGGTTGTTTTCTCAATGTTGTCAAGATGCTCTAAAATATGTATGAAGTAAAATCTATCTTTAACCTCTGTATGATGTACATAATTATAAAAACAGATGACATTTTTTAGTACTTTCAACATTGTGTTGTAACTTAGACACCATGTTAAAAGTTTCAATGAGGAACATGAGAAACTACTACATAGTGTGTTAAGGAGAAGAGGCATGGTTTCTATCTTCCTACCTTAGATCTTAGCATAACCATCAACACTAATTTGGTGATGTTTGCATTGATGGTGTTTTTCTTCCTATTCAATGATTTGATGTTATTGTCATCGATCACATGCACTTTCGAGAGGTCATGGTTCTTAGTCGTCGTGACTCTACAGGATATGCCACCTAGGTTGTCAATGTACATGTCGGTCTAATTCATGTCTAGTCATTTATCTAAGGTATCCATATTTGTGTCCACTATCTCCACTCGCCCTTAGAATGCCCATTCATTTTAGGCCCACTTGATCTCTCATCATCCATCTCCTTTTTTGGGGGGTTCCAACCAAGCCTCACATAGATGAAGTAGGAAGCCTAAGTGGCTCCACATTATCACAACTAGCATGTGTTACCATGTGTGGTAGGAACACCTCTAGGTATAGCCTTACACACATGTCTATGGCTATCAGCACCTCTGCCTTCTCTTCTACAACATTGAAGTAAGATAAGTTGAAGTCTTAGGTGAGCTACATGAGGTTGCCATCAATGTTGATGGCAGGGAGGTCGTCATCCTTGTCGCAGATGGTGAACCTGAGTTGTAGGGCATGGAGCTAGTCGATGTGCACCTTGAAGAGCATGTAATAGCGCATACCCTAAGAGAGCATAGCCCCTACGGGCACACCATGGATGTTGCATAATTACTCACTCATTATAGATGGCTATGAAGTTATCCTCTGCTCGACAATGAGGCATCCCACTGGCAACCTCATATGTGTGATGCAGTAGAGCAGGGTCCGGATGCTAGTGATAGATGGAGGAGGTAAGGGGATTGAACAAAAAGGTTGTTGATCCTTACCATTTATGGTATTAAAGGGATGTCTTGAGATATTAAGAAAAAATATAGAAAAGGGGGACTGAGAAAGGGTATTTGCTAGAGCTATTTTTCCTACAATTCATTTTAATGAAAGTGGATTGTTTTTCTCAATCTAGTGCAAATGATCTAAAACATATATCAAATAACATTTACTTCAACATCTATGTGTACACAATTATGGAAGTGCACAACATTTTAGTATTTTTGTGTGTGTGTTTTGTACAAGGTGTGACCATGTTAAAAGTTTCAATGAGGAGCACAAGAAACTATTCAATGTTACATTGGGGAGAGCATGCATGGTTCTGTCATGGTTTCGGAAACCGAGGACATAATAAAATTTATGTTCATTGGGGGAGGCTAACGTGGACTCACTTTGAATGGTGAATCGAGAGATTCGAACAAGAGGCTTATACTGGTTCAGGCTTTCGCCATAGTCCAGTGTAGAGTTGAACATAGTATTCTCTAAGGAACATGTTACAATGGGTGCAAGTGTGAGAATGAGGGAGTGGAGAACTCAGGCAGAATGCTCCTACTCTTGCTGCTTGGTCGTCCCCCTTTTATAGTTCAAGGGAGAGGCCTTTACAGGGGACTTGTTATATGAACGCGAGCACCTCCTGCAATCTATGGTAGTCATGCTGACGTAGCTCGCCTGACCTCGTCTTCTGGTTCGTGCATAGTTGTACGCCCAATATGGCAGATCGCTCCATCTACCCGGTATGAAAGTCACTGTAGAAACTCCAATGCTGAGGTTCCAAGTAACGATGCCCGATGGTACCCATGGGATAGAGTCAGAGGACACTGAGGGTTGTACGTGTCGATGCCTCATCATGTTTCTAGCGTGTCGTGGCGTCATCCAAGACAGTGTGTGGTGGTGGCGTCTTCCACCATCAGAGGACACTAATGGAGTTAGGGTCGTAGAGTTGCTCGGTGGGTCCTAGTTGGCCAGTCCACCTCGCAGAGTTGCTCGACGGGACCTAGTTGGCCAAGATGGGTTGCTAGGAGTTATGGGCTTACTTTGGGTACCTCGTTCTTGGGTACTCGTCAGCAGCCTCGAGCCTTCATTCAGTTCCTTTAAGTTGTTCGGAGGCTTTATTGTTGGGAACTAGAGTCTCAAGTGCGTGCAAGCACATCTGCTAGATGTAGTCCTTGAGCCCCCAAGTAATCCATGAGGATTGCTTGGGGGTTTATCTGGTTCAGAACTAGTCTCGGGTGGGCGCAACCACATCTACTAGATGTAGCCCCCGATCCCCTAAGTAATGCATGCGGATTGCTTGGGGGTTTATCTAGTTTGTCTCAGTTTTGGGAAGAACCCCTTTTGTGATGGTTGGCATAGTTCTTTGCTTTTGTCGTGCGTATGCCCAGTTAGTGCCGAAGCTGGGAATAGTCCTGGACTAGAGTCCTGATTTGGTCGCATTGATTGTGGGTTTTATTTTGTGAACACATCCCTATCGAAAGGATTTTGGGTCCTTTTGAGGGGAGGGCCATCCCTCACCGGCCTTGTCGGTGCGGCGAAGGAGGTCGTCGAGCTACTGATGGGTTATCCAAGTGAGATTCGACCACCCTCCATTAGGGTCTAGTCTTAGCGAGTGGTCTGCTTGGGGCTTGGCCCATTGGGGTCATCTCATCAAGTTCTTCCTTATTCGACCCTATGTCAGCCCTTTGGTCGGTTTGGCCGACGAAAGAGGGGCCAGTGGCCACCCCATAAGCCGGGTTACCATAGGTGAATGTGAGGTACGACCATGGATGCGACTACAAGCAAATGACCAATGTGTCGATCACCTAGCTTGAGGCTCGTTGGGAGCTTACTTGGGTCGCCCCTCGCTATACGTGAAGGGTATGGTAATTTTTGTTTTACCTTGTTGGCCTAAGGTGGTTGCGACTTTAGTGGCAGTGCGAAGAAAGAGGATGCCATCATGACGCTACTTAGCATGGGTGACCGACGGGAAAGGCGACGTCCTATCTAGCACTGGCGTGTGTGGGTGGCTTGATAGGACGGATAACGTCTTGCTTGGCATAGGCATGTCCCTTGTGCAGCATGTTCTCTTGGTGCTCTGCCAGAGGCAGAAAACCATCTACAAAATAGGCAGCTTCTCTGCTAGGGTCAGAGGCGGTCAGAAATTGGAGAGACCGATCTTCCCACATCAATACATCATGGACATGGTGGGCCCACTCGCCGAGCATCGTTCTCCCTACCTGCATTTGTGTCTATAAATAGAGGCAGGGTACCTTGGGTCAGTTATGCTTACCGTCTCCTTATGCCCTTGTTGTCGCTTCTTCTCTGAAGTCTCCTTGCCTTTGCGCTCTATGCCTGTTCGAGTGTCCTTGTCCGTTCGTCTCTCTCTATGCCCATGGCTTCCTTCCCCGTCGCTCAATCTCTTAGAGTCATGTCGGGGGCTTAGTGAGTAAAGGGTTCCTTCCCCCTTGAGGCAATCTTAGGGTGGCGGTTGGAGGAGGAAGGTGAGGCACCTGTGCTGCAGGTTAACGAGGTGGTCATGCCTGCCTCCTTCTATGAGCGCGGCTTCGGGCTTTCCCCGCACCAGTCAGAATTTGCATCCCATCTCAGTCCTCCACATAGAGTGTTTCATCATGCTGTGTGAGGCCTACCTTGGCATGAGCCCCACTGGAAGCTGTGGAGGCACTTGTTCAGCCCACGGATGTCCACCGTCCACAACGGCTAATCGCACGTTTGTAGCTTTACCATCCAGCTGTGTGGCTCGCGGTAGGCATCCTACCTGCAGATTCCTTTCCTGTCCTCCGTCCGCAGCTACGAGGGCAAGTGGTTCTATGTGAAGAATCCCGAAGGGAGTGCATCGCAGTTCACTAGTCGAGTACCGGTGTCCAACGTCGAGTGGAACTACGGTGCGGAGAAGAAGTTCAAGTCGAAAATCGACTACATGCTGGAGGTCATTGCCATGCTGAAGGGAGGGGTCTCTCTGGCGAGAGGCTGATCTGCACCTTCGTGAAGCGGTGTCCAACCACTAATGGCCCACTAGAATCTGATGTGGTGGTTCTCTAGTGTGGATGATCCCGATCGTTATTCCACCGAGAACCTTACGAAGGAGGAGGTTGAGGCTCACGTTCTTGGCGTCATGATGAGGGTGACATCAGACTTTATGGGAGATGGAGGCCCCCTGCCTCTCAACAAGCAGGGGCGGATTCAGGCCTGTGGCCACTAGGGCACGGGCCCTACTCTTGGGCTAAAATATTGATAGGGATCTGCCCAGGAAAAAACGCATACACACTCGTCTTCCTACGATCGTGCCATCCCGTGACTCTTCCGTGGCTAGGGTTTCGTGGTGATTAGTGAGAGCAGCTGAGAGAGGCAGCAGGCCACGGCGGTCGCGGCGCCATGCCCCACGCGGACACGCCCACGCAGACGCGGCAGCTAGCGCCAGCGAGCAGCACAGGCAGGGGCAACGCAGGAGGCATCATGTGCGCTACGCGGCAAGCAAGCGAGCGGCACGGTGGCCGACGGCTACGCGCGGGCAGGGGCGCTGGGCGCAGGAGGCGCCATGCCACGTGCGCGCTGGGCGTGGGCTGCAGGCTGCAGTGGCCAGACCGCCAGGGGCTGCTTGCTTGCTTCCTAAGGTGGCAGAGGGCGATGTGCCGTGGAATTGGATCCTCTCTGTCTCTGTTGAAGTGTTGACTTGGTGTTGGTGACTGGTGAGTCTCTCTTTTCTCTTCCTGAGTTGAATGAGTTCATACTCCGTGGTGCTTAATTGAGTTAGCAACCCAAACAATTGATGATTGATCGTTGAGTTGAAGATATATCATTTTCTTACATAGGTAACCAAGTAATTACTTTTTCAAGTCAATTTTACATTAAATTGTAATTATTGTATTCAAATAAAGTTTATATATATGCTATTATCTATGTATTTGCATGGTTTAAAATTTTTTAGCTAAACAAATATTTTTTAGTGTTATATCCAGCCCTACACTTAGCAAGATTCTGGCTCCGTCACTGTCAACAAGGCAAGGTCGAGCGACCTGGTGAGTCCTTTTTTAGCCTTCCCCTTTATTTGGACAGTTTACTGACTTCATGGGAGATGGAGGCCCCCTCCCTCTCAACAAGGCAAGGTTGAGCGACCTGGTGATTCCTTTTTTAGACTTCCCCTTTCTTTGGACAGTTTACTTCGCCATGGAGTCATCGGTGCTCATTTTGTAGGGGCTCTAGCCCATTAAAGCTTCCCTTCCCTCTCCCTTCAATGATGCCGCAATCAAGGCGGAGAATAAACAGAAGAGGGAGGCAGAGGCTCTGGCAGCACGCAAGAAGTGTCGTCTGGCAATGAAGAGGGAGAAGAAGGCCGAGCGTATGGCTCACGCTGGAGGAGCATCTCCCCCTACACCAATAAGGAGGATAGGACCTCCATGGCCTCTAGTGGATCCGTGGTCCTGGTGTTGGTGGGGGCCTCAGCTCACCGCGCTGGTGCCACTGCCGAGGCGAGCTCCAGCGCTCCGATCTAGGAGGAGGAACCAGCGGTGGAGCCCCTGCGCTTGTGGCACCGGTTGAGCGTCGCGATGGGGGAGGGTAACCTACGGCAGCGTCCTCTGTGCCTGATGCGTTGACTGGGCGCCACGAAGGAGGACCACCACAAGCTTCTTCAGGGACGATTACTTTGTCATAGAAGATGCGCACTCCTCCAAGTAAGCTATGTCCCTTTACGAGGTTTTTCATCCTTGCCTCCAGTTTTTCATTCGGTTGTCTTGCAAGTGTGTACGTGTCGCATAAGTCCATGAAGGACGTAGCTCGCATAGCAAAGGAGGGCACCTCGCCTTCCTAGGCGCTTGTGCCACCGGCATCGGCCGTGCCGACCACCTTGGTCGTGCTAGCCATGTCGACCACTTCGATGGTGGCTGCCCTAGTCGCATTGGCCGCACCAACCTCTTTGGTCTCACTAGGAGGACCGAGTGAGGCTACCTCGGTTGCGACACCACCATGGCTGGCTGTTTCTACGACTAGTCCCGGGGGCGCTCTAGCTGCGGGTGTAGTCATTGGCCCACTGTCCCTGCCGCCCTAGACCCTTCTCCTTAGGGCATGGCAGAGGGATTAATGCTTGCGAAGAAGGACAAGAGGAATTCCTATAGCCCTGAAGCAAGGACCCATGTTTGTGAGTGAATGTAGAGACAGATTCATGCAGTTGTCCCACTATACACATGAGGATGTCAACACTGATGCTAAGAAACAGTACATATTCATGAGGGGCTTAGTTGATCCCCTACACTACCAACTCATGAACCACACCTTCCCCACCTTCTAGTATCTGATTGACAGGGCGATCATGATTGAAAAGAAGCGTAAGGATATGGAGGTCTGGAAGCACAAACTATGTGGACCTCAATCAGTGAGCAACAACCACCCCGCTTCTTAGGTAATCAACCGCAACATGTGTCAACACCACCAACAGTTTCACAGGAAGTATCCTTAGCAGCAGCTTTATTGCCAGAACAACCCACAGGGAAACAATCAAAATCAGTGGTAGAGCAGTCAAGCACCCCGACTCCCTACCCCTGTAACCAATCAGGGTAACCAACCAGCACCAGCTCAAGGAGGAGGCCAAGGATGCTTTCACTATGGAGAATAAGATCACTAGGCAATGTAGTGCCCAAAGAAAATGGTACAACAACCACAACAAGCACCTAATGCACAATCAAGGCAGAACGCACGGCAGCAGGGAGCAGGCAACCATGGCTAGCCGTGTACCCAGTATGGAAAGGTGAACCACCCAGAGGCCGAGACAGTTCAGGAAAGGCCGAACGTGGCTCTAGGTATGTTCCAAGTCCAATCTCATCCAGCAACTATGTTGTTTGATACATGGGCTATGCATTCCTTTGTTACTACATCATGGGTAGAGATACATAACATTCCAGTAGAACCAATGCCCCACTAATGAGAGTTAGTTCGGTGGTGGGAGAGTGCAAGCAGATAAAATATGTTCGGATATAAGGGTGGAAATAAGGAGGATAGGATTCCCCACTGACTTAATAGTAATGGTACACATGGAATGGAATAGATGTCATCCTAGAGATGAAATGGCTGAGAAAGTACCAAGAGGTAATCAGTTGTGACAAGAGGACTATGAAATTGGTGTCCCCATCCAGAGAGGATATAACAGCTGAACTAAGTATGCCTGAGCCAAAAAAAGAAGATTGCTACCAGTTGACCCTTGATAACAAAGAGACCACCCCCTCGAGACCATACATGTTGTATCGAGGTTTCTAGATGTGTTCCCTGAGGAACTGCCAGACATGCCATGAGCAGAAGGTGGAGTTTGCTATAGAACTTGTCCTCGACACCAACCCCATCTCTAAGAAAGCCTATAGAGTGTCGGGATCAGAATTGGTGGAACTAAAGAAGCAAATAGATAAGCTGCTAGAGAAAGGTTACATTAGGCCAAGTACCTTGCCTTGGACGGCATGGTTCTATTTGTAGAAAAGAAGAATGGTACCATGAGGATATGCATAGACTATAGAGCTCTAAATGAAGTCACCATTAAGAACAAATATCTCCTCCCAAGAATAGAAGACTTGTTTGACCAACTTAGAGGAGCTAGTGTATACTCGAAGATAGACCTGAGGTTAGGTTACCATCAGCTCAGAATCCAACACTCAGTGTAACACCCCTGGTGTTACTACCACTAAAATTTGAGCATAACATCATGAGCATCAGTATATCATGTGATTGTTATACTTAGAGTGCATTCACTAGGCAAAAATTTTAAACAAGTTGTATTGAAGTGACTGGTCATGGGTAAAACCCTAGAGTAGGGTACTTAACCCTAAACTGGGCTTAGAAGAGTAAACAAAGCCTAAGTAAGAGAAAACTTCAAAACTCATTAGTAATGGTCATAAAATTTCACCATTAATGGACTTAAGTGGCATCCAAACCCTAGAAATACCAAAAACCCTAAATAGACCCTTGGAAAACCCTGGACAGAAACCCTAGGGGGTTATATGTAAATTTTGCACACTTTTGGACCTAAGTGCAAAAACCAAGGTGTTAGGGTACCTCAAGTCATATGGTTCATATGTTTGAAGATTTACAAGTCAAAAGATGTGAATTCGGCTTATTTGCAAAAAGCCACTCAACTTCCCTCACATGACTACTGAAAACTGATGAGCCAAGCTGACTTTGGAGCTCTGTAGATCTAAAAATATTAGGAATTTTCCTAGGTTCAACACATCAAAAGTCTAGAGCTATAATAGGAGTACAACTTTGCTTAAGGGATTAAGCATTGTTGTTATACAAAGTTGGGAGAAAACTAGGCTCAAAGTCGGGCTGTCAGGCAACCTTAAGTCTGAACTTTCAGTGACAGTGAAGTTGGATGAACTTAGGGCTTGATTTTGAGTAAGATCTATTGCTTGATTGCAGGTAGTTGTTATAGCAGAATTATAGCTGGATCATAGGGCTACAAGTTTGCTGCAGACGGATTGGCATGTTCTGGCACAAAAATCTGAGATCTAGGCATTGCAAGTTGTTCTATCAGGCGCTCTGTTGAACGTTTCCAATGGTACAGTGAACGGATAGGATCAGGTTCAGAGAACCTCGCCGCCGGCGACCGTGCACTTGGATTCGTGCTCTCCACGGTGATTCATTCTCGGCTCAGTTAGATAACGCCGTGGGGTAAGTAAATATCGCGCCGTGGTTGAACTCCGACCACTATTTTACTACGGTCGCCGTACCCGAGCATGTCACGGCCGCTTTGGATAGGTTCGCCGGAGTTAGCCACCTCGCGATCTTGTGCCACGTGCCTCGGCATTTACCACGTCGCAGTCACTCGCGTTATGCATGTCCGGTGATTGCCGGTGAGCCTGCCATGGTGAAAGCCACTAATCCTTGCGCTAGTGCAACTCTTCTCTCCGGCTGCCACCGTGCCAACTCCAAATTCACTGGCCACCGCCCCGGAGCCTATAAATTTAGTGTGTCGTCGAGGCCGTAAGGTAGTCAAGCACCCAATCCACCAAGTCGTGCCTCCAATTGCTCACCAGAGCTTGCCAATTTCGGATTTCCCCCAAATTGGTCTGAAACACCGCGCCTTGTGACCTCGCCATGGTCAGTGTGCTCCAGGTCAGCTCATGCTCCTTGCTCTTTCGTTTCAGTATCCTTGTGTGTCCCTGATGCTCCCCAACCCAGCCGATTAAGCTAGGACCCTTAGATTGCCGGGAACACTTTGTGCTATCCATTGTGCCCGCTGTCACCGTGGACAGGGTGATGTAGAGCTCAAATCCAGCAATTAAGCGAAGGGAAATTTTTGTTAAGGGTTCAATTTGGTGTCTGCCGCACGAGAGCACCGGTAGTTGAGTAATCCGGTCAGTGTAGGCTCGCCGGAGCTCGATTCTCCACCGCTCCCCGTCATGGACCTCGGCATGAGAAGGAATAGAAGTGCGGGGGTTTATTTGCAAATGTCAGCGAGACAGAGGAACAGTGGGGGGACTCATTTTAGGTATTTCAAACCGCTAGGGTCCCCTATGCAAAATGGACATCGCAACTTGCGTGGGCGCGCGTTCTCCCCATTTCTGGGCCGAATTGGACCAGATTCAGTCTAGCACTGTTCATAGTTTCTCTTTTTCTTTTTCTTTTTCTTTTAGACTTAGAGAATTCCTAGAAAATTATAGAAAAATGCTAAAAATACCAGACCAATTTTGCTAGGCTCCTGATTTTCTATAGTATTTAATAAAAAATAGTTTTAGAATTTTTATTCCAAATAAGGAATTATAGAGTATTTAAAATGGCCAAAACCCATACCCCTGGAATTTTAGAAATTAATTAATAATCCCAAAAATCGCCAAACTTTTGAGAAAAGCTTTAAATATTATTTAGAAGCCTTGGGTAAAGTTTGGTATGATTTGAACCATGTTTGGTACCTAGAACCCAAAACCCTAGTCTCCTACCCTATGAACTTCACTATAGACTCCAAAAACCCTAGTTTCCTGGAGATCCGTGAAGGAAAATTATATTCAAGACATTAGATAATATACTTTTATTGTCTTTGCATTTTCATGAGCATTACATGAGCATTCATGATTATATATGGCCATATATAGAAAACGAAGAAGAGATATAAGTTGAAGAAGCATGGACTACACCATCACCACCTGAAGAACCCCAGGTCGGGAACTGCTTTTATTTTGACATCTGTGTTGCAGAGCCTGACTCACCTATAACACAAGGCAAGCCCCAGTGCATTTGCCACCTCCTTGCTATATTAAAATCTTTCTCACTTGCTTGATGCATTAGGTGATAGGAATTGCGTGCCAAAAAAATTGATGCATTTCCTTCCTTGAGAATTTGATTACCTTTCCTTGATCCCCTGTTTTATAAAAAGGTTTTTCTTATGCTTAGCTTTGCTCTAGAAAAACAAAATGTTTTGTTTTGACAAAAGATGATGCTTCAAGTGGGTGGGATGGTTTCAAAAATAAAACTTGATGGTGGATCCATCATGGCCGTGATGGGTTCAACATCGGAGAAGATGTACCTCTGCCAGGTACCAAACTTCGGGTTTGAAATGATAAAGCTGAGACCGGGCGGGTGACTTGCACGAGAAGAGAGTCTCGGTGTAGTGTCTCCGTCTGAGTCGATTAAGGACCTTGTCGATGTAGGCTTGCTGATCGAGGACCCTTTAACTGGTCACATGCCTCATCATGGGTATGCTTTGCCTCGGTCAGACTAATACCAAAATAAGATAACACGCAATGGGAGTTGACATATGCAAGGGTTAAGTGCTACATATGTCGTGTGATTGGAGATCCTCAGCTAAGTATTAATCGATTCAGATCGCCGTTACTTCTTGGACATGAAGACTTGGTCACTGCCCTACACGTAGCATTCCAGTGAATATGAAGGGTTGATAAAAAGGTGGCTAGTATAGGTCAAGTGCTTGAACTAGGGTAGAAAGAACTCTAGACTCAGGTAATGACTTAACCTACTAATAAAATTGGATTTTTAAGGATCCACTTTTAGTAAGCATTTTTTTGCAAACAGAGTCTTGATTCTTGATTAAGCCTTACCTTGACTCCCTTAAAGCCAGCATATCCTTGAGAGTCTTTTATTTTGACAGGTAAGACTTGCGAAAGTACACTTCATACTCAAGGCTTTGTCCCATGTTGTTTTAGGTGAGGAAGCAGCAAATTTTTGTTGCTTTTGTTCCAAGGTGGTGCCTAAGGAAGAAAATCAAGACTGAAGCCTCGGGAGGAAGTGTCCTCTAAAAACTTTTTACTGTTAATCGGGAGGGGTTTTTGCCTCCTAAGATATGTAATAATATTACTCCAGCACTCCTATATTTACTCTGGTCTGTAATAATACTACTCTTTCTATACTTTAATATAAAGTAAGTTATTGTAACTGCTTCCACATACTCTTACCTCCGATGTGTTGTAATATCTGCGTGAGGGGTGAAACGCTCTTGGGCAAGGTAAAGATTACAGATACCGAACTTGTCAAGTGATCAGATGCACCTACAGGGTTGTCTGAGGTCCGATGGACAAGGACAACTGTAGGTGGGCCTAATGACTTGGGAGGTTTTGTCACACTCAAATATACCGAAGACGACATTTATAACCAAGTATGGGCTATATGAGTACACAGTTATGTCCTTCAGTCTAACAAATGTATCGGCATTATTCATGTATCTGATGAACAGTGTTGTCGGGTATCATAATTAGGGGTACCCCCGAGGTTGCTGATAGGCACATTCCCCAAGGACAATAAGGTATAAACCACAATTCTCCCGAGGCCCCTCTCGGCGGTCACCCATAACTCCGTCTCGCTCGAGCCTGCCCTTGGACAAGGTACGTACTCAGGAGAATCCTCGTCCCGGTCGAGATCCCCTCTCCCTAGAACTACCGTCTCTATTTCGCCCAAGCCCATCTCGAGCGAGGAAGACAACCCCGGGCAGATCTCAGATGAAGGTCGCAGGAGACATAAACATTCAATGTGTATACCTACGCCACGCAACGTTGTAGGCGAACAGGAGCGACAAGACCGCAGTCCCGTCGGACTTCACCAACTACAATGATTTATGACCGAGTACAACGGCCACTGCCCCCCACGCTATCTGCCAACTCTTGATGGGACACACATACGACAAAAGTGCGGGCTGGTCCTTGGGCGATGCTCCGCCTTGCCTGAAGCCAGCCTCAACCTCGGGACAAACTTCGCCTCGCCTGAGCCCGGCCTCTACTACCTGCTCCCCACAAATCCCGCAGGGGGCCACTCCTTCAACTGTGTCGCACACGTCTACAAATCCTAGAGCGGGCTCGGTCCCAGCCTCGAGTAGACTTCCGCCTCGCCCGAGCCCGGCTTCGACTTTGATATTATCAATGAAAGGGCGCCCGATGTCACCAGAAATAGCAGTGCTGATGTATTACCTAGGGGCTTTTGCCATACTTAGCACTGTACCAACCACTACGGCATGGGCAACCTCCCTAACTGGTAGGCTCGGGTACGTGACAGAGCCCTCGACCCGGGCCTCAGCTCTCTACAGGAATCGAACGTCTCCACCGAGCATAAGTCAAAAACAAGTACAAGCCCCATACCACAAGCCATACCGTCTATAGGGGCTCGGCCTTGCCTCCTCACCACACGCGGCCAACCCTAGCACTCCCGGCAACCCTCCGTGAGGCTATAAATAGGGGAGTCTATAGGAAACGGTGACGCTTAAGAGGGGTGAATTAGGACTTCTAAAACTATCTCTAAACTAGGCCACAATTAAATCCCTTAGAGCAAAACCTTATGCAAATAAATAAACTAGAATGTGCAAACTAGGTTTTGTCTAAGTGTGGCTATCTCTACCGCAAAGTCTAAGTTTCAATCCTAAATAATCTAACTATAAAGACAAGATTGACACTTAAATTCTTAATATAAATGCGGAAGGTAAAGATCAAGGTAGAGATGCAAACTCTTGTTGATGACGCCGGTATTTTTACCGAGGTATCCGGAACCACGCAAGGTCCCGACTAATCCTCGTTGGTGCCCCTATGCAAAGGGAAGCCCATGCGAGGGCTAAGCACCTCGGTCGAGTAACTCCATAGAGAGCCACGAGCCTTCTCCATGCACAAGTGGTGCTCTGCTTCTGGCTCCTCTCGGACGCTCCCCACCGTCTCCACTATCGAGCTTTCGGCCGAAACGCCGCGGGCCTCATTCCCTCCTATACACGGTGGCGGCTGTGACACAAACTTGGTTGTCACGGTCTCGTAAGACTCTTGTCCCACTCGGTACAATTACAACGGCTCACACAAGAGCCGAGGGGTTGTGTGGTTTTTTTAAACTCACTCAACTAACTAGGATTCACCTAGAGCAAGCGCATAAGTGGTCTAAATAACCTAAGCACTTGCAAAGCACCTATGCTAATCACCGAGTGATTCTATTAAGCACTTGGGTGTTTGAGCACATGAAAATGTCTACAATATGCCTTGGTATGTTGCTTGGGCTCCCACACCTCTAAATGGCCGGTTGGGGGGTATTTATAGCCTCTCCCCACAATTATAGTCGTTGGACAGAAGCAACAACTTTCTATCGATGGGCGCACCGGACAGTCCGGTGCACACCGGATATGCACTGTTCACTATCTCGTGCCCTGCCATGTCAGCTGACCGTTGGTGTCTGTAGCAGTCAACCGTTGGATCCGACCGTTACACAGACTATCTGGTGCACACCGAATAGTTTATTTGTACAATTTCATAGTTTATTTGTACCAAGGTTCAAATTGTAGAACTTAATCCCCTGGCCTCACAAGTCCAAGTGCATAAGCTAAACAAGTATTCATCACTTGTATGCATACATTTAGGGGGAGAATTGTCTATAATTTGAATCTTTGACACTAACTTTATTTCCAAGTCTATTATGTGTGTAGTCTCAAATTAGAAAGGAATCTTCGGGCAAAGACAATCGCTTCCACTACAAATTTTGATGGGTATCAAAGATTCTTTGCTCCTATAAATGTATCTTGTATACATTTCAGAAGAGAATGAGTTTCTCTTGTATATGCTACTCCAACGTCATCTAAAATTGGTAAATATGTATCACATCCTTTTGGATTGCAAATATCTAAAGTAGCATAGCTTATAAATTCTCCTGTCTAGAACTTAATTGATTAAATAGTGCATATGTTTCTTATGTTGCATGATTATGTTCAATTGATACTCCTTTTATGCCAATGGTACTTTAAATTGCAAATAAGTACTCTCAACAGGTATGAATTGAATTCATATATATGTGTGCAATAAAACTTGAGGAGAATTTAGTGTAATATGCAATTAGTGATCTGTTTATCTATCAAATTATATCAATTGGTGTTTTTCAATTAGTATTTTTCGTACATGATCACTAGTTGTATAATCCATACTTGTGCAATTTTCATGTTGCCTCTTGTTGTGATAATAAAATACTAGGCGACATCTAGACTCCAAGTATCGAGTTCCACCTTCAATTTAGTATGACAATCTTCATTTGATATCATAGACTTATGTCACAACTATACCAACAAGAGCGTGCAAATAAATTCTAAATCCAACACAAGTCTAGAAACCCCTTGAAAAGGTAAAACACAAAGGTACAACACTTCATGTCACTTCTACACTACTTTTGTGTCATCTAAGGACCCTTTTCATGATAGTGTGTTCAAATCTTGCTTAATCATAATTTCTACCCTTTATATTCTTTGTATCCTTTTTGGAGATTTATGACAAAGGGGGAGAAATTGTGCATTAAAGCTTACCTTTAGTCTTATGTAAGCTTACCTTTAGTCTTATGTAACTAAGTGTAAGAAGACTTTTGAAAAGAGGGAGAAATAATTGACAAAAGGGGGTTGAATCATAAGTAAAACATAAGATGTAGGAAATTGATGAGCGCATAATATGTCATGAGCATCATGTTTATTTTATGACTCAGTGCACCTCATGAATAGTATGATATAAGTTGTCTCCATACTTTGACCCAAATATTTGCTTTTGGCATTTGAGTACAAAATTGGTATTTTCTGAAATGCACATATTTAGGGGGAGGAAACTATATCATAGGATTCAAAATCTTATTTATCAAATCTTATGTAAGCTTTAAATGTGTTGTCATCAATCACCAAAAAAGGGGAGATTGAAAGTGCATTCATCCCTTTTGTGAGTTTTGGTGATTTGGATAACAACACATTTAAAGGTCTAACAAGTTTGCTAAGTGTTGAACAGGAAATTCAGTATGATGAACATACTTGAATAGTGTATAATGATCAGTGCATAAATGTTCAACACAAGGTTAAATAACCAGTGAGACAATGCAAATGGATATAATATGGTCTCTATATTGGTTTGAATATATGGACAAGACCTGAGAAATCACTATGCATAAATATGATCATAATAGAGGTTGAAGTGATTAAGAGGATTGGTCAAGCCAAAGTGAATGAGATATGAGGAATCATGAATAGGCTTGACCATATTACTATTAGTCCATATATGCTTCTATGAGAATCAAACTAGAGCTTGATTGATCTTAGCATTTATATCTAGATCACATTCAAGCAAGGTTCATAATATCGAAGAAATGAGGCTCTCAATGGATGCTCAATATGATGTGACTCAAGAATGGCTTGATAGGGTGAAGATAGCAAGGAAAGGGCTTCAAGGAACTAAGCGAAGGTGAAGGCCAAGCGACGGCTTGTGGACCGAGGTACCATGGCTAAGGTGAAGAAGAGAGTACTTGCACTAAGTCGATGAACTAATCATCTATGAAGAGTTATAATATGTTGATGCATTAGTAAGGTGACTTGAAGCCATGATTTGAACTCATATATTGTAACACCCTTGGTGTTACTGTCACTAAAACTTGAGCATAACATCATGAGCATTGGCATATCATGTGTTTTTTACACCTAGAGTGCATTCACTAGGTAAAAATTTCAAATAAGTTGTACTGATGTGACTTGATGGGTGATTAACCCTAAGGTAGAGTGCTTAACCCTAAATTAGGGCTTATGGATATAAGTGAAGCCCAAATAAGTGAAAACCTCAAAGGACATGAGAAATGATCATAAGGTATCACATTTGATGGACTTTGGTGGCACCAAAACCCTAGTGTGCCCAAAACCCTAAAAACAAAACCCTAGAAACCCTAATTGAAACCGTAGGGGGGTTAATTGTCAATTTTGTGCACTTTTGGACCAAAGTGCAAATACCAAAGTAATAGAACATCACAAATCAGGTGTTTTCTATATTTGAGAATTTGCAAGTCAAATAGTGGGATATGGACTTATTTGCAAAAAAACACCCCATGCACTTCATATGCCTAAGTATAAAATCAGTTGAGTGGGGTCAACTTTGGTACTCCATATCTCAGAATTTTTGATGATTTTGCCCTAGGTTAACACATCAAAGTTATAGAGCTATGATAGGAGAATAATTTTTCTTAAGTGATTGAGCCTTGGTGCTGTACAAAAATTGGAGTAAAATGGATAGAAAGTTTGGCTATCAATCGAGTTAGAATATTGAATTGTGACTGATAGTGAACCAGAACCCAGTTTGGGAGCTATTTTGAGCATGATCCGGTGAGTATTTGAGGATGATTGCTATAGCAAGATTAAAGCTGGATTGTAGGCCAAGAACTTTGTTACAGAGGGATTAACAAGTTGCCACATAGAAATCGAAGACTAATGCCCTGCACATGGCTCTATCAGACAGACTAAATAGAGTTTTGATTGTACAGTGACTGAAGAAGATCGTAGGTGTAGTGCACCTTGCCGTCGGCGACCCCCGCGCCTGGATTCGCACCGGTGATGTGATTCGTGCCCACTGGTGCCCGGATAACGCCTCAGGGTGAAAAGATCTTCACCGCGGATGAGACCAAGGGCTGGCCGTCGTACCCACTTGTCTCACGGTCGATCCAGATAGCCTCGCCGGAGTTGGCCGCCTGCTGCGCGATGGCCACATGCCTTGAAGCTTTACCACGTTGCAGTAAGCCGCTTTAGATAGCTGGTTCGTCGCCGGTAAGCTTGCCATGGTGAAAGCCATGCATCCCTTGCGCCAGTGACATTCTTTCTCTCCGGCCGCCAGTGCGCCATTCCAAAAGTGGAAGCCATCGCCCTTGGGCCCTATAAATTAAGCGTGCCATCAGCTCCGCTAAGTAAACACACACCCAACGCACTAGTCCGTGCCTCAGATTGTCCACCAGAGCGCTCTAATTTTGAAGTTCCCCCGAATCAGTCAAAACTCCACCGTGTGTGAGCTCGCCGTGGCCAACTCTCATCAGGTCCGATCACGCCCTCCTCACTCTTGTTTCAGCTCTCTTGTTTCAGCCAATTGAATTAGACTATGTTAGATCACCGGGAACGCCTTGGGTTATCCTTAGTTTGCGCCATCACCGTGGACAGAGTGATTTAGAGTTAGAACTCTACAATTGATGGAGGGGTTATAGTCGTTAGGGGCGGAATTAGGTGTCAGCCGCACCGGAGCACCGGTCATTGCGTTTTCCGGCCAGTACAGGCTCGCCAGAGCTACTGCTCCGCCGTCCATGGTTGGGGGTCTCGACTTGTGAAGAAATAGAGAAGGGAAGGGATTATCTGCGAATGTCAGTGACACATAGGAATAGTGCGTAGGAGTCTTTACGAGTTATTCAAAAGAGCAGGGTCATCTGCGCAAAGTAAACACCGCGGGCGCGAGCGGGCGCGCTTTCGCCTGTCATGGGCCGGCTCGGGCTAAATTGAGCCCATTACTGTTTATGCTTTCTCTTTTTGTTTTTCTACCAGAATTCGGAAATCCATAGAAAATTATAGAAAAATGATAAAAAAATATGAGACCAATTCAGTTGGACTCCTAAATTTCTCTAGTATTTAATAAAAATAGTTCCAAGATTTTTAGTCCAAACTAGGAATTATGTAGTATTTAAGAAGGTCAAAACCTAGTCTCTTGGAATTTTAGAAATTATTTAATAACTCCAAAAATCACCAAACTTTTTGGATAAGCCCAATATGATATTTAGATCCCATGAGTGAAGTTTGACTTGCTTTGGACCTTGTTTGATTCCTAAACCCCAAAACCCTAGCTCCTTAGGGTAAAACTGTCTAACCCTACTAGAGTATTGACCTAGAAGACCATAGTTTCCCCGGTGTACCATGAAGGAAAGTTGTATTCACGATACAATTTGATGTATATATTCTATCATTGCATTTTCATAAGCATTACATGAGCATTCATGGATATATATGGTTATGTATAGAGAATGAAGAAGAAATAACTATTGAAGAAGAGGAGACTGCTCCATGAACAGAAACTCCACCTACCGGGAACTATTTTTACTTTGACATTTGTGGAATAGACCGACTCTCCTACAACACAAGGCAAGCCCCGGTGCATTTGCCACCTCCTTGCTGTTTTAAACTTTTTATCACTTGAATGATGCATTAGGTGATTTGAGGGTGTTAAACCAATTGCTGCATTTCCTTCCTTGGAACTATTTACCATTCCTTGATTACCCGTTTTATTAAAAGGTTTTCTAATGCTTAGTCCTACTTTAGAAAAACAAATGTTTTGTTTTAAAACAAAAGGTGATGCTTCATAGTGGATGGGATGTTTTCAAAAATAAAACTTGATGGTGGATCCATCATGGCCGTGATGGGTTCAACATCGTAAAAGATGTACCTCTGCCAGGTACCAAACTTTGGGTTTGAAATGATAAAGCTGAGACCGGGCCTGATGATTGAGGACCTTTTAACTGGTCACATGCCTCGTCATGGGTAAGCTTTGCCTCGGGCAGACTAATACCAGAAAGGCCAACACGCGATGGGAGTGGAGAGATGGCGAGAGTAGCGTGTACCCTCCGTGGCAAGAGGCTGGACGGTGGTGTATCTGTGCTCTTGGTTGGCGTGAACCTGGTCTGGTCTTAAGAAACCCGGTGGCGAGTTGACATATGCAAGGGTTAAGTGCTACATATGTCGTGTGATTGGAGATCCCCAGCTGGGTATTAATCGATTCGGATTGCCTTTACCTCAGCAGTGAAGCCGTGGGAGGATGTCGGTCTCCCACTTGAAAAACAATATACTTTTATGTGGGAGGGGTTTTTGCCTCCCAAGTTTGTAATAATAATACTTATGCACTCATATACCCCCTGATTTTATAATAACTATAACACTCTTTCTATATTTTGAGGAATGTAAATTAAGTTATTGTAATTCGCTTCCGCTTATTCGTTCCTCCGATGTGTTGTAATATCTGTGTGACGGGTAAAACGCTCTTGGGCGAGGAAAAAGGATACAGATACCGAACTTGTCAAGTAATTAAGTGCATCTACAGGGTTGTCCAAAGGTCCATTGGACAAAGACTACTGTAGGTGGGCCTAATAACATGGGAGGTTCCGTCACAGCTGGTATCGGAGCGAAGCCCATCTCTTTAGATATTACGAAGTATTTCAAAAAGAATTTTCAAATACTTATCCAAGAAATATTCTTTCTTACCTTGCCACTTTCTGTAAGTTCTCATCTTGTAATCATTGGGTTATGCATGCATCATATTTAAAAATCATACTAATAAATCTTTCCCTCTTATGGAGATATGCTGCGTACAAGGAAAACCGCGTGCAAGTCCACTGGACCTATTGGCGTGCCTCGTCATCAGTTGGCTCTAAGACATGAAGGCAGCAGTAGCGGCAGCAACGATCCAATCGGAGACTTGGAAGCGCAAGTGGAACAACTTCGGACAGAGCTACGTCACCGAAACAGGGTGTGGGCACAAGACGGTCAGTGTATAACTGAGTTAGCAGCTGACGTCAGACGCCTGCAAGACGAGCTTGCTGAACGGGATTTGGCAGTCGATTGGGCCGTCAACTCACGTTCGGTTGCTTGGGATCGTGAAGCCAAAGCTCATGCTCGTGTGGCAGAGCTTAGTGCGGCACTTGACAACTTGCAGGTGTACTGCAATACTTTACATGAGAAAGTACATGTACTGTATTCGCGACTACACCCGGACGTGCCTACTGACCCTGTTGCAATGGGAGCCGGACCATCAGGGACAGCAGGTGAAGGACATGATGGGGGAGTTGGACATTTTTCGGCCTCCTCCTTCCATGAACCTGGCTGACGATCGGTCTCCCGCAGCAGGAAATGAAGAAAACCAGGGCGACGAAGACTAGACTAGTATAGTTTAGAAACTATACCTATGTAAAATAAGTAGTGAAGTCATGTTGTACACTTGAGTTTGTGTCATTACATTTTGGTAATGTAAAATGATGGTGTGTATCGGCATGTTATATTTTTCCCAAATGTTTCTTTGCCTCAGATGCCATCGCAGACTCGTGTGCATGACGGTGCAGGGACTTCCCGTGGTCGGGAAGATACTCCTAATTCGCCACCTGTACCACCAACGCTGGCCGAGGCTATTGCTATCTTGGTTAATGCTACTGCAGATAATACCCGCTTCTTATGTGAGATGGTGGGTAATCAATTCTAGCAGCATGGCGGAAGAGCTCCTCCACAGGGATCACGTGAAACCTCGTATCTGGAATTCTGTGAAACGCGTCCTCCACTCTTTGTTAAAGCAGAAGACCTCTTGAAGCTGATGAGTGGATAAGGGTTATGGAGCAGAAGTTTGGATTAATCCGTCGCACAGAAATACAAAAGCTGTTGTTCGCCACCTAACAACTGAGAGGCCCTGCCAGTACCTGGTGGGGAAATTTTGTGGCAGTTCAACCAGCCGGACATTAGGTCACTTGGGATGAATTTAAGCTAGCATTCCATGAACACTATGTTCCAGAGGGAGTGCTTCACATGAAACAAGAGGAGTTTATTCGATTAAAACAAGGAGGGGATACTGTGATGCAGTATCTCAACAAGTTTAATCATTTATCCCAATATGCTATTGACCAAGTAAACACTGACCTGAAGAAGAAGAATTGCTTCATGAGAGGACTCAACGACCGGCTCCAACGGAAAATGGCCACCTGCCTAGACCTTACTTACAGCAGGGCTGTCAGCACGGCGCTGGCAGTAGAAGCCAAGAATATAGGCTAAGGAAAATCAAAGGGATTTGGAGGTGACAAGTCCAATCAGGGACCTAAGAAGCAAACCAGGTTGGTAATCCGACCTTTTAATCAGAATCATTCTTCACCTCGTCCACCCTCCTATCCGTTTAAACAACTTGTTTTCATTCGTCCTACCCCTGCCTCCACTTCTACAAGTCAGCCGAGTGCCCCTGGTGCTCGTTTCCCTGCCCTCCCTAGTTCTTCAACTGGCTGCTTCAACAGTGGAAAGTCTGGTCATTTTATAAAAGACTGTCCATATCCGAAGCAGAATAAGTTCAACAATCAACAAAACTCTGGGAGCTCCAATCAAGGCAAAGGGAACATGGCTAATAATTCAGCGGGCAAAAATGTCAAGAAGACTGGGCGAATTTATTATACTCAAGTGGCCACTACACCGGAAGGAGAGCCGGTAATGATGGGTACGTTCCTTATGGCCAATCACCCAGCAGTTATTCTCTTTGATTCTGGTGCTTCACATACATTCATAAGCAAGAAATTCATGGAAAAGCATTGCATTCCTAGCACTGAATCAAGGGAAGGAATTATTATCCATTCACCTGGGGGACAAATATTTACTAAGGAAGTAGTCTTCCATGTGCCAGTAACATTGGCTGAACAGGATTTTCCAACCAACATGATTGTTTTAAAAGGCCAAGACATAGATGTAATTCTGGGCATGAATTGGTTAGCCTAGCATAAAGCTATCCTCAACATGGACTTAAGGACTATCAAGTTGAGCCATGGCCATGAAGAGGTTCTCTTGACCATCCCTGTAGTTGTCCCAACCAAACCATTTGGATGGGTCTATGAAGCTATCATCCCAGAAATCCAGGATATTCCGGTAGTATGTGAATTTCTGGATGTCTTTCCTGAAGATTTGTCTGGATTGCCTCCAGAAAAGGATGTAGAGTTTGTGATTGAACTGAAACCTGGTACAGCTCCTATTTCTAGAAGGTCGTACCGAATGCCACCAAATGAATTGGCGGAGCTCAAGACTCAATTATAAGACTTGCTTGAGAAGGGATTCATTCGGCCCAGTTCATCACCTTGGGGATGTCCCACAATTTTTGTCAAGAAGAAGGATCAAACACTTCGAATGTGCGTGGACTACAGACCCCTTAATGAGATCACTATCAAGAACAAGTACCCTCTTCCCCAGATCGATATCTTATTCAATCAACTTACTGGAGCTCGAGTATTCTCCAAGATTGACCTCAGGTTGGGCTATCATCAGATCCGTATTCGACCCGAAGATATACCCAAGACCGCATTTACTACGTGGTATGGATTGTTCGAATATTTGGTTATGTCCTTCGGGTTGACAAATGCTCTAGCCCACTTCACGTATCTAATGAACTCGGTATTTATGCCCGAGTTAGAAAAATTTGTGGTGGTCTTCATTGATGATATCTTGATCTATTCCAAGAATGAAGAGGAGCATGCTAAACATTTACGGATCGTGTTAACGCGCTCAAGGGAACACCAATTATATGCTAAATTCAGCAAATGTGCGTTTTGGTTGGAGGAAATCTAATTTTTGGGACATGTATTGTCTGCAAATGGGATTGCGGTTGATCCCAGCAAGGTCAAGGATATTCTAGAGTGGAAACCGCCAACCACTGTACATCAAGTTCGAAGTTTCCTTAGGCTGGCTAGTTATTACCATAGATTTATTCCGGATTTCTCTAAGATTGTGAAACCAATCACAAGTTTGTTGAAGAATGATACAAAATTTAACTGGTCCTCAAGATGCAACGAAGCCTTCGAGTAGCTGAAGGTATTATTGACCACTGCTCCGGTATTGGCTCAACCGGACATTGAAAAGCCTTTTGATGTGTATTGTGATGCATCGGGCAGTGGTCTCGGATGTGTCTTAATGCAGGAGTGCCGAGTTATAGCATATGCTTCAAGACAGCTGCGCCGGCATGAGGAGCACTATCCAACTCATGACTTGGAATTAGCTGTTGTGGTTCATGCCCTTAAAATATGGCGTCATTATCTGCTAGGAAATATCTGCCATATATATACAGATCATAAAAGTCTGAAGTATATTTTTACCCAGTCAGAACTAAACATGAGGCAGAGAAGATGGCTTGAGCTGATTAAGGATTACGAACTAGAGATCCATTATCACCCAAGAAAGCCCAATGTGGTGGCAGATGCACTAAGTCGTAAGGCTTCCTGCCATTGTCTTACAGTAAGGACTCCGGACACCACATTATGTCATGAAATGGAGAAATTAAACCTGGGGATGATACAACATGGAACCTTGAACCAATTGAAGCTTGAGTTGATTCTTCTGCAAAGAATTATTGATGCCCAAAGGAATGATAAGGGTATGAAACATATCCATGAGAAAATAGAAGCCGACAAAGCTAATTGCTTTAGAAAGGATGATTAAGGCATTGTATGGTTTAATGATCGCATAGTTGTGCCTAAAAGTGATGAAGTCCGCCAGCAAATTTTGGATGAAGCTCATCTTAGTCGATATTCCATTCATCCCGGAAGCACTAAGATGTATCAAGATTTAAAACAACAGTATTGGTGGACAAAAATGAAGATTGGGATTGCACGCTATGTGACGAGATGTGACACATGTAGACGTGTCAAAGCCATACATATGAAGACTGTTGGTCCACTGCAATCTTTGCCCATCCCAACTTAGAAATGGGAGGACATTAGCATGGACTTCATTGTGGGGTTACCCAGGACAGCAAAAGGATTTGATTCGATCTAGGTTATAATTGATCGACTTACAAAAATAGCCCATTTTCTACCGGTCAAGACATCTTATCCGGTCCTCACCTATGCCCAGGTATATATTGCCCGTATTCTCAGTTTGCACGGAATTCCAAAGACCATAGTGTCAGACCGCGGACCGCAATTTGTATCCAAGTTTTGGGAAGAACTACATAAGTCCCTGGGTACTAAGTTGCTCCACAGTTCGGCATATCATCCTCAAACAAGTGGACAGACTAAGAGAGTGAATCAAATACTTGAAGACATGTTGCGGGCATGCGTTCTGGAATTCCCACAAAATGGGATGAATGTTTACCATTGGCAGAGTTTTCGTATAACAATAGTTATCAAGAAAGTATTAAGATGGCACTATTTGAAGCATTGTATGGACAACGGTGCCGTACCCCATTAAATTGGTCTGAACCAGGAGAAAGGTGGTTTTTCAGGCCTGACCTGGTTAAAGAGATGGAAGAAAAGGTTCAACGAATCATACATAACTTGAAAGAAGCACAAGCTCGGCAAAAGAGTTATGCAGACAAATGACGCCAACCCTTGTACTTTCAAGTCAAAGATTATGTATACCTGAAAGTATCACCAATGGAGGGTGTGACCTGTTTTGGTGTAAAACGAAAGCTTGCACCCTGATACATTGGTCCATTCCCATTCTTGAACGATGTGGACCAGTGGCGTACCGACTCCAACTACCTGAAACATTGTCTGCAGTGCACAATGTGTTCCATGTATCCTAATTGAAGAAGTGTCTTCGGGTTCCAGATCGAACTATTGATGTGGTGGATGTTACCTAGGAACCAGACTTAACATATTCAGAACATCCCATTCGAGTCCTGGATCAAAAGGACAGGGTCACCCGAAGAACTCTTAAATTCTATAAGATACAATGGTACCAACATACTGAAGATGAAGCTACATGGGAAACCCAAGACTTCTTAGAAAAGAATTTCACTGCTTTTTAGCTTCATGTAACTTGTGAGATATGTAGATTTGTTTGTAAAGATGGAATAGACCCCATACCACCCCTGCTTTGTACGAGAAAAAAGGAAATAAAAATGTGACATGTTTCCTTTTCCACTACTTGCCCTAGGACTTCAAATCTCGGGACGAGATTCTTTTATGGGGGGAAGGATGTAACACCCTTGGTGTTACTGTCACTAAAACTTGAGCATAACATCATGAGCATTGGCATATCATGTGTTTGTTACACCTAGAGTGCATTCACTAGGTAAAAATTTCAAATAAGTTGTACTGATGTGACTTGATGGGTGATTAACCCTAGGGTAGAGTGCTTAACCCTAAATTAGGGCTTATGGATATAAGTGAAGCCCAAATATGTGAAAACCTCAAAGGACATGAGAAATGATCATAAGGTATCACATTTGATGGACTTTGGTGGCACCAAAACCCTAGTGTGCCCAAAACCCTAAAAACAAAACCCTAGAAACCCTAATTGAAACCCTAGGGGGTTAATTGTAAATTTTGTGCACTTTTGAACCAAAGTGCAAATACCAAAGTAATAGAACATCACAAATCAGGTGTATTCTATATTTGAGAATTTGCAAATCAAATAGTGGGATTTGGACTTATTTGCAAAAAAACACCCCATGCACTTCATATGCCTAAGTCTAAAATCAGTTGAGTGGGGTCAACTTTGGTACTCCATATCTCAGAATTTTTGAGGATTTTTCCCTAGGTCAACACATCAAAGTTATAGAGCTATGATAGGAGAATAATTTTGCTTAAGTGATTGAGCCTTGGTGCTGTAAAAAAATTGGAGTAAAATGGATAGAAAGTTTGGCTGTCAATCGAGTCAGAATATTGAATTGTAACTGACAGTGAACCAGAACCCAGTTTGGGAGCTATTTTGAGCATGATCCAGTGAGTATTTGAGGATGATTGCTATAGCAAGATTAAAGCTAGATTGTAGGACAAGAACTTTGTTACAGAGGGATTAACGAGTTGCCACATAGAAATCGGAGACTAATGCCCTGCAAATGGCTTTGTTAGACAGACTGAATAGAGTTTTGATTGTACAGTGACTGAAGAAGATCGTAGGTGTAGTGCACCTTGCCGCCGGTGACCCCCACGCCTGGATTCGCGTCGGCGATGCAATTCGTGCCCACTGGTGCCCAGATAACGCCTCGGGGTGAAAAGATCTTCACCGCGGATGAGACCAAGGGCTGGCGTCGTACCCACTTATCTCACGACCGATCCAGATAGCCTCGCCGGAATTGGCCGCCTGCCTCGCAATGGCCACGTGCCTTGAAGCTTTACCACGTCGCAGTAAGCCGCTTTAGATAGCTGGTTAGTCGCCGGTAAGCTTGCCACGGTGAAAGCCACACATCCCTTGCGCCAGTGACCTTCTTTCTCTCCGGCCGCTAGCGCACCATTCCAAAATTGGAAGCCACCGCCCTCGGGCCCTATAAATTAAGCGTGCCATCAGCTCCGCTAAGTAAACACACACCCAACGCACCAGCCCATGCCTCAGATTGTCCACCAGAGCGCTGTAATTTTGAAGTTCCCCCAAATCAGTCAAAACTCTGTCGTGTGTGAGCTTGTCGTGGCTAGCTCTCCACAGGTCCAATCACGCCCTCCTCACTCTTGTTTCGGCTCTCTTGTGTGCTCTTAATGCTTATCGGCCCAGCCAATTGAATTAGACCGTGTTAGATCGCCGGGAACGCCTCGGGTTATCCTCAGTTTGCACCATCACCGTGGACAGAGTGATTTAAAGTTAGAACTCTTCAATTGATGGAGGGGTTATAGTCGTTAGGGGTGGAATTAGGTGTCAGCCGCACCGGAGCACCGGTCATTGCGTTTTATGGCCAGTACAGGCTCGCCGGAGCTACTGCTCCGCCGTCCATGGTCAGGGGTCTCGACTTGTGAAGAAATAGAGAAGGGAAGGGGCTATCTGCGAATGTCAGTGACACATAGGAATATGTCGCAGGAGTCTTTACGAGTTATTCAAAAGAGCAAGGTCCTCTTCACAAAGTAAACATCGCGGGCGCGCGCCGGCGCGCTTTTGCCTGTCATGGGCCGGCTCGGGCTAAATTGAGCACATTACTGTTTATGCTTTCTCTTTTTATTTTTCTGCCAGAGTTAGGAAATCCATAGAAAATTATAGAAAAACGATAAAAATATGAGACCAATTTTGTTGGACTCCTAAATTTATCTAGTATTTAATAAAAATAGTTCCAAGATTTTTAGTCCAAACTAGAAATTATGTAGTATTTAAGAAGGTCAAAACCTAGTCTCTTGGAATTTTAGAAATTATTTAATAACTCCAAAAATCACCAAACTTTTTGGATAAGCCTAATATGATATTTAGATACCATGAGTGAAGTTTGACTTGCTTTGGACCTTGTTTGATTCCTAAACCCCAAAACCCTAGCTCCTTAGGGTAGAACTGTCTAACCCTACTAGAGTATTGACCTAGAAGACCATAGTTTCCCTGGTGTACTGTAAAGGAAAGTTGTATTCAAGATACAACTTGATGTATCTCTTCTATCATTGCATTTTCATAAGCATTACATGAGCATTCATGGATATATATGGTTATGTATAGAGAATGAAGAAGAAAACTGTTGAAGAAGAGGAGACTACTCCATCAACAGAAAATCCACCTGCTGGGAACTGTTTTTACTTTGACATCTATGGAACAGAGCCCGACTCTCCTACAACACAAGGCAAGCCCTGGTGCATTTGCCACCTCCTTGCTGTTTTAAACTTTTTATCACTTGAATGATGCATTAGGTGATAGGAGTTGGGTGTTAAACCAATTGCTGTATTTCCTTCCTTAGAACTGTTTATCATTCCTTGATTACTTGTTTTATTAAAAGGTTTTCTGATGCTGAGTCCTGCTTTAGAAAAACAAATGCTTTGTTTTAAAACAAAAGGTGATGCTTCATAGTGGATGGGATGTTTTCAAAAATAAAACTTGATGGTGGATCCATCATGGCCGTGATGGGTTCAACATCGTAAAAGATGTACCTCTGCTAGGTACCAAACTTTGGGTTTGAAATGATAAAGCTAAGACCAGACGGGTGACTTGCACGAGAAGAGAGTCTCGGTGTAGTGTCTCCGTCTGAGTCGATTAAGGACCGTCTCGATGTGGGCCTGATGAAGTGATGATCGAGGACCTTTTAACTGGTCACATGCCTCGTCATGGGTAAGCTTTGCCTTGGGCAGACTAATACCAGAAAGGCCAATACACAATGGGAGTGGAGAGATGGCGAGAGTAGCGTGTACCCTCCGTGGCAAGAGGTTGGACGGTGGTGTATCTGTGCTCTCGGTTGGCGTGAACCCGGTCTGGTCTTAAGAAACCCAGTGGCGAGTTGACATATGCAAGGGTTAAGTGCTACATATGTCGTGTGATTGGAGATCCCCAGCTGGGTTTTAATCGATTCAGATCGTCGTTACTTCTTGGATATGAAGACTTGGTCACTGACTTACACGTAGCATTCCAGTGAACAAAAAGGGTTGATAAAAGACGGCTATTGCAAGTCAAGTGCTTGAACTAGGGTAGAAAGAACTCTAGTGACAGGTAATGACTTAACTTGCTAATAAGAACTAGGGTAGAAAGAGCCTCAGCAGTGAAGCCGTGGGAGGATGTTGGTCTCCCACTTGAAAAACAATATACTTTTATGCGGGAGGGGTTTTTGCCTCCCAAGTTTGTAATAGTAATACTTATGCACTCATATACCCCCTGGTTTTGTAATAACTATAACACTCTTTCTATATTTTGAGGAATGTAAATTAAGTTATTGTAATTTGCTTCCGCTTATTCGTTCCTCCAATGTGTTGTAATATCTGCGTGACGGGTAAAACGCTCTTGGGCGAGGAAAAAGGATACAGATACCGAACTTGTTAAGTAATTAAGTGCATCTACACACTTTAGACAACTGTAGGTGGGCCTAATAACTTGGGAGGTTCCATCACATATATGGTGAAATTGTACAAGTCACAGGGTTTGATGTGTGTTTGCTTAAAAAGGTGAGACAAAGATGTTTGTGATCCTTATGAAGCAACGCCATGGAGAAATCACACATAAGACACCAACGACTCAAGGAGTTTGCTTAATTATATTTTATTTAACTTGAGTATAGGAATCGTCGTACTATCAAGGGGGATCCAAAAAGAAGGTTGGTGTTGGTACTAAAGCTCAAAATCCTTGATCCATAACTTCTATTTTACCCTTGTTAATCCTTAGTGAAAGTATGTAGTACAACCTTTTTAAGTCTATCTTGGCCAAAATTGCTCTCTGGAAAATACTGGTTCAACTGGTTTTTAGGCTAGTTCAGCTGGTATTCAAATACTGGTTCAGCTGGTTTTTAGGCTGGTTCAGCTGGTATTCAAAAACTAGCTCAGTTGGTCACTCAACGGGTTTTCAGTTTGGTGGAAACTGGTTCAGCCGGTTTCAAAACCGGTTTTTGTACTGTTCACTTTTTTTGCCAGTCTGCTGTGTCAGCCAAAAAGTTGTGCGTAGCTTTTTGAAAACCGGCTCAGCCAGTTTTGGGACCGGCTCAACTGGTTTTTGTGCAGAAAAGTCAAAAACGGCTAGTTTTGGAGCCCCACCTATGTATACTCACTCCTACCTCTCTTCCCCACAGTAGAGCACGCACAAAACTTCATTCCTAACCTGAGAAACACCTCCCACTCTCTCTCACACACCTCTTGCCTCTCCCATTTCAAATCTTTGGAGAGAAATCTTTGAGTGAGATTGAAGAGCTGTGGTTTTTGTGCTTCATCTCCAAATTCTTCTTGTTCTTCTTGATTCGAGCTTTGGTACTACATTGAGTTCTTTGTGGATTCATTAATCTTGGAGCTTCTAGCTCCTAGATGACTAGGTGTCTCTTGTGAGTATCCAAATGTTGTGGAAGACCACAAGAAAGTTTGTATTACCCGCTCGTTTGAGCAAAGATTAGTGTGTGGGCTTGACCTTTGTGGTCGGCAAAGGGAGGATTAGGGTTGAAAGAGACCCGGCTCTTTGTGGGTGCCTCAACGAGGAAGTAGGGCACCTTGGTGGTGTGACCGAACCTCAGGATAAATCTTGTGTCTGTTGTGTTCTTGCTCATTGTGTTTATTTGTGTTCTTCGTTCTCTCACCATTCCATGGAAGATTTGTTTATATCTTTTTGGTGTGTGGATTTTGAGAAGTGCCCTTCTCAGATCTACTACTTTGAACCCTGTGGATCAACTAGAACATCTCATTTACAAAGTTAACTAGGTGAATTTCGAGATCAATTCAGTTTATATCTCATTCTTTAGTTGAGCTCATGCAAACTGGCTGAACCGGTTTTGACATCGGCTGAACCGGTTTTACCGAGTTTGTTTCTAGTTTTTGTTGAAAAAGTTTCGACTTGCCTATTCACCCACCCCCTCTAGGCAACTTTCAAAAAGGCGACCTTATGCAAAATTCTCTTATAGCAACAGTTATCAGGCCAGCTTGAAGATGTCACTGTTTCAGACACTTTATGGGAGAGACAGGTGTTTGGACCAGACATTTTGTTTGACGCCGAAGAGAACATAAAAATGGTTCGGGAGAATCTGAAAAAAGCACAGTTAAGGAAGCGAAGCTATGCCAACACTAGAAGGAGAGAATTGAGTTTTGAAGTGGAAGATTATGTGTATTTGAAGGTGTCACCCATAAAAGGAGTCAAAAGATTCGAAGTCAAGGACAAGCTAGCACTCCAAAATGTCAGACCATATCAGATTTAGGCAAAGCATGGAGAAGTTGCCTACTAGCTCAACCTACCAGAAAGCCTATCAGTAGTGTATGATGTGTTCCGTGCATCTTTGTTGAAGAAATTTCCATGAGTGTCAGAGGAACAGATGCCAGTGGAGGACCTAGAAGTCCAAGAGGATCTAGGGATGGCACCCGGTCGTGTTCGGGTTGGGTATAGTAATTACCCGCCCGCGACCATTGAATGGGAAATGTGCCTTTGAGCTATTTTTAAGTGTTTTGGTGATTAACTGCTCAACACACCACTATGAGCTGGAGGCAAAAAACGAAGCCCTATCATGATAAGGTGGTGGCTGCCATGTGGGCCGATGTGGGCTGAGCTCACTCGCTCTTTGTTGAAGCTTATCATGCTCTGCGTGCTACGACAGCCCCCTTCGATAGATCGGGGGAGTTGGGGGCTAGCTTCCTTGGCTGGCTGCAGGAGGAGCTAAAGACCCTCCCGTCAATCATGATGGGCTTGATATCTTATGCCTCCCTCGTCACTTGCGAAGGTGTTGCCAATGCCCTGTCCCACGAAGGCTGCAGTCATTTTGAGGCTTTTGATCAGGCTTTTGAGGCTGCAGTCATTTTTATACTTATAATTGCTTGCAGGGGTATTTATGCAATTTCCAAGGACCTATTTGTCACTTTCAGGGACCTATTTGTGATTAGTTTAAATAGAGGAGGATGGCAGGTAGATTCTAAAAAAGCCAAGGGGCTCTTTAGAAAATCTGCTAGGGCTATTCTAATGTATGTCTGGGTTCGCTTGATTTGTTATCAACGATTCAGATTAGAAGGTCCTCTAATCTGAACCGGTAGGTTTTCTGGGCCACCGGATTGAGGATCTATGGTGCAGATTTCAAATACACGTGATCAAATCTCCACCGTTGGATACCAGATGAACCACCTAGATCACAACGTTGAAACAATAGATGGAGATTTAATCTCCACCGCACATTAGCCATCCCACGGTCAATGACGCACCCCGAATCGGTACATGCCCAACATTAATTACAACCGTTCATCCCTAATCCCTAGAGAAGCTTCTTTAGAAGATGGATGACTAAATTAGAGTGGGTAATGACTTCTACCAAAGAACAGAAGAAACCCAAAGATATACAGAGATGACTAGGGGCTTCGGGTGAAGGTTTCACTCAGAGCATGTCAGAAGCATTCATAACCCAAGCCAGAATGAAGACAAAACTAGCCACACATAAGGGCAGCATAATCAACCGCAGGACTTAAGTACTCAACAACAAACTTCTTAGCACAACTTCCGCCCACCAGCTTTGAGAGGAGGAAGAGGAGGCCAAAGCTTTGGAGGAAGATTCAACTCCCAACCAAGAAAGTTGTGTTATCTCTTCTGTGGAGAGAACAAGGGCCATACCACATAGAGTTGCCAAGTGACAATACAAAAGCAAAAGGAAATTGCCAAAGCACAACAAAATCAACCAAAGAAAGTTCTTCACACATCCTCATATTACTCCCCCTATATTCTAGAACATATCCATCATTAGCAGTCAAACCCACAACCTTCGGGATCCATTGCTTCAACAAGTCCAACACAACCTCACTAGGTAATGCCCCAGTCCTTCATATCAACACCTTTGCCATACGAGCAACAACTTGCAAGTCCATCGCAAATCCAACCATAATTATCTACACAAAATGTGCCACAGCATGACATAAGGGAACAACCTAAGGCAAGAATAGTCAACAGTGGTGTCCCTGACTCGAAGCATATCTACTAGGCGCCTGAGGGGCTACAGCAAGACACCAAAGCCATAAAAGAAAGTTGAAAACTTATTGTAGTTGATGTCTACTTTCCTTTATTTTATTTTTGTCGCAAGAAACACTAAGTGAATATACTGTTCAAAAATCTATATATATAAATCTAAGGTTACATCATTGAGTGTAACAAAAGGTGAAAAAGATCTAAAGTCATTCCTAAGGGAATGCAGAGCTAGAATGAAACACCTAGTAAAGGCAAAAAAGCTTCGAAGTCGTTCCTAAGGAAATGTAGAGCTCCAATGAAACACCAAGCAAAGATGAACAGGCTCTGAAGTCATTCCTAAGGGAATGCAGAGCTCGAATAAAGCACCTAGTAAAGATGGAAAGACTCTGTCACACCCGGTTACAGAAGGCAAACCGAATGCGATCCATGTACATGCCAATATCAGAACTCACGTACACATCGATTACATAAATAACTCATCATCACAAAATGCTTTGAAAAATCATAAAGAGTAAGAAATATTATTACATACTTGAGTCATTTACATCATATATATCAAAGTGCACATAATAGAAACGTGCCCACCGTAAATAAACCCACCATAGACAACTGACTAGGGGAGATCACTAGCCTAATCCTCAAACTCAACGAAGTCCCGGTACTCCTAGAGATCTGCCTCGACGCCTTCTTCCTCACATGAGCAGTAGTTGCATCGAGAGAAACCTAGTGTTTCGTGAAAGCAAGGGTGAGTACACATCAACGTACTTAGCAAATACCCTGTTTGGCTGAGGTGGACTAACTTTATGTGGGGTTAGGCTCAAAGTAGTCTATTTTAATACATCATGTTTTATAATCAATATAAGTCAGGTTTTAACATTAATCCCAAGTTATTAGTCCATGGGATATCTCCTCATAGAAGAAATATCAATGCATGTATTCATGTTCATCATAATAAAACCATCATCATAATCATAATCCATTGTGTCTCAGATCATCTATAACTCAAATCAAAGAGGATCCCAAGGTCTCTCTTAACTGTGAGCACGACTGATATATCAGTTTCATTCCTCTAATGAGGTCGCACACTTTACCCATGAGCCGTGATTCCCTTTCTGCCCGAGGAGTGCTGCTCCCCATTTATCACTTCAAAGGTGAACTGGTAGGGTCTCACTACATAGCTTTTACAAAGATTTCATAGAGGTCATAGCCGCCTGTTAGGTTTCTCTAGTTTGATAACACATAGTACCCCTGCCCGCAGGAGGGTGACTATCAAAAAGCAAAACGAAAGAACCTCGGCACCCAGCCTCGACAGAACAAGCACTGTGCGTGTACCCCATTGACGACACGACGATGAAGCAATTACACCTTCTAGTTCTTCTAATTAATTAGCTAAGGGTACCCCATTTCACCCTCATGGTTGCACTGTTTTCCCGTGTGGTCTCTCAACGAACCGGTACTTATGGAGAAGTACTCAGGAAACAACCCAACTCTCATTAAGTGTCACAAGTTCATAATCATATCTAGAATAAAATCATTGTATCATAAATGTATCTTATCATGTTCATTGGTTAAAGCAGAGCACTAGCATAAAGCTAACCATAATAACCCAAAAGGTAATCAAGGACTAGGTGAATAGAGAGTTAGTCAATCCTTAGGTTTTAACTATGTATTATGAGGAAATGAATTATCATGTGAATAGGACATAAGTAGGTCAGAGGACACTTACCTTCACCAAACAACTAATGCTCAGGGCCTTCTCCTGCAATTCCCTCGGACTCTATGAACGAACAGCTATCTATGCGAGTGTAAACATACATTCAATATTCTTGAAAGAGAAATAAATAATATAATACACCATACAACAATATATATCAATTAAATATGCAACGTGACATAGAGCTCGCCTTTATGATTACATGAGGAAAGGAAATGCTGACAACGAAACTATGGTTGAACAGATTTAACTTTCAAAAGATTTATGGGATTAAACATGTAAAGTTGTATTTTTCTAAGTTAATTTCAATTAGTGTAAATCGTTTGCGGTAGAGAACTATATCCCATCTAGCTTTAATCCAAATTATAACATTGCATAGAAAACACAATTTAAACTTGGCATTTGTAAGTTGTTACATATAATTTATGGCGGCTAAGTAATTAATTTAGAATGAACGTGATATGCAGAAGTGCTAATTGACATCGTGTCAAGCATAAATTAGAACTTTTTTATTTGCACAATTACATTAACGAATATTTTCAAAACTGAGAGCACCTAGAGGGGGGGTGAATAGGTGATCCTTTGAAACTTGAAAACTTAAGCCACAAAACTTGGTTAATCGTTAGCACAATAATTGCCAAGTGGCTAGAGAGGAATCTTCAACAAAACACAATAACCAACAAGGATCAATCACAGAGATGGCGCGGTGGTTATCCCGTGGTTCGGCCAAGACCAACGCTTGCCTACTCCACGTTGTGGCGTCCCAACGGACGAGGGTTGCAATCAACCCCTCTCAAGCGGTCCAAAGACCCACTTGTATACCACGGTGTTTTGCTTGCTTTTTCTCAATCCCGTTTGCGAGGAATCTCCACAACTTGGAGCCTCTCGCCCTTACACTTGAGGTTCACAAAGAAGCACAGAGCAAGGGAGGGATTAGCAACACACTCAAGACAAGAAATCACAGCAACACCACGCACACAAATCGCAACGAGAGCTCACAACACAACTCAATGAGTTCACCACTCAACTAGAGCTCTAATTGCTATCGCAAAGAATCAAAGGCGCGGAATCGATGTCTTGATGCTTAGGAATGTTGTAGGAATGCTTGGTGTACTCCTCCATGCGCCTAGGGGTCCCTTTTATAGCCCCAAGGCAGCTAGGAGCCGTTGAGAGCAATCTAGGAAGGCTGATCTTGCCTTCTGTCGACTGGCGCACCGGACAGTCCGGTGCACACCGGACACTGTCCGGTGCCCGATTTCCTTCCAAAAATGGCGTAGTCGACCGTTGGCAGCCTGAGAGCCGTTGGCGCACCGGACATGTCCGGTGCACACCGGACAGACCGGTGCCTCCTTCTAGCCGTTGGCTCGGCCACGTGTCCCGCGCAGATCGCGCGGCCGACCGTTGGCCCTGCCGACCGTTGGCTCACCGGACAGTCCGGTGCACCACCGGACAGTCCAGTGAATTATAGCCGTATACCGCCGTCGAAGTCCCGAGAGCAGCCACTTCGCTCGAGCCAGCCTGGCGCACCGGACACTGTCCGGTGCACCACCGGACAGTCCGGTGCTCCCAGACTGAGCATACTTTGGCTGCTCGAGCCAAGGCATTTTCAATTGGATTTTTCCTGTTTCCAGCACTTAGACATAATACATTAGTCCATAAAACAATGTACTAAGTTTGAGAAACATACCTTTATCCTTGATTTGTACTTTGTCCACCATTTTACACTTAGGCACTTGTGTTGGACACTAAACCACCAAAATACTTAGAAATGGCCCAAGGGCACATTTCCCTTTCAAAAACACATAACTAAAATTACGAATTCGTTTTTGATTGAATTGTTATTTTTTTACTAGTTGTCAACTGAACAAGAATTAACTAATTAATACGAGCGAGTAAAGCAGAATAATTTAATAATACACGTGGATGATGCATGACACACGCAAACGACTCGTGAATCAGCACGCGACAACACAAGAAACATCACACACGACACGCGTGAATGACGTTCACGCGTTCGTGCACGTGCAAGGGCACGAGGATGAGCGATGGTGCAGCGCGGCAACGCGCGCACGACAGCGAGGGCACAGGCTATAGTGCACGGTGTGAATGCGCGCATGCTCGAACGCATGAACGAAAGGCGACATCATGTGCAACACGATCACTATGTGCGAGGCGTGGCAACGTGCGTGATGCAGAGGCGAGGTGCAGCTGCTGAAGACATGCACATAGGGGGTAGACAAGAGGAGAGAGGGGTAGGCAGGGGGTAGTCGCTCACCCCAGGATGACGGCAAATGGTGAGGCTTCTAGAGGTCATGACGAGGCTCCTGGCGGCACGACGCGACGACGATGAGGAGCGCAGGCAGCGGCGTGACAGCGAGGCAACAGCGTGGGCAGCATCGTGCGGTGGCCTGGGCAACTCTGGCGGTTGACGAGGGTGAGCTGCAGCGTGTGGATGAGGTGGCAAGCGCTGGCACGATTAGATGGTGTAGCGACGGTGCTTCGGGCTTGGTGAGGCGGGGCGTAGACGCGGCGTCGCTCGGTGTGGGTTGTACGACAGCGAGGCGCGGCACGACGCAAGGACTACTGTGCGATGGCGAATGCAGACATGGCGGCGCTCGGTGTGGATGTTGGCGTGTCCAGCGGGGCGAGACTGGCGCAGGTGGGACGGCTCCGGAAGGGTATCAGTGCAAGTGCTCGATGAGAACGTGACACATGGGGCGTGCTCCAGCAGTTGCTGTGTGCAGCACAAGCAAGAGGAGACGAGAGAAGTGGGGTCTCTCAACTTTTGGGGCATGGGGGAGCAGGGGGTAGAGGTGGGGCGTGCCAGGGCTTCAAAAATGTCCGAGCTCGGGTGGCTCGGCGAGAAGGACGTGATGCGGGCGATATTTCCTGGCATCCGTACAAAGGTAGTTGGAGAGGAGAGTTCAGGCATGTGGGACCTGCTGGCAGGCGCGACTGGGCAACGCACGGGTGGTTCTACGCGTGAACCTTAGGGAGAGGGCATGTGGCAAGGTGGCGGGGGGCGTGGCGCGGCGCTGGGGGTGCTCGGCCACAGTTGGGCCGATGGGGAAGGCGTGGGGCGGGAGCGGGCCAAGTGTGGTAGCGCGGTGTGCATGCGTGTGGCTGGCAGGGCTGAGGGGGGGACTGAGCTGGGGGCGTGAGCGGCGTGGCGGGCCACACGGGGTGGTCTAGGAAGGGGGAGGGGTTGTTGGGCCGACACAAGGGAGTGGCTGGGCTGAGGGCGTAAGGGCGTGACTGGGCCACGAGGAGAGGGGGCCTGGGTCGGGCGAGAGTGGTGGTCCAACTAGGTTTATTATTTTTTCCTTTCTTCTTTTTGATCTCAACATCAAGTGTAGCACACAAACTAAGTGA
Source organism: Zea luxurians (assembly GCA_029449295.1). NCBI lineage: Eukaryota > Viridiplantae > Streptophyta > Magnoliopsida > Poales > Poaceae > Zea > Zea luxurians. The sequence goes on from JAOPSE010000021.1 coordinate 38,910,756, forward strand.
ATGCACAACCAACATATTGATCGGTCAAAAACATATGCTCCAGCATGATGCATCCACCACAACTCTTTTAGGGTTTTAGTAATATAAGCAATCAAAATAAATCTATGTACCCTTTGGGTAAAAGAAAAGAGGGAAATATGAAAGGAAGGTAACACCTGAATTTTGAGTATAGAGCAAAGAAATTTTTGTACCCCAAAATTAAAGGTGTTATATTCTCTGAAGTCATTCCCAAGGGAATGAAGAATAAGATTCAAAAGACCTCCAAATGAAGGCACAATTACTTTTTATCTTCGCCGCAACATCATTTACTTCATACATTATGCATCATATAATCATTCCATCATCATAGCATACATACCATCTTGTACAATTCTAGTGAAAAGAAGGGAAAGTATCCTTCTCTTTGCAACAAACAGACACCTTCGGCCATTCGACATGGGTTTCTACAAAGCCTTTATCTCAGTAATGCAAAAATAAAGGTAACTTCATCATTTTATTAAAATATTATTCTTTAACGAAGAATGTTAATATAATCTTCATAAAGCGTGAAAAGAAAGGAAGGTGTTTTTGGCCTTCGGCTCAAAAGGCACATGTGTTAGTTTCACGCATCATAAAGAAGTAGTGTAGCAATACACATGAAGCCAGTCTTACACCAATGTTTATACATAGCACAAATACACTCCTAGAGCTTTTTTTATACAAATATTTGTCAGGTCTCTCTAAGAACTCTTTCAGCAATGTCATTGAGTACTTTATCAACAACTTCATATATTATCTTTTGTACCACTTCAAGCTCTGCCAGTGCATCCTTCAGCTATGGGTCATTTTCTGGGATGTATTCTTCGGGCAATAGTGAGAGCGCAACTGTGAAGAAGCATTTATGTCATAGAAGTACAAACAACTACTTAAAGCCTTAATAAGTAAGTAAACAAAATGCCTTCGAGTTCCTTCAATCTTAAAGCTTGTCTTGCTTCTGTAGCCATTTTAGCAGCTCTATGAATCTACAAGACAAGCATCATGTGTAAATATTAAACTGTAAAAGCCAAATATACAATTGAAATGCTAAAAAGAAACATTTCTCGCATTGTCTCTCGCACCGTCATCCGCCACCTTCCTCCCACTAGCAAGCCAAATTTTTGAATACAAACTTCTCCCAACTTTGATAACTTTGGCTAAAGGCTCTTTAATATCTTCAATACACATTTTAAACTTAGGATCAATGATGGTCTTAACATGATCACACCCAGATTTCTCAAATAGTGAAACTGTTCCCCGAGCTCCTACACACGCACAGAAGTTGCCATGACCAGTTAAAACTTCGTCGAAGGCTTCTACTTCGCCTCAATACACTTCATCGCTGTAGTAGCATCACCGTGAATGAATTCTATCTTGCTGATAAGGCCTCAATAGTGATAAACATATTCTTCAGCTTTTATAGCATTGGGCAGCGGTGGAGAAGCATTCTTCCTTTAACTCCCGAAGCTCTTCAAAAAAATTCTGCACTCTATCCCTTTCAATTTCAGCAATTTCTTGTTTTACTTTTTCCAATTAAAAATTATCATTAACTTCTTCCATTATCTCTTTTAACTTAGCCATTTTGACTTTATGTGCTTCATCTTGCGCTTCTATCTATGCTTCGAGCTCGGTGACACGCTTTGCGCTCAGGGCATTATCAATTTCCAGCTTTAAGATATTTTTATCCTTTTCTCCAGATATCTTTTGAAACTTAGAATAGTCCCCAATAAAGTCACTTGCCAAGGTGTTTAACATTTCCTCTTTCTCCTCAACCTTATGACGAAGTTCGATGACCTCAGACCGCAAGTTGTCAAAAGCAATCTGAGTGCTTTCATCTTCGGCCTCCTTCTTAGCCTTCAAAGCTTTGCTTAGAATAAGTCCCTATATGTTACGAATGTTAGTCTAAAGATCAATTAAAGAAGCTTTGCTCATCAAAAAACGATGGAAAACCATAATCTAACCTTTAGATTGTTATAAGCTAAGCAATCTACGAGTTGGTCCTTTGGCATAGCAGATAGCCCACATTCTAGCTTAACATAACCCATTATGTCCATCATTTCATGGCACACTTCAAGTTCTCTGTTGTCTGAAAGGCAGTAGAGATAGTCATCTTCATCATCGCCACCATAAACAAGCGAGCATGAAGGGTACTTTAAATCTTCAGCATAGTCTTGCACTTTGGCAATTTGCTCTGCATTCAATTTCCCCCAAAAGCATGCCGAATGATATATTGGTGTGGTTTAATTGGTCCCTCTTCAGTTACCACCACAGTGGTTTATCCTTTAGAACCTTCGGCTTCCTCTTTTTTAATAAGAGCATCAACGATGGGGTAAGTTTTTGAGGCAACAACTTTCTTTGAATCAAAATTAATCTTCGAACTACCAACCGCTACCATAGCCAGTTCAACTTTCGCCCTCTCAACAACAGGTGTGCTGAGAGGTACGCTAACCTTCAGCGCGGTAGGTGACGCCACCTTCGCAGGTTTCAAGACAATTTTTAGAACATTAGCCATCCTTTTTCCCTTCTGAGATGTGCCATCAGAAGACGATTCAGGCTTCGGTCGAGCTTCTGGTTTCGACTATGCCTCTGACTTCGGCTCTGGCTGCAAGCTGGCTAGAGGCACCTCATCTTGAATGGGAACCTCAACAACTTTTTCCTCAGTTTTCTTCTCCTCCACCTATATCAGAAATAAAACCATTGTAAAAAACATTTTGATAAAAATATATCCAAGTTATCAAAAAGACAAGTAACCATTTACCTTCGTCAGTATGGGAGAGTGAATCTTCGGCTCAGCAGCCAGCACAGTCTGGGTAACAGCTTCCCTGGCAAGAGTCCTAGCCATAGGCAACACCCCTGCCCTCTCTACATAATAAGACTTCAGTTGGTTCACCGAAATCTTCACTCTTTTTTGCTTCAGCGCAACCACCGGTGATTTTAAAGCACCTTTTCTCTTCTTCCCTTTACTATGAGCTGAGAAGGAATAATTCAGGTAAACAAAATGAGTAGCATCAAAAACCTAGTTCAATCTTCTCTTGCCTCGAGCACTAAAAGCAGTAGTTAAGGCTTCATCTTCTTTTTTTGTATAGTTCCCCAAAATTTCATTGCACATTCGAAAGCATCTAGGCCCCTAGTTGGTTTTAGTGATTAATGACAACATAATATTATATGTGACTAACGTGTGTTTTGCAGAGACAAATGGTAAGTTAGGTCGCATTACAGGAAAATGTACTACAACGGTGAAAACGATCCCTAAGATAAGAACTTGAAGCGACGACTGAAACGACAAAACAAAAGATGAAGATCTTTGTATTCCGAGTGTCAAGGAGTTGCGAACACTCGGTATAGAGTTAGGTCTTTTATTTTGTTTCAGCCGTACTATAAAGAGAGGTTGTCGATGAGTAGTTTGACCAAGAGAGTTCTAGTGTAGTGTTGGTGCATATTCACACTCACATCTAGTGCTAGGTGACACTCTATAACACACTCATAAGTTAGAACGAAAATGGATTTGAAAAACATAAGAAAACAAGACTTATGGTTTCTGGCCTAGGGGCACCGGACTGTCCAGTGCGCCCTCTGTCAGTGGGACTAGCCTAGCCCAGGGAAGACCCTTTCCCCCACTAGAAACCCGAGAGCAACGAGCTAGAAAATTGAATTATAGCCGGCACACCGGACTGTCCGGTGTGCCAACTGCCCAACGGCTAGCTATCAGAACTAGCTATTGGAAGTGATCGTTGGCGCACTAGTGGCACACCGTTGGCGCACCGGACTGTCCGGTGCGCCCATGCGCAGCCAGGGTTGGTAACGGCTAGTTGGTGGGTGAGGGCTATTTATACCCCCTCCACCCACCATATTGAATGTCTTGCCGCCCACATTTACTCCTATACATTGCTAGAACATTGCAAGCACCACAAAGCATAGTGAGGTGATTAGAAAATCTTAATCCCGCATTAGGACCTCATTAGTGCTAGCGAGAGCCACCTAGAGCACACACCGCATGCATTAGGCTTCTCTTGGTCAAGTGAAAGTCTATGGCTTGTTACTCTTGGTGATCGGCATCACCTAGATGGCTTGGTGGCGTTGAGAGCTTGGTGATCACCTTGGAGGACTTGTTGGTGACCCGACTTGAGATTATAAGCGGTCTTGAGAGATCCACCGCGCCGGAGTGGCAAAGGATCATCTCATAGTGAGCACTTGGTTCTTGCAAGGACCAAGGGGGAGCGATACCCTTGTGCGGGTGCTCCAACGAGGACTAGGGAAGAGTGCCGACTCTTCGATGCCTCGGGAAAAATTGGAGGAGTCTTCTAAACTTTGCTTTACATTTCATATCTAATTCAAGCATTCTATCTTGTGCACTTGTTTAGCAAGTAGTTGAAGCATTATCTTAGTATTGTTGTATTTCTAGTAGTATTCTCTTATTGCTAGTTGTTGGGGTGAAGTTGGACTATTGATTAGGGTTTAATTGTTGTTGATTTTTAAAAAATCCCAATTCACCCCCCCCTCTTGGGCATCGTGATCCTTTCAACATTAATTCAATGGCCTCTAGCCATTCATCATCTGGTTCACCGAACTAACTTCTGTATCTGTACGCATACTTCAAATTCACCAAACCGTCCTTCTCGCCCCTTGTTCAAATGGGCTACCCTCTTTCATCTTTGGCATTTCCCACTCATTCACAAGTGGCCATACCATGAAGGCTATGTGCTCGTGAATCAGATCCCTAGTACTGATGCAGCTGCACACGGTGTTAAAGCCACTCGACAAGCTTGAGCTTAATCAGTCATTACAACTGTCGGGCTCTTTATACCAAAACAAGATACAATGGGCCTCTGGATGATTCCCTTGATGTCTTTCCTCTTCTTTTAAGTCATTTTTCACGCAGAATCATTGCTTCATCCAAGAAGCTGGCCATTTGCTTCGGTATGCCAAGACGAGGTACCAAACATCCGACCGATACACGAAAATGTAGCAACCAAAATTATTATGAAGTTGCTCCTTTTCAGTTGCTTTTGTTTGGTAGTGGAGCTCATCAATATTACATAAACAATTAGCATTTGGCTCCACGCCTTGGCTTCTCACTGCTCAAATAAAAATACCTACCCTCATCAAAGCATTTGGGGTTAGTTGATGAAGGTAAATATCAAATTTCTTGAAAACTTCTACCAGCATCTTGTGAAAGGAAAACTGAAGTCCAGCCCTCATGAAGCTTCAAAAAACTACCACTTTATCCTTCTCAGGGTGCGATACAACGTCCTCCGCACCAGGCCCCACAATAGAAATGCCATGAAAATATTTGTCTTTCATTACCTCAATATGCCCCTTTTTCACGGATGACTTTCCGAAGATAACATGGCTTTGTTTCCAAGATTGATCTTTGGCATCATCAGCATCTTCTTCAGTATCAAACTTTTCATTGCTTTCAGAGTCATCTGACAAGCCGACCAACATCTCATTAGTAATCTTCTCTTTCTTCTCTTCGACCATTCCAAAAATTCACAAAATACAAAGCTACATAGGCAAGGCTGTGTGACAAATTATGCCCTACAAAGCAAACTTTGAAGTTTTAGCAAACGAAAAGCGCTAGTTGGCAAAAGCAGTGTCACACCCGGATTTAAGGGGTAAAGTCGGGTGCGTCTCATATGTGCGCCAATGAAGAACACCACATATAATGATAAAGTGTATAGAGAATAATGTCACAAGTATCATTATTACATAGTGGAAGTCTTACATAAATAAATGAGAACAATAAAGTGAACTAAGTATTATTCCTTGGCTCCATCACGCTGACTCGGAGACACCACCTAGATAAGCTCATATTCCTCGTTGTAAGGCTCCTCTTGGACCACCTACTCTTCACATGTGGGGGATTATATATCGCAAGAGTGAGCTCACAAAAGATCATAGCTCAACAAGTTGCGGGGAACCATGTGCATGAACTCACCAAAGGTGGGAGCTCATGTGAAGCGTAAGGCTGATCAACAATAATGGTTAAAGCTGAGCATTGTTTTTAATAAGTTGGTCAAATTTTATTAGCAGTTACTAAATGTAAGTAAATACCAACCCAAAGTAATAGTAGATCAAAGTTAATAATAAACCACAATGCGATGCAAATAACAAATTAAATTTAACTTCCATAAATTAATCATGTAAGTGTCAGAGCCGCTCATGACCATGAGCACGACTGATATACCAGTTTTACACTCTGCAGAGGTTGCACATCTTTACCCACAAGTCATGTTACCCATTTGCCAAGGGATCATGACTTCCCATTCACCTCTACCGAGGAGACGAGGTAGGGTAGCACTACGAGGCCTTTCCAAAGTTCCACTAGTTCGAGAAAACCCGCTACGGATTCAGGAAGAACGAAGCATAGGAATCACCCTGTCTGGAAAGCCAGGCAGTCCGACCCGAGAACCTCCCTATATTGCAGTAATGCCTCCCGCTTGCCCCTTTTAGGTAAGGTAATCTCTCCCAAGTTTTCCTAATTACTTGGCCAAGGATGTCCCATTCCACCCTTGTGGTAGCACTGTTTTCCCAGGTGGTTCTCCATGTTCCAATTAACACAATAATCTTATCATGAACAATAACTAATCAACAACAATAATAAAGAATAATCATGTGTCAAATTTATCTCAACACCCAAAACCATATATAGCAATAGCAAGACTACCCAAACATGTTTAGTGGTGATCAAGGCACATGATAAATCTGACTAGGGTGACCTATTGGGTCCCATCAAAATTAAGCCTAAGCATGCCATAGTGATTAAAGTGAACATTATTGGGTAAATAAAAGTGGTCAAGGGCACAACTTGCCTTCAACGAGCTCCTGCTCAGAATTATCCACCTGCTGAACACTGGGGTCCTCAGTGGCTTGCTCGTCTACTCGCAACAATAAAAATAGACATAGTACAAGAGAAATTAACATCACACCAAACATGAGATCATACTGCATAATAATATTCTACACATTGTAACGAGATCGTAGGAACAAGAATCCCTAAATTTGGAGTTACGGTTATCGAGTTATGAATTTCCGAAGTTATTAAGTGGTTAATATAGACTAAGCCAAATGAATAGTTTTAGTCTATGTTTCATGAATAAACAGAGTTACTAGTTGATAGACAATATTAATACAAAATTAATGCAACTGGAATGGATAAAAAAGGAGTTAAAATGGATTTATTATGATTTAAACAAGTTTATATAATTGTTTTAATATAAAAACTCATTTTCTATAATTTTTATTCCCTTTAACAGCACCCTAGACTGCACACAGTAATATAGAAGAGTTCAGGGGCTATCTTCCAAAGTTTATAAGGCTCAGGGTACATGTTTCTTAACACACACAGGACTGTGGGTTGATTTCTACTTTAGTCGGGGACTCTTTAGCAAAAGGGTTAGGCGAAGGGGTATCGCTCAACGTGGGCCGCCTGATCAAAATCTAACAATGCAGTCCCAATGGCCTGGATCTCCCGCCTGAACCGGTATGATAGGACCAAATCCGAACCGTTCATCATCAGATCAACAGATCAATGCTCGAACTTCGACCTCCCCTAACATGCTACCCGACGGCGACGCCGCCACCATCCTTGGCAGAGGATCGCCGGAGTTGGGCGATTCAGCCATACGGTGCTCCTATATTCTATCATGGCTCAGGGTTATACGAAGAACGGGGTATGATGAACACACTGGTATGCATCTTACCGCAAATGGACGTCTGGTTGGTGCTGGTCACGGCGATGGGTGGATCTGGTGCTCGTCGCGATCATCAGTGTGCAATTGCGGCCGCCCCAATGGCCGGTCTCGCCCAATCCCGCCACGAACACCTGACAGGAGCAACGGCAAAACTCTACCACCCAACTTCGAGTCCTCAACGGAGTTAGTGCTGGGGATCGACGATGGTGGCACACAGTCCGACACCGCCCTCGTCGGTGATGATGGATTTGTGCGCGACGAGAGGGGATGGGGGTTAGGGTTTGGCACACGGTTTTATAATCACCCGAATGATCGGTCGAGGCGCCAGCTGTGGTCCAAGGCGCGGTGGATTAGTCGGAGGTTCGTTGTGGGGGCGGAGGGGGAAGATCCACAGTGTCCTCCTGACAGGTGGGGACCGGTGACAGAGAGCATCAGCATTTTCGCGCGATGAGTGGCTGCGCAGGTGGCCCCACATGTCGGCACATGCCTTTGCTGCTATATCCATGCGATGTGAAGCTGGTCGGTGGGGTCAGGCTATCAGAACTAGCACCTGGGCCGCGCGCAGAGGAGAATTGGGCCGGTTCCGGAGGTATTGGCCCAGGTAGCGGTTTCTCTTTTTCTTTTCTATTTCTTCTATCAATTTTCAAAATTCACATTGAATTCAAATATTCAAATGAATTCAAATATTGGTTTGTGAATTTGTAATTTCGATTAAATATTCAAATCAATGACGATAGTACGAAAAGGCACATTTATCTATATATATTTTTTCTTCATAGTGAATATAGGATTTCCTTTTCTTCTCTTTCTTTTATATATTATTTCCAACTTCAAGGGTTTAAATTAGGTTTGACCCTAATTCTCATTATTAATGTATTCTTATTAATGTTATTATTATTATTAAATGCACAAACAATTAAACTCCAACATGATGCACTATTTTCTTTATTTAATATACTTGATGCAAAAATGAGGAAATTCACATAAGTAGTCAAATAAACCTTTTTTGTTCCCCAATTCCCTATACAGTTTATTCCTCCCAATATTTGGATATTACAAATCCTACCCCCCTTAAAAATAATCTCGACCTTGAGATTAAGATGAACTAGGGAAGAGGTGGGGAAATTCTATTCGTAGCTCTTCTTCTCTTTCCCATGTAGCTTCTTCACCATGATGACTTCATTGCACTTTACACATTTTTATCACTTTGCTTCCTGTAACACGAGTCAAAGTGTCAAGGATCTTGATAGGATGCTCAGTGTAGGTTAGATCTCCTTGCACACTAAGTTCTTCCATTGGCAACTGTTCTTCTGGGACACAGAGACATTTCTTGAGTTGAGATACATGAAACACATCATGTACATCAGACAGATGATCCGGTAGCTCAAGCTGGTATGCCATCTCCCCAACTCGCTTAAGGATCTTGAAAGGTCTAATAAAGCGAGGCGATAACTTGCCTTTAACTTTAAACCTCCTCATTCCACGAATCGGTGACACCTTTAAGTATACGTGATCACCCTCTTCGAATTCCAGTGGTCTTCTTCTATTATCAGCATAGCTCTTCTGTCGGGTCTATGCTATCCTCAAGTTCTCCCGGATCATATGGACTTGTCCTTCTGCCTCTTGAATAATTTCAGGCCCAAAGAACTGTCTTTCACCAGTCTGATCCCAATACAGAGGAGTCCTGCATTTTCTGCCATATAAGGCTTCAAATGGAGACATCTTGAGACTAGCCTGATAACTGTTGTTGTAAGAGAAACTCTGCGTATGGTAGACTCTTGTCCCAACTGCCACCATGCTTCAGAGCACAAGCTCTTAACATGTCTTTTAATACCTGATTAGTCCTCTCAGTTTGGCCATCAGTTTGAGGATGGTAGGCCGAGCTAAAGTTCAACTTTGTGTCAAGGATCTCATGTAGCTTCTGCCAGAACCGAGATGTAAACTAGGATCCTCGGTCAGACATGATCTTCTTAGGTACTCTGTGCAAACAAACTATTCTTGCCATATACAACTCAGCTAGCTTGGCTCCCGTGTAAGTAGTCCTCATGGGGATGAGGTGAGCCACTTTGGTTAGTCTGTCCATGATTACCCAAATGGAGTCATACCCTGCAGAAGTGCGGGGTAGACCAACGATGAAATCCATACCAATTTCTTCCCACTTCCACTCGGGTATCTTTAGCGGATGGAGTAATCCAGCTGGTCTCTTATGTTCAACTTTTACCCTCTGGCAAACATCACAAACCACCACATGTGAGGCAACTTCCCTTTTTAGCCCATACCACCTGTATTTCTATTTCAGATCTTGATACATTTTGGTGCTACCAGGATGAATATAGTAATCAGAATCATGGGCTTCCTTTAGAATGGTTTCATGGAGACTGTCAATCTCAGGAACACATATCATGTTCTTGAACCATATTGTGCCTTGCTCATCCTCTGTGAAGTCAGGACCCCTACCTTCTGCCATTAGATCTTTGATTTCTTGAATTTTAGCATCTCCGATCTGACCCTTACGTATTTTTTGCTCTAAGGTAGGTTCCACTTATGTGGTGATCCCTTCAGCATGTGCAACTATCCCCAAGTTGAGTCTTTCAAAGTCTGCAACTAACTCATCGGGTAATTGGGTGACTACAACTGCATGAGTGTGTTCTTTCCGACTCAAGGCATCCACAACTAGATTCGCCTTGCCCGGATGATAGTGGATCCCCAAGTCAGAGTCTTTGATTAGCTCCAACTAATGGCGTTGCCTAAGGTTGAGATATTTCTAAGTGAAGATATACTTTAAGCTCTTGTGATCAGTATAGACTTGGCATTTGGTCCCCATAATGTAATGCCTCCAAATCTTGAGAGCGTGCACTACGGCTGCCAGTTCTAAGTCATGAGTGCGATAGTCAGCTCATGCTTCCGCAATTGGCGAGACGCGTAGGCAATGACATGTCCTTCTTGCATAAGAACACATCCCAAGCCCTGGCGGCATGCATCACAATATATGTCAAATCCCTTCTGCAGGTCTGGCATAATAAACACTGGGGGTGACAACAATCTAAACCTCAGTTGGTTGAAACTCTCTTGGCATTCATGAGTCCACTTAAACTCTTTCCCTTTCTCCAATAGTGAGGTCATAGGCTTCGCTATCTTGGAGAATCTTTCAATAAAACGTCGGTAATAACCCACGAGTCCTAGGAAACTGCGGACCTCAGTGACTGTTTTTGGTATCTTCCAACCTACTATCTCCTTTACTTTAGCCGGATCCACTGAGATTCCACCGTTGGATATGATATACCCAAGGAATGGTACTTCATCGAGCCAGAATTCACACTTGCTAAACTTGGCATAGAGTAGATTATCCCTCAACTTTTGTAGTACCAATCGCAGATGTTCCTCATGTTCACTATCATTCTTGGAATATATCAGAATATTGTTGATGAATACCACGACGAACCTATAAAGATACTCATGAACATCGGGGTCCTCAGTGGCTTCAATGAGCTCCTGCTCAGAATTATCCACTGCTGAACACCGGGATCCTCAGTGGCTTGCTCATCTACTCGCAACAATACAAACAAACACGATACAGGAGAAATTAACATCACACCAAACATGAGATTATACTGCATAATAATATTCTACGCATCGTAACGAGATTGTAGAAACAAGAATCACTAAATTCGGAGTTACGGTTATCGAGTTATGAATTTCCGAAGTTATTAAGTGGTTGATATAGACTAAGCCAAATGAATAATTTTAGTCTTTGTTTCATGAATAAAAGAGTTACTAGTTGATAGACAATATTAATACAAAATTAATGCAACTTGAATGGATCAAAAAGGAGTTAAAATGGATTTATTATGATTTAAACAAGTTTCTATAATTGTTTTAATATAAAACTCATTTTCTATAATTTTTATTCCCTTTAACAGCACCCTAGACTGCGCATAGTAATAAGAAGAGTTCAGGGGCTATCTTGCAAAGTTTCTAAGGCTCAGGGTACAGGTTTCTTAACACGCGCAGGACTATGGGTTGATTTCTACTTTAGTAAGGGACTCTTTAGCAAAAGGGTTGGGCGAAGGGGTATCGTTCAACGTGGGCCGCCCGATCAAAATCTAACGGCGCAGATTTAAATAACTTAGAGCCCCTAGATCCACCCAATCAGATCCCAATGGCCTGGATCTCCCTCGCGAACTAGTATGACAGGACCAAATCTGAATCGTTCATCATCAGATCAACGCTCGAACTTCGCCGTCCCCTAACAGGCTACCCAACGGCGGCGCCGTCACCATCCATGGCGGGAGATCGCTGGAGTTGGGCGATTCAGCAACACGGTGCTCCTATTCTATCGTGGCTCGAGGTTATACGGAGAACGGGGTATGACGAACACACTAGTATACATCTTACCGCAAATGGACGTCTGATTGGTGCTGGTCGCGGCGATGGGCGGATCCGGGGCTCGTCGCGATCGTCGGTTAGCAATTGCGGTCGCCCCAATGGCCGGTCTCGCCCAATCCCGCCACGAACACTCGACAGGAGCAACGGTGAAACTCTACCACCCAACTTCGAGTCCTCAACGGAGTCAGGGCCGAGGATTGACGACGGCGACACACAGTCCGACACTGCCCTCGCCGGTGATGATGGATTTGTGCGCGGCGAGAGGGGGATGGGGGTTAGGGTTCGGTGCCCGGTTTTATAATCACCCGAAGGATCGATCGAGGTGCCAGTTGCGGTCCAAGGCACGGCGGATTCGTTGGAGGTTCATTACGGGGCGGAGGGGGAAGATCCACAGTGTCCTCCTGACAGGTGGGGACCGGTGACAGCGAGCGTCAGTGGTTTCACGCGGTGAGTGGCTGCGCAGGTGGCTCCGCATGTCGGCGCATGCCTTCGTTGCTGTATTCGTGCGGTGTGAGGCTGATCGGTGGGGTCAGGCTGTCAGAACCAGCACCTGGGCCGCGCGCAGAGGAGAATTGGGCCGGTTCCGGAGGTTTTGGCCCAGGTAGCGGTTTCTCTTTTTCTTTTCTATTTCTTTTCCCAATTTTCAAAGATTCACATTGAATTCAAATATTCAACTGAATTCAAATCTTAGTTTGTGAATTTGTAATTTAGATTAAATATTCAAATCAATGATGCCAGTACAAAAAGGCACATTTATCTATATATGTATTTTTCTTCATAGTGAATATTGGGTTTCCTTTTCTTTTCTTTCTTTTATATATTATTTCCATCTTCAAGGGTTTAAATTAGGTTTGACCCTAATTCTCATTATTAATGTATTATTATTATTATTATTATTATTATTAAATGCACAAATAATTAAACTCCAACATGATGCACTATTTTCTTTATTTAATATGCTTGATGCAGAAATGAGGAAATTCACATAAGTAGACAAATAAACCTTTTCTATTTCCCCAATTCCCTATATATTTTATTCCTCCCAATATATGGATATTACAAGCAGATAGATGTTGTGACTCGTGCACGTGAACTTGAATCCATTTTATACGCAAGATGCACAAAAGGAGCGAGAGTTGAAAATTTTAAACCCAAGCTTATCACAGCAAGTGGGCCCCTTTCACAAGTTATTACAAAGTCTATTCACTTTTCTCTAATAAGCTCAGAGAAGGTGTTTTTCGGACCTTTGGCTGAAGGCCTTCATTTATTTCACGGCCTGAGCTCATTATAAGAAATGAACTAATACCGCGAGGGGCTAGTGTTGGGGGCCTTCTTCTTTCGAAAATCCTCATAACACTAACGTAACAACCATTTTCTAGCCTGTTTTTAAGAGATGGAGGTAAAATACTGAAGGCCATATTCAGATGTAACAATCGTAAACGTGGGAACAAAGGCAACGACTTTGGACTAATGAAGTAGGATGAAGCTACGTGAAGCCTTCAAGAGCTTGCTCACCAAGATAGCAAGGGGAAAATATTAGCGTTATCCTCATTGTGTTTAATAGTTCAAATATATAGGCTTAAGGGCACAATTATAATTTTACCGAAGTTGTATCCCATGCCTATAAATAGAGTAATAGTGCCATGCATTAGAGATAACTTTGGATCGAAGAAAAGAAGATAGCTCTTCTTCGAAGTTGTATTTCCTTCTTGTAAACTTGTAGAGCCAAGGGTATATATGTGATCCTTTGTTTAATAGAAAAACAACAAGAAGTAAGTAATATCTTGCAAGTTCATAATATGTGTCTTGTATTTATATTCTATATGATTCACTTTATGTTTTCTTCATGCTTTCTCCATTCATTTCTTATATCTTCATCTTTTCTTCAACCTTCTCTTTCAAAAAGGAAGGATCAAAGGATAGAGAGGAAGCTCAATCTAACTGTGTTGCCTTGTTTTTGATACCAGAAGGAATAAAAAACAAGTGACCAACATTAGCTATTAACTAATTTTAGCAAATTAGATAATGGTTAGCTAGCTATTTTTAGCTAGCTAATCCTACTAGCAATATTTAGCCAACTACCAATTAGCTCTAGTACATTTAAACACCCCCTTAATCCTCTCTAATCCACTTGTAAACAAAACATGTCCGGAGTGATTTTCGTAGGGTGGGGAAAAGATTAATACAGTGTTTGGTTTGAGGAATAAGTTAGTCCATCATCTTCTCACTCCTCATTTTTTGTTTGATTTGTGGAATGGAATGTGTTGATCCATCACCGCGTCATTTCTTATAGTTAGTTAGTCAGTACTAACATTAGGAATCCCGAGCGTGTTTGGCTTGAGGAATGAGGTAATACATCATCTTTTCACTCCTCACTTTTTTGTTTGGTTTGTAGACTAGAATGAGTTGAACCATCATCATTTCATTACTCATAGGCTAATAATTAGTAATAATATTGTCGGGGACCATAATTAGGGGTACCCTCAAAGCTCCTAATTCTCAGCTGGTAACCCTCATCAGCATAAAGCTGCAAAGGCCTGATGGGTGCGATTAAGTCAGGGATCAGTCCATTCGAGGGACTCAATCACGCCCCGCCCGAGCCTAGCCTCGGACAAGGGAAGCCGACCCGGAGGATCTCCGCCTCGCCCGAGGCCCCCCTCCAGCGGCGAACATATTTCCGGCTCGCCCGAGGCCCTATCTTCGCCAAGAAGCAACCCTGACCAAATCGCCGCACCGACCGACCAAATCGCAGGAGCATTTAATGCAAAGGTGGCCTGACACCTTTATCCTGACGCGCGCCCCTCAGCCGACAGAGCCGAAGTGACCGCCGTCACTTCGCCGCTCCACTGACCGGTCTGACAGAAAGACAGCGCCGCCTGCGCCGCTCCGACTGCGGTGCCACTTGACAGAGTGAGGCTGACAGGCAGTCAGGTCCGGCCGCACGCACCATAGGAAGCTCCGCTCTGCCCGACGCAGGGCTCGGACTTGGGCTAAGCCCCGGAAGACGGCGAACTCTGCTCCTTCCGACCCAGGGCTCGGACTCGGGCTAAGCCCCGGAAGACGGCGAACTCCGCTCCGCCCGACCCAGGGCTCGGACTCGGGATAAGCCCCGGAAGACGGCGAACTCCGCTCCACCCGACCCAGGGCTCGGGCTCGGGCTAAGCCCCGGAAGACGACGAACTCCGCCTCGCCCGACCTAGGGGCTCGAACTCGACCTCGGCCACGGAAGACGGACTCGACCCCGACCTCGGAGGAGCCTCCACATCGCCCCAACCTAGGGCGCAGGCCGGCCACGTCAACAGGAGGCGCCATCATTACCCTACTCCAAGCTGACCCAGGCTACGGGGTACAAGACCGACGTCCCATCTGGCTCGCTCCGCCAGATAGGCAATGATGGCGCCCCGCACGCTCCCTGACGATGGCGGCTCTCGGCCCCCTTACGGAAGCAAGGGGACGTCAGCAAGGACTCGACGGCCCCGACAGCTGTCCCTCCGCCAGGCTCCAGCGCTCCTCCGACGGCCACGACATCACACAAACCGGGCGCTAAAATCTCTCTGGCCGCCACGATGGCGTGTACTTAGGGTGCTAGCTCTCCTCCGCTAGACACATAGCACTCTGCTGCACCCCCATTGTACACCTGGATCCTCTCCTTACGCCTATAAAAGGAAGGGCCAGGGCCCTCTTAGAGAACGTTGGCCGCGTGGGGACGAGGACGAGACAGGCGCTCGCGTGAGGCCGCTCGCTCCTTCCCCCGTGTGGACGCTTGTAACCCCCTACTGCAAGCGCACCCGACCTGGGCGCGGGACAAACACGAGGGCCGCGAGATTTCCACCTCTCTCACGCACGTCTCCGGCCACCTTACTTCCCCCCTTCGCGCTCGGCCTTGCGCCGACCCATCTGGGCTGGGGCACGCGGCGACACTTCACTCGTCGGTTCAGGGACCCCCCGGTCTCGAAACGCCGACAGTTGGCGCGCCAGGTAGGGGCCTGCTGCGTGTTGACGAACAGCTTCCCGTCAAGCTCCAGATGGGCAGTCTCCAGCAACCTCTCTGGCCCGGGATGGTGCTCCGTTTCGGGAGCCTTGAGTTCATGTCCCTCGACGGCAGCTACGACATGATACTCTTTCCACCGCCGGGCGACAGCGACAATGGCGGCCGACAGTCCGCCCGCCGGCGGCGGGATCGACGACGTCTTCCCCGCGTGGTGGAAGAACAACCTTCGAGCTCGCCTCGTCCTCTTCCCCGCCGACGGAGGAGGAGGCGGGGCAACCAAGGCCAAGAAGGAGGCAGGGCCTCGTCGACCGTCGAGCGAGTCGACAACGCCAGCACCCCAACGGGGGGCGCGCCGGGCAACGACCTCGCGCTTGAGACGAAGACGAGCGCTGTCTCCCCGCGACACGCCAATCCCGAGCAAACGGACGACGCCAGCGCGCTCGCGGAAGGCTTGCTGGGTGTCACCCTCGTACCTGAGACGACGGTGCAGTCAGTCCCCGACGTGACTTCATCACCGCCCATCGACCAAGAGGTACCGACCGATTCCCATCCCCCGCCTTTCGGATTCAGCCTCGACCCGCCTAGCGGCTCCGCTTTGGTGGACGCTCTCGCAGAGGCGAGTCCGAACCCTCTGGGGTTTCGTATGCGGTCACCTTGGGACCGGTTGACGGACGTCTCGACCCATGGGCCCTCTGGGTCCGAGGAAGACGACGAGCCTAGCTTCTGTTGGGATTTCTCCGGACTTGGCAACCCTAGTGCCATGCGGGACTTCATGACCGCATGCGACTACTGCCTTTCCGACTGTTCCGACGGTAGCCGTAGCCTCGGCGACGAGGACTGCGGCCTGAGCCGCGAATGTTTCCACGTTGATCTAGGGGGTCCCTCCGAAGGCAACCATCTCGGCATGCCGGAGGACGGTGATCTCCCTAGGCCGGTGCCTCGCGTTGACATCCCACGGGAGCTAGCTGTGGTCCCCGTTCCGGCGGGGGGTCACGACCCACAGCTCGAGCAAATCCGCGGGGTGCAGGCCAGGCTCGACGAGGGAGCAGGAGTGCTTGAGCCAATCCGCCGGGACGTCGGGTAGGCATGGGCGGGCCAACCTCCGGCTGGAGAAATGCGTCATCTACCCTAGGGCTTCCAGCACCGCATCACCGACGATGTCAGGGTCAGGCCGCCACCCGCATCCTGTGGGGTCGGCCAGAACCTGGCTGCAGCAGCAATGCTCCTCCGCGCGATGCCGGAGCCATCAACCACCGAGGGGCGGCGAATCCAGGGAGAGCTCAATGATCTCCTGGAAGGCGCCACGGTCCGGCGGGCCAAGAGCTCCGCCTCCCGAAGGCAGGGGTACCCCTTGGAACATCATGCCGCGACTTCCCAATTCATGCGGGAAGCCTCGGTCTACACCGGGCGCACGCGCAACACAGCGCCTGCGGCCCCGGGTCGCCTCGGCAACGAGCACCATCACCGCGACCGTCGGGCCCACCTCGACGAGAGGGTGCGCCGAGGCTACCACCCTAGGCGTGGGGGACGCTACGACAGCGGGGAGGATCGGAGTCCCTCGCCCGAACCACCCGGTCCGCAGGCCTTCAGCCGGGCCATACGACGGGCGCCGTTCCCGACCCGGTTCCGACCCCCGACTACTATCACAAAGTACTCGGGGGAGACGAGACCGGAACTGTGGCTCGCGGACTACCGTCTGGCCTGCCAACTGGGTGGAACGGGTGATGACAACCTCATCATCCGCAACCTCCCCCTGTTCCTCTCCGACACCGCTCGCGCCCGGTTGGAGCACCTGCCTCCGGGGCAGATCTCCAACTGGGACGACCTAGTCCAAGCTTTCGCCGGCAATTTCCAGGGCACGTACGTGCGCCCCGAGAATTCCTGGGACCTCCGAAGTTGCCGACAACAGCCGGGAGAGTCTCTCCGGGACTACGTCCGGCGATTCTCGAAGCAGCGCACCGAGCTACCCAACATCACCGACTCGGATGTAATCGGCGTGTTCCTCACCGGCACCACCTGCCGCGACCTGGTGAGCAAGCTGGGTCGCAAGACCCCCACCAGGGCGAGCGAGCTGATGGACATCGCCACCAAGTTCGCCTCCGGCTAGGAGGCGGTCGAGGCTATCTTCCGGGAGGACAAGCAGCCCCAGGGCCGCCCATCGGAAGATGCCCCTGAGGCGTCAACTCAGCGCGGCGCCAGGAAGAAGGGCAAGAAGAAGTCGCAAGCGAAACGCGACGCCGCCGACGCGGACCTTGTCGCCGCCGCCGAGTACAAGAGCCCTCGGAAACCTCCCGGAGGTGCCAACCTCTTCGATAAGATGCTCAAGGAGCCGTGCCCCTACCACCAGAGGCCCGTCAAGCACACCCTTGAGGAGTGCGTCATGCTTCGGCGCCACTTCCACAGGGCCGGGCCACCCACGGAGGGTGGCAGGGCTCGCGACGACGACAAGAAGGAAGATCACCAGGCAGGAGAGTTCCCCGAGGTCCACGACTGCTTCATGATCTACGGCGAGCAAGCGGCAAACGCCTCGGCTCGGCACCGCAAGCAAGAGCGCTGGGAGGTCTGTTCGGTGAAGGTGGCGGCGCCAGTCTACCTAGACTGGTCCGACAAGCCCATCACCTTCGACCAAGCCGACCACCCCGACCATGTGCCGAGCCCAGGGAAATACCCGCTCATCGTCGACCCCGTCATCGGCGACGTCAGGCTCACCAAGGTCCTCATGGACGGAGGCAGCAGCCTCAACATCATCTACGCCGAGACCCTCGGGCTTCTGCGTATCGATCTGTCCTCGGTCCGGGTGGGCACTGCGCCTTTCCATGGGATCATCCCCGGGAAGCGCGTCCAGCCTCTCGGACAACTCGATCTTCCCATCTGCTTCGGAACACCCTCCAACTTCCGAAGGGAGACCCTAACGTTCGAGGTGGTCGGGTTCCAAGGAACCTACCACGCGGTATTGGGGAGGCCATGCTACGCGAAGTTCATGGTCGTCCCCAACTACACCTACCTCAAGCTCAAGATGTCGGGCCCCAACGGGGTCATCACCGTCGGCCCCACGTACAAACACGCGTTCGAATGCGACGTGGAGTGCGTGGAGTACGCCGAGGCCCTCGCCGAGTCCGAGGCCCTCATCGCCGACCTGGAGAGCCTCTCTAAGGAGGTGCCAGACGTGAAGCGTCATGCCGGCAACTTCGAGCCAGCGGAGACGGTTAAGTCCGTCCCCCTCGACCCCAGCAGCGACGCCTCCAAGCAAGTCCGGATCGGCTCCAGGCTCGATCCCAAATAGGAAGCAGTGCTCGTCGACTTTCTCCACGCGAACGCCGACGTCTTCGCGTGGAGTCCCTTGGACATGCCCGGCATACCGAGGGATGTCGCCGAGCACTCGCTGGACATCCGAGCCAGAGCCCGACCCGTCAAGCAGCCTCTGCGCCGATTCGACGAGGAGAAGCGCAGAGCCATAGGCGAGGAGATCCACAAGCTAATGGCGGTAGGGTTCATCAAAGAGGTATTCCATCCCGAATGGCTTGCCAACCCTGTGCTTGTGAGAAAGAAAGGGGGGAAATGGCGGATGTGTGTAGACTACACTGGTCTGAACAAAGCATGTCCGAAGGTTCCCTACCCTCTGCCTCGCATCGATCAGATCGTGGATTCCACTGCTGGGTGTGAAACCCTGTCTTTCCTTGATGCCTACTCAGGGTATCACCAAATCAGGATGAAAGAGTCCGACCAGCTCGCGACTTCTTTCATCACACCCTTCGGCATGTACTGCTATATCACCATGCCATTCGGCTTGAGGAATGCGGGCGCGACGTACCAGCGGTGCATGAACCATGTGTTCGGCGAACACATTGGCCGCACGGTCGAGGCCTACGTCGATGACATCATAGACAAGACGAGGAAAGCCTCCGACCTCCTTTCCGACCTTGAAGTGACATTCCGATGTCTCAAGGCGAAAGGCGTCAAGCTCAATCCCGAAAAGTGTGTCTTCGGGGTGCCCCGAGGCATGCTCTTGGGGTTCATCGTCTCCAAGCGGGGCATCGAAGCCAACCCGAAGAAGATCGCAGCCATCACCAGCATGGGGCCCATCAAGGACTTGAAAGGCGTACAGAGGGTCATGGGATGTCTCGCGGCTCTGAGCCGCTTCATCTCACGCCTCGACGAAAGAGGTCTACCTCTGTACCGCCTCTTAAGGAAGGCCGAGTGCTTCACTTGGACCCCTGAGGCCGAGGAAGCCCTCGGGAACCTGAAGGCGCTCCTCACGAAGGCACCTATCTTGGTGCCCCCAGCTGCCGGAGAAGCCCTCTTGGTCTACGTCGCCGCGACCACTCAGGTGGTTAGCGCCGCGATTGTGGTCGAGAGGCAAGAAGGGGGCATGCATTGCCCGTTCAGAGGCCAGTCTACTTCGTCAGCGAGGTACTGTCCGAAACCAAGATCCGCTACCCACAAGTTCAGAAGCTGCTGTACGCGGTGATCCTGACACGGAGGAAGTTGCGACACTACTTCGAGCCTCATCTGGTAACTGTGGTGTCATCCTTCCCCCTGGGGGAGATCATCCATTGCCGAGAGGCCTCAGGTAGGATTGCAAAGTGGGCGGTGGAAATCATGGGCGAAACAATCTCGTTCGCCCCTCGGAAGGCCATCAAATCCCAGGTCTTGGCGGACTTTGTGGCTGAATGGGTCGACACCCAGCTACCAACAGCTCCGATCCAACCGGAGCTCTGGACCATGTTCTTCGACGGGTCGCTGATGAAGACAGGAGCCGGCGCAGGCTTATTCTTCATCTCGCCCCTCGGGAAGCACCTACGCTACGTGCTACGCCTCCATTTCCCGGCGTCCAACAATGTAGCTGAGTACGAGGCTCTGGTCAACGGGTTGCGGATTGCCGTCGAGCTAGGGGTCTGACGCCTCGATGCTCGCGGCGGCTCGTAGCTCGTCGTCGACCAAGTCATGAAGAACTCCCACTGCCGCGACCCGAAGATGGAGGCCTACTGCGATGAGGTTCGGCGCCTGGAAGACAAGTTCTACAGGCTCGAACTCAACCACATCGCTCGGCGCTACAACGAGACTGCGGACGAGCTGGCTAAAATAGCCTCGGGGCAAACAATGGTTCCCCAGGACGTCTTCTCCTGAGATCTGCATCAACCCTCCGTCAAGATCGACGACGCGCTCGAGCCTGGGGCACCCTCGGCCCAGCCCGAGGTACCCTCGGCACAGTCCGAGGCACCCTCGGCTCGGCCCGAGGCACCCTCAGTTCGGCCCGAGGTACCCTCGGCCCCCGAGGGCGAGACGCTGCACGTCGAGGGGGAGCAAAGAGGGGTCGCGCCTGATCAAAACTGGTAGACCCCGTACCTGCAATATCTCCACCGAGGAGAGCTACCCCTCGACCGAGCCGAAGCTCGGCGGTTGGCGCGGCGCGCCAAGTCGTTCGTCTTGCTGGGAGAAGGGAAGGAGCTCTACCACCACAGCCCTTCAGGCATCCTCCAGCGATGCATCTCCACCACCGAAGGTCAGGAACTCCTCCGAGAAATACACTCGGGGGCTTGCGGCCACCACGCAACACCTCGAGCCCTTGTCGGAAATGCTTTCCGACAAGGTTTCTACTGGCCAACGGCGGTGGCCGACGCCACTAGAATTGTCCGCGCCTGCGAAGGGTGTCAGTTCTACGCAAGGCAGACCTACCTGCCCGCTCAGGCTCTGCAGACGATACCCATCACCTGGCCTTTTGCTGTGTGGGGTCTGGACCTCGTCGGCCCTTTGCAGAAGGCACCCGGGGGCTACACGCACCTGTTGGTCGCCATCGACAAATTCTCCAAGTGGATCAAGGTCCGACCCCTAAACAGCATCAGGTCCGAGCAGGCGGTGGCGTTCTTCACCAACATCATCCATCGTTTCGGGGTCCCGAACTCCATCATCACCGACAACGGCACCCAGTTCACCGGCAGAAAGTTCCTGGACTTCTGCGAGGATCACCACATCCGGGTGGACTGGGCCGCCGTGGCTCATCCCATGACGAATGGGCAAGTAGAGCGTGCCAACGGCATGATTCTACAAGGACTCAAGCCTCGGATTTACAACGACCTCAACAAGTTTGGCAAGCGATGGATGAAGGAACTCCCCTCGGTGGTCTGGAGCCTGAGGACGACACCGAGCCGAGCCACGGGCTTCACGCCTTTCTTTCTAGTCTATGGGGTCGAGGCCATCTTGCCCACAGACCTAGAATACGGTTCCCCGAGGACAAGGGCCTATGCCGACCAAAGCAACCAAGCTAGTCGAGAAGACTCGCTGGACCAGCTGGAAGAGGCTCGGGACAAGGCCTTACTACACTCGGCGCGGTACCAGCAGTCCATGCGACGCTACCACGCCCGAGGGGTCCGGTCCCGAGACCTCCAGGTGGGCGACCTGGTGCTTCGGCTGCGACAAGACGCCCGAGGTCGACACAAGCTCACGCCCCCCTGGGAGGGGCTGTTCGTCATCGCCAAAGTTCTGAAGCCCGGAACGTACAAGCTGGCCAACAGTCAAGGCGAGGTCTACAGCAACGCTTGGAACATCCAACAGCTACGTCGCTTCTACCCTTAAGATGTTTTCAAGTCGTTCATATACCTCGCTCCCACGCAAAGATTAGTCATCAAGGAAGGGTCAGCCTTGCCTCGGCAAAGCCCGACCCTCCCTCGGGGGCTAAAAGGGGGGAACCCCCTCTGCGTCGAAATTTTCCTCGAAAAAAAGATCTTTTCTGCCAGAATGTCTTTCGTGCTTTTCGACTACTTCGAAAGTGGATCCTGAAAACGACGGAGTACACGTAAGCAGACAAGGCTGACCGAGCCGAGGGACTCCTACGCCTCCGGGATACGGATACCTCACTCATCACCTTCTGCGATAAGTAACTCATGTTCGGATAAGTGATTTCGTGGACCGAACAAGTCTTCATGTTCGGAAGCTCTTCTGCTAGGAGCGATTCTTCGAGCCTTCTCGACGGCGTCGGTGACAGAACCCCATGGACGGGTAAGAGTGCGCGTAAGCGGCAAGGTCGACCGAGCCGAGGGACTCCTACGCCTCCGGGATACGGATACCTCACTCATCACCTTCCGTGAGAAGCAACTCTCGCTCGCGCAAACAATTTTGTTACTGACAAAAAAGTCCAGATACTCGAAACAAGAGGAAAGGAGACGCGGCTTTACAACACGGCAAGGGTGTGTTTTGGCCTCGGCGGCCGCAGAAAACACATGCTACAAGATGATCCGATCCTGCAGGCTCGGATCTTGACGGCTAAAGGGAGCAGCAGCACCCTCGCGCGTCGACAACACCTTCGGCGAGGTCCGACCTAGCCTCGGACGGCGACGCGGTCCAAGGGTCTCCGCCCTGAAGGACAATGTCATCACCAAGCCCGGGCCATCGCCGCTAGGGTCTTCTCCGAGAATCCGGCCCGAGCAGGAGGCTCGGCCGGTCACCCCGGGGCCTCGGCCAGCTGTCCCCCAAGGACATCAGCCCGGCCCGAGGCCTCGGCAGATCAATTCCGGCGTCGGTCCCGCTAACGGACGACCCGGCCAGGCTCCGGCCGACCAGGTCTTCTTTTCGAGCCAACTCTGCCTCTGTTCGCGCTGACACCGCTACCCCTGGCCTCGGCTCATCGAAGAGCGGCCGAGGGGTTCCTCTAACTAAGCAAGGGAAGCCTCGGACAACAAGGCTGACCGAGCCGAGGGACTCCTACGCCTCCGGGATACGGATACCTCACTCGTCACCTTTACACGGGGTGACTCACGCTTGGTGAAGCGGTTCAGACAACCAACAGGCGGGTCTTAGTGCTCGAAAATGAGGAAAGAACATGGCTCCGTGCCGAACTTACATACATGCTGAGGCCTCGACAGCCACAATGAACGAAAACACTGGCATTCAAAGTGCCATGACAAACGGAACCCTGGTTCCGTCCCCACGGGTATGAACAACCTCCACACCGGGGAGCCTGCGGGGCGACGAGCTCCGGGTGACCCGCTAGCGACCTATGCAGCAGCAGCCATGGTCCCAGGACGGACGCGGCCGTCGGAAGGCTCTCGTTCGCGTTCCCGCTCAAGGGACGCAAACCAGCCATCAAAGCCAAAGAGCGGGTCGCTCCAAAGCGCACCGGCAGGTCCTCGTTCCCGTCCTCGCCACGAAAGCGAGGAAGAGGGCGGAATGTTGCATCCTAGCTGGGCAGCAACAGTTCGCCTTCCTCGGCATGACTGGAGGACGCCTCCTCCATAGAGCTGGAGGATGGTTGCCGTCACCAGAAGCTGGAAGAAGAGGTGGCTAGCCGGCCCGCGCGGGAGGTAGAGCCCCGGCTCGCCTCGCTCTCCGCCCCAGCGAGGATGATGAACATCCTTGAGGCTGAGGGCGGGACCAAGGTCGCAGCTCGGCTTGCCTCTCCCCATCTAGGGGCTGGAGGTCACCGTCTTGGGTGACCGCCGGCGGAGGGGTGCAGCCGGGCTGCATGATGGAAATCCTTGAAGCCGAACGATGGCTGAAAGGTACCAACTCCCGCGGAGTTGCGTTCCTCCAACGACGAAGCGGAAAGACGACAGATATCCCCATCCGGGGGCTTGGAAGGTGGAAAGACACGATGCATAAGGGAGCACGAAGACATGGTCGCCTTCCAAGAGGGTCACCCTCCTTTTAAAGGCGACTCTCCCTACTTGCGTCCCCAGCCGTCGTGGGCTGAGTCTTCTCCAACACGCTCCAAGGTCCTCCCCCTACGGCGCGGGGGCTAGGTCCCACACGTCATGCAAGCCGGCCCAGAGCAGAAGAAGCCAAACCGCCATGCGCGGTGCGTGCAACCGCCCAGCGGTTACAAGCGGCTCCCCACTTTTGCCTAGACCAACGGGCGAAAGGGCGGGCAGCCATGCAGGCGGCATGCAACCGCGCCAAGTGGGCGCACTTCTCTGACTCCCAACACGCCCAGCATGGAGGCCCAGGCCCACGCGTCATGCAACCGGCGCGCCGAATGCTTCGTGCATGCAACTGCACCGCCACTTGCGCCACCACCGCGCCTCCTCGACTGCGGAACCAATACCGCGACTCGAGGCGACCCAGTGCATGACCCTGCGGCGCCAGCATGGCACGACGGTCAATGCGGCCAAAAATGGGCCGGCAGTAATGGCGGTGGCAGGCGGGCAGGAGCAGCGGTCACGTCGTCAGCCAAGCTTACGTCCCATCCGGGGGCAGCGAGAGAACCCTCTCTCACGGCGTGAAGACAACGCGCCCGTGTCCCGTTCCTCGAACGGCTCGCGCACGCGCAACGGCTACCCCGCGAACCACTCGCCCCGTCGCATTAACTCCACGGCGGGACAGGCGGCGCCTCTGGCAGGAGAAGCGAGCGACGCTTCACCTTCGCCATAATGACCGCGTCAAGAAAGGTATGCCACGACGTTCGATTTCATATCCTTTTCCTTTTTTCCTCTTTCTCTCTCTTGCAACAGGGACCGGGAAAGGGGGATACCCCGAAAAGGATCCTTCCCCGTGAAGGAACCAGGCTCCGAGCCTCCCTACTGATCAGAGGTTCGAAGGCTGGCCCCTCGGAAGGGTTCAACAGCCGCCTCAGAGCACGTGGGCTCCACACCCACTACTGGTCAGAGGTTTCGAAGGCCGGCCCCTCGGAAGGGTTCAACGGCCGCCTCAGGCTACTCGGGCTCCGCGCCCACTACTGATCAGGGGTTCGAAGGCTGGCCCCCGAAGGGTTCACAGCCGCCTCAGACACAGAGCGAGGGATGACCATGGGTACGTTCGATACATAACCAAGGCTTGGGCTGCGCTCCCGAGGTACCCTAGGACATTTCCGAGACCAGCGGGAACGATCCTGTAACGGAATCCCATCAGAGGGAGGCATCGAGCCCTCGGACCCCGTCGCTAGGGGACCGGGTCCGGCAGATCACCCGCAGGTACTTTTGGGCGTGCCTCTGGGCCTCTAGCCGACCCCTAACGAATGGGGCACGGACGTCCGCTCGGATCACCCGCCTGCAGCTCACCGGAGACACCATGTTCGGCGCCCACCGAGGGCAACATGGCGCTCTCCCCCCCTCCTCCTTGCGGAAAGGCGACGCAGGGGCATATGTAAAAAAGCCGAGTCTATCCCTGATCGCCCTCTCGCCCTGTGCAGAGGCTCGGGGGCTGCTCTCGCAAACCCGGCTCCGGCCAAACCGTTGACGGCGTCAACATACCAGCCCGAGAACTTGGGACCCAACCGTACACCCGGGCTACGGCCAGCTCGCATGAGGGAACGACCAGACCAGCCGAAGCATTGCGCAAGGCGTTAAGACCTCGGAGGAGTCAAACCACTCCTCCGAGGCCTCGGGGGCTACACCCGGCGGGTGCGCTCGCGCGCACCCACCGGAACAAAACGCAACCGAGAAAGGCTGGTCCCCTTGCAAAAAAGTGCGACGAAAGCCTCCAAGCGAGTGCTAACACTCCCTTCGAGGCTCGGGGGCTACTGTCGGGGACCATAATTAGGGGTACCCTCAAAGCTCCTAATTCTCAGCTGGTAACCCCCATCAACATAAAGCTGCAAAGGCCCCCGGTGCGATTAAGTCAGGGATCAGTCCATTCGAGGGACTCGATCACGCCCTGCCCGAGCCTAGCCTCGGACAAGGGAAGCCGACCCCGGAGGATCTCCGCCTCGCCCGAGGCCCCCCTCCAGCGGCGAACATATTTCCGGCTCGCCCGAGGCCCTGTCTTCGCCAAGAAGCAACCCTGACCAAATCGCCGCACCGACCGACCAAATCGCAGGAGCATTTAATGCAAAGGTGGCCTGACACCTTTATCCTGACGCGCGCCCCTCAGCCGACAGAGCTGAAGTGACCACCGTCACTTCGCTGCTCCACTGACCGGTCTGACAGAAAGACAGCGCCGCCTGCGCCGCTCCGACTGCGGTGCCACTTGACAGAGTGAGGCTGATAGGCAGTCAGGTCCGGCCGCACGCACCATAGGAAGCTCCGCTCTGCCCGACCCAGGGCTCGGACTCGGGCTAAGCCCCGGAAGACGGCGAACTCCGCTCCGCCCGACCCAGGGCTTGGACTCGGGCTAAGCCCCGGAAGACGGCGAACTCCGCTCCACCCGACCTAGGGCTCGGACTTGGGCTAAGCCCCGGAAGATGGCGAACACCGCTCCGCCCGACCTAGGGCTCGGACTCGGGCTAAGCCCCGGAAGACGGCGAACTCCGCTCCGCCCGACCCAGGGCTCGGGCTCGGGCTAAGCCCCGGAAGACGACGAACTCCGCCTCGCCCGACCTAGGGGCTCGGACTCGACCTCGGCCACGGAAGATGGACTCGACCTCGACCTCGGAGGAGCCTCCACATCGCCCCAACCTAGGGCGCAGGCCGGCCATGTCAACAGGAGGCGCCATCATTACCCTACTCCAAGCTGACCCAGGTTACGGGGTACAAGACCGACGTCCCATCTGGCTCGCTCCGCTAGATAGGCAATGATGGCGCCCCGCACGCTCCCTGACGATGGCGGCTCTCGGCCCCCTTACGGAAGCAAGGGGACGTCAGCAAGGACTCGACGGCCCCGACAGCTGTCCCTCCGTCAGGCTCCAGCGCTCCTCCGACGGCCACGACATCACACAAACCGGGCGCCAAAATCTCTCCGGCCGCCACGATGGCGTGTACTTAGGGCGCTAGCTCTCCTCCGCTAGACACGTAGCACTCTGCTGCACCCCCCATTGTACACCTGGATCCTCTCCTTACGCCTATAAAAGGAAGGACCAGGACCCTCTTAGAGAAGGTTGGCCGCGCGGGGACGAGGACGAGACAGGCGCTCGCGTGAGGCCGCTCGCTCCCTCCCCCGTGTGGACGCTTGTAACCCCCTACTGCAAGCGCACCCGACCTGGGCGCGGGACGAACACGAAGGCCGCGGGATTTCCACCTCTCTCACGCACGTCTCCAGCCACCTTACTTCCCCCCTTCGCGCTCGGCCTCGAGCCGACCCATCTGGGCTGGGGCACGCGGCGACACTTCACTCGTCGGTTCAGGGACCCCCCGGTCTCGAAACGCCGACAAATATGAGGAATGAGTTCATTCACTAAATTTGTGAAATGAACTCATTATGCACCACATCATCTAGAATAGATTGATTCAAACCAAAGACAAGAATCACTCTATTTAAGATAAGGTAATGCATCAT
This sequence comes from Zea luxurians, assembly GCA_029449295.1. Classification (NCBI taxonomy): domain Eukaryota; kingdom Viridiplantae; phylum Streptophyta; class Magnoliopsida; order Poales; family Poaceae; genus Zea; species Zea luxurians. The sequence continues at coordinate 38,938,983 of JAOPSE010000021.1, forward strand.
GAGTCGATTCCTCAAATTTGGTGGGATAACATCATTCCTAATATTAGTACCAACTATGGTGAATGAGGTAGTGATAGATCAACTCATTTGATTCCATAAACCAAACAAAAAAGTTAGGAGTGAGAAAATAATAAACTAGTCTCTACCATATTAAAACACCAGTTTCAATAGTCGTCCCGTGTCAATATTTTTCAAAAAACATCCTGTATTTCTTTTCTTTAGAATCAACATGCGCTCCTATAATCTCTTCTCTACTACTATAATAGGAGAGTTTATGTAAAAAATAAGGTAAAATTATGTACAAGTGAATGTTTGAACCTTGGTTGTTGGCTCCATATTCACACCCACCTAATCAATAGGAAAACATATATTTTGTGTTTTATTAAAATAAAATTTATTCTATGTCATATATATAAAAACTGTAGCAATGCACGAGCACATAATTAGTTTATTACTTAAACCAAACATACTACTCTTTCCGTTCATAAATATATGAGACCGTTCACTTTTTTAAAAAAACTTTGACTACTCATTTTATTTAAAAAAATAATAAGTTATCATTTTTTATAATTTGTTTTATCATTTAAGATAGTTTATACTTGACTTAAAATTTTATATTTTTAATAAATATTTTAAATAACATGAATGATTAAAGTTTTTTAAAAAATTAATGATATTATATATTTATAAACTGAGGTAGGTCTAAGGCCCCGTTTCAATCTCACGGGATAAACTTTAGGCTCCGTTTCAATCTCACGAGATAAACTTTAGCTTCTTGCTAAACTTTAGCTATATGAATTGAAGTGCTAAAGTTTAGCTTCAATTACCACCATTAGCTCTCTTGTTTAGATTACAAATGGCTAAAATTAGCTAAAAAAAAAGCTGCTAAAGTTTATCTTGTGAGATTGGAACAGGGTCTTAGCTTCCTGCTAAAGTTTAGCTATATGAATTGAAATGATAAAGTTTAGCTTCAATTACCACCATTAGCTCTCCTGTTTAGGCCCTGTTCCAATCTCGCGAGATAAACTTTAGTAACTTTTTAGCTACTTTTAGCCATTTATAATCTAAACAGGAGAGCTAATGATGGTAATTGAAGCTAAACTTTAACACTTCAATTCATATAGCTAAAGTTTAGCAGGAAGCTAAAGTTTATCCCGTGAAATTGAAACGGGGTCTTAGATTACAAATAGCTAAAAGTAGCTTAAAAAAAGCTGCTAAAGTTTATCTTGCGAGATTGGAAAAGTGATTCCTCAGTCTTTACACCGTTGCCCCTCTTCCCCAAACACACACCACAACCATAACCACGAACTACCTGAACGGCTGAACAATTCCCTTCGTCCCATCTTCCTCTCGTCTCTCCCACCTCCCGACCCGACCGGGCGGCCTCCTCCCCGAACCCTAGCCCCCCTACAACCACCGCGCCCTGCATCCTCTGGGCGGCTCCGCCCCAGATCCAGCACGGCAGGTTAAAAAGGGGGCGGGCAGGCGTTGGATGGACGGGCCGAAGCGGTCGCAGCTGCGGGTGCGCCTCCGCGTCACGGCGCGCCGGCGTGGTGCCGATGGCGACGGCGCCGGGGGCGCTGCCGGGCCTGGGGGGCGTAAGCGCCGGATGGAGGCCCCAGTCCGCAACTCCGTCGCCAAGCTGCAGCGCCGCGAGATCGGGGGCCGCCAGCTCGCCGCGCGCGGTGGCGGCCCCGCCGCCGCCGTGCCCGAGCGTTTCCGGAACATGCAGCTCCAGGTACGTAGCGGCGCTGCCGACGTCCGTGCGCTTGCTGCCTTTCCGCGCTGGAGGTGTGGGTGGGTCCGGTGAGGGCGGCGGTCAAGCAAGGGTTATGCGCCGATGTCGGTTGCGCGTGGTGTCAAATTTGTGGGAATGACGGGTGGTTGTGGCCGGGAAATGTTCTTTCTTACGTGTCCCGTTTGTGCTAGGCGGCAAGTTTTGTTCTGGAGAAGCGAAACATCTCGTCTTGGAAATTCCCCAATTGTTTGCTTTCTTACGAAAGGGCCCGTCTTTCAGGCAAATGGGGGTGGCTTTCAGTTTCAGGGCTCTTTCTTGTGTGTGCAGTCTTTGGTTGTTGGTTGTGGCGTGTTTTCTTTGGTGCGTGTAGCATTGCTTTAAGCTGCTGGAATAAAATAGCGCTCGATATTGTTCAGAACATGGGCTTATGGATTGGGATTTACCGCTTTAGGCTGTTGGGTTATAGTGCCTGTAATTTAAACTAATACATGTAAAATGATAAATGTTAAATGACCTGCATTGAACATTTCAGTTTTGCTGTATGCCTATGTTTGATTATCTGTAAACGTCTTTCCTCGATTGCTAGGGGTTTGGATCAATTTGTTCTTTAGATTGGTTATTCAAATCGAATATGATTGGATCTCGGGATTGGATAATTCTACCATGCTCCTTTAATTTGAATCTGAGGTTTGGTATATTAGTTTGGACTGGACCTTTAAAACTACTCAGTAGATACTATGGGTTGAAAATTTGTTGTATAAATTGGTTAATCTAACATTGTCCTCCACTATCTGTATATATCTATCCTATTCCTTGCCACTGTTTTAGATTTTGTATGATTCATGTGATCCTTGTCACACAAATCCAAGTAAAAAGAGTGACGTTTCTGATTTCAGATGGCTGAGCTACCTCAGTGCTTGTGCTGACTCATGGTTTATGTTTATTTATATCTTTGTTCAATAGTGGGCTTGTTAGAAGTTTTCAAATGGCTGTATTTGTACTGGGTTTTTGGATGAAAAATGTGGGCGGGTTGCAGCATCTAGGAACAATGACACTTCTACCAGTGCGTAGAATTATTGAATCCGACATGTGTTCTGTGTTAATTAAAAACTTGGATTAGTTGTTCCTTTGCCATGAGGCATGAACTATTTCATGTCATTTCGCATTGACATGAGAATCCATTGTTTGTGCAGGAGGAGTTCGATACATATGATGAAAATGCTCACCTATTTGTGAAGCTGCAGTTTCTTAAAAGAAGATCCAAAATTATTGAGATTGTTGCAGCAAAGGATATCATATTTGCCCTTGCTAATTCTGGGCTTTGTGCTGCTTTTGACCGAGGTAGGTGTTCTGAAAATGAGATTTATATGCTACACAATCTGATAAAAAATGCTGTCTTCTGATCAGTCTTTGTACTCTGTCTGCAGTAACAAACAAGCGCATAGCCTTCTTGAATTTGAGCCCAGATGAAGTGATTCGGAGCTTGTTTTACAACAAGAACAATGATTCTCTTATTACTGTTTCAGTTTATGCGGCTGACAAATTCAGCACATTGAAGTGCAGAACAACCCCGATTGAGTAAGAAAGCATGCTTATATTTCTGTGATTTCAAGAAACACCCTATGAATAAGTATCCTTGTAGTGTGATTTTTTTAGTGATGTAGCTTACTAAAATTCTTGGCACCAACTAATATATAATTTTTTATTTAATTGTTCTTGCAGGTATATTAGAAGGAATCAGTTAGATGCAGGGTTTCCTCTCTTTGAATCAGAGTCTCTGAAATGGCCTGGATTTGTGGAGTTTGATGATGTGAATGGAAAAGTACTCACATATTCAGCGCAGGATGGGTATGCATCCTAATGGTTCATTGCACTAAATGGTGCTTTTCACAATAATATTGTTGTAATGGTCATCCTTTTATCTGCAGCATATATAAGGTATTTGAATTGAAGAACTACTCCTTCCTATATTCAATACCAGATGAAAACGTGCAGGAGATAAAGATCAGGTTTCTGCTATTTTCCTTGTTTATATCTGTCTTACTGTAATTTAGAAAGAGGGAAGGGGAGGTTGTTCAAATGTTGAGTCATTATTTTTTTAATTTCAGTCCAGGAATCATGCTCTTGATATATGATAGGACACCAAGTTATGTTCCATTGAAGATACTATCAATTGAAGATGGAAAGCAACTGAAATCTTTTAAGCACTTGTTGCATCGCAACAAGAAAATTGATTTCATCGAGCAGTTCAATGAGAAGCTCCTTGTCAAGCAAGAGAATGAAAACTTCCAGATATTTGATGTATGGTGACTGTGGATATAATTTGATTTTTCTTAATCCTTACTGTTTGAAGGCCTAATGATTTTATGGTCTGTGTTTCGAAGGTGCGGAGTTCTGAGCTAATTGAAGTCAGTGTCTCCAAGTTTATGACCCCTTCAGCATTCATTTTTCTGTATGAGAACAACCTCTTCTTGACATTCCGAAACAGAACAGTCGCTGTATGGGACTTCAGAGGAGAGCTTGTGACTTCATTTGAAGACCATTTGCTCTGGCATAATGATTGTAGCACCAACAATATTTACATCACGAGTGACCAGGATCTCATTATCTCGTACTGCAAATCCGAGGCAGTGGCTGAGGATGGTACAGGTGCAGTACTCAAACCCTGACCATTTCCTCAGTATTTAGTTTGCACTATCTATATAGATGCAACTGCTCCCATATCCCAATTGGGATTTTTCCTTTTTACTGGCCTCTTCAACTAGCCTCTGATGTCAACATGCTGGATGTTTGCAACATTGAATATAGGCTGATAGATATCGGGCACCATTACAAGGTCATGAATATGACCACATAAAAAAAGTGAACTGGCATTATAGAAATCTTTCTTTGATTGTGCTATCAGGAAATAATCTTGACACTGGTGTCGTGCAGTTGTTCCAGTTGGATCCATCAACATAAGTGAGATTATGACAGGCAGGTGTATCGCCAAGATTACTGCCAATGATCCTTCCCTAAGTGTACCCGGACGCAGAAATGGTTACAGCAAGCGGTCCTCGGACTGGAGCACCGTTCCAGAAGCTCTGGAGGACGTCACTGCACTGTTTTATGATGAGGACAGGAATGAGATCTACACCGGCAACAGCCATGGGCTGGTGCATGTGTGGTCTAACTAGATAGTAGCATGTACATACATCATTTCGCCCTTTTGATTTGACTTGGTTAGCTTTACTGCATGCTGTATAATCCCTGGCTCGGGGGCTCACCTAGCTTTTCTATTTGGCAATAGAATGTGTTTCCTTGAGTGATTGCATAGTGTTCTTGTAAATATCTTTTGTTCAGCTACCTTGTTCAAGTAACATAGAAATAGGCCTGCCAAATGTAACTTTGCTGGATACTGCCAGCCAAGTTTCGGGCAGCAAGAGAGTGAAGACCTGCAGTTCTGACCATCATGTTATTGTTATTTTCAAGTGTTGTAGTGTTCGTTTTGTCTGTAAGCTGCTGAATTATCGTATCTGAAGCCTTGGATGAACCACCTTTAATTATCAGTTAATCTGTACCTGATTGACCTCAGTATTCTTGGTGCGGGGACCACCCTCCTGGTATTATATTAAGAAAAGATTCCCTCCTGGTATTATATTAAGTAAAGACTGAAATAAGAGGTATTATATTAAAAAGAGATTGAAACAGGGTTTTGATTGAGAAAATCTTTGAACCTTGGCCCTACTAACGGGTCAATCAACTGTCCACTCTGTAATGGTTCAGTCGGAGGGTGTTGCACAGTGCTAATCGAAAGGCTGAAACTCGCTCTTTAGGGAGATCGAACTCGAGACATGAAGGTGCTACCATTACGCTAGAGGCATTTTCGCTTGACCTCAGTATTGGAAGAAATCAACCATATTATGGCCCCACAAATATTACTAGTGTCAAGTAAACTTACTGTGGTCGTGTGGTTCACCTAGTATCAAGTAAACTTACTATGGTCGTGTGGTTCACCAAAACATTCGTCGGTCGTAGGCTCTTTGATTTTTCTGATGAGCTAAGCTAATTAAAAAGAGATGAGGCCCCGTTTGAACCTTTGGAATATGATTCCATTTTAATAATCATAATTTGTATATAAATCAATTGATCTAATATGATTTTATACACAATATATTTGTATATTATTCATTGACAATATGAAGGATATATGTATGTACTATATTTATATTATATATTTATATTATAGGGGAGCGAGCCGACGAGTGTGTTATAAGTTACAGAATAGAAACATAGATTAGTGATACAGAAAATCATTTTTACCCCCATCCTATGAATTTGGGATAGTCTTATATCTAAACTTTAGAAAATGGTAATTTTTTGCCCCCATCCTATGAATTTGGGATCCAAACAGCTCCTTAGCTAATTTTTTGCTAATCAATAACGTCGAGGTCATTTGGCTCAAGTCCTTCAAGTTGTGAAGGATAGTGATGATGCTCTCATATTTTTGTTGTGGTAGAAGGGAGATGATTTTACTCATAATGTCTGCATCGCTTAGCTTGTTAATGCATATAGAATTAAGCTCATTAACAACAAGATCTAAAAAGAATACATATCTTTAATGAGTTCATTTTCTTTCATGGTAAAATAATTCTATTACTCAAAGCTAAATAATGTTTTTGCTCACAGACATTAGATGTGTCTTCATGTAGCTCATGCAATTTAAGCCAAATCTCATTAGCAATGTTCAAAGTGAATATTTGATTGAAAAATTTCCATGCTAAGAGATCCATATAAGCTATTTTTAGCTCGAGCATTAAAGTGAATTTCTTTTTCTTCACTCACGGTGAGCCTACCAGGATTCCTAGGTAGTTTCACCCCTAAAAGGTCTCTTGTGGGTTTTGGTGTTTTGGATGACAACACAATTAAAAGTATAATCATAGTGTTAAGTGTTGAGCAAGTACTTAGTGAAAAGCTTACAAGGCTAAAGACATGGAGATAAGAGTGATATACCATATAAATTGAGTTGGATATGATATATGAATATCACAAGTGACAATGAAGGATGGACAATGTAAAGTGGGGCTCAATGTACATGACTTGAAGACAACTGGTCGAACCAAGGACAAGGCAAGATGGTCTTCGAGGTACTAGAGCAAGGGAGAAGGTCAAGAGGACTTAGATACCTAAAGCCAAGGTGAAGAAGAGGCTCTTGCAAAGTCAAGGCTGATCAAGTTGAAAAAGGTTTTGGTGCATTGGGGATTACAACATAAGAACATGATTGAATACACTAAGGTAATTCCTATGGTTTTATGGCTTAAGTCATAAGGCTCAAGATCCTAGCTCGAGTAGAGTCATGGTCACAAGAAGTGCATAAGTATTAAAGTGAAAACCTGAAAGAGCCCAAAAGAGCTAATTATTCTTTGCTTATAGTATGGGTCATTCCTGTGTTTGGAAATGTTCTTATTGATCATTGCAGGGTATTGGAGCTCAAAGATGGCTAATAAGATCAAGTTATGTCGACTTGAGGTTTTGGAGTCCAACCCCAAGCTCAAACAACACAAAAGAGCAAAACGAGAGGTTTGATTACTCAAACATGTTGCATACACCTTTTACTATGTATTTGACACTTAGGTTTGCACTCCAACTTGTTTTGCAGTAAAAGTACCATTTTGGTCCTTATTTGAGGAGAAACTGAGAAATGGAGGAAAAAGAAATGTGGGATTTCGTGACTTAGTCAATTGGATTATACTCTAATCATGTGTGCCTAAGTCACAGAGAAGTCCTCCAAGAAGTCCAAGTTCAATGGAGAAGAAAGGACTTCATTGTAGCCTGTCTAGCAGCACCGGACCACCTATAGTACTAGTCTAGTGGTGCACCAGACTGGTTCTACAGAGAAGTCAGAAGAAGGCTCGGGTGGCCTGGCGCACCAGAGCGAGTCCGCGTGCACCGGACTGCCTGTACGGAGGAACAAGCCACCTTCAGGAATTATATTTTATAATTTAATGGACCATCTAAAGTATTGGTCTAGTGGTGCAGTAGACCGCCCAGTAATGGCTAGTTCGATGTGCGCTGGCTGGCCCAATGACTAGCTGATGTGGACCTCAGTTCGAGGGTATTCCAGACTGATTCGGTGACCACCAAAAGAGGAAGCTTCCAATCAGGATTTTGGACTCAGGGCTACAGAACTCGGTCTAGTGGTGCACCAGACCGGTCCGGTGCCCCCCCTGCGTAGACTAGTTTCCTAGTTTTGTTTCCAATAGCTACAAGGGGCTTGGGGCTATGTAAAGGAGCCCCCACGACCCCAAGGAGTACACCAAGACAGCAAGCAAGTGTAGTACTATTGAATAGTCATTCTCTATCCCTCTCTTGTGTATTTGTCTCTAGATCAATTGTTGGCGCATGTTCTAGCCAAAAGAGAGAGGTGAAGTGTTGCTGCAATAAAGAGTTAGTGAGCGTGATCTTGAGCAAGGCTTTCATGTTGCGTTCTTCTACCGTCGAGCTATCGAGTTGTGATAGTCGTGGTTCGGCTGTACTGCAACACCATTGGATATAAGAGAAGTATTTGTTTATCACCCTAGTGATAAACCTGAGCAAACACTGGAAGAAGTTTAAATAGATTCCAAAGCAGGTTGGCTAACTCCAACGTGGATGTAGGCAAGCATTTTAGGCTTGACTGAACCATGGGAAAAATCACCTATGTCTTTGTCTCTTGTTCTATTTCTATTTGCACTTTACTCTTATCTTTGGTATAAGCTGTCTATAAAGTGCATGATCTTTTTGAGACAAGGACTCTATTCCGCTGCGACCAACTCTACTCATCTGAATTTCGCTACATATACTTCTATGAATAGAGTAAGAAAAGTTCTAGTTTTGGTTTAAATTTTTAATCGCCTATTTACTCCCCTTAGGCGACATCCAGATCGTGTGTACCCGCCAAATTGCACTTTCGATTGGTATCGGGGCTAGGTTCTCCATTGTGGGCTTAGCCATCCAGAGAAGATGATGTCGTCTAAAAAGGTTACTCTAGAACTTCTTATTGGTAATGGTTCTAATTATGCATCTTTATTCGTTTCTATTCCTAATGGCTTTAGGAGTATAGATCCTAATTTATAGTAGATTTTTTATAGGAGTATCTGTCACACCCGGTTTTGGAAGGTAAACTGAATGTGAACCATGTACGTGCCAGGATCAGAAATTCACGTACACAACGATTACATAATTGGACATCATCACACAGTGCTCAAATAATAGCGTAAAGAAGTATTACTTTATTACATCATGATGTCTGAAACATCCACATAGTCATTAACTCAATAGAAAATTTTTTTGAAAGGAAGGGGCAAAAGACTTGCCGCTCCGATATATATTAGATTAGAGAAGAAAGAAAGGGAGAATACAAAACCTAAGCAACTGGAGGGAAGAAGAAACAAAAGAAAAAACAAAAGAGTTAAAAGTAATTTAAAAAGAAAACAAAAACCCACTAGTCCAGACCAACAAGACCTCAGCTACTAGTAATATCCGTTGACTGCAAGAGCCACTTGATCAACGCTTCTATGCTGACTTTGGAAAATTCTGTTATTTCTTTCCAGCCATAAATTCCACCAAAAATGAATTAGCAGGCCGTCGAAGCATCTTCTTGACTGTCTATTGCAAAGGCTACGCAGACCCGTCCACCAATCATACAAAGATGTGTCACTAGGAAACCCATTCAGGAAAGGAAGGTCGGCCCAAGACAACACTTTGTTCCACATCTCTCTACTAAAGGGGCAGTCCTTGCATAAGTGGAGAATTGTTTCTAGGGCTGAGTTGCAGAGACAGCATATTGGGTTGCAAGGCCAACCCCTTTATGAAGGTTATCGACCGTTAGGATTCTCTTATGAAGTAGTGTCCAAGCAAAAAAATGGCACTTCGGTTCCACCTTAGCCTTCCAAATAGGGCAGAGATTCATTTTTACTGTAATTGGCTGAGAATTGGATTTTGTATGCACTGCTTGCACTGTACTGCCCATCTGCCGACCATCTCCAAGTAATGGTGTCCTCCAAACCATTAAGCTCTTGCATGTTACCTATGGCCTGCCATAGAGAGACGAGCTCTCTAAGCTCAACCTCACCCGAGCATGGGGAGCATAATCGTATCCAATTGTTGTTAGTGAGTGCTTTGTCGACCGTGATGTTCTTCCTCTTTGTCTTCTTGAAGAGCGAAGGTGCAATGTTCTTAGGGGCTTGACCTTGGATCCAGCTAGATTTCCAGAATTCAGCTATCTTTCCATTACCAACCGTCACCATTGTGGAAGCATTGAAGAGATCTTCATCAGTTTTGTCACAAGGAAGCTTCATGGCAGTCCACGCCCTGTCTTTGCTCTTCCAACGCAACCAAAGCCATCTTAGTCTTAACCCCCTCGCAAAACGATCAAGATCCAGAATTCCAAGACCCCCTTGTTCTTTGGGAGGCAAGTTGTGGGCCAGTTGATAAGGCAGTGACCCCTGGTGCAAGCCTTCGGATTGTTCCCTTTCCACAGGAAGTTTCGTCTCATTTTGTCAATTGTTTGCAGCAGCCATTTTTGAGGCGGAAAACCGTTAGATGGTAGATTGGCTGAGCGGATAGCACCGATTTTACTAGAGTTTCCCTACCAGCCTTGGACAGCAGTTTGCCTTTCCAGCCAGCCAACCTGTTATTAATTTTTTCGATTAGTGGTTGGAGATCAATCCTTTTTATGTTCCTGTAATGAAGGGGTAGCCCTAGATACTTCCCGGGAAGGCTAGTGTATTTTCCAGGGAACACATCCATTAGCGTAGGCCATAATGATGCTGGATATTGAATTGGGAAAATTTCTGTTTTTTCATAGTTGATCTTTAGTCCTGAACACCCCTCGAACGCATTGAGAATCCCTTTCAGCACCTCCAAGTCTGATTTGTCAGCTCTAACAAAAACACCCGCATCATCCGCGTAGAGAGAGCACCGAAGCTTAGCCCCTCTAGGCAGCACCTGTCCAAGCAGTCCATCCTCAGCGGCCTTCTCAATCATCCGATGCATTGGGTCCATCGCTAAAATGAATAGGAAAGGAGATAGAGGGTCCCCTTGTCGTACCCCACGCCTGTGTTTGATTGCATTTGAACGTTGCCCATTTAAAATTATTCTTGAGGAGGACGATCCCAGGATTTCAGCTACCCAATTGCGCCATTTCTGGGAGAACCCACAGGCCCTTAACACATCCAGGAGATATGCCCAATTCAGGGTGTCGAAAGCTTTAGAGATGTCTAGCTTGACAAATAGAGCTGGATTTCCTTTTTTTATGCAGATTCATGATCACCCTTTGCACGTATAGAAAGTTGTCATGGATTGACCGGTTCTGGATGAAGGCGTTTTGAGCGTTGGATATAATTTCGTTCATTCTTGGATCAAGCCTATTTGCTATGATTTTTGTTATAATTTTCATGAAGCTATTGATCAGGCTTATCGGCCTAAACCTATCAATTCTGTCAGCATTTTCCCCCTTGGGAATGAGGATAATGTTTGCTTCATTGACCAGATGTAGGCTTTTGGATCTATGTTGGAAAAAATCTGTTATTGCCATGGAGAGGTCATTTTTGATCAACTCGAAGTAGCATTTGTAGAACAGCCCAATGAACCCATCCGGCCCGGGCGCCTTTTCAGATTGAAGCCTCATCATCACGTCCTTGATTTCACTGTCATCAATCAAGTTGTCTAGCTCAGATAACTCAAAAGGAGCATACCCCAGATGGTCCCAACAGACAGCATTGCTGCTCCTTCCTGTCGTGCCTAGAATCTGACCGAAGTGATGTTGTACCTTGTTCATTTTGTCTTCCTGGCTCGTCAACAATGTGTCATCTCGAATTAGCGATCTGATTAAATTTTTTCTTCTTCTATTATTGGCCGCTAAGTGAAAGAACTTAGTGTTAGCATCGCCCAACCGCATCCAAGTAAGTCTAGAATGTTGTCTTGCTCGTGACCTCTGAGCGGAGGCAATCTCCAAAATCTTGATTTTAAGAGTCCTCCTGAATTCCAATTCTTCGGAGGAGAGTTGTCTAATCTCTTGTGCTTTCTCCAAAAGAGTGAGGATGATCTGAATGATAGCCATCTGCACTTTGAAGTTGCCAACTGTATTGCGTCTCCAGGTCAGAAGAGCCTTGGCCGAGCGAGTCATCTTTACGTGAAGTCAAAGGATGGCATCATCAGTGTTAACTGTAGAATTCCATGCTTGATGGACTACCTCATTGAACCCCTCAATCTGTGGCCAGAAAGATTCGAATCTGAACCCCCGGTAGAAGTTAACCGAAGAGTGGCCTTGCATTAAAAGCGGACAGTGGTCCGACGTCATGGTGCACATGGAAAGTAGATCAGCCGAGGGGTACAGGTCATGCCATTCTGTTGTCGCGAAGAATCTGTCAATCCTAGTCATGGTAGGGTTAGCTTATTCATTTGACCAGGTGAATCCTCTATCAGTGAGATCTAGCTCTAAGAGATGTAGATCATCAATTGTGCTATTGAACTGCCTCATCACCCTTCTGTTGATTGACCCTTTGTTTTTTTCCCTTGCTCTCCTGATCATGTTGAAGTCACCTAATATCACCCATTCTGGCCTCACCATGGTTTGGATGTTACGGAGCTTAGAGAGGAATATCGTTTTTTCATTGTCCGGTTGGGGGCCGTAGACACCCGTGAGATCCCAAACTTCATCCACCAATCTAGAATTGATCCGGACTGACAGAGAATAGACTGAAGAACATGGTAAGAGAACTAAGTCAAAATAATCTGAATCAGCAGCGATTAGGATGCCGCCGGAGGCGCCTTGAGAAGGTAAGTGAAAAGTTTGATTTGCAAGCTTGGCACCTACAGTTTCCTTTAATAATATATTTGACCAGCTCGAGATCTTTGTCTCTTGAAGGCAAACAATGGATGTGCCAGTGGATAGAATTGTATGCCTTACGCTTTCTCTCTTAGCATGGTCGTTTAACCCCCGTACATTCCAAGAGAAAATAGTGCATTTTGAATTCATAATGTAATAAAAACCACTCTAGTTGAGACAGAACAAAGCCACCATACAAATCTCAGCCAGGAACCCTGCTGCAGCGAACTAGCAGTAAATAATAATTTCAAACAAGGATTCGCCGGACTAGTATAATGCCCAGACCCAAATGACAAACTGGGAGCACAGAGATACAAAGGCATGCCAGGGACCCTATAGCACTGCCCAGACGCACTAAAACCAGCAGAAATTAAATAGAACATTGATCACCAAAAGAACCACCAACAGGCCCAGTCGAAGCAGCTTAGATCCCCTTTGCCTTCACGGCTTCAATGGCCGGCACCACCTTTCGACCCTTCTTTTTTGTCTTCACTGCCTTCACGTTGTCTTGATTTATCAGCTCCATGATTGCCTCCATTTATTTCTTGGAAAGAGGCCTTGTGAATAGACTTGCGATCTGCTCAAATGAATCATCAAAGTCAGTAAAGCCTGAAGAGCTAGAGCAGTCTGATTTTTTAACTGCAGAATTGTTAAGTTTGGCGAGAATGATTTCCTGAGCTTTGGATATTGCATCCCTGTTACTCCCAGTCTTAAGGCATTTCTTCGCAGCCAACCTAACACTTGATCTTCTAGTAGTGGGTTGCTTCTGAAATTTTAATGTATGTGATGATGTGGTCGTGCTACTTTTCGGCGGGGATGGAATCAATGGTGGCGCTGGTGGAATTGTTATTGCCGCGATGAAGTCGAGCAACTGAGTATTGTCGGCCGAGCTGTTCCCTGTCCTCAGAGCCGGAGAAGCTCTTAAGGTTTCATGATTATTACTATCAACTAGTTGAAAATCTAGTTGACAGACTGGTTGATTATCGCTAGCGTCTGGCTAAAAAACTGGGCCGGGTAAGTTATGGATAATTGAGGCACCCAAAAGGCCGACCCGATCAGCAGCAGGCATGCTATGATCTATAGCTTGATTATCATTTACAAGTTGAGAACCTGAAATCTCAGTCGGTTGGACAGCTAAGACCTTGGCTGGAATAGAATTGTTCAGGTTCACGCTAGGGGAACACGCCAGAACACTGTCTAAACTGTTGAGAATTGTGGTGAAAACATTAGTGAGATCATCAGAATTGGTTACCTTGCACTTGGAGGCAGCAGGGTCGTGCGAGGTTTCCTGGTTGTCACCGCCAGTAGCACCTGGCTTGCTTCCAACACCATCAGCTAGTCCCAGGTTGTCCACCTGCGGCCAAACAGTAGAAACAATGGGGTCTACAAATGTAACAGTTTTGACCATCCTCTTGGGCACCCAGCAACGAGTTGATGGTGTCATCCCCAGACTATGATGATAGAAAGGAGTTGAATGCCTATGCTTGTCGTTGGAGCTATAGCAGTCATCCATCCCTCCCCGGCATCACGATGAACGCGCCCAACCGGAAAGGCTGCAGTGTCTACGGTTTCCACTGCGTTTGTCACGCTGAAAGTCCCCCTCATCGTCATCGTGGCCCCAGTCACGACGCATAGTCTCTCTACCTCTGAAAGTTTCTGCACGATCTCTTTTTTCGCCCATTGAATCCGGGGCGCCATAGTTCCAAACGAACTCTCTTCGCTGCTTGCGGTTAGGAGGCCCCCCTGGATCCCCTCCCACGGAGGAACGAGAGATCTTCCACAACCTCGATGTGATTGTGAAGAGTGTAAACATGGCTAGCTTTCAGATCAGAAGGTTCATCATGATGAGCACCAACAAGTGGTAAGGGGGTGTTGACTGGTGGAAGTTCCCTGTTTAGTCCTAAAACCGTTAGCTGGACCTCTTTGGGGATGTCACAAGGGTCAGAGCACCATGCCCAGAGATCGAAGGACCTAGTGCGCTCTCTAAGCCTTGTGCACTCTTGCACATAGTGGATTGCACAGCTCTTGCCCAAGGCCTTCGAAGCCACTTCTTCCTCCCAACAGTGAACCGGAATACCTTCAACCCGGACTTTAACTCTAAACTCAAGGTTTGTTTTCCTAGCATAGTTGTCCTCTGACCAATCTCCAAAATGGAAAATCTGGCCACGATACGAGACCGATCTCCTATCTAGCGCCCACAGCTTTGACCTTGGATCCGAGAAGATGATAAAAAACTGCTCAAGAAAGTGCTTGACTAGTTGATACTGACCGTGGTGAAGGTTGAACTTCTCCCTCAGCATGTCTCCTGCAGAAAATGTGTCAACCTTGTGACTGTTGCTGTCGAAGGAGCAAACCACAGCCTTGTCAATCAGTTCATCTCTACGGCGGCGGATGGAGCCGGTCGCCGAGACCGTACAGAAGGCACGCGATGGTCTTCCCCGAGGGTCTCTAGGGTAGCGAGCCTCCATTCCTCGGCCTTCCTGAACAACCTAGAGGAAGGATTTCTTGTGTATGGGGGGCAGTTGACTGAGTGGAGCCTTCCAGAGTTGTTCTTGGTTCTTATGTAGGTTGTCGGGCCATAGCCGCGCCTCATGGTAGGTAGAGGTCCTTGATGGATGCTCGGATGGTATAGGATTATAGCTAGCAGCATTGAATGTCCCCTGAGAGCTTGTCCAGTTGCATGACCTCGCTCGGTGTCCGAATTGTAGGCAATGCCAGCAGCGCGTAGGAGCCGAGCAACAAAAAGCAAGATGTTATGGTGAGAGATAGTTGTAGCATTTACCCTTGAGCTTCAATTTGAAAAGACCAGTGCCCTTCACGTCAAATTGATGATTTTGCCGGGTTTGCTCAGGAGTCGTCAAGTTCTTGCGCCACCAGTACCGCGGTCTGACCACAGACCAACCCCCTTCATTGACATCCAGCGCAGCAGGGTATGGCTTCTGTCCATTCAAACGCGGCACCGCATTGAGGCCATCAGCACGCCGATGGGACAAAACGTTGCCCGAATTCAAAGCCCCCTCCGCCTTATAGGTGTGCTGGAAACCCGGCGAGCAGTCTGCATCCCCTTTGGCCTTTTCAGTCGCCCGGATACACGGCATTGAAGTCTGCTGATGAGGATCTCCAAGTACCGCCTGCACAGGGCGCGATTCTGCTCTAGTTGTTGAGATTGGATCCAACTAGGTCGTTGAAACAGAGCCGTCGCCGGCCGCGTCGGTCCATAGTAACTCCGACCGAGTAATTGGATCGCCCTTGCCTTGGAATGGTGGATCTTGAGCTTGCTTGAAGAAATCGTCTCTGATCTGAGCCTGGGAATTTGGGAGGACCTTCGTCGTACTTACCGGATCACCGAGTCGCGAGGCCGACGCGCGGGGGGCTGACTCGAGCCCACCGCGAAGGGGAGCGCGCGCCTGAATCGGAGGACCAAGGGGAGCGGCGGCGCCATTCACCCTCATCCTAGGGTTCTCTCTGAGACCCTGGTCGTAGAAATCTCACAATAGCGTCTCTTTAACTCAATAGAAATCAAAATGCTAAACAAAATGTAGTAAGATAAGGCATTCACATGCAATAGACTGGGGGTTTGCCACTAATCTAGGTTAGAACTCCTCGAAGTCCTGAAACTCCTAAAAAACCTCCACATTGCCTTTATCTTCTCCTGAGCAATGGTTGCAATGGGGACAACCTGGTGTTTGGTGTTTAAGCAAGGGTGAGTACACATCAACGGACTCAGCAAATGTCCCGTTTGACTAAAGTGGACTAGTTGTATGTGGGGGTTAAGCTCAAAGCAATTTCTTTTAGTTGGTCAGGTGTTTGTCATTAGTAGAAGCCAAGTTTTATCATAGAATCCAAAGTTAATATCCCAAAAGCACCTCCTTAGAGAGGAAAGTACCAAAAATCATAACTGTTGGGGGACTTCCTCTTCCGAAGGTTCTAAAAAACGTGACTACTATGTTTTTTAGTGTAATATAAACTGTTATAGGAAGCTTTGGCTTTAAGACGAAGGTATACGTGATACGAAAATACAACCAGAAGGAAGGATGAACGAGCGCCAAAGCTATGGCTGAAGGAGCTTCGGCTTAGTATGATGATGAAGGTGGAAGATGAAACCGACCTAAAAGGGAAAAGACTACTCAGCCCTTGATAGCTCGCTTTATGATTAGCAGTAAATGTCAAGGATATGAATGTAATTTTTTCCGGGTTGCATCCCGTGCCTATAAATAGATGAATAGTAACACCGTACTGTCATGCTGCACTGTAGTTGCTTGAAAGGGAAATAGGCTAAAACCTTTTCCTAAATAATTTTGGTGGTTGAATTGCCCAACACAAATAATTGGAATAACTAGTTTTCTCTAGATTATAAGTTCTACAGGTGCCAAAGGTTCAACACAAACCAATAAAAAGTCCAAGAAAGGGTTCAAATAAAAAGGAGCAAAATCAACCGAAGGCTGCCCTAGTCTAGCGCACCGGACTGTGTCCGGTGCACCAGGGAGATCAACTCCGAACTCGCCACCTTCGGGTTTTTGGAATTGCCACTCCGCTTTAATTCACCGGACTGTCTGGTGTAGCATCGGACTGTCCGGTGTGCCATGCGGAGTAACGGTTACAGCGCCAACGGTCGTCTGCAAAAGTGAACAGTGAAGCTACAGTGCGCGGACAGCACGCGCAGAGTCAGAGCAGGCGCCAGAAGGCGCACCGGACAGTGAACAGTGACTATCCGGTGCACCACCGGACTGTCCGGTGGCCCCACTTGTCAGAGCTCCAACGGTCGAACCCAAACGATTGGGTGACGTGGCTGGCGCACCGGACAGTGTCCGGTGGTGCACCGGACTGTCCGGTGCGCCCGTCGACAGATAGCCTCCCCAACGGCCACTTTGGTGGTTAGGGCTATAAATACCTCCAACCACCACACTTCAAGGAATCCAAGTTTTCAGCCATCACATTCAATACAAGAGCTCTAGACTTCACTCCAAGACACAAAAGCAAAGATCAAATCCTCTCCAAGTCCCAAACACATTCCAAAGATTTATTGGCTTGTGAGAGAGAGACATTTGTGTTCATTTGAGTTCTTATTGCTTGGATCGCTTTTCTTCTTCCCCATTTCTTGTTCCCAAGTCATTTGTAATCAAAGCAAGAGACACCAATTGTGTGGTGGTCCTTGTGTGAACTAAGTGTCCCAATTGATTGAGGAGAAAAGCTCACTCGGTCTAAGTGACCGTTTGAGAGAGGGAAAGGGTTGAAAGAGACCCGGACTTTGTGACCACCTCAACGGGGAGTAGGTTTGCAAGAACCGAACCTCGGTAAAACAAATCATCGTGTCACACTCTTCATTTGCTTGTGATTTGTTTTCGCCCTCTCTTTCGGACTCGCTCTTATTTCTAACACTAGCCCCGACTTGTAGTTGTGCTTAAAGTTTATAAATTTCAGATTTGCCTATTCACCCCGCTCTAGGCGACTTTCAATTGGTATTGGAGCTTGGTACTTCATTAGAGCCTAACCGCTCGAAGTGATGTCGGGAGCTCACGCCAAGAAGGAGATGGTGACCGGCGAGAAGCCCGCCACAAGCCATGGGAAAGCTCCATTGGAGGAGTCCGGCAACAAGAAGAGGGAGGAATCACCTCCCCGCGTCAAGTCGCACCGGAGTGGCGACAAGAAGAAGAAAATGAAGAAAGTGGTATACTACGAGACCGATTCTTCGTTGCCTTCCACCTCCGGCTTCGACACGCCGTCCGTCACTTCTAAGCGCCAAGAGCGCAAGAAATTTAGTAAGATCCCCTTACGCTACCCTTGCATTTCTAAACGTACTCCATTACTTTCCGTCCCATTAGGCAAACCACCGGTTTTTGACGGTGAAGATTATTGAATGTGGAGTGATAAAATGAGGCACCATCTAACCTCACTCCACACTAGCATTTGGGATGTTGTTGAATTTGGAGTACAGGTACCATCCGTAGGGGATGAAGGATATGATTCGGACGAAGTTGCCCAAATCCGGCACTTCAACTCCCAAGCCACTACTATACTCCTCGCCTCTCTAAGTCGAGAGGAGTATAATAAGTTGCAAGGGTTGAAGAGTGCCAAAGAAATTTGGGACGTGCTCAAGACCACACACAAAGGAGATAAGGTGACCAAGATCACCAAGCGGGAAATGATCGAGGGGGAGCTCGGTCGATTTATGCTCAACCAAGGAGAGGAGACACAAGCCATGTACAACCGGCTCAAGACCTTGGTGAACCAAGTGCGCAACCTCGGGAGCACAAAATGGGATGACCATGAAATGGTCAAGGTTGTTCTAAGATCACTTGTATTTCTTAATCCTACACAAGTTCAATTAATTCGTGGTGATCCTAGATACAAGCTAATGTCTCCCGAGGAGGTTATAGGGAAGTTTGTGAGCTTTGAGTTGATGATCAAAGGCTCCAAACAAATCATCGAGCGAGGCGCCACCTCCACACCCGAGGTGCAACCCGTCGCATTCAAAGCGACGGAGGAAAAGAAAGATGAGTCTACGTCAAATAGGCTCCCAATCGACGCCTCCAAGCTCGATAATGAGGAGATGGCTTTAATCATCAAAAGCTTTCACCAAATCCTCAAGCAAAGGAAGGGGAGAGACTACAAGCCCTGTTCCAAGAAGGTTTGCTATAAGTGTGGTAAGCCTGGTCACTTTATTGCTAAATGTCCATTATCAAGTGATAGTGACAGGGGCGACGACAAGAGGGGAAAGAAGAAGGAGAAGAAGAGATACTACAAGAAGAAGGACGGTGATGCCCATGTTTGCCGGGAGTGGGACTCCGATGAGAGCTCCACCGACTCCTCCTCCGATAAGGACGCCGCAAACATCGCCGTCAACAAGGGTCTCCTCTTCCCCAATGTCGGCCACAAGTGTCTCATGGCAAAAGACGACAAAAAGAAGGTAAAATCTAGAGCCTCCACTAAATATGCAACATCTAGTGATGAGGAAAACTCTAGTGATGATGAAGATAATTTGCTTGCCCTTTTTGCCAACCTAAACATGCAACAAAAGGAAAAAATTAAATGAATTAATAGGTGCTATTCATGAGAAGGATGAATTCTTGGATAGCCAAGAGGACTTCCTTATTAAGGAAAATAAGAAGCATGTTAAGATTAAAAATGCTTATGCTGAGGAAGTAGAGAAATGTGAAAAATTGACTAGTGATCTAAGCACTTGCCATGATATTATCTCAAACCTTAGAAATGAAAATGCAAAATTAATTGCTAAGGTTGAGAAGTTAGATGTTTGTGATGATTCAATTGTTAGTCTTAGAAATGATAATGCTAGTTTGATTACTAAGATTGACAAGTTGAATGCATCACTCTCTAGCCTTAAAATTGAGAATGAAAAATTAATTGCTAAGGCTAAAGATTTAAATGTTTGCAATATTTCTATTTCCAATCTTAAGAATGAGAATGCTATTTTAGATGCTAAGATTGATGAATTAAATGTTTGCAAACCCTCTACATCTACCATTGAGCATGTTACTATTTGCACTAGATGTAGAGATATTAATGTTGATGCTATTCATGATCACCTAGCTTTAATAAAACAACAAAATGATCACATAGCTCAACTTAGTGCTAAGATTAATGAGCATGACTTAGAAAATGAAAAATTTAAATTTGCTAGAAGCATGCTCTATAGTGGGAGACGCCCAGGCATTAAGGATGGCATTGGCTTCCAACAGGGAGACAATGTCAAGCTTAATGCCCCTAAGAAATTATCTAACTTTGTTAAGGGCAAAGCTCCCATGGCTCAGGATAACGAGGGTTACATTTTATACCCTACTGGTTATCCCGAGCACAAAATTAGGAGAATTCATTCTAGGAAGTCTCACTCTGGCTCTCATCATGCTTTTATGTATAAGAGTGAGACATCTAGTTCTAGGTAATCCACTCATGTTAAATTGCCTAAAAGGAAATCTCCTATTGCATCAAATGAGCCTATTGTTTCATTTAAGATTTTTGATGCTTCATATGTTTTAACTAACAAATTAGGCAAAGTAGTTGCCAAATATGTTGGGGCCAAACACAAGGGCTCCAAGACTTGTGTTTGGGTACCCAAGGTGCTTGTTTCTAATGTGAACGGACCCAAGACCGTTTGGGTACCTAAGAACAAGGCCTAAACTTGTTTTGTAGGTTTATGCATCCGGGGGCTCAAGTTGGATCATTGATAGCGGGTGCACAAATCACATGACTTGGGAGAAAAGGATGTTCTCCTCCTACGAGAAAAACCATGATCCCCAAAGAGCTATCACATTCGGGGATGGAAATCAAGGTTTGGTCAAAGGACTTGGTAAAATTGCTATATCACCTGACCATTCTATTTCCAATGTTTTCCTTGTAGACTCATTAGATTACAACTTGCTTTCAGTTTCTCAATTATGCAAAATGGGCTACAATTGTCTTTTTACGGATATAGGTGTTACTGTCTTTAGAAGAAGTGATGATTCGGTATCATTTAAGGGAGTATTAGAGGGTCAGCTATACTTAGTTGATTTTAATAGAGCTGAACTCGATACTTGCTTAATTGCTAAGACTAACATGGGTTGACTCTGGCACCGCCGACTAGCCCACGTTGGGATGAAGAATCTTCACAAGCTTCTAAAGGGAGAACACATTTTGGGACTAACCAATGTTCATTTTGAGAAAGACAGGATTTGTAGCACATGTCAAGCAGGGAAGCAAGTTGGTGCTCATCATCCACACAAGAACATCATGACGACCGACAGGCCACTTGAGCTACTCCATATGGACCTATTCGGCCCGATAGCTTACATAAGCATCGGCGGGAGTAAGTACTTTCTAGTTATTGTGGATGATTATTCTCGCTTCACTTGGGTGTTCTTTTTGCAGGATAAATCCCAAACCCAATAGACTTTAAAGGGATTATTAAGACGGGCTCAAAATGAGTTCGGATTGAGAATCAAAAAGATAAGAAGCGACAACGGGACGGAGTTCAAGAACTCTCAAATAGAAGGCTTTCTTGAGGATGAGGGCATCAAGCATGAGTTCTCTTCTCCCTACACGCCACAACAAAATAGTGTAGTGGAGAGGAAGAATAGAACTCTACTTTACATGGCGAGGACCATGCTTGATGAGTACAAGACTTCGGAGCAGTTTTGGGCGGAGGCAATCAACACTACTTACTACGCCATCAACCGTCTCTACCTTCACCGAATCCTCAAGAAGACATCTTATGAACTCCTCACCGAGCAAGTTGATCTTGATGAGCTAGATGATGAAGAGGCTCCATGCATCGCGCTAAGGAACATGTCCATCGGGGATGTGTGTCCTAAGGAATCCGAAGAGCCTCCACAAGCACAAGATAAACCATCATTTTCAAATCAAGCATCTCCACCAACCCAAGATGAGGATCAAGCTCAAGATGATGAGAATGAAGATCAAGAAGATGAGCCACCTCAAGAGGAGGACAATGATCAAGGGGGAGATGCTAATGATCAAGACAAGAAAGATGATGAGGGTCCAAGACCGCCTCACCCAAGAGTCCATCAAGCGATACAACGAGATCACCCCGTAAACTCCATCCGCGGCGATATTCATAAGGGGGTAACCACTCGATCTCGTGTCGCACATTTTTGTGAGCATTACTCTTTTGTGTCTTCCATTGAGTCATACAGGGTGGAAGACGCATTGAGAGATTCGGATTAGGTGTTGGTGATGCAAGAGGAGCTCAACAACTTCACGAGGAATGAGGTATGGCATTTAGTTCCACGTCCTAACCAAAATGTTATAGGAACCAAGTGGGTCTTCCGCAACAAGCAAGATGAGCATGGTGTGGTGACAAGGAACAAAGCCCGACTTGTGGCCAAGGGTTATTCACAAATCGAAGGTTTGGATTTCGGTGAAACCTATGCACCCGTAGCTAGGCTTGAGTCAATTCGCATTTTACTTACCTATGCTACTTACCATGGCTTTAAGCTCTATCAAATGGACGTGAAAAGTGCCTTCCTCAATGGACCAATCAAGGAAGAGGTCTATGTTGAGCAACCTCCCGGCTTTGAAGATAGTGAGTACCCTAATCTTGTCTACAAACTCTCTAAGGCGCTTTATGGGCTCAAGCAAGCCCCAAGAGCATGGTATGAATGCCTAAGAGATTTTCTTATCGCTAATGGCTTCAAAGTCGGAAAAGCCGATCCTACTCTCTTTACTAAAACAATTGCAAATGATTTGTTTGTATGCCAAATTTATGTTGATGATATCATATTTGGGTCTACTAACAAATCTACTTGTGAAGAGTTTAGTAGGATCATGGTTCAAAAATTCGAGATGTCAATGATGGGGGAGTTGAAGTATTTCTTAGGATTTCAAGTGAAGCAACTCCAAGAGGGCACCTTCATCAGTCAAACAAAGTACATTCAAGACATTCTTACCAAGTTTGGGATGAAGGATGCCAAGCCCATCAAGACACCCATGGGAACCAATGGGTATCTCGACCTCGACACAGGAGGTAAATCCGTAGATCAAAAGGTATACCGGTCGATGATAGGATCTTTACTCTATTTATGTGCATCTCGACTGGATATTATGCTTTCCGTATGCATGTGTGCAAGATTCCAAGCCGATCCTAAGGAAGTTCACCTTAGGGCCGTAAAACGAATCTTGAGATATTTAGTTCATACACCTAAGTTTGGCCTTTGGTACCCCAAGGGATCCACCTTTGATTTGATAGGTTATTCAGATGCTGATTGGGCAGGGTGTAAAATTGATAGAAAGAGCACATCAGGGACTTGTCAGTTCTTGGGAAGATCCCTGGTGTCTTGGGCTTCAAAGAAACAAAACTCAGTAGCTCTTTCTACCACCAAAGCCGAGTACATTGCCGCAGGCCATTGTTGCGCGCAATTGCTTTGGATGAGGCAAACCCTTAGGGACTATGGTTACAAATTAACCAAAGTTCCTCTCCTATGTGATAATGAGAGTGCAATCCGCATGGCGGATAATCCCATTGAGCACAGCCGCACTAAGCACGTAGCCATTCGGTATCACTTTTTGAGGGATCACCAACAATGGGGGGATATCGAGATTGCTTATGTTAGCACCAAAGAACAATTAGCCAATATCTTTACCAAACCACTAGATGAGAAAACCTTTACCAAACTTAGGCATGAGCTAAACATTCTTGATTATAGGAATTTTGATTGATATTTTGCACACATAGCTCATTTATGTACCTTTGATCATATCTCTTTCACTTGCTATGACTAATGTATTTTTCAAGTGTATTTTATGCTAAGTCATAGATTGAAAGGGAAATGGAGTCCTCGGTGAAGACAAAGCTTCCACTCCACTCCATCGTATTGTTTATCCTTCACCGTCACTCCGCATCGCTCTCCAACCTTGGTATAATCCTTCACTCCTATATTATTTACCAAAGGGGGAGATTGAAAGGGCTCATATTTCACTCAAAGTATCCATTTTTGGTGATTCATGCCAAAGGGGGAGAAAGTATTAGTCCAAAGCAAAAGGACCACACCACCACCAATTTCAAAAAATGTTCAAATGCAGTCTTTCAACTTGTATTAAAGAAGTTTTTCAATTGGTATCTTATTTTTGATATAATTTCAAATTGGTATGACCTCTTTCAAAATTAATATCTAAAACCCTCTTGAACACTAAGAGGAGAATTCCATTGAGGGGGAGTTTTGTTTAGTCAAAGGAAAAGCATTTGAAACAGGGGGAGAAAATTTCAAATCTTAAAAATGCTTCTCGAAATCTTATTTATATACCTTTGACTATTTGCAAAAAGACCTTGAAAATAATTTCCAAAACATTTGCAAAAACAAAACAAGTGGTGCAAGCGTGGTCCAAAATGTTAAAAATGAAGAAAGCAATCCATGCATATCTTATGAAAATGTAAATTGGTTTAATTCCAAGCAACCTTTGTACCTACCTTATGCAAACTAGTTCAATTCTGCAGTTATATATTTGCTTTAGTTTGTGTTGGCATCAATCACCAAAAAGGGGGAGATTGAAAGGGAAATAGGCTAAAACCTTTTCCTAAATAATTTTTGTGGTTGAATTGCCCAACACAAATAATTGGACTAACTAGTTTGCTCTAGATTATAAGTTCTACAGGTGCCAAAGGTTCAACACAAACCAATAAAAAGTCTAAGAAAGGGTTCAAATAAAAAGGAGCAAAATCAACTGAAGGCTGCCCTGGTCTGGCGCATCGGACTGTCCGATGTGCCACCGGACAGTGTCCGGTGCAGTAGGGAGATCAACTCCGAACTCGCCACCTTCGGGTTTCTGGAATTGCCACTCCGCTATAATTCACCGGATTGTCTGGTGTAGCACAGGACTGTTCGGTGTGCCATGTGGAGTAACGGCTACAACACCAACGGTCGTCTGCAAAAGTGAACAGTGAAGCTACAGTGCGCGGACAGCGCGCAGAGTCAAAGCAGGCGCTAGAAGGCGCACCAGATAGTGAACAGTGACTGTCCAGTGCACCATCGGACTGTCCGGTGGCCCCACTTGTTAGAGCTCCAACGGTCGAACCCTAATGGTTGGGTGACGTGGCTGGTGCACCGGATAGTGTCCAGTGGCGCACCGGACTGTCCGGTGCGCCCGTCGACAGATAGCCTCCCCAACGGCCACTTTGGTGGTTGGGGCTATAAATACCCCAACCACCACACTTCAAGGAATCCAAGTTTTCAGCCATCACATTCAATACAAGAGCTCTAGACTTCACTCCAAGACATAAAAGCAAAGATCAAATCCTCTCCAAGTCCCAAACACATTCCAAAGATTTAGTGGCTTGTGAGAGAGACATTTGTGTTGATTTGAGTTCTTGTTGCTTGGATCGCTTTTCTTCTTCCCCATTTCTTGTTCCCAAGTCATTTTTAATCAAAGCTAGAGACACCAATTGTGTGGTGGTCCTTGTGGGGACTAAGTGTCCCAATTGATTAAGGAGAAAAGCTCACTCGGTCTAAGTGACCGTTTGAGAGAGGGAAATGGTTGAAAGAGACGCGGTCTTTGTGACCACCTCAACGGGGAGTAGGTTTGCAAGAACCGAACCTCAGTAAAACAAATCACCGTGTCACACTCTTCATTTGTTTGTGATTTGTTTTCGCCCTCTCTTTCGGACTCGCTCTTATTTCTAACGCTAACCCCGGCTTGTAGTTGTGCTTAATGTTTATAAATTTCAGATTTGCCTATTCACCCCCCCCCCCCTCTAGGTGACTTTCATCGCTCTTGTGTCACTCTCACATTTTCACCTTCTGGCAAGCCGAAGGTATCAATGTAATATAAATATTGTGAATATTTATTCATGTTCATGAAATGAGAATGTAAATAATTTGTCGATATATCACCATTATTTACATTCTTTTGTATTTCATGTACCTTCATTTATATTTGTTTACTGAGACGACGAAGGTATGTCCTTCATGACTTTCGTCTGAAGATCATTATACCCGAAAGGAGATAATGTTTCGAAGGACGAAGGTGTTTAATCATTAACAATTGTGTTGCTTTTTCTTGATGTATATCATCCGAGAACAAGGACCAACAATAACTATAGTCATCATCATTAAACCATCAACATAAATGTATACAGAGTATCTCTAATCAAAGAGGATCCTAAGGCTGCTCTTAACCGTGAGCACGACTGATATACCAGTTTCTAACCCTTTGAAGAGGTTGCGCACTTTACCCACGAGCTGTGATTCCCTTTCTGCCCGAGGAGCGCTACTCCCCATTGATCACTCCCTAGGTGGTCTGGCAGGGTATCACTATGTAGCTTTTACAAAGATTCTCCTGGTGTGTAGCCGCACATTATGTTTCACCAGTAGTACAAACACAGTACTCCTCTCTAAGGTGGGTGATTAACAAAACCAAATCAAATGAACCTCGGCACTCACCCTTAGCAGAGAAAGAACTATACCCCAGCCCCCATTGACGACACAACGACGAAGCAAACTATACCCCCAGGTTCCTCCAATTAATCAGCTAAGGGCGTCTCATACCACCCTTATGGTTGTATTGTTGTCCCGGGTGGTCTCTCAAGGAATAGGTCCTTACAGAGAGGTACTCGGGAAACAGTCTGAGCCCCCTAAAATGCCACAAGCTTATAATAATAATCAAAATGAATCATCGTATCATAAGGTAATTCTCATCATGTTCGCTAATTAGGGTAAAGCACTAGCATGTTGTTGATCATAATAACCCAACCCAAAAAGGTAATCAAGAATAGGATAAAAAGAAAGCTAGTTAATCCTTAGGTTACTCATAGTATGCAGAACAATGAATTATAAAATAATTAGGACATAATAGACCAGAGGACACTTGACTTCACCAAACAGCTGCTGCTTAGGGGCTTCTCCTGTAACTTCCTCGGACTTCGCGGACGGAACGTTATCTAGTCAAGTGTGAATATATATATATATATTCAACATTCTTGAAACAGAAAGGAACAATACACCATACAAGGTAACAAAACGAAATAGAGCTCACTTCTACGGTCACACGAGAAAAGAAATGTCGAGATCGAAGCTACAATTGATAAGTTATCGCGTTTACGTTATACAAATATGAACTAAAACATTTAATTTGACATACTTGCATTAATTGACATTTACCAAATGTAACTAGAGTTATTACCAAGTTTTAATTAATCTATTACACTAACATCTCTTAGTTAAATAATAATTTAAATAATATGAGTAACTCGAAGCGATGCAAATTAACGATGCAAGACGAAGTGCGTGACGTGCGAAACGGCACGACAACATGAGAGCACCTAGAGGGGGGGGGGGTGAATAGGTGATCCTGTAAAAACTTCAAACTTAAGCCACAAAAACTTGTTAAGCGTTAGCACAGTTAATGCCAAGTGGCTAAGGTGAAGTCTTCAACAAAACACAATACCACAAGAATCAAGCACAGAGGGACACGGTGGTTTATCCCGTGGTTCGGCCAAGCCAATGCTTGCCTACTTCCACGTTGTGGCGTCCCAACGGACGAGGGTTGCAATCAACCCCTCTCAAGCGGTCCAAAGACCCACTTGAATACCACGGTGTTTTGTTGTTCTTATCTCAATCCCGTTTGCGAGGAATCTCCACAACTTGGAGCCTCTCGCCCTTACAAAAGATGTTCACAAAGAATCACGGAGTAAGGGAGGGATTAGCAACTCACACACAACACAAAGATCACAGCGAATACGCACACACAAAACCCAGACTTGAGCTCAAGAGGCTAACACACTAGAACAGAGCTCAAATCACTAGAATTTCAAACAAGTGCGCAAGATTGATGTGTGAGTGATCAAGAGTGCTCAAGGAATGCTTGTGTGTCTCCTCCATGCGCCAAGGGGTCCCTTTTATAGCCCCAAGGCAGCTAGGAGCCGTTGGGAACAAATCTGGAAGGCCATCTTTGCCTTCTGTCTCGTGGCGCACCGGACAGTCCGGTGCACACCGGACACTGTCCGGTGCCCGATTTGTTTCCAAAAACAGCACTTCTGACCGTTGCTGGCTGCTCCAGATCTGCGCTCAGTTGGCGCACCGGACATGTCCGGTGCACACCGGACAGTCCGGTGTTCCTTCCCGACCGTTGGCCCGGCCACGTGTCGCGCGCTGATCGCGCGGCCGACCGTTGGCCCTAGCCGACCGTTGGCTCACCGGACAGTCCGGTGCACACCGGACAGTCCGGTGAATTTTAGCCGTACGCCGTCGGCGAATTCCCGAGAGCGGCCAGTTCGAGCCGAGGCAGCCTGGCGCACCGGACACTGTCCGGTGCACACCGGACAGTCCGGTGCTCCAGGCCGAGCTGGGTCTTGGCTGCACACAGCCAAGACTTTCTCCTCTTTTCTTTTTCATCTCCTTTTCTGTTTCTAACACTTAGACAAATATATTAGTACACAAAACCAATGTACTAAGGCTTAGAAACATACCTTTACTTCATGATTTGCACCTTGTTCCATTTTACAAATAGGTACCTGTGTTGAGCACTAAATCACCAAAATCCTTAGAAATGGCCCAAGGGCACATTTCCCTTTCAATCTCCCCCTTTTTGGTGATTTATGCCAACACTTCATAAAGCCACTAGAACAAGTGCAAACTCAATTCAAATGACATAAATTTAGGTGTTATTCAATTTTGGCATATATGGATCATCCTTTGCGACCACTTGGTTTGTTTTTGCAAATCAAACACAAATCTCTATCTCTAAGTTAAACACACATGTTTAAGCATAAAGAGAGTCATTCAAAAAGAGATTGATCAAGAATTTCAAAAACTCCCCCTTTTTCCCATAATCAATACTTCTCCCCACAAGAAGCCAACTTTTGACAAGAGAGACATCAAAAGAATTTTGACAAATCAAAAACTCTATTCTACTATTTTCAAAATCTCTCAAGTGGTAGCTGATCCATTTATTGCTTTGGCCTTTATTTTCTCCCCCTTTGGCATCAAGCACCAAAACGGGATCAATTGTGGCCCTTTAACCCCATTGCCTCACCAAAATCGTCAATTAAGAGCAAATGGCAATAAGAGGTCATGAGATGAACTTGGAATGAGTTACCCCTCATCGGAGTGCAGTGGAAGTCTTGCATGGTCCAAGTCCACCTTTTCCCTTTCAATTCTCCTTTGAGACTAACACAAGCAAACTCAAACATATGGTTAGTCTCAAAGGGTCAAGTTGTAACACATCTCCCCCTAAACATGTGCATCACATTGCAACGGACTTGTGAGGTCCAGGGAGTGTTTGTACAACTTGAGCACCATAATAAGCAACAATATGCAGAAGGGAACATGATCAAAAGCATGAATACATGTATGCTATAATTCAATCCAAGTTCCGCGAATCTAAGACATTTAGCTCACTACGCAGCCTGCAAAAGGTCTTCTCATCTAAAGGCTTGGTAAAGATATCGGCTAGCTGGTTCTCGGTGCTAACATAAAACACTTCGATATCTCCCTTTTGCTGGTGGTCTCTCAAAAAGTGATGCCGGATGTCTATGTGCTTTGTGCGGCTGTGCTCAACAGGATTTTCCGCTATGCGGATAGCACTCTCATTATCACATAGGAGTGGGACTTTGCTCAGATTGTAGCCAAAGTCCCTGAGGGTTTGCCTCATCCAAAGTAGTTGCGCACAACACTGTCCTGCGGCAACGTACTCGGCCTCAGCGGTGGATAGGGCAACGGAGGTTTGTTTCTTGGAATTCCATGACACCAGGGACCTTCCTAAGAATTGGCACGTCCCCGATGTACTCTTCCTATCGACCTTACATCCAGCATAGTCGGAATCTGAGTACCCAATCAAGTCAAAGTTAGACCCCTTTGGATACCAGATCCCGAAGCAAGGCGTAGCGACTAAATATCTAAGAATTCGCTTCACCGCCACCAAGTGACACTCCTTAGGATCGGATTGAAATCTAGCACACATGCATACGCTAAGCATAATATCCGGTCTACTAGCACATAAATAAAGTAGAGATCCTATCATTGACCGGTATGCTTTTTGATCAACGGACTTACCTCCTTTGTTGAGGTCGGTGTGTCCGTCGGTTCCCATCGGAGTCTTTGCGGGCTTGGCGTCCTTCATCCCAAACCGCTTCAGCAGATCTTGCGTGTACTTCGTTTGGGAGATGAAGGTGCCGTCCTTGAGTTGCTTCACTTGGAACCCAAGGAAGTAGTTCAACTCGCCCATCATCGACATCTCGAATTTCTGCGTCATCACCCTGCTAAACTCTTCACAAGACTTTTGATTAGTAGAACCAAATATTATGTCATCAACATAAATTTGGCATATAAACAAATCACCATCACATGTCTTTGTAAAAAGAGTTGGATCGGCTTTCCCAACCTTGAAAGCATTAGCAAGTAAGAAATCTCTAAGGCATTCATACCATGCTCTTGGGGCTTGTTTAAGTCCATAGAGCGCCTTAGAGAGCTTACACACATGGTCGGGGTACCGCTCATCCTCGAAGCCAGGGGGTTGCTCCACGTACACCTCCTCCTTTATTGGCCCGTTGAGGAACGCGCTCTTCACATCCATTTGGTACAACCTGAAAGAATGGTGAGCGGCATATGCTAGCAAGATACGAATAGACTCTAGCCTAGCCACAGGAGCAAAAGTCTCCTCAAAGTCCAAACCTGCGACTTGGGCATAACCTTTTGCCACAAGTCGAGCCTTGTTCCTTGTCACCACCCCGTGCTCGTCCTGTTTGTTGCGGAACACCCACTTGGTTCCCACAACATTTTGCTTGGGACGAGGCACCAGCGTCCAAACTTCGTTGCGCTTGAAGTTATTAAGTTCCTCCTGCATGGCTAACACCCAATCCGGATCTAGCAAGGCCTCCTCTACCCTGAAAGGCTCAATAGAGGAGACAAAAGAGTAATGCTCACAAAAATTAACTAATCGAGATCGAGTAGTTACTCCCTTGCTAATGTCACCCAAAATTTGATCGACGGGATGATCCCTTTGAATCATCGCTCGAACTTGGGTTGGAGGTGCCGGTTGCGCTTCTTCCTCCATCACTTGGTCGTCTTGTGCTCCCCCTTGATCACACGCCTCCTTTTGATGAACCTGTTCATCGTCTTGAGGTGGGGGATGCACCGTAGTTGAGGAAGAAGGTTGATCACGTTCATCCTGTTCCTGTGGCCGAATGTCTCCAATCGCCATGGTTCGTATAGCGGCCATCGGAACATCTTCTTCATCTACATCATCACAATCAACAACTTGCTCTCTTGGAGAGCCATTAGTCTCATCAAATACAACGTCGCTAGAGACTTCAACCAAACCCGATGATTTGTTGAAGACCCTATACGCCTTTGTATTTGAATCATAACCTAATAAAAACCCTTCTACAGCTTTGGGAGCAAACTTAGAATTTCTACCCTTCTTCACTAGAATGTAGCATTTGCTCCCAAATACACGAAAATAAGATACATTGGGTTTGTTACCGGTTAGTAGCTCATACGAAGTCTTCTTGAGGAGTCGATGAAGGTAGACCCTGTTGATGGCGTGGCAAGCCGTGTTCACGGCTTCCGACCAAAAACACTCGGGGGTCTTGAACTCTCCAAGCATCGTCCTCGCCATATCGATTAGCGTCCTGTTCTTCCTCTCTACCACACCATTTTGCTGTGGTGTGTAGGGAGCGGAGAACTCGTGCTTGATCCCTTCCTCCTCAAGAAACTCCTCCACTTGAAGGTTCTTGAACTCGGACCCGTTGTCGCTCCTTATCTTCTTCACCTTGAGCTCAAACTCATTTTGAGCTCTCCTGAGGAAGCGCTTGAGGGTTCCTTGGGTTTCAGACTTATCCTGCAAAAAGAATACCCAAGTGAAGCGGGAAAAGTCATCAACAACAACTAAACCATACTTACTCCCTCCTATGCTTAGATAGGCGACGGGTCCGAAGAGATCCATGTGTAGCAGCTCCAGGGGTCTTGACGTGGTCATCACGTTCTTGCTGTGATGTGCTCCTCCCACCTGTTTCCCTGCTTGACAAGCTGCACAAGGTCTATCCTTTTCGAAATGCACATTTGTTAGACCTATTACGTGTTCCCCCTTTAGAAGCTTGTGGAGGTTCTTCATCCCCACATGAGCTAAGCGGCGATGCCACAGCCAGCCCATGCAAGTCTTAGCCATTAAGCATGCATCTAGACCGGCCTCTTCTTTTGCAAAATCAACTAAATAAAGCTTGCCGTCTAGTACACCCTTAAAAGCTAGTGAACCATCACATCTTCTAAAGACAGACACATCTACATTCGTAAATAAGCAATTATATCCCATTTGACATAATTGACTAACAGATAGCAAGTTATATCCAAGACTCTCCACTAAGAATACATTTGATATAGAATGCTCATTAGAAATTGCAATTTTACCTAGCCCTTTTACCTTGCCTTGATTCCCGTCACCGAATATAATTGAATCTTGGGAATCTTTACTTTTGACGTAGGAGGTGAACATCTTCTTCTCCCCCGTCATATGGTTTGTGCATCCGCTGTCGATAATCCAGCTTGAACCCCCGGATGCATAAACCTGCAAGGCAAATTTAGGCTTGGGTCTTAGGTACCCAACTCATGTTGGGTCCTGCAAGGTTAGCACAAATATTCTTAGGGACCCAGATGCAAGTTTTATCTCCCTTGCATCTAGCCCCTAATTTCCTAGCAACAACCTTCTTTCCCTTTCTACAAATAGCAAAGGGAGCATTACAAGCATAATAAATGGTAGAAGGTTCATTCACTAATTTTCTAGGAGCATGAATAACATTCTTTCTAGGCACATGAGCAATATTTCTCCTAGGCATATATACAACATTCCTCCTATCATGCTTATAAGAGGAACTAGAGGCAAACATGGCATGAGAATCATAAACATGTGAATCAAAATCATTATGAACATTTCTAGCATGTCTCCTATCATGGTATAAGAAAGCATGGTTCTTTTTAGCACTATTTGCCATAGGGGCCTTCCCTTTCTCCTTGACGAAGACGGGAGCCTTATGGCTTGTTAAGTTCTTGGCTTCCCTCTTGAAGCCAAGCCCATCCTTAATTGAGGGGTGTCTACCAACTGTGTAGGCATCCCTTGCAAATTTTATTTTATTAACTTCATTCTTGCTAGTCTTAAGTTGGGCATTAAGACTAGCCACTTCATCATTTAATTTGGAAATTAGAACTAGGTGTTCACTACAAGCATTAACATCAAAATTCTTACACCTAGTACAAATTTCAACATGTTCAACACAAGAATTTGATTTACTAGCTACTTCTAGTTTAGCACTTAAATCAATATTAACACTTCTTAAGGTAGAAATGGTTTCATGACAGGAAGATATTTCACTAGAAAGCATTTCATTTCTTTTCACTTCTAAAGCATATGATTTTTGTGCCTCTACAAATTTATCATGTTCATCATACAATAAATCTTCTTGCTTTTCTAAAAGCCTATCCTTTTCATTCAATGCATTAATTAATTCATTGATTTTCTCTATCTTAGATCTATCTAAGCCCTTGAACAAGCAGGAATAATCTATGTCATCATCACTAGACTCACTATCACTAGATGAAGCATAAGTGGAGTCTTGAATACTCACCTTCTTCTCCCTTGCCATAAGGCAAGTGAGACGCTCGTTGGGGAAGAGAGCCGATTTGTTGAAGGCAGTGGCGGCGAGTCCTTCGTTGTCGGAGTCGGAGGAGGAGCAATCCGAGTCCCACTCCTTTCCTAGATGCGCCTCGCCTTTTGCCTTCTTGTATTGCTTCTTCTTCTCTCTTTTGTTCCCCTTTTCCTGGTCACTTTCATTATCGGGACAGTTAGCAATGAAATGACCAAGCTTACCGCATTTGAAGCATGAGCGCTTCCCCTTGGCTTTGGTCTTGCTTGGTTGTCCCTTGTGACCTTTAAGCACCGTCTTGAATCTCTTAATGATGAGAGCCATCTCTTCATCATTAAGGCCAGCCGCCTCAACTTGCGCCACCTTGCTAGGTAGCGACTCCTTGCTCCTCGTTGCCTTTAGAGCAATGGGTTGAGGCTCGTGGAGTGGTCCGTTCAACGCGTCGTCGACGTATCTTGCCTCCTTGATCATCATCCGCCCGCTCACGAATTTTCCAAGCACTTCCTCGGGCGTCATCATCGTGTACCTGGGATTCTCACGAATATTGTTCACGAGATGAGGATCAAGTACGGTAAAGGACCTGAGCATTAGGCGGACGACGTCGTGGTCCGTCCATCGCGTGCTCCCGTAGCTTCTTATCTTGTTGATAAGGGTCTTGAGCCGGTTGTACGTTTGCGTTGGCTCCTCGCCCCTTATCATCGCGAACCGTCCAAGCTCGCCCTCCACCAACTCCATCTTGGTGAGTAAGGTGACGTCGTTCCCCTCATGAGAAATCTTGAGGGTGTCCCAGATTTGCTTGGCGTTGTCCAAGCCGCTCACCTTATGGTATTCATCCCTGCACAAGGAAGCTAGAAGAACAGTAGTAGCTTGTGCATTTTTATGAATTTGTTCATTAATGAACATGGGACTATCCGAACTATCAAAGTGCATTCCACTCTCTACAATCTCCCATATACTAGGATGGAGAGAGAATAGGTGACTACGCATTTTGTGACTCCAAAATCCGTAGTCCTCTCCATCAAAGTGTGGGGGCTTGCCAAGTGGAATGGAGAGTAAATGAGAATGTGAACTTTGCGGAATACGAGAGTAATCAAAGGAAAAGTTCGAGTTAACCGGTTTTCTCCTCTCGTAGTCGTTGTGGTCCTCATCCTTTTGGGAAGAAGTAGACTCGTCGCTGTCGTAGTAAATGATCTCCTTAATGCGCCTGGTCTTCTTCTTCTTCCCTTCCTTTCGTCTTTGACCCGAGCCGGAGTCGGTAGGCTTGTCGTCCTTCGGCTCGTTGACGAAGGTCTCCTTCTCTTTGTCGTTGATCACTATACCCTTCCCCTTAGGATCCATCTATTCGGGCGGTTAGTCCCTTTGTGAATAGAACGGCTCTGATACCAATTGAGAGCACCTAGAGGGGGGGGGTGAATAGGTGATCCTGTAAAAACTTCAAACTTAAGCCACAAAAACTTGTTAAGCGTTAGCACAGTTAATGCCAAGTGGCTAAGGTGAAGTCTTCAACAAAACACAATACCACAAGAATCAAGCACAGAGGGACACGGTGGTTTATCCCGTGGTTCGGCCAAGCCAATGCTTGCCTACTTCCACGTTGTGGCGTCCCAACGGACGAGGGTTGCAATCAACCCCTCTCAAGCGGTCCAAAGACCCACTTGAATACCACGGTGTTTTGTTGTTCTTATCTCAATCCCGTTTGCGAGGAATCTCCACAACTTGGAGCCTCTCGCCCTTACAAAAGATGTTCACAAAGAATCACGGAGTAAGGGAGGGATTAGCAACTCACACACAACACAAAGATCACAGCGAATACGCACACACAAAACCCAGACTTGAGCTCAAGAGGCTAACACACTAGAACAGAGCTCAAATCACTAGAATTTCAAACAAGTGCGCAAGATTGATGTGTGAGTGATCAAGAGTGCTCAAGGAATGCTTGTGTGTCTCCTCCATGCGCCAAGGGGTCCCTTTTATAGCCCCAAGGCAGCTAGGAGCCGTTGGGAACAAATCTGGAAGGCCATCTTTGCCTTCTGTCTCGTGGCGCACCGGACAGTCCGGTGCACACCGGACACTGTCCGGTGCCCGATTTGTTTCCAAAAACAGCACTTCTGACCGTTGCTGGCTGCTCCAGATCTGCGCTCAGTTGGCGCACCGGACATGTCCGGTGCACACCGGACAGTCCGGTGTTCCTTCCCGACCGTTGGCCCGGCCACGTGTCGCGCGCTGATCGCGCGGCCGACCGTTGGCCCTAGCCGACCGTTGGCTCACCGGACAGTCCGGTGCACACCGGACAGTCCGGTGAATTTTAGCCGTACGCCGTCGGCGAATTCCCGAGAGCGGCCAGTTCGAGCCGAGGCAGCCTGGCGCACCGGACACTGTCCGGTGCACACCGGACAGTCCGGTGCTCCAGGCCGAGCTGGGTCTTGGCTGCACACAGCCAAGACTTTCTCCTCTTTTCTTTTTCATCTCCTTTTCTGTTTCTAACACTTAGACAAATATATTAGTACACAAAACCAATGTACTAAGGCTTAGAAACATACCTTTACTTCATGATTTGCACCTTGTTCCATTTTACAAATAGGTACCTGTGTTGAGCACTAAATCACCAAAATCCTTAGAAATGGCCCAAGGGCACATTTCCCTTTCACAACACGCGGACCAACGCAACACGTGGGGACTCTTAAATTGATAACACATTTATACTAAACAATTATTAATAAAGAATTCTTTAGCTACTATTGACCATGTTGATATTTATTTATAAACCGCAAGTTGAAACCCCTAAATTAGATTTAATTGGAGCGCTAGTTTAATAATCGTTGGTCAATCAAACATTTAATAAATTATTTAAATATGTAACAACAGAGGATAATACTTCTAAAATGTAGACAATTTTAATCTGAATCTAACGCGACTTGAATGGAGTGAATCGGATTTAAAACACAAAAGATATCGCATTTTTAAATTAGACTACTTCTCTGCACGCAGATTTAAAATATTGTAGGAGCTATTTCGCAAATTTACCATCTGCTACCTCCCTCCATCTTCTTCCTCTCACCATGGCAAGGGAAGGAGGGGGGGTAGGGGGTCAGCCGCCGCAGGGGGGAGAAGGGCCACCAAGGCCGCCACGGGTGGGGGCGGGCGCCGCCGCCTGGCCGGGCGTGGCCGGCGAGCCGGCGCGGGGGAGGGGGAAAAGGGGGGAGGGGGCACGTCGGGGGAGGAGGAAGAGAGAGGGGAGAGAGGGGCTGCGCACATGGGAAAACGGAGAAACTTTGTGGACAACAATGGGGAAGGCTCATCGGAGAAGACGGAGTTCGGCGGAGCCGCGAACAAAATCATCGATTGGCAGCGAACCAGCGATCGAATCGACGAATCGAAAGCCCTAGGACGAAGCACTCGACGAGGCGAACATAGCGATACTCTCGGATTTTGTCAACGATGCACGGATTTAAAGTAATTGTTCGTCGAAGTTGTCGCCGGAGTTGGAACCGCCCGAACTTTGGCGAGCAATTCCGGGAATTATGGGTCAAATCTGGGGAAACAGTTTCAAGATTTGAAAAGGGTTCGACGAGAGGGTTCCAACCATATATATATATTGTTAGGGTTTGAAGATATTTTATTTTATTTGTAATAATCCCATTTTAAAATTAAAACAATTCCAGAAAAATGCTGAAATCGTTTTTAATGTCCGAAATATCTTGAGGGCTCCAAAACTTCTAGGAAAATTTCTAAACATGATTTGGCACCCAATGAACCAAAAAAACATATTTAGAAATTTTGAAAATGTATTTAAGTACCTCAAATAAATAGATTTTGAATTTCAAAAAATAGAAAAATATGAAATTTTACCAGAAACTTCTACAAGGTATATTAACATGTTTCAAACATTTCTTGCACTTAGAAACACTATGCAACAACATGAATGCAACAACCGAGGCACTTCTATGGCTCACGCCAACATACAACAAAATAACTCTCTATTATTTTAATAAAGGGAAAAGAAAAGCAAAGAAAGGAAAGAGTAACACCTGAATTTTGAGTACAGAGCAAAGTAATTTTTGTACCTCAAAATTCAGAGTGTTACAGACCTATCGCCCTTAAAAGAATCTCACCCTGAGATTTAAGGTTGGCCATCAAAGAGTGCGGGATACTTGGCTTTCAGATCATCTTCGCATTCCCAGAGTATCTTGCCTTCTAAAATTAGTAGAAACCCATCTAAGAAAGAACTAAGATGTTTGACTTTAAATCATCAGGCTTGCAACATCTTAGTTGATGCTCTTAGTATAGATTATTATTATGCCATCATGAATAGTAATGATGACATGTTTGTTGATGCTCATAATGTTTGGACTAAAATTAAAATGAAATATTTTAAGTCCAACTGCACTGCTTCTACTTCTCATATTTGTGCAACTAACTGTCACACCTGGTTTTAGGGGCAAAACCGAATGCATAGCATATGTGTGCCAGGAACTATTTTTCACACATATGTTGTTGTCACAAGTGTAATATATCAAAATACAATGCAACAAAGGTGTAAAATAGAGTATAATAACTTTATTACATCATCCAGACTTAAGAGTCTTAAACAGTATCATAATCAAAGTACAACAGCAATAACATGGGCAATCTCTCACAGGAAGATGACCGGCGTGTTGCTAGACTCAGTACTCGTCAACCTCTTCGTCAAAGTATTACTCATCACCTTCTGATAAAAAATTTAGCAAGGGATCAGCTCACTTACGGTGGGGGCTCAGCAAATAGGAGGAATTATGCAAGGTTAACAAGGTAGGCTATGGTTAAGCGATAGGCATTTTAGTTGGTCAGTATTTTATTTACAACATCTATCTTACTAACTATAAGTGTATCCCAAAACCCAATTAATCATGAGCATAATGATTATATCTCAAAAGCACTTAAGTGAAACCACTTAAGCAAATCTTTTTTAAAACTAAGGGATCACGATTTATTCTCCATCTTTAAGTTCAATTATCATGTGAGGGTCCATGCTGCTCTTAACCGTGAGCACGGCTGACATATCAGTTTTACACTCTGCAGAGGCGACACAACTTTTCCCACAAGTCGTGTATCCCCTCTAGTCTGGGTTGTACGGACCCTTAAGCACTGTCGAGGTGAATGCCTAGGGATTTACTATGAGGCTTTCGCAAAATATCCTTAGTACAAAGCCACCGCTAAGGTTTCCACGTCAGTATTGGTGATCCTCTGGGTGAGGCACCTTAGCCAAGACTACCACCCCATGTTAACGTGAGCTGCTACCAAACCACTGTGCCCCCTCTTGCCCATCTTTCAAATAAGGTTGCTAAGGACTAAGTCTATAAGGCTATTTACCAAAGCTAGAGACATCATAGCACTCATGATTGCACTGTTTTCCTAGTTGGTCACGGCATGTTCCATTTCATAAAAATGATCTTGTTTAATCATCAGATTAACATCAATAGTATAAATTTCATCTCCGGAATAATAATATCTCAAAAAGAGTGACATCATAATGATAAAGTTGAGCAATAGCATAGCTACTAAGCATAATATTCATCCCAGGTTATTCAAGGAATAAAGTTGGTATTTCTAGTAATCCTATTTAGGCAAAACCCATCAAATTTATGTGATATCCAAAAGCAAATCTTATTGAATGAATTATTTGGGTACAAATAAGAGATGTAGAGGGATAATCCACTTGCCTTGCTCAAAGTTGTCCTATAGATCTTCCTCAAACGAGTTCGGGTCTTCTATCTGTTGGGACGAAGGAAAATACGTCCCCCTTTTTCAAACTCCCCACACCAGCATGTTCCAGACCGAAGGCCCCGAAGGTCGAGCCGCACAAGCGAAGAGCCCAAGGTCGACGCTCACGCGAAGACTCAAGCACTATCTTCGCCAAGGCAAACTAGAGCGAAGACCATTAAAGACTTCGAAGCTCGGACGATCAAGACCTCGAAGACCTTACATTGTGACCTTTCCTCATTGTAAAGAGGGGCCCGTGTATAATCCGGCCCATATTGTAGGGTCTCGCCCGTAGGCCGCCGTGCTGGCAGGGCTAGTAGAGGGTTCGCCTACGTCTGTTATTAAGTATGCTGTAAAGACTCGCCATAACCCCCCAGGGGGGAATATTTTGGGGATAAACTAGGAAACTGAGGGTCTAGTTGTCTTTAGCAAGGTCGGGCAGTCCCTCAGTTACCTATAAATACCCCCGCACTGTGCCATTGCGAGGGACGGAAAAAACACTGTTGCCCTAACACTTTGCGTTTACTAGCATCAAACCGTTTCCCATTCTCCCATCATTTGAGCTTGGCTGACCACGGGTTAGCAAGTTCCTACATTTAGCGCCCACCATTCGTGCTACGACAAAACATTCTCGCGATGGCCCCCAAGAGAGCAAATTCGAAGGCCACCGCTTCCTTCGATGATGCAGCGAAGGCAGCACTCCTGGCGGAGAAGAATGGCAAGGCTCCCATTGCAGACGACATCCTTCAGGAGGCCTTCGACGACGACGCCGTCAACAGCAAAAGGCAACGCTAGGACAACCAGCCTACGCTAGACGGCACCGTGTGCACCTGTAGTTCTGAGGGGGCACCACAAGCACCCCACCAGGCTTCGCTCATCCAGAAGGCGAAGACACCGTCGAAGACGACGAGATCATATGCATCTCAGCCGAAGACTAATTAAAGCTGCGAGCCCTACGCATCAAGAACAATCACCTTCAAAAACAAAAAGAAATACTCGAAGCCAAACGCCAGCGCGTCATCATGCAAGCCAAAATTTGGCAAATGATACTGGACGAGGAACAAAAGGCTCAGGAACTAGAACAACAAATCACATATATACAAGGCAAAGGGGCATACCACTGCAGCGTGGCCCTCTCATCACTCCAGGCGCCTTCCAAGGAGATATACAAGGCAAAGGCCCATACCACCTGTAGCGTGGCCCCATCGTCACTCCAGCCGCCTTCCAGGGAATTAACTACCTCGATGGGCAAAGTCCGCTCGCACCGCAGCTCCAAGCCTCACCTTGGCCTGCTAATTTCAGAGCCGGCACTTACCCCAAGTACAA
Source organism: Zea luxurians (assembly GCA_029449295.1). Taxonomy (NCBI): domain Eukaryota; kingdom Viridiplantae; phylum Streptophyta; class Magnoliopsida; order Poales; family Poaceae; genus Zea; species Zea luxurians. The sequence continues at coordinate 38,979,714 of JAOPSE010000021.1, forward strand.
TGGCAGCACAGATCTAGCCCAGTACATCATGAGCTACCATGTCGTTGTTGCATCCTCCGGAGGGGACGACGCCATCATGGCCAAATCCTTCATCATCACGCTCGAGGGCCCAGTCTTGACCTGGTATACCAGGCTGCCACCACTATCAATCGAATCATGGAAAGGCCTTCATGACAAGTTCTTATTGAATTTCCAAGGGTACAGGCCAGACACATATGCCTTGGCCGAACTATCACTCTGCAAGCAACAAGAGAAAAAACTCTTCGGGAGTACTATAAGAAGTTCCTCATGCTCAAGTCACAGTTACCATCTGTCGACGACCACATAGCAATCCATTATGCAATCAGCGGTCTTCACGCCAACGTCTTATACAGCCACTGCATCAGAGACCCGCCCAAAAACTTGCAGGAGCTCTATCAATTGTTCAAAAAATACGCCAGGTCTGAGGAGCTGCACCAGCGCAAGATAGAATCTCAGCGAAAACCCAAGGACACTCCGCAGTCTAGCAGAACATGGGTCAGTCCGGCGCAGTCCGATTCTGGCAGGGAAAACCGCAACCAGCAACAAGTAAACACCATCGCCAACCAACACTCGTCGGAGACATAGTTTGTCGTCAGGAGTACCCCGCACAACAAAACCGCGACACCAACACAAGAGGAAGAGGGAGAGGCCAGGCCCAGCAGCCGTGAAGATTTTACTGCCTGTTTCATGGCGAAGACTGCGCACACCCCACCAGGGATTGCTCGGAAACCAAGGCCACCAAAGACAGGATGGCCATAAATCAGCCAGCTGACAACCAACGAGTTGTCGCACATACTTATCACCCCCAACATTACCACCAGCAACCATACCACAACGAGCAGATCCCTCACCAACCCAACCACTTGTACCATCATCATAGAGAGGTCCAAGTCCTCCCTCCGCCACCGCATCATCAAAATCCTCCACATCAAAATCCTCCACCGCCAGCACCCAAGTAAGAGGACTTCACTGAGCAGCCTTACCGCGGGGTCATCCACATGATTACTAGGGGATCAAGTGTAGACTTCGACACCAAACGATAGAAAAAGGATCACTACCACAGTGTCAACCATGTAGCTCTCACCGGCCCAGTGGTTCAAACAAAATGGTCCCACGTCCCACTCACTTTCAATGCCAGAGACGTCGACTTACGCAGCGCGCCACACGTAGGTGCCATGGTGATCAATTGCACGGTGGCAGGCTGGGACCTACACAAAGTATTGGTTGACAATGGCAGCCAGACCGACACCATTTTCTTACATGCCTTCTGTGGCGGAACCGCCCGAATTATTCCAACTTAAGTGCCTAAGTCCCACCTTAGAGGCTAGACCACACTTAAGTAGGAATAAAACGTCAGTCCCTCGGATCTAGTCCGATAAAGCCACTTACCAGGATCGAATACCACTAGCTCACTCGAAGGTGAGGCACAGAGAAATACAATAAAGCATAATACCACAAATTTAATAAGTATCATTAGTGATTACATTATCGGAGTTTCAGAAATAATAATCATAAATTTTAATGCAGCGGAAATAACTAACGGAGAAAACCGAGTAACATGGCGAAGCCTGGCCATGCTACTCCTCCTGGTCCTCTCCTGTGGAAGTAGTAACCCACTCGACCGTCTATCCCGGTGGCAAGGATGGAGGCCAAGTCACACCATCAACCAATTCAACCTAAGGAGTACCTGCAAAAATTATGCCACAAGCAAGGCTGAGTATACTAATACTCAGCTAGACTTACCCGGTGTGAGGAGTCTACTCCTCTACCTCTAGACATGCAGCTGTTTGGCTGAGGGGTTTGGTTTGCCAAAAGCACTAGCTGAGTCTAAAATCAAGTTTTAGCTTTTCAAGTTTTAGTATGATCCTTTTAAACTAGATGAGTACCTAGCTACTCATACATGGTATCAAACATTTTTAAGCAATCAACCTTTTTGCCAGTCAACTCATTTCCACTTATTACTCAATGTAGCAGCATGGATCAAGCAGTCTCATTAGCTGCGAGAAGCAGACGGTTCGAATCGAGTTTTTATCCTTGCAAGGTAAACCTAAACACACGACGTGGCGAGGCACTCCGTCCCCACACACATCAACCGTCCCCGTCGATTCCCTGGCAACAGATCAGGGCTCACCGCCTTGGCGTATAATGCCTCACTGACCCCGACTGCCGTCGTGCAGTGACCGCACTTGTACCCACCATAACCGGAATGGGAGACCACGTCTCAGGTCGCGTGAGGGGATATGTCTGCTGGCAGGTTCACTCAGGTACTAGGCTTACCGATTTACCATATTTCTCGGCATGTGTTTAGTACGTTCAAACGCTTGACACACGGTACCACACCTTAATCCTTATTCCAATTTCCGTCTCGTAGACAACGCATCCCCATGGACCGTTGCCCACAGACCACCATCATTATGATATCAAAATGGATACAACCAATTCCTGACCTCGCGCGAGTGCTGGAAAAATCACTCGACTTCTACCGAGATCCCTAATTAGTAAGCAGCTACTCGACCTAGCATACTAGTATCCATCTCAAAAGGAATCCTGAGTTCATGCAACTAGGGTTCCAGGCAACTCCTACACTTAAGTGCACAGTACAAGCCTACAAACATTAAGTGCAGTAAAATAACATATATAGAACTGGTTATGTATAAACCGGGGCTTGCCTTTAATTTAACACTTAGATGGTGTTTGCTGGGGGAGACTCGCTTGGCGAGCATCCACTGGATAAGTTTATCCTTCTTCAGGTTGTCCACCAACTGCATCTTGTGGTTGACACCACATCACTTGCACGATCGTCATCTCTCGGTCCTAAATGAGATGCAATATGCGTATGTATGAATATAATGTAAGGAGCACAAAAGTAGCACAGATATACAAAGACACAGTGGCGAACTAAACATTTAAATTGGAAGACATCGTAGACAACCACACGTTAGCATTAGTTATCTACGCTTTATCGGCGATCAACATAAACACCATTAAAAAGATGACAACATTTTATATATTTACGCAACACAAAAATGACATCACAAGTACGCGCATTTTATTTATTTGGATACGACTTTTCATTAGTTCTCCTATTGATCGCGCAAAAGCACCACCGACCACACAAGTCCAACCAAGACAACGTAAGCTTGATTACGACATAGGCATCACTAACTACGGAACTCCTATATCATAATCAACTAGAGCAAGAAACATACCAAACATGACACAAGTGCAGTATTAAGCTTAGTCAAGGCAAGTCTACATTACTTAAGTGTTAACCAAACATTTTTAGCAAGCAGGGTGAACTAAACAATCAAATGCGCACATGCAGATTTTTAGGACATCAGTATAGCAGTCACTTATTTTGATCATAACTTTTCAATTATTAGTTCAAAAATATTAAACTAGGACTTTCTGGAAAGCTTAGAAAGTGTTCTACAATTTTGGTATTATCATCTCAATATGATTAGACTCTTAGCAAGGTCGAATTGTGCAAACACAGCAGCTCTGCCCAGATTTGGACAGATTCAGACTTGCAGCTTCAAAAACTCACAACTAAAGATTCAGACATCCAAACAAAGTGATCCTAGACTTTATGGAAAGCTAATTAAATGTTCTACAAATTATTTATAAACATCCCAAGGTGATTCAATATTTAACTAAGGATAAACATCACTAAAAGACTTTGCTGTCCAGAACTGGACAGATTCAGTCTTCATATTTGAAACATTCATAACTTAAGCTTCAGACCACCAAAAAAAAGTGATCTAAGACTTTTTGGAAATCTCAGCAAAAGCACTACATAACTTTTATAATCACTAACAAGTGATTCAATGTTTAACTAAATCAAACATTATAGTTTTCGAAATCTGTTCTGACGGTCGACAGAACACAGCAACCAGTTTGTAAAATTCATAACTCTTAAACTATTAGGCCTATGGTTATGAAATTTTAACACAAGCAAGATACGAAAAACATCTACAACTTTATTATGACTACCATGAACTAATTGTAAAATTAAATTAGGCAAACAATGCAGTTTCTAAAATCTGTACAGAATTTGGACAGATTCAATTACTGAATTTGTAAAAAGCATAACTACTAAACGGTCAGACTTATGGCTGCCAAATTTTAACACCAGAAAGATAATAAAGTTATCTACCACTTTTCTATAACACATATCTACAGAAAACACAATTTGATTCATCAAACATACAGCACGGTGAAATCACTGCGTGCAGTCCAAAACAGTGACTAATCATTTTCAGCTTCTATTTACTTCACGAATTAGTCGTGTTCTAGAGACTTGAATTTTTCTAGCACTTTACTATTTCTTAGAGTTAAATTTATCAAAGGAGAACTAACAAGTAGACTTACTAATTTTTATACAAGTTATTTCGTGCGCGAGAACTACCATACACAATTAATCAACGCATTCACCACAATCATCAAACACGACATATATGTATATTGAAGCGTTTTTTACCCACTAGTTCGCATTTTATCTTAGATACCACATGAGCACTACTAATTTTTACTCGTGACCATACCCATACGCATTTAGACTACAACAAGCAATTCATCGTGACCACGAACTTAACCCAAAACCATTTAACAAGTTTGCTAATCCATTATTATAGCACTCCGAGACACAATATGTATATAGCAATCACTTATCGCAATCGACTCTTTCTTAACAGAAGTTAGCCATCACAGTATAAAACTTAGCAAACTATTTTTGACATCGCAACTCAAAAACATGGGTTGGAGCAGATTGATTAGTGTTTCTCAACCATTGCTCAACTTGAATTAGTTAACACACAAGTCACCTAAATTGCACATTTTTGGGGGTCTATCATGGAGGCATTTACACATGGCGTAAACTCCATAAGACTTACATTTGCGGCCGAAGGACCTAAATCACTTATGTGTATATCTTACCGGATTGTTCTTCAATTGTAACAAGTACCGACTTATGAACGCTGCTCGCCTCCAATAATTATTGGGTTGCGATCACGCTCATATAAGACCTCTAATCAATCAACAAGATATTTATTTATCCAATGGGAATGGAATGCATGACTTGACCAAGCAAGGCATCGATCCGCCACACAACAGAAAGCATGACGACACCCACTAATTGTTAAAAAAATTAAACTTACTTCTCGCTTTGCCATTACACCACCCTTTAGTCACATGACCATCGGGAGCATCCTTCACACGATTATATGACAACAACCTAAACGTTGGTTTACACAACACATTCATCTTTCTTCGTCGCGAGTATAACCATGTCACGACATATACTCGCACACCTCAATCAAATATCTTACGCCACCACCACTACAATACACCACGGCACACACATGCGTACCAATTTCTCCTCTATGAACCTTTAATCTACGCCGAAACATACCCGTGCACATACCTACTTACAAACCTAAGCACAACAACGAAACTAACGACCATCACATGACGCACTTCCTAAAAATACGAGTCATCGCAGCTATTAGATATTTTTATCTAATCCATTCATCACGACAAATAGCCATAGTAAGAATTTTAGCTTACCATATGAAACTATCTAATTTGAGGCTAGCATTTTTATGAGGCATAGGTGATGATAAATAATGACTAATGTATAAATTTTACATGCTCAGGTTTTATATTTTATTTACTACAAAAATAACAAATTGTTAATGCAATAAAGCATGTGAGAGCAAGTTAAATCTAAAACTAATTATTTTCTGTGGATGCATGACCTTATTAAGTTTCCTCAGACTACTATAATATCATGCAAGGACAGTGGAACATCATTTTCTATTTTTGCATCTATACATTATTTTTAAATCATTTAAAACTACTTAAGGTTTATTAAACAAGTTAAATCACTAACTTAAACATACGTGCGCAACAATTCATGAAATTTTTATCAGTCACTAAGCATCACACCAAGAGACTACTGTAAAAATTTCAATCCATTTGGAGTAATAGAGCTACAGATCCAAAAATAACAAGCAAATACATCTTCTTTTCTCTATTTAACTTGTTTTAATTAACACACCAAGAAAACAGTGAACAACATATAAATTTTATATTTTTCTTAAATGGAGTATGACAACATGTAACTAACAAAACAAGTTTCATAATTTTTGGATTTTTATAAATAAAACTATGGAGAGAAACAAGTTCGTTTATTCTCTAAACCTCTTTCTAAGATTTAATTTGCACAGACAAAAACGTCTACTAAAACAGGTCATATTATAGATCTAATAGGTAGGGCATTTCATATGGAAGCTAACAAAATAAGTTGTACTATTTTAGGAGCTCCCAAACTCGATTTATAGATTTTAGAAGAAAGTGCAAGAATCTGAAATTTCAGCACACAAGCTCTTGACCCGGAGCTCACCTACACCTTACTGTCGTAGAGGAGGGGGAGACACCATGGGAGAGCTGCCAAGGTGAGGGAGGAGCATGGGAGGGCTCGATTGCCAGCTCCATGGGAGGGGGCTGCTGCTGCATGGGGAGCTAGAGAGAGAGAGATAGATAGAGAGAGAGAGAGAGAGAGAGAGGAAGGGAGTAGGGAGAGTGGCGTGGGGAGAGGGAGGGAGAGGAAGTGGCTGGTTGGGGAGGTGGCGTGGGATTTATAGGAGAGGGAAGGGGCTGGTTTGCTTGCTTAGGAGTGAAGTAAGTGGTTGCTTACAAGAGAAGCAAAGGTTGCTTAGGAATGAAGCAAAGGTTGCTTAGATGAGAAGCAAAATATGTTGCTTAGAGGAGAAGCAAGGGGTTCCTTCTAGGCTAAGTAAACTATTTAAAGGGAGAAAAATCTCCCGCGGGATTTGCCGATGTGGAGAACAGGGAGAACCGGCGTCTGGCGAACGAGAGTCCGAGGAAAGAGAAAAAAAAAGTTAGTCCAAGAATTTAATTTTTCAGTGTCGCTCGGAAAATTTGTCTGTGTACGATTAGGAAATCAAAATGACTTGAGACTGACTAGCTTTTGGATCTATGATTGAAAGAGACAAATTGCGACATTTAAAAATCTTCGCCGATGTTGATTTTTGAATTCGGATCGAACACAGAGGTATTAAGCCGAGTCGGATAAGAATTTATTTGAGGGCAACGCATTGGAGATTTTGCTTTGAAATTTTCTCACGCACTATTTTAGAAACAAATATTTTTCTCAAACTTTTGATCGTCTTTGGATTTTTAGTCGGAGAAGGTGAATCGTGACATTTTAAAAAGCATTGCCGATGCGGGTTTTGAGTTTGGTTTAGACACAAAGGTACTAGGCTGAGTCGATTAAGAATTAATTAGAGGGCGACATACTGAGTATCCCGTTTGAGAATACGGACCCGGATAAAATAGTCAGACATAGATCAAAGTTCGAGGAATTGGACTCGGGCACAGATCAACTAACAGTAGTCGAGAGTTTTGATTAAATGAGCTTCAGATAAGATTTATAAGTTGAGAATGATTTTCGAGTTTGCATTTGCGTCGAGAATAAAAGTTTTAATACGCTCCAAAATTGGTTGTTTCTCACGATCGAATAACTCCGAATTCGGTGAACTTCCATGAGAAAGCCTGATAAACAGAGATAGACACGATCGAGAAATAGAGATTTTCACTGAGCATCCGAGATTTGGATAAATCTCCCGACATAACACGAAACTGACACCTGGGGTGTCACACCTTCGATCGCATGGGCATCAGCCACAGCCTCCTTAAGCTCGCAGACAACCCCTTATATGATTTTGGAGACAAAGGCACCTTCCCTGTTGGCAAAATAGAGATGTCGTTGTCATTCGGCATGGCGCCCAATGCGCGAAGCAAACAAGTCACCTTCGATATAGTCGACATGGTCTACTCGTATAACACCATAATGGGGCGCGGATCAATCAACAAGTTTGAGGTAGCCATACATGGACTTTATCTCTGCATGAAGATATCAGGCCCACAAGGTGTGATCACAGTGTATGGAGACCAGCAAGCAGCGCAGAATATTGAGAGAGACTTTGTTATAGGGCAGCACAATGTTCATTGCTTAACAACAGAGTGCAAAGACAGCGACAGTCATCGCCCAACCAAAAGCAAAAAGATCAACGCCAAATTGCGGAGTAACGATGGAACAAAGACAGTCCCCCTTGACCCTGCAACCCCAAAGCAAACCGTCATAATCAACGAAGACCTGTCACCACATGACGAGGAAAGACTTCTCTCTTGTCTCAATCGCAACAAGGATGTCTTCGTCTGGTCCGATCTAGACCTAGTGGGGGTTAGCCGCACAATCATCGAACACAGCTTGGGCATCGACCCCTCGGTGTGCCCAAAAAAGCATCGGCTAAGGAAGATGTCCGATGAAAAAACAGAAGCAGCCAAGGCCGAGGTGCACCTCTTATTCGAAGCCAAATTCATCGAGCCGATAGCTTACCCAACCTGGCTCGCCAATGTTATGATGGTACAGAAGAAGAATGGAAGCGCATGTGCATTGATTTCACCGGCCTTAACAAAGCATGCCCTAAGGATAACTTCCCTCTGCCGCGAATCGACAAGATTGTCGATTGCGCAGCCGGCTGCGAAGTCATGTCCCTCCTAGACTGCTTCTCGGGTTATCACTAGATCTACATGAAAGAGGAAGACAAGGCTAGCACTAGTTTCATTACCCCATTCAACACGTATTGCTTCGTACGGATGCCCGGGGGACTCAAAAATGCCAGCTCGACATTCTCCCACCTCACTAAGAAGGTCCTCGAAGACCAAATGGGATGCAATGTCTTCACTTATGTGGACGACATCGTCGTTGCGAGCAAAAGCAAAGAAGATCACCTTTTAGACCTCGCAGAAACATTCGCCAGCATGCGCGAAGCAAGACTCTGACTGAACCCAGAGAAGTCCATCTTTGGGGTACGTCAAGGAAAAATCCTCGGTTACCTAGTGTCAGAAAGAGGAATCGAAGCCAGTCCAAATAAAATTCAAGCCATCATGGATACGACACCACCGTAATCCACCAAGGACATCTAACGGTTAACAGGCAGACTGGTAGCACTAAACATATTTATCTCGAGGTCCGTCGAGCGAAGCCTCCCTTTTCTTAAAACATTACGCGACGCGAAAGACTTAGTCTGTGGCCCAGAACAAGCAGCTTCCTTCGAGTCTCTAAAACAATATCTATCCAACCTGGCAACATTAACAAGTCTAGGCCCAGCGCCCCCCTCCTACTATACATTGCACCCTCGCCCAGCACAGTCAGTGCGACATTAGTCTAAGAAAAGGCAAAGGACGGCAAGGCTCACCAATGCCCAGTATATTTTGTCTCTGAAGTCCTCACAAGCTCAAAGTGCAACATGACTGATATACAAAGTACGAGTCAACATGACTCAAATAGCATACACAGTCATCATGGCTTCGCGTAAGCTAAGACACTACTTCGAGGCATACAAAGTCCGAGTCACTTCCGACAGGGGTCTTGGGGAGTTGCTCAGGAATCTGGAGGCATCCGCTAGAATAGCAAAGTGGGCGGTGGAACTCTCAGGGTACAACATCAGCTTCGAGCCTAGAACAGCAATCAAATCACAGGTCCTGGCTGATTTCATTGTAGACTGGACAGGGCCTGCAGAGCCGCAACAGGGACATGCAAAAACGGTCTGGACAATCCACTATGATGGAGCACGGTGTCACACAGGTGTAGGCACTGCGACAATCATTACATCACCTACCGGAGTCAAATTGTCACACCCGGGTTTTGGGGTCACCAAGACTTGGGTGCAAAATAATCACCAAGTGCTAGGACCAAGTCTCACACATATGATGACTCATGGTACAGAAACGAATGTCACATCTTTACTATATAATAGGAGTTTTGTACAAAATAAATAAATAATTACATCATATGGAGACAACGATCCAGCAACCCAAAGTTGACTGGGAGACAACGGCCTAGACCTTTCACGATCACATCGCAGCATCCTCCATGCGCCTCATCCTGCGGTACCTGTCCTTGACCTGTGGGGGTGTGAGACAGAAAGGGTGAGCTCACATACGTTCATCGCTCAACAAGTTGTGGGGAATAATGTGCATGAACTCACCAAAGGTGGGAGCTCATGTGAAGTGTAAGGCTTACCAAAGGGGATGGTTAAAGCTGAACATTGCTTTTAAAGTTGGTCAAAACTGTATTAGCAGTTACTAAGTGTAATTAGATACCAACCCAAATAAGTGATAGATCAAAATTGGTAACAACACCCGCAATGCAATGCATATGAGTATATGACAAATTAAGTTTAGTTCCATAAATTACTCATGTGAGGGTCCGAGCCGCTCATGACCGTGAGCACGATTGATATACCAGTTTTACACTCTGCAGAGGTTGCACATCTTTACCCACAATCCATGTTACCCATCTGCCAAGGGGTCATGAATCCCATACACCTCTACCAAGGAGGCGAGGCAGGGTAACACTATGAGGCCTTTACAAAGTTCCACTAGCTTCAGAAAACCCGCTACAATTTCTAGGAAGCTCCAATGCGGGGATCCCTCGCCTGACCACCATCGCAGCAAAATCAACCCAAGGACCTCCCTACACTGACCACTCCCCTACTGCCCTTGCCCCTTTCGGGTAAGGTAGTCCTCCACTACCTTTCCTAATTAGTCAGCCAAGGGCGTCCCATACCACCCTTGTGGTAGCACCGTTTTCCCGGGTGGTTCTCCATGTTCCAATTAATAATATGATCTTATCATGGACAATAAATAAATAACAACATAATTAGAACATGATCATAATGAAACATTAGTTTCCCAAAACCAAGTATAGCAATAGCAAAACTACCCAATAATTCATCTGTTTGCAAGGTGGGAAATAAACAATTCTAGGGAAACCTATTAGGTCCCATCAAATTAACCTGAGCATGTCACAGTGATTAATAGCAAATATTATTAGGTAAAAAGAAGTGATCAAGGGCACAACTTGCTTGGGACTTGAGATTCTAGGTAGCAGGATGATCTTCAAATGACTCGTAATCTCGCGCTAGTCGTAGCAATACAAACAAACAGTGTATAGGCAAAATTAACATCATACCGAACATAAGCACAAACTGCATAATAATATTCTATGCACTGTAACGAAATCGTGGGCTCGAGAACCACTAAGTTAGGAGCTACGGTTTAAAAGAAATGATTTTCTAAAGATTTAGGAGTTAGTTACAAATGGAATTAAGTACATGATTTAATTTATGTTTCATAACATAATAAAGTTACCAGGGGATAAACAATATTATTATGGGACTAATGCAACTGGAATGGGTCCATTTGGAGTTAAGATGGATTTAATATGAATTAAGCAAGTTTCTAGATTTATTTTTGTACTAAAATCCATTTTCTTTATTAAACCTACCCATTTTATTAATCTTTGAGCTACAGCCACAATTTCCCAGAAGACTAGGGGGTCACATGTGAATTTCAGGACCCAACTGCGCTACTCTTTCAATACCCGGGGATGGCGGGTTGAATCACAAAAGACTTAAGGTCTCTTTTGAAAAATTCCCAGGCCGAAGGGGTACCAACACACCGTGGCCGCCCGATCACCTATCTGCGGCCATGATTAGACTTTGGGTGCAATAAAGAATCCTGTGCACTACCCGGTCGTCCGATCTAAAACCGACCGCCAGGATTATATCGTCGCGATATGTGAATCGGTATTCGGTTGCCACCATCGGATCATAGATCTGCGGTCGATAACACCCCACGTCTTGAACCAATCTCCACCATCCATCCTGATTACTAGGGTTCGGATTGCACCGCACGAAGGGGTATCATGTTTCTAATCTGAGCCCTCAATCCAGTGATCGACGACGCCCATAATCTCTTCCCTAATCCCCTTCTCCGGTGATAGCCCGGGCAGAGTTACGCTGAGGCACGGCAACGCCATTGGCGAAGCTTCGACCCAGCCACATTCTCGGTCCAACCTCGAAATCGAACAGTGATACATGATGAGGAGGCTACGACGAACATGCGGGTATGGTACTCACTGGCGTCGGAGGCGAAGACGTTCTTGCCCACGCGTCGAAGCGGACCCGCGGCGGTGGTGAGGCTCCGATGAGCAATTCACAGCGCCCCGAGCACCAATCGCGCACGACGAGGCCACGAACACTATCGTGGGTGCGTGCTGGAGCCCCCCGGCCTGCGACCAAGACCCCGCCGATGGAGCACGCGTGACGCAACGGCGGCGGATCCCCCGCGTTCTTTTCTTCAGTTCTGCGATGACACCGGGCTCTAGCTCACCGTTCTTGGGGATGAGGAGGAGGGGCACGCTACGTCCTGGCTTTATACTCGAGCGATCGCAACAACAGGCGAGGAATCCGGACGAGTTGCGGCGATTTGCGGCGAGATCTGTTACGGAGGACTCGCTCCCTAGGCATGCAACGCGAAGGAGGCGGGTCCAACACCAGGGCCCCACGTGACAGGAAGTTCACAAATGAGGGTGCGCGCGGAGGACGGCTGGCATACGGGTCCCACGCTGTCAGTGTAGGCGGCTGCTGGCTTCCCATTCTGGGACGAAAAAGAAGTGGGCCGAGGGCAGAGGAAATCGGCCCAGGCGCGGTTCTCTGTTTTTTCTTTTTCTTTTTATTTTGTTTTCAATTTCTTTCTCAATTTCAAATTTCACTTCGAGTTTAAATTTCTTGCCTTGAATTTTCATACTTCCAATTGTCTAATACCGTTCTAATTGTGAATATAAACTTCTATAATTTTTTAATAATATTCTTATTAATTCTCCTTGTATTTTCCAATTCCAGTAGCAACAATTACTATTACTATTTCTTCTCTCATCTTCTATTTTATATTTCCATTGATAATTTGAGGTTAATTTTATGTTTTCAATAAAGTATATCACAACAAAGTCATCAGCAAGAGATCAACCTCTCTTCATCTATTTATTGGTTACTTAATTTAACTTAATATTATTGTTTAAACATGAGGAGGTAGAGTCCTAATAGATTTTCAAAGGTCTTCAAAAATTCTCACAACACTATTATATATTTTTATTTCTTTATTTTATTATTTTATGAAATATAGTTTTTTCTCCTACAAATTTTAGGTCTTACACAAATACAGATACGCAGCGTGCCTCAGCTTTGCACTCGAGTCAGACAAGTGCACAAACAACATCGTCGAGTACGAAGTAGTCATCCTAGGACTTCGCAAGCTGCGAGCCCTCAGTGTTACCACATGCATCATCAAAACTGACTCGAAGGTCGTCGCAGGCCAAATTGAAAAAGACTACTCAGCCAAAGAGCCCATGCTAATGCAGTATCTTGCCGCCATCCATGTGACGGAACCTCCCAAGTCATTAGGCCCACCTACAGTTGTCCTTGTACAGCGGTCCTTAGACAACCCTGTAGATGCACCTAATCACTCGACAAGTTCGGTATCTGTATCCTTTACCTTCCCCAAGAGCGTTTCACCCGTCACGCAGATATTACAACACATCGGAGGGACGAATAAGCAGAAGCAATTACAGTAACTTAATTTACATTAAAATATAGAAAGAGTGTTATTATTACAGACCAGAGGTATATGAGTTCAGAAGTATTATTATTACAAACTCGGGAGGCAAAAACCCCTCCCGTAAAAGGTATAATGTTTTTAAAGGAGGACAGCTTCCTCGCGAGGCTTCACTCTTGAGATTCTTCTTTTGGCACCACCTTGGAGCAAAAGCAGCAAAAGTTTGCTGCTTCCTCACCTACAACAACATAGGTTTGAAACCCTGAGTACGAAGTGTACTTTCGCAAGTCTTACCCGTCAAAATAAAAGACTCCCAAGGATATGCTGGCTTGAGGGAGTCAAGGTAAGGCTTTATCAATAATCAACACTCTGTTTGCAAAAATGCTTACTAATAGTGGATCCTTAAAAATCCAGTTTTATTAGCAAGTTAAGTCATTACCTGTCACTAGAGTTCATTCTATCCTAGTTCAAGCACTTGGCCTATACTAGCCATCTTTTATCATCCCTTTAAGTTTATTGGAATGCTACATGTAAGTCAGTGACCAAGTCTTCATGTCCGAGAAGTAACGGCGATCCGAATCGATTAATACTCAGGTGAGGATCTCCAATCACACGACATATGTAGCACTTAACCCTTGCATATGTTAACTCACCACCGGGGTTCTTAAGACCAGATCGGGTTCATGCCAACCGAGAGCACATATACATCATCGTCCATCATCTTGCCACGGAGGGTACACGCTACTCTCGCCATCTCTCCACTCCCATTGCGTGTTGTCCTATTCTGGTATTAGTCTGCCCAAGGCAAAGCTTACCCATGATGAGGCATGTGACCAGTTAAAAGGTCCTCGATCATCAGGCCTACATCGAGACGGTCCTTAATCGACTCAGACGGAGACACTACACCAAGACTTTCTTCTCGTGCAAGTCATCCGCCCGGTCTCAGCTTTATCATTTCAAACCCAAAGTTTGGGACCTGTCAGAGGTACATCTTTTCCGATGTTGAACCCATCACGACCATGATGGATCGACCATCAAGTTTTATTTTTGAAAACATCCCATCCATTGTGAAGCATCACCTTTTGTTTAAAACAAACATTTGTTTTTCTAAAGCAGGACTAAGCATCAGAAAAACCTTTTAAGAAAACAGGTAATCAAGGGATGGTAAACAGATTCAAGGAAGGAAATGCAGCAATTGGTTTAACATCCAACTCCTATCACTTAATGCATCAGTCAAGTGATAAAGAGTTTAAAACAGCAAGAAGGTGGCAAATGCACTGGGGCTTGCCTTGTGTTGTAGGAGAGTCGGGTTCTGCTCCACAAATATCAAAATAAAAGTAGTTCTCGGCAGGTGGGTCTTCAGGTGGTGGTGGTGTAGCTCCTTCTTCTTCAACCCCTACTTCTTCCTCGTTCTCTATATATAACCATATATAACCATGAATGCTCATGTAATGCTTATGAAAATGCAGTAATAGAAAAGGTTTATCAAGTTGTATCTTGAATACAACTTTCCTTCACGGTACTTCAGGGATCTAGGGTTTTTGGAGTCAGTTCTTCATTTCATAGGGCAGACCCTACCTAGAAGACTAGGGTTTTAAGTTTTGGAACCAAACAATGTCCAAAACAAGTCAAACTTCACTCATGGGATCTAATTACTAAATTAGGCTCATTCTAAAAGTTTGGTGATTTTTGGAGTCTTCAATTAATTCCTAAAATTCCAAGAGACTAGGTTTTGGCTATTTTAAATACTTTATAATTCTTGGTTTGGATTAAAAATTTTGGAACCATTTTTATTAAATACTATAGAAATTTAGTAGTCCAACAAAATTGGTCTCATATTTTTAGCATTTTCCTAGAATTTTCTATGGATTTTCTAAGTCTAGCAGAAAAAGAAAAAGGGAAAGCATCAACAGTACTGGGCTCAATTCAGCCTGAGCCAGCCCAATACAGGCAGAACGCGCCCGCGCGCGCGTCCGTGCTGCTGGTTTTTCAGCGGGGACCCTGGTGATTTGAAAATCCTTTGAAGAGTCTGCAGTACTGTTTCTTGTGTCACTGACAATTACGAATAGACCCCTCCCCTTTATATTCTTTACAACCCGCGATCCTCGACGGTGAACAGCGACAGGTCAAGCTCCGGTGAGCTCGTACTGGCCGGAATAGGCAACGGCTAATCCTTCCCTTTGCTTGACACCAAATTCAACCCTAAACGACCATTTCCCCTCACTTAATTGCAAGGTTCAAGCTCTTAATCACACTGCCCACGGTGACAGCGCGAGCAACGGAAAAACCGAGATGTTCCTGGTGATCCTACGGGTTCTAACTCAATTGGATGGGTCAGGGAGTATCAAGAGCATATCAGAGTACTGAAACAAGGGAATGGAGGGCATGAACGGACCTGTAGCGCGCTGGCCACGGCGAGCTCACACAGTACGATGTTCTAGACCGATTTGGGGGAAGTCTCAAATTGGGGAGTTGTAGGGGATGATTGGAGGTGAGAGCTGGTTCACTGGATGCACAACTACCTAGCGGAGCTGATGGCACGCTCATTCATGAGTGGTGGTGGCTAATTTGGAGAAGACGCGCGGCGGCCGGAGAGGGGGAAGATTACTGGCGCAAAGGATCCGTGGCGTTCACCGGTGCAATGGCTCAAAGGTTGTACTCTTAAGTGTGCCATGGTTACTACCGCACAGTAACAAGCCACGACGTGTGTGGCAGAACTGCCCGAATTATTCCAACTTAAGTGCCTAAGTCCCGCCTTAGAGGCTAGACCACACTTAAATAGTAATAAAACGTCAGTCCCTCGGATCTAGTCCGACAAGGCCACTAACAGGATCAAGTACCACATACTCACTCGAAGGTGAGGCACAGAGCAAATACAATAAAGCATAAAACCATAAATTAAAAAGGTGCTTAAGGTTATTACAACATCATCAGAGTTTTGCAAAAGTAGTAATCATTATTCTGGATGCAGCAAAAAATTAACTAACGGTAAATAAAAGGGAGGATGGGGAAGCCTGGCCCATCACTCCTCATGCTCCTCTCCTGCTGAGGTAGAGTCCCACTCGACTGTCCAACCCGGTGGTAAGGTAGACGGCCAAGTCACTCCGGCAACCATATCCTCTAGAGAACATGTAAAATATTATGCCACAAGCAAGGCTGAGTATACTAATACTCAGCTAGACTTACCCGGTGTGAGGAGTCTACTCCTCTACCTCTAGACATGCAGCTGTTTAGCTGAGGGGTTTGGTTTGCCAAAAGCACTAGCTGAGTCTTAAATCAAGTTTCAGCTTTTCAAGTTTTAGTATGATCCTTTTAGACTAGATGTGTACCTAGCTAATCATACATAGTATCAAACATTTTTAACAATCAACATCTTTTGCCAATCAACTCATTTCCACTTATTACTCAATGCAGTACAATGGATCAAGCAGTCTCATTAGCTGCGAGAAGCAGACGATTCAAATCAAGTTTTAACCTTGCAAGGTAAACCTAAACACATGACATGGCGAGGCACTCCGTCCCCACACACATCGGCCGTCCCCATCGATTCCCCGTCAACAGAACAGGGCTCACCGCCTTGGCGTATAATGCCTCACTGATCCCGACTGCCTTCGTGTAGTGACCGCACTTGTACCCACCATAACCGGAATGGGAGACCATGTCTCAGGTCGCGTGAGGGATAAGGTCTGCGGGCAGGTTCGCTCCGGTACTAGGCTTACCGATTTACCATCTTTCTCGGCATGTGCTTAGTACGTTCAAACGCTTGACACAGGTATCCGCACGTTAATCCTTATTCCAATTTCTCATCTTGTAGACAACGCATCCCCATGGATCGTTGTCCACAGACCATCATCATTCCGATATAAAAATGGATACAAACAATTCTGACCTCGCACGAGTGCTAGAAAAATCACTCGACTTCTACCGAGATCCCTAATTTAGCAAAGCAGCTACTCGACCTAGCATACTAGTATCCATCTCAAAAGGAAATCCTGAGTTCATGCAACTAGGGTTTTCAGACAACTCCTACACTTAGTGCACATTACAAACCTACAATCATTAAGTGCAGTAAAGTAGCATATATACTGGTTATGCATAAAACCGGGGCTTGCCTTCAAAAGCTGGGGCAGGCAGATCCTCATTGGCAGGTTCTGGTGCTGGCTCCTGTACTACCTCCTGAGCAACTCCTTGCTCCGGAATAAGGACGTACTCTCCGTCAGCGAGATTACAATCTATCGAATGCAATGAATAAGATACATACATATTAATGATATGACAATTTAGTAAATACTATGTATGGTGAAACAATATTAAAACAGTGGGTACACTAGGGTTTCTCTATCGGATGGTGCTCTTAGTGTTTTATACTCACCTATTGTAGGCCTTGAGTGAAATTAAGAACTTAATTCTTTCCTTCATGTTGTATTGGAAACTTAGGGAGATCTAGTTTTATAATATTAATTCCTTTCCTAATTCCCTTTTTATGGTCTATTTATGCTTTTAAAGTGAGTTTGAATTACCATAGTGATTTAGAATTTTCCAAAAATGTTGCAAAAATTACAGTGGGTAAACATTGGTCTCTGTAGTTTGTTCTACAAATTTGAGGTTAGAATTAATTAAGGTAAACCTTGGGCAAAAATAACAAAAGTGAGGTTAGGTGGTCACTTTGTACTATAGCTTTGATTTAGGTGAGAGTTCTGTACTAAATTTTATTTTTGCCAATACCTATGGGTGATAATAGGTCTCTGTGCCAAAAATCACAAAAAGTGACCCACTGGTTATTTAATTGTGATTTTCTAAAGTTTAATGTAAAAGAGGCACTTATAACTAACTTGTTGTTTGAAAAATATCAAACAACAGAACTTATATTTTCCCAAATTCATACTAACATATTAGTAGTTATCCCAAGGATTGGGGTGGTTTCTCCTCATGATTATTTTTCTAGGACTTTTCTAAGTTCTCATTATTTTTATGAAATACAATGTGGTGCATTTCTTTTGTACTAACAGAGGGTTCGACAAAATTTTCTTATGAACTATGTTACTTAAGCAAGCTAGGAAAAATGTGGTTGCCCTCTGGTTCTTATTTTAAATTTCCTTTTTCATTTTTTAAGGTTTGGACCAAAACAAGTTTTAATGGTTAATCCTTCCTTGACCTAGTATACTGAAGAGTTTAACATTTTTAAACACGGTAGTTAGTAGTTAAGTATGTCTCTAATTTTTCTTACCCTCAATCCAAAAGTATTTTTATTTTTCCTCTATTTATTTAGTTTTGGGCAGTATACTTATTTAAATTAAAACTCTAAAAGTATTGCAGGAATCAGGGTGCTTATTATTTTTCCTAAATAGTTCATAATATTTAGGACCTAGCAAAATTGGTTTGACCAAATTTGGTTGTATAAAATTTGAGTTATGAATTTTGCAAGTTCTGTACTCATTTAAAAGAATAAATCTTAAAGGTTTAAGGAAAACAGGTTTGCACTGAGGCCCCTGGGTTTTTTCTGTTACTAAACCATTTAAACTGTGCCCCTGCGGAACTATTTCCCTGAGTCACTGACCTTGCAGAAATCCCCCTGGCTTTTCTTTCTTTTAACCCGGGCTCCTTCTCCACCGTAACAGTGATCGCAGAGGGGAAAAAGGGTGGCACGGCTTACCGGCGGCGAGGGAGGTCTGGTGAAGGGCTAGGTGAGGTCCGGGAGGTCATGACGGTCATGTCAAGGTGTGGGTCGCCGACGGTTATGGCTGGAATAGGGCTGGCCGCGTGTGCAGGCGGTCGGGCTCGTCGACGGCGTGTGTTCCGACCTGCTCACGGCGGTAGGGTTCAATCAAATGGCACGGGGAGCTTCGCTGTGACGGAACCTCCCAAGTCATTAGGCCCACCTACAGTTGTCCTTGTCCAACGGACCTCGGACAACCCTGCAGGTGTTCCTGAATCACTTGACAAGTTTGGTGTCTGCTTTTCTTACCTTCACCAAGAGCATTTCGCCCATCACGCAGACATTACAAGCATCGAAGATACGAAAATGCGGAAGCGATTACATAAACTTACCTTTATCTAAAAGTAAGATAGAGTTATAATATTACAGACCAGGATATAATTAAACGAGTGTAGAGTATTATTATTACAGAACCAAGGGAGGCAAAAACCCCTCCCGATAAGTTTCAAACAAAAGTTTTATGGAGGATCCTTTCCTCCCTCAGCTTCACTCCTGGTGTTCTTCCTTTGGTACCACCTTAGAATAGAAACAACAAAAGTTTGTCGCTTCTTCACCTAAAAACAACAGGGAATAAAACCCTGAGTATGGAATTACTCAGCAAGTCTTACCCGACTAAAGAAAAGACTCTCAAGGGTATGCTGGCTTGAGGGAGTCAAGGTAAGGCTTAACAATAATCAAAGACTCTGTTTGCAGAAATGCTTACTAAAAGTGGATCCTTAAAATCCAATTTTACTTGTCAGGTTATGTTAGATTACCTGTATCTAGAGTTCTTTCTACCCTAGTTCAAACACTTAACCTGCACTAGCCAATTTCTTAACAACCCTTAATCTTTACTGGAGTTCTACGTATAGGGCAGTGACCAAGTCTCCATAACCGCGAAGGTATGGCGATCCGAATCGATTATACACAGCTGAGGATCTCCAATCACACGACATATGTAGCACTTAACCCTTGCATATGTCAACCCGCCACCAGGGTTCTTAAGACCAGATCAGGTTCACGCCAACCGAGAGCACAGATACACCACCGTCGAGCCTCTTGCCACGGAGGGTACACGCTACTCTCGCCATCTCTCCACTCCCATTGCATGGTATCTTATTCTAGCCTTAGTCTGCCTGAGGCAAAGCTTACCCATGACGAGGCATGTGACCAGTTAAAGGGTCCTTGGTCAGCAAGCCGACATCGACACGGTCCTTAATCGACTCAGACGGAGACACTACACCGAGACTCTCTTCTCGTGCAAGTCACCCGCCCGGTCTCGACTTAATTATTTCAAACCCCGAAGTTTGGTACCTGGCAGAGGTACATCTTTTCCGATGTTGAACCCATCATGGCCATGATGGATCCACCATCAAGTTTTATTTTCAAAAACATCCCTTCCACTTTGCAACATCACCTTTTGTAAAAACAAAACATTTTGTTTTGCTAAAGCAAGACTAAGCATTGGAAAAACTTTTTGTAAAACAGGGATTCAAAGGAAGGTAATCAAATTCAAGGAAGGAAATGCAAGAATTGTTTTAGCAATCAACTCATATCACCTAATGCATCAAGCAAGTGAGAAAGATTTTAAACGAGTCAAGGATGTGGCAAATGCACCGGGGCTTGCCTTGGTTTATAGGTGATTCAGGCTCAGTTCCACAGATGTCAAAATAAAAACAACTGTCGGCCTGATGTTCCTGAGGTGGTGGTGGTGAAGTCTTCTCTCCTTCTACTTCAACTTCTTCTTCGTTTTCTAAAGATAACCATACATAATAATGAATGCCCATGTAATGTTCATGAGAATGCAAAGATAATAAGAGTTTATTACGAGGTATGCACAAATTTACATAAATTTCTTTACAATCATATTACAAAATTTTCTCTAGAGTCTTCTGCAGCAAAGTCCTTCGGAACATTTGTCAAGGTTTCAGCTCGTCATTCTTTAGCCTCATCATCCTGTACATATTAAAACAAAATGAGAAAAGTGCAGAGTTCAAGGAGAAGGTAAAAGTAACAAGTATAAGTTTCTCACTGGCTTAAGGTGGCTTCGAGCTTCGTCACCAGCCATTTTTTGCCCACCGTTTATCCAAATTTGAGTCATAAACCTGTTCCCTATGCTTCGAGCTAGGCTGGGGATGTCAATCAAATCTGCTGGTGACAAACTGAAGTTTGGCTTATTAACAATTTTCCCGTGCGTGCAGCCACTCTTCAGGAAAGCAGTAGCTGTGCCCCGAGAAGCTAACAGGGCGCAGAAATCGGCATGCCCAGCGATAACTTCGTCAAGCGCATCAACTTCGCCCTTAATATATTCAAAGGTGCTTGGCAGGTTTTCAACTGAAGGTGCAAACTTATCAAAGCTGGCTCCAACTGAGTGAAAGACATCCTTCAGCCGTTGCACGCATCGGTTGCCGAAGTCTAAACATTTATCCTGAAGCTCCTTCAGTGATTTCTGCAAATTTGAACTCTTCTCAATTTCGGTTTTGAGATTTGTTTCAAGATTCTTCTTTTCTTGCTCAGATTTTTCTGATTTTTTGAGTAATTCGTTGTTTAATCTATCAATTTCGGCTTGAGCTTCTAACAGCGAACCCTCCATAGAGTGGATGACGAAGTCTTTTTTCTCCAAAGCTGCTTCGTGTTCTTTGACTTTATTTTCTAGATCTTGAATGACGAAGTCCTTTTTCTCCAAAGCAGAGTCATGATCTTTGACTTTATTTTCTAGATTTTTAATTGTAGCTTCGTTTTTCTCGTCTTCGAGATCTTGTTGCATCCTCAGCACTTTACTTAGTAAGATACTCTGCCAAAACAACTTTTGTTAGAAAGCATCTTAATTAAAACAATAAAAAGTTAAGAGTTTTACCTTAAAATTAGCATAGAACAGGCTACCGGCGATATGCTGTCGCCGGTACCTGCAGAGGTCCGCCTCAATCTTCGGCAGGCCAACATTCTTCGAGAAAGTCCTGACGACCTTCGCCTCGATTCAATTCCGAAGGCACCTTAATTTCCCTTCATTGACTCCGCCAAACAGCAAAGCCCCTGGTTTGTACCCACAGGATACAACATATTTCTTCAGTTCTTCTTTTTCAGTTTCTGATAACTCTTGCCCTAGAATATCTTGAAAATTGAAGTTTTCCTCTTCCAAAGTATCTTCAATTTGCTCTTTTCCTTTCTCAATTGTTGTGTCCACCGCGGCCGCAGCAGCTTCTTCCTCAGCCATTTTCAGAAGCATGTTATCAATATCACCAAGTGTGGTTTCTAGATCAGAACCTTCGGCAGTTTCGGCTTCGGCACCTTCGGCTTCGGTGGTTGCACCTTCGGCAGCACTGGTGTTTTCAGCGGCACCAGCGCCTTCAGTAATTGGTATTTTTGACGTTGATGCCGGCGGCGGTGTCTGATGAATAACATCGGCCACTTGGATAATCCTCCGTTTTTTCAGCTTAGGAGGATTTTCCGTTGTCGAAGGCTCCTTTTCCTTATGAAAAAGCTTCGTCAGTTCTGGTGCCAGCGGACTTAGCTTGATAGGCAAAGGTTCAGTCATTACCTTTAGAATTTCTTCCACATCAGCAGAAGAAGGCGTCGCAGGAGCTTCTCCCTCTTGGCCTGACGTTTTTGGTTTCGGGGCCGTAGCCTTCCTTTTCTTTGAAGTAGCTATCTTCGGCTCAGGGCTTGGTTTTCTTTTCTCAAATATTTCTTTGTCCTTTTTAGCCAATTTGGTAACTTCTTTGTTGAGGACGCTGGCAACTCTTTTTCTTTTCTAGCCTTCAGCCCCTCTGCCCAACTGCTCATAGTCAGGATAATCAAAATTCAAGGCATCCAGCACCCGATTCATTCTTTGCTTCGGACGAGTACCGAAAGCCGCAGTCATTAATTGATCTTCTTTCTTAGAATAGTTACCAAGGATCTCGTTACACATAACCTCAATTGTATCCAACCACTCTTGGCAGGGTGCTTTAAAATATTTTTTAAACTTGTAATAATAAGGTAGCCGAACAAGCTCTTTCTTCTTCTTCTCCCCTTTCAGCTTCGGCATGTCCCATTCCTTCAAAGTTGGGAATACTCTGGAGGCTAAGAATTCTTGGACCAGATCCCTGGTACCAATGTGCTCTGCAACAACCCGCAATTCGCCCAGCTCAATCTGGCATGGACTATCTGGATCCATGACGCATTGAGGCCTAGTTGCTCCGAAGGTTAAACTCAAAGGGCTCTAAACTAGCTTCTCCTTCTTCTCATCTACTTTGACATAAAACCATTCACTCTTCTAGCCAGCTAGCCATTTTGTAAGATAACTGATGACTGGATACTTGGCATCTTTCCGATATGCAAAATTGTAGCAGCCGAAATTATCATGCAGCCCGTCTTCTCTAGCTTTTGTCTGGTAATGAAGCTCGTGTGCCCGGCAAAAACCTTCGGCAAGTGGCTCTGCCTCCTGGCTTCGGAGTGCCTAGATGTAAACACTAAGCCTAACAATGGCGTTAGGAGTTAACTGATGAAGGTGAATCCCAAATCTCTCTAAAACATCTGCAATCATCCCATGAAGGGGAAATCTTAACCCCGCTTTGAAGAAGCTCTTAAAAACCACTACCTCATCTTTTTCAGGCTTCGGGGTAATCTCTTCTCCCCCGAAGCGAATCAGCTCCTTTTTGTCTTCACTGAAATAGCCTAACTTCAGTAACTTAGCCATGTCACCCTCAGTAATAGTAGACTTCCCAAACTCTAAGTGGCTGGGTTTAGATGGCGTAGCACCGTACTCATCTTCAAATTCATCTCCTTCAACGTCAGCTTCTTTCGCCTCGGCAGCAGGTGTATCCTCTGATGTTGCCAGCCCAGATCGCCTCATTGCTTCGGAAATTGGAACAGTTTCAGTGGCTTCGGTCTCATCTACCTCACGTTCAACCCTGGCAGTGGAGCGCACTCTAGCCATTTAATTATGAACTTCTAGAAGTTTTTTGAAATTAATGACCTTTTTTCCCGAAGCTCTTCTTGTGACGAAGCAGAATCCGGAGTGGTGCTTCGTTTGAGTGCAAGGGTCAAGCTTCGGCTATGGTTAAATTTTTGGCAGCAAAACACTGCAATTGCAATGAATGCTGTGATAACTTCACACCTACTCGTCTGTTTATATAGTGCTACAGGTAAGAAGGTGAATCGTCAAGTCGCCTACATCGGACGAACAGTCACTCGTACCCACGGAACGGTGGGCCACAAAACCCGAGAAGGTGAATCTGCATGGTGGGACCACTCTGTGCTCCGAAATTTTATCGTTTTCCGGCAACGAGCTCAGGGAAGGTGTTTTTCGGACCTTTGGCTTCCCGAAGCCTAAGAGATTTTTTCATGGATCAAGCTCGTTACGAAAAACGATCTAGCACCATGAAGGGGCTACTGTTGGGGCCATACTTCGTCGCCGAAGGTCCTGCAGGAAGACACACCTTCAGCAAATCCGTTTAAACGAAGTGTCGAAGTTACCACCCATGAAGCTTCGGTACTATAACGCATCTGAAGACAAAGGTCCGAACCGACTTAAAGATGAAATGACTTCTTAGTCCATAAGGGTCTGAGTCATAATTGTAATCTTTTGTAAGGGGCATGATTGTAATTTCTCACAGGCTGTGTCCTGTGCCTATAAATAGATGAACAGTACTCCTTTACTGTTCATGCGCTCTTGTAATCACGAGCACATCATGCTTGAATTATCACTTCCCGCCAAGGCCAAGGTATAAACATATTCAAACATCATGTTTTGGTACTTAGATATTCATATAATAAAATATGTGAATTCATTTCATATTTTATATTTCATTTCCCATTGTTTATTATTTTATAAATATGATTACGAAGATGAGATCTTCGTAAATGCTTTATTCTTGACCTTCGTCCGAAGCTCATTAAATCCTTAGGGAGATAATGCTTCAGCGGACGAAGGGCATTTATATTTAACATTTTTGTGTTGCCTTGTTCTTAATTCAAAGCATTTGAGAACAAGTCCCCAACACAGTGCTTTGTGAAGTTCTTCCCAAAATTTAGACACGAATTGCGGTCCACGATCCGACACTATCGTCTTTGGAACACCATGCAGACTGAGAACACGGGCAATGTATAATTCTGCATATGTGGCCACTGTATACTTTACCCTGACAGGAAGGAAATGGGCAATCTTTGTAAGTCGATCGACAATAACCCAGATGGAATCATAACCTTTTGCTGTTCTGGGCAATCCCACGATAAAGTCCATACTAATATCTTCCCATTTCCATGTTGGGACAGGTAAATATTGTAATGGACCAGCAGTCTTCATATGTATGGCTTTGACGCGTCTACAAGTGTCACATCTAGCCACATAGCATGCAATTTCAATTTTCATCTTCGTCCACCAATAATGTTGTTTTAGGTCTTGATACATCTTAGTGCTTCTGAGATGAATAGAATAGCGACTAAGATGTGCTTCATCTAGAATTTGCTGGCGGACTTCTTCATTCTTTGGCATAACTATGCGGTTGTTGAACCATACGACACCTTGATCGTCTTTCCTAAAGCACTTGGCTTTTTCGGCTTCTATCTTCTCATGGATGTGCTTCATACCCTCATCATCCTTTTGTGCGTCAATTATCCTTTGCAAGATGACTGACTCCAGCTTCAAATGATTTGAAGTTCCATGCTGAGTCATTCCCAGATTTAGATTCTCCATCTCCTGGCACAATGTAATGCCAGAAGTCCTCATAGTTAAACAATGGCAGGAGGCCTTGCGACTGAGTGCATCTGCCACTACATTTGCTTTGCCTGGATGATAATGGATCTCCAGTTCATAATCTTTAATAAGCTCGAGCCATCGTCTTTGTCTCATATTGAGCTCAGACTGGGTAAAGATGTACTTCAAACTTTTATGGTCTGTATAAATGTGACAGACATTTCCTAGTAGATAATGACGCCATATCTTCAGAGCATGAACCACTGCAGCTAGCTCCAGGTCATGAGTGGGATAATGCTCCTCATGCCGGCGTAACTGCCTTGAAGCATACGCTATTACTCGGCCTTCTTGCATTAATACACAGACGAGACCACTGCCTGATGCGTCACAATACACATCAAAAGGCTTTTCAATATCCGGTTGAGCCAATACCGGAGCAGTGGTTAATAATACCTTCAACTTCTCAAAGGCTTCATTACATTCTGAAGACCAATTGAATTTAGTATCATTCTTCAATAGGCTTGTGATTGGTTTCACAAGCTTAGAAAAATCCGGTATAAATCGGCGGTAATAGCCAGCTAGTCCCAGGAAACTTCGGACTTGATGAACAGTGGTTGGGGGTTTCCACTCCAAAATATCCTTGACTTTGTTGGGATCTACCGCAGTCCACTTGGCAGATAACACATGTCCCAAGAATTGGATTTCTTCCAGCCAGAACGTGCATTTATTGAACTTAGCATATAATTAATGTTCCCTTAAACGCGTCAATACGGTCCGTAAATGTTGAGCATGCTCCTCTTCATTCTTGGAATATATTAAAATATCATCTATGAAGACCACCACAAATTTGTCCAACTCGAGCATGAATACCGAGTTCATCAGATAAGTGAAGTGGGCAGGAGCATTCGTGAGTCCGAAAGACATTACCAAGTATTCAAATAAACCATACTGCGTAGTGAATGCGGTTTTGGGTATATCCTCGGGCCTGATACGGATCTGATGATAGCCCGACTTGAGATCAATTTTAGAGAATACCCTCGCTCCAGTAAGTTGATCAAACAAAATATCAATCCGAGGAAGAGGATACTTATTCTTGATAGTGACCTCATTAAGGAGTCGATAGTCCACGCACATCCGTAATGTTTGATCCTTCTTCTTAACGAAGATGGCTGGACAACCCCATGGTGACGAGCTTGGCTGGATGAATCCTTTTTCAAGTAGATCTTGCAATTGAATCTTAAGTTCTGCCAGCTCGTTTGGAGGCATTTGGTACGATCTTCTAGAAATGGGAGCCGTACCGGGCTTCAACTCAATTACAAACTCTACATCTCTTTCTGGTGGCAATCCAGGCAAATCTTCTGGAAAGACATCTGGGAATTCACATACTACCAGAATATCTTTGATCTCCGGTATAATGGCTTCATATATTCTGCCAATTGGTCTAGCTGGAATAGCTATGGGGATAGACAAAAGAATCTCCTCTTGGTTATGACTCAACCTGATGGTTCTCTGTTCAGTGTTGAGAATTGCTTTATGTTGTGCTAACTAATTCATGCCCAAGATTACATCTATGTCTTGGCCTTTCAGAACAATCATATTAGTAGGAAAGTCCCGTCCAGCCAATGTTACGGGCACTTGGTAAGCCACTTCTTTGGTAAATATTTGTCCCCTAGGCGAATGTATTTTAAACCCTTCCCTTGATTCAGTATATGAAATGCAGTGTTTCTCCACGAACTTTTTGCTTATGAAAGTATGTGATGCCCCTGAATCATAGAGAATAAGTGTAGGGTGATTGGCTACGACGAACGTACCCATCATCACCGGTTCGCCTTCTGGTGTGGTAGCCACTTGAGTGTAATAAACTCGTCCTGTTTTCTTTGTATTCTGGCTCGTAGTATTGTTGCCTACATTTCCCTTGGAGCATCCAGAACTCTGTTGATTATTTGCTTGATTTTGCCTTGGGTACAGACAGTCCTTAATGAAATGTCCGGACTTCCTGCAGTTGAAGCAGCCGGTAGATGAGCTTGGAAGAGCAGGGAAACGAGTGCCAGGGGCACCCGACTGATTTGTAGCAGTGGGGGCAGTGGTAGGACGGATAAACACTGGTTGCTTGAATGTGAAGGAGGGTGGGCGTGATGAAGAACGACCCTGATTAAAAGGCCGAATAACTAACCGTTGCCTTTTCTCGGGGCCCTGATTAGGCCTGTTGCCTCCATTCCCCTTGGATTTTCTGGAACTTGCATATTTAGCTGCAACTGCCAGCGCTGTGCTGACAGCCCTTCCGTATGTGAGGTCGATGCAGGTAGCCATTTTTCTTTGCATCCGATCATTTAAACCCCTCATGAAGCAGTTCTTCTTCTTTATGTCGGTGTTAACTTGGTCAATTGCATACTGAGATAAGTGATTAAATTTATTGAGATACTGGGTGACAGTATCTCCGCCTTGCTTCAATTTCATGAATTCCTCCTGTTTCATGTGGAGGACTCCTTCAGGTATGTAATGTTCACGGAAGGCCAACTTGAATTCATCCCATGTAATATGATGATTGGCCGGCTGAACGGCCACATAGTTTCCCCACCACGTGCTGGTAGGGCCACACAATTGCTGAGCTACGAACAGGGGCTTCTGAGTTTCGGAACACCGAAGAAGTCCAAATTTTTGTTCAATGACGCGGATCCATTCATCTGCCTCTAGAGGGTCTTCTTCCTTGACGAACAACGGAGGGCACATCTCGGAGAAGTCCAGATAAGATGTCTCACGGGGGCCTTGTGGATAGGCCCGCCCGCCTTGTTGTTGAAGTTGTTGACCTGCCATCTCCCGCAGGAAGCGGATATTGTCTGCTATAGCGTTTACCAAGGCGGCGATGGCCTCGGCAAGTGTCGGGGGTACTGGAGGTGGATTCAGGGTCGCTTCCCTCCCACAGGAGGTACCAGCCCCATCCTGAGCGTGAGTCCTGGAAGGCATCTGAGGCAAAGAACATTTGGAGCAATATGATATGTCATACACACCATCCATTTCACATTACTTAAAAAGATAATGTTACAGACTCGTACTTTACAATAGGATTACACCCCCTATTACACAAGAGTACTACTTCTATACTATATTATTCATGTTTCCTGTCACTCTTAGTAGCCTCACTGTCGAGCGTAGGAGACCACTCATCGACCAACTTCATAGAGGGAGGGGGCCTAAAAAGGTCCAATTCACCACCAAAAGCTTCTCCCGCTACATGAGAAGGTTCGGCTTCTGTCCCGACAGGATCCGCAGGTACACTGGGGTATAGTTGTGAGTACAATACATGAACTTCTTCATGTAGAGTATTACAATAAGCCTGCAAGTTATCAATAGCTGAGCTAAGCTCTTCTACTCGGGCTCGAGCTTTTGCCTCCTTAGCCCAGGCAAGCGAACGAGAGTGAACCGCCCAGTCGAGCGCTAGATCTCGATCCGCGAGCTGATCTTGCAGGCGGCGGATGTCGCTTCTCAATTCATTGATCCTCTCGCCATCCGCGACCCATATGTTATTCCTGTGATGGAGTTCTATTTGAAGCTGATTGACTTGTGCTTCCAGATCTCCAATCGGATCGTTGCTCCCACTACTGCTGTCGTCATGTCTCGGGGCAAGTTGGTGATGAGGTACACCGATCGGCCCGGTCGACTTGCGTGCAGTCTTCCTTGTACGTGGCAGCATCTTTCTAAAGGGGAAATCTTATTAGCATAGTTCTTAGCATGATGCATGTGTAATTACAGAATCAACCTTAGTTGACTCAACCTTCTATACATTGCACTCCTTCTATCTGGTCTTTCACATAAACTCTTCAGAGATACTTAGGTAAGGCAGGAAGAAATTTTCTAAATGAGTCTTAGAAAATTCTTTTGAACATGACTCATAATATCTGCAGAGATGGCCTTCACTCCGATACCAGCTGTGACGGAACCTCCTAAGTCATTAGGCTCACCTACAGTTGTCCTTGTCCAACGGACCTCGGACAACCCTGCAGGTGTTCCTGAATCACTTGACAAGTTTGGTATCTGCTTTTCTTACCTTTCCCAAGAGTGTTTCACCCGTCACACAGACATTACAAGCATCGGAGATACGAAAATGCGGAAGCGATTACATAAACTTACCTTTATTTAAAAGTAAGATAGAGCTATAATATTACAGACCAGGATATAATTAAACGAGTGCGGAGTATTATTATTACAGAACCAAGGGAGGCAAAAACCCCTCCCGATAAGTTTCAAACAAAAGTTTTATGGAGGATCCTTTCCTCCCGCAGCTTCACTCCTGGTGTTCTTCCTTTGGTACCACCTTAGAACAGAAACAACAAAAGTTTGTCGCTTCTTCACCTAAAAACAACAGGGAATAAAACCCTGAGTATGGAATTACTCAGCAAGTCTTACCCGACTAAAGAAAAGACTCTCAAGGGTATGCTAGCTTGAGGGAGTCAAGGTAAGGCTTAACAATAATCAAAGACTCTGTTTGCAGAAATGCTTACTAAAAGTGGATCCTTAAAAATCCAATTTTACTTGTCAGGTTAAGTTAGATTACCTGTATCTAGAGTTCTTTCTACCCTAGTTCAAACACTTAACCTGCACTAGCCAATTTCTTAACAACCCTTAATCTTTACTGGAGTTCTACGTATAGGGTAGTGACCAAGTCTTCATAACCGCGAAGGTACGGCGATCCGAATCGATTATACTCAGCTGAGGATCTCCAATCACACGACATATGTAGCACTTAACCCTTGCATATGTCAACCCGCCATCGGGATTCTTAAGACCAGATCAGGTTCACGCCAACTGAGAGCACAGATACACCACCGTCCAGCCTCTTGCCACGGAGGGTACACGCTACTCTCGCCATCTCTCCACTCCCATTGTGTGGTATCTTATTCTGGCCTTAGTCTGCCCGAGGCAAAGCTTACCCATGACGAGGCATGTGACCAGTTAAAGGGTCCTCGGTCAGCAAGCCTATATCGACACGGTCCTTAATCGATTCAGACGGAGACACTACACCAAGACTCTCTTCTCGTGCAAGTCACCCGCCCGGTCTCAGCTTAATTATTTCAAACCCCGAAGTTTGGTACCTGGCAGAGGTACATCTTTTCCGATGTTGAACCCATCATGGCCATGATGGATCCACCATCAAGTTTTATTTTCAAAAACATCCCTTCCACTTTGCATCATCATCTTTTGTAAAAACAAAACATTTTGTTTTGCTAAAGCAAGACTAAGCATATGAAAAACTTTTTGTAAAACAGGGATTGAAAGGAAGGTAATCAAATTCAAGGAAGGAAATGCAGGAATTGTTTTAGCAATCAACTCCTATCACCTAATGTATCAAGCAAGTGAGAAAGATTTTAAAAGAGTCAAGGAGGTGGCAAATGCACCGGGGCTTGCCATGGTTTACAGTTGATTCAGGCTCAGTTCCACAGATGTCAAAATAAAAATAGCTGTCGGCCTGATGTTCCTGAGGTGGTGGTGGTGAAGTCTTCTCTCCTTCTACTTCAACTTCTTCTTCGTTTTCTAAAGATAACAATACATAATAATGAATGCCCATGTAATGTTCATGAGAATGCAAAGATAATAAGAGTTTATTATCTAAGGTATTGAATACAATTTTCCTTCACGGTTCTCTGAGAAACTAGGGTTTCTGGAGTCAGTAAAGGAATTCAAAGGGCAGGGGTAGGGTTTTGGGTTCTAGTTATCAAACAAGGTCCAAATCAAATTGAACTCTACCCAAGGCTTCTAAATAATGTTTTGGGCTCATATAAAAAAATTTGGGGATTTTTGGAATTATTATTGATTTTCTAAAAATCCAGGAACAATGTTTTAGGCTATTTTAAATGCTCCAAAATTCCCCATTTGATCTAAAAATCATGAATCTATTTTTATTAAATACTATGGAAAATTAGGAATCTAAGAAAATTGGTTTGACATTTTTAGGATTTTTCTACAATTTTCTACAGATTTCCAAAGTTTCAATTAAAAAGAAAAAGGAAAAGCTGAAACAGAACTGGGCCGAAAGCAGCCCGAGCGGCCTAGCCTGCATAGGAAAGCGCGCGCGCCCGTGCCCGCGTTGATGAATTTTCGAAAAAGCCCTCAACGATTCATTATTCCATTAAGAATCCTGGCTACTGTTTTCTTTGTCGCTAACCTTTTCACTTAAGCCCTCCACCTTTCTTTTGTTTACACGCCGAGATCCTCGACGGCGCACCGCACAGGGAGCCGAGCTCCGGCGAGCTGGACTGGCCGGAGGGAGCCAGGACCGGTGCTCCCGAGTAGTGGACACCGAATCGGACCCTTCCCGAGCATTTTCCCCAACCTAATTTCACTAGTGACTACTTGGTTTGCTCTGGCCGCAGTGACCGAGGATTTTGCGGATGGATGAATGTGTTCCCGGTGATTAAGGAGGACTTAGTTCAATTGGGTCGATTGAGGAGCATCAGGGGAGCACACTAATGCTGAAACAAAGTAGCAGAGGGCATGAATAAACCTAGAAGTGGCTGACCACGACGAGGTGTTCTTCGCGGTATGTTTGAACCGATTTGGGGGAAGTTAGAAATTCATGAGTTCTGGCGAACGATTGAGGGTGGGAACAGGTGCTTTGGTTTCGTGATTATATAGTGCAGCTAACCCGGCCCTCAGTTTATAGAGCGTAACAACGGTGACGCTCAATTTGGCCGAGAAGTGCTAGCGGCCGGAGAGGGGGAGAGTTACTGGCGCAACAAATTCGTGTCCTACACCGTGGCAGTCACTCCGGTGATCAACGGAGAGCGAGAGCAGGTCACAGCGTTGCGGTGGAAATGCCTAAACACGTGGCACAAGGCCGGAAGGCGGCGGTCACCGGCGTGCTTATCGGGTTCCACCGTGGTGAGCTTTGTACGGTGGTCGGAATACTTTACTAGTCGGGCTTATCCACGGCGGCGTGCTCCGAGCGTTTATCTGGTCATCCCGAGTACGAATTGAGACGGCGGCGGCACGAATCGTGGCGGCGATCGTCGGCGGTGAACTGAACTGAGCTGGCAGCCTAATCCATTTCAGAGCACTGTACCATGGCAAATCCCATTCAGATGAACTGATAGCCCGATTTGCAGAGCTATTTACTCCCAATTTTGTGTAATAACATGATCGACACTCTTTAGCAAAGTTATAGTCCTAAGATTCAGCTACAATATTGTTATAGCAACCCTAAGCAAATTTTTACTCGATCATGCCCGAATTCATGCCCAAAGTCACTGCAGTTGCACTGTCAGTCTAAAATTCAGACTTCAACAGCCTAACAGCCTGACTTTAGGTTTAATTATCTCCAAATTCTTCATAACAACCTTGCTTACTCTCTTAAGCAAAGTTATTCTACTTTGATAGATCTACAAATTTGGTGTGGTTACCTAGGGCAAAAACCTTAAAATTGGGAAGTTACAAAGCTCCAAAGTTGAGCCAAAACACTGATTTTCAGACTTAGTTTTTATAGGGTTTAAGTAGTGCTTTTTGCAAATAAGCCCAAAACTTAGGGTTTAACTTGCAAATTCACATATTTGTAAACCATATGACTTAGGACACCTTATTTTACTAGTTTTTGCACTTTAGTCCAAAAATGGACTAATTTTGCACTTAACCCCTTAGGGTTTAGGTTTAGGGTTTTCCAAGGTTCCAATTAGGGTTTTTGATATCTCAGGGGTGTGAATGTAATGTAGGTCCATTCTTAGGAACATTTTATGACTATTTCACTTAAACTTTAGGTTTTTCCCTATATGGCTCTTGTTTTACCCTTCAGAACCCTATTTAAGGTTAAGTACCCTATACTAGGGTCTTGTTTGCAAAATGCCATAACAATACAACTTGTTTGAGATTTTTACCTAGTGAATGCATTCTAGGTGTGTCAATACACATGAAATGCCAATGCTGATGATGTTATGCTCAAGTTTTAGTAACAGTAACACCAGGGGTGTTACATCCTTCCCCCCATAAAAGTCCTAGGGTAAGTAGTGGAAAAGGAAATGCTCCACAGTTTTATTTCCTAAGTTTTGGTACAAGGCAGGGGTGGTTTGGGGCTCACTCCTTTAGTACAACAAACATATACACTTTACAAATTATAAGAGGCTAAAAAGCCTGGGAAATTCTTTTCTAAAAAGTCTTGAGTTTCCCATGTAGCCTCATCTTCGGAATGTTGGTTCCATTGTATCTTGTAAAACTTGAGAGTTTTTCTACGGGTAACCCTGTCCTTTTGATCCAAGACTCGAATGGGGTGCTCAGAATATGTCAAGTCCAGCTCTAGGACAACATCTGTCACTTCAATGGTTCGATCTGGAACCCGAAGACATTTCTTCAACTGAGACACGTGGAACACATTATGTACAACAGACAAGGTTTCGGGTAGTTGAAGTCGGTATGCCACTGGTCCACATTGCTCAAGTATAGGAAATGGTCCAATGTACCGAGGTGCAAGCTTTCCTTTAACCCCGAAACGTGATACACCTTTCATGGGTGAAACCTTCAGGTAGACATAATCCCCTACTAGAAAATATAAGGGTTGCCGTCGCTTGTCTACGTAACTTTTCTAACGAGCTTGAGCTTTCTTTAAATGATGAATGATTCTCTGAACCTTTTCTTTGGTCTCTTTCACCATATCAGGCATGAAGAAAGACCTTTCACCAGGTTCAGACCAATTCAGTGGAGTACGACATCGTCGTCCATATAAAGCTTCAAAGGGTGCCATCTTGATGCTTTCTTGATAGCTATTATTATATGAGAACTCCGCTAAAGGTAAACATTCATCGCATTTTTGTGGAAACTCCAGAACACATGCCCGTAGCATATCTTCAAGTATTTGATTCACCCTCTCAGTCTGCCCACTAGTTTGAGGATGATAGGCCGAACTATGGAGCAACTTAGTATCCAGTGCTTTGTGAAGTTCTTCCCAAAATTTAGACACGAATTGCGGTCCACAATCCGACACTATTGTCTTTGGAACACCATGTAGACTGAGAACACGGGCAATGTATAATTCTGCATATGTGGCCACTGTATACTTTACCCTGACAGGAAGGAAATGGGCAATCTTTGTAAGTCGATCGACAATAACCCAGATGGAATCATAACCTTTTGCTGTTCTGGGCAATCCCACGATAAAGTCCATACTAATATCTTCCCATTTCCATGTTGGGACAGGTAAAGATTGTAATGGACCAGCAGTCTTCATATGTATGGTTTTGACGCGTCTACAAGTGTCACATCTAGCCACATAGCGTGCAATTTCAATTTTCATCTTCATCCACCAATAATGTTGTTTCAGGTCTTGATACATCTTAGTGCTTCCGGGATGAATAGAATAGCGACTAAGATGTGCTTCATCTAGAATTTGTTGGCGGACTTCTTCATTCTTTGGCACAACTATGCGGTTGTTGAACCATACGACACCTTGATCGTCTTTCCTAAAGCACTTGGCTTTTCCGGCTTCTATCTTCTCATGGATGTGCTTCATACCCTCATCATCCTTTTGTGCGTCTCCGGTGGGTGGTGTCTAATCCGCGGCTCGGGAAGGTTCACTGAGCTCCGGGGAAGCTAGCCCAAGGGTCAACTGGGGTGGAGGATGACTGGCTTGGCTGGTCTACGGTGGTCGTGGCTTGCGTGGCCGCTGGCACACGGTTCTTTGGGCAAACGCTGGTGAACTCATGCTCGGGCTGGGTTAGGGGCGCGCGGGGGTGTACGGTCGAGACTGGTGTGGGCTTTATAGCCGCGGGTGCGGGCGTGGGTGCGGGGTTGACACGGCACAGGGCTGCGCGCGTGGGCCGGGTGCCGAGGGCGTGCTCTGGCATTGCCAGGGCGCGTCGAACATGTGGTCGTGTTCATCTACCCAAGTTCTTGCGCCTGCAGAGCTCCCAAACGTGTGAATCTCGCCAAATGTCTTATGCAAGATTTCTTCCTGGCACCTAGAGCTAGCTAGTTCATGTGAGTTCCAAGGGAAGATCTGGCCTAGCTAAGATATGGTGGCGCCAAGTCTTGTCTGTCTGCACTGTTCATCAGCGACAAAATGGATGCCAAACTGTGTCAAACGACCCTGGTTTGGTTTCAAATTTTTCAGGGGTGAGCCTTGGGTAGTTTGGCCACTTTTTGTTATTTGGACCAAGTGGTTTTGGCGCCAGCACAAGGGTGAACACATCTAATCTTTAGGCTAGGGCTGATTTGGGACTTACAGAAAATTTGGGGGGGGGGGGTTCTAGTGTGCTCTCTACTTAGTGAATTGATTTGGGGTTTTTGTGGGGCCTTTTTGTAATATTTTCCTTACTAAATCTTGTAGATTTACTAATATACTTCATCTTTGGTAAAGGTTTCATTTCATGATTTGGCCATTTGCATAATCTTTTCCCTGTTATCCAATGTTTAGGGTTTAATGGCTTAAGAGGGAAATTTGTGTTTTAGAATCTTTTTCATGGGTGAGAATGTATGAAGGCTAGGGTATCTCTCTCATTATGATCAATACTTATCTTAGCCATGATTCTAAATCTTTTAGTGCCCTCACTTTCCAATTTTACATATTGGATAATAGGCCATAGGTGTGTTCATTGGGTCAGGGCCCTGGGTAACACCTGGGGTGTTACAGCGTGGCACAACCGAGGTCACCGGAGTTTCCACGGCAACCCAACGGTCCGGCCATGTTGCAATGGCTATAGGCGCGGTGATAAGCCTCCCCTGCGACCACATCTGCTCCCCCGTGAGATCTTTTACCTCCCCGTGGATATCCACCGTGTGCCAGGCACGAATCATGGTGGCGAGGGGGACTGAACCCAGGGATATTTCTGCTACTGTACCATCAGGGCACGGATCACCGGCGGCGAGGGGGACTGAACCCAGGGATATTTCTGCTACTGTACCATCAGGGAGTCATTCAGAGCATCTGACAGCACGGTTTGCAGCGCCCTAATCTCAGATTTTTGTGTGAGAATGTGTTAACCTCTCTATAACAAAATTGTAGTTCTATAATCCAGCTACAGTCTTGCTATAGTAACTATACTCAATTGATCACTAGATCCCACTCCAAATCGACCTCAAAGTCCTGCCAATGTCACTGGTAACCATAATTCAGTTATCAGTGCAACTGATAGCTCAAATTTGTGCTCATTTTACTCCAAACTTTGTATGTGATCAAGGCTTAGTTAAGCAAAATTGCACTCCTATTATAGCTCTACAAGTTTGATGTGTTCACCCTAGGCAAATTCCTTGTATTTTTTGAAATACAGAGCTCCAAAGTCAGCCTTATGCAACTGAATTCAGACTTAGACACATGGATGTATGGGGTGTCCTTTTTGCAAATAAGTCCAAACTTCATCATTTTGCTTGGAAATCCTCAAATGTGAGGAACACATAGTTTGTGGTGTTATATTCCTTTGATATTCGCACTTGGGTCCAAAAGTGCACAAAGTTTACACTTAGCCCCCTAGGGTTCCAATTTAGGGTTTTCTAGGGGTCTTTTCAGGGTTTTAGTACTTTAGGGTTTTGATGCCACTTAAGTCCTTCCAAGTGGATATCTTGGGGTCATTTCTCATATCTTTTGAAGTTTTCTCCTGCTTGGGCTTCCCTTATATCCATAAGCCCAGATTTAGGGTTAAGTACTTTACACTAGAGTTAACCACACATCAAGTCATATCAATACAACATATTTGAAATTTTTACCTAGTGAATGCACTCTAGGTGTGACAAACACATGATATGCTAATGCTCATGATGTTATGCTCAAGTTTTAGTGACAGTAACACCATGGGTGTTACGTCCTTCCCCCCATAAAGAATCTCGTCCCGAGATTTAAAGTCCTAGGGCAAGTAGTGGAAAAGGAAACGCGTCATATTTTTATTTCCTTATTTCTTGTACAAGGCAGGGGGTGGTATGGGGTCTACTCCTCTTTTACAACAATTGTACATATCTCACAAATTACATGAAGCTAAAAAGCCTGGGAAATTCTTTTCTAGGAAGTCTTGGGTTTCCCATGTAGCTTCATCTTCGGTGTGTTGGTTCCATTGTATCTTATAGAATTTGCGAACTCTTCTTCAGGTGATCCTGTCCTTCTGATCTAGGACTCGAATAGGATGTTCTGAATATGTTAAGTTTGGTTCCAAGGTAACATCCATCACTTCTATGGTTCGATCTGGAACCCGAAGACAATTCTTCAATTAGGACATATGGAACACATTGTGCACTGTAGACAATGTTTTGGGTAGTTAGAGTCGGTACGCCACTGGTCCACATCTTTCAAGGATAGGAAATGGACCAATGTACCGGGGTACAAGCTTCCCTTTTACCCCGAAACGAGATACACCCTTCATTGGTGATACTTTCAGATACACATAATCTTTGACCTGGAAGTATAAGGGTTGGCATCGTTTGTCTGCATAACTCTTTTGTCGAGCTTGAGCTTCTTTCAAATTATGTATAATTCATTGAACTTTTTCTTCCATTTCTTTAACCATATCAGGCCTGAAAAACCACCTTTCCCCTAGTTCAGACCAGTTCAATTGAGTACGGCACCGTCGTCCATATAAAGCTTCAAAGGGTGCCATCTTGATACTTTCTTGATAACTATTGTTATATGAAAACTCTGCCAA
Source organism: Zea luxurians (assembly GCA_029449295.1). Taxonomy (NCBI): domain Eukaryota; kingdom Viridiplantae; phylum Streptophyta; class Magnoliopsida; order Poales; family Poaceae; genus Zea; species Zea luxurians. The sequence goes on from JAOPSE010000021.1 coordinate 39,018,193, forward strand.
TGGTAAACATTCATCCCATTTATGTGGGAATTCCAAAACGCATTCTCGTAACATATCTTCAAGTATCTGGTTCACCCTCTCAGTCTGTCCACTTGTTTGGGGATGATAGGCCGAACTGTGAAGCAACTTAGTACCCAAAGATTTGTGGAGTTCTTCCCAGAATTTGGATACAAATTATGGTCCGCGGTTCGACACTATAGTTTTTGGAATCCCGTACAAACTGAGAATACGAGCAATATATATCTGGGCATAAGTGATGATCGGGTAGTATGTCTTGACTGGCAGAAAATGAGCTATTTTGTAAGCCGATCAATTATAACCCAGATAGAGTCAAAACCCTTTGTTGTCCTGGGTAATCCTACAATGAAGTCCATGCTAATGTCCTCCCATTTCCAAGTTGGGATAGGCAAAGATTGCAATGGACCAGCAGTCTTCATATGTATGGCTTTGACACGTCTAAGGGGTCACATTTTGACACATAGCGTGCAATTTCAATCTTCATCTTTGTCCACCAATAATGTTGCTTTAAATCTTGATACATCTTTGTAATACTCAAATTTGTATACACAGAATACAGAGTGAATTCCTCATTTTATGTGCCTTATTTGCATCATAAAAAGAGCACCCATATAATTGAGAGTGATTAATTAAAACCAATGATTCTAAAATAAACTAAAGTGCATCATGTTGGAGTTTTACATGTTTGTGCATTAAATAAAAATAATAAGGATAATAAGATAAAAAATGCTAGAAGTTAAACCAAACCCTAAATTAAAATTAGGGTTTTATAAAATGGGAAGAAGAGAAATGATATAAAATATATATCATGTCTAAATTATATCTCTAAAATTGTTAGTTTAACTTCACACAAATAAATGAGAAGGAATTTGGCACAAATTCGAATTTAAATTCGAATTCAAACTAAACCTTAGAAATGAAGAAAATAGAAAGAAAAAGATAAAAGAAAAAGAATAAAAAGCCTCATGGGCCGCCATACCTCAATCTGGCCCACCCAGAGAAACCCCTCCACCACGCGGCCTAGCTCTTCCGCGCCCACTCGCACGTGCTACTGACAAATGGGCCCCGCCTGGCCGTCTCAGCTGGGCGCTGATGACCGCGCACCCTGTGTCACTGCCTATGGGCCCCACTTGCTAGCCGAATGACCAGCTCGCCTCCGTCTTCCTCGCGGCCAGGACGTTACAACGAATCCGCGTGAATCGGCCGGGGACCTGGGGTCGGAGTCTTCTGCGCGCCCCGGGGTATAAGTCGTGGGCTTTTGGAACTCCCGCATCGAACCATAGACCAAACACCGGTTGGCTTCCGCCGCCGTCACTGTCATACCGTGCGGGAGAGTGAGTCTGTCGCCGCCTGCTTCAAATTGTGAGCCTCATTGACTTCGTGCGCTCGAATCCGTGCTCGGGTGATCCGTCGTGCCAAGTGGAACATTGTGGTGGCCTCGCTGCTGCGAATCGGAGAAGGGGGGGGCGGAATTTGTCACCGGAGCACAGTCTTCACCGCGGGCGCGCCTACCATCGTGGCCGAGGTTCGTCTGCGCAGCGGGATCCCGGTGAGCTACCCTATGTTGTTCGCCCTTCTTTAAGCATCGCGTAGAACGTTTCCGATTTAAAATTGGTGCTCTGCCGCGCGAATTAGCGAACTCCGGCGATGGACCACCATGTCCCTGGGCGACGCCGCCGGCTGGTTGCTCTGTTGGGGGGAAATCACCCTGGTCGTTCGATCCTCGTTGAACGGTATAGATTAGATCGACGATAACCTTTCGGCTCTTTATATCTGGTCCGTAGAAATGTGATCGAAGGGCTACGGTTGTTTTAAATTCAGTCCGTTGATGATAGATCCAAGCGCCTATAATGCGTCACGGTTCGTCGTAGTCGGCTTTTAATCTGGGCCGACCGTTGTGGATCGGGCGGCCAAGATCTCTCGATACCCTTCGTGATGGTTATTTTATTAAAGAGCCCCTGGTGTTTTAAACAATTAACCCGCCGTCCAGTGGAACTGTGTCCTGAGTCTCAAGAACTTTTACCCCGAGCCCCTTGAGCTTACCAGTAAATGAGGCCCAGTCCAGAGGATTAGAAAATCAGAGAAATTAATTTAGAAATAGATTTTTAGTATTAAATTAATTGCAGAAACTTGTTTAATTCATAGAAAATGCATATGAGCTCCAAATTACTCCATTCCAGTTCCTAAAATTTTGTAATTTTATTGTCTATCACTTAGAGTCTCTGTTCGGACATGAAAACAGTAAGAAAATTAATTTAGCATTTAATCCCATTTTAATCACATTAAACCTTAGGAAATTCATAACTTGTAATCTATAACTCCAAATTTAGTTATTCCAGTTCCTATGATCTCATTTTAATGTGTAGATTTTTACTGTGTATTTTATTTGCATGTTTGATGTGATGTTAATTTATGCTATACTATGTATATATTGTGTTGATGCGAGTAGACGAGCAAGCCACTGTGGATCCTGAGGTTCAACAAGTAGAAGTAGCTGAGCAGGAGCTCATTGAAGGCAAGTTATGCCCTTGATCACTTACTTTTCCCAGCCATGTTCTTATTAATTTTAATGATCTGCATAGGTTAATTTTGATGGGATCCTTTATGTTACCCCAGTGTTGATTACCTCTATACCTTGTTCACCCCTGAAATATTTTTGGGTAGTACTTGCTATTGCTTTATGTGGATTGGGTATGGAGTTACACTACACATGATTATCCTGTTATTATCTTGTTAGTATTACTGTTCATGTTAAGATCATTAAATTAATGGGAACATGGAGCGACCACCCGGGAAAACAGTGCTACCACAAGGGTTTAATGGGACGCCCTTGGCTGATTAACTAGGAAAGCTAGTGGAGGTCTTCCTTACCCGAAAGGGGCAAGGGCAGTAGGGGAGTGGTCAGTGTAGGGAGGTCCTTGGTTGATTTTGTTGCGATGGCGGTCAGGCAAGAACCCTGCACTGGAGCTTCCTATAAACTATAGCGGGATTTCTGAAGCTAGTGGAACTTTGTAAAGGCCTCGTAGTGTTACCCTGCCTCGCTTCCTTGGTAGAGGTGTATAGGATTCATGACCCCTTGGCAGATGGGTAACACGGCTTGTGGGTAAAGATGCGCAACCTCTGCAGAGTGTAAAACTAGTATACTAGCCGTGCTCACGGTCATGAGCGGCTCGGACCGTCACATCATTAATTTATGGAACTTAAATTTAATTTGACATTTGCATTGCATTTGGGATTATTTTACTATTACTGTTCTTTATTATTATTAAGGTTTGGTATTTACTTACACCTAGTAAATTGCTAATAAAAGTTTGACCCACTTATAAAAGCAATGCTCAGCTCCAGCCTTTATTTCATTGATCAGCCTTACACTACATGAACTCCCACCTTTGGTGAGTTCATGCCACATTATTCCCCACGACTTGTTGGGCTATGAACGTATGTGAGCTCACTCTTGCTGTCTCACACCCCCCCACAGGAGAAGAACAGGTGGTCGAAGAGGAGCCGCCTAACACTGAGGCATTCGATCTGATCTAGGTGGCGTTTCTCAGTTGACATTGGCGCCAACGATCCTTAGTTCATTTTATATTTATTATTTTATTTTGTAATAAGTCGTCCACTTTGTAATAAATACTCAGATGTTTTATGACATTTATCTCTATATACTCTGTTATTATATATGTTGTCTTCTTGGCGCATGTATGAGATGCACCCGGCTTTGTTCCTTGAAACCGGGTGTTACAGAAGTGGTATCAGAGCAAATGTTGACTGTAGGACGAAACCTAGTTAGAAATGGATAAACCCTTACCTACTTACCTCATTCTGATTCATTCTATACTTACCTTACTCTGATTCTTTCTATACTTATCTTGATCCTGTCTCATCTTCTACTGTTCTACTCTGATCATCCTTATCTTCTCTATTCTGAGACAAGATGGATTTCAAACCTTGGAATCCCTACCTCTATGACATTTCTAAGAGATAGGAGGCCTAAGACCAAATCAAAACTATTTTCTATATTTAAAAATGTTGTTTGATTGTTCTGATGATCAATGCCTGATTTGCTTCTTTGATTGATTGAGATAATATATATGGACATCTTAGCATGAGCCAGCATAAGGTAATAAATTAGTTATGGTAGGTAAAACATTATACTGCTTAGCTAATAAATCCCCCAAAGTAACACGATTTGTAATTACTGCCTTGTCTTCTGCTCTCTCTTACCATATGCATCTAACTCAGATGGTCAATACCAGGAGGGGTGGTGGAATTGATTTACCTCCTAATCGACACACTCGAAGGATATATCGACAACCTCAGCCACAGCCAGCAGGGATGAATCCTCCTAATCCTCCACCAGGCGGAGTTGATCCACTGATTGCAGCTCAGATGGCGGTGATGCAGCAAATGGCGGACACTATGGCTGATATGTGTGCCCAGATGCAGCAAGAATGCCAGGAGATGCATCAGGAAAGAGAAGATATATGCCAGGAGTTGCGCCAGGAGAGAGAGGAGATACGCCAGGAGAGAAGGGCGCAACAACAGCAGCTGCAACAACAACTTCAACAACAGCAGCAACAGCAACAAGTGCCATTGCCTCCACCACCACCACCAGTTCCACCTCGTGATAAGCACCGGGAGTTTATGAGCCATAAGCCGCCGACCTTCGCCAGCTTGCCAGATCCACTAGATGCAGACGGTTGGTTGAAGTCAATTGAGAAGATGCTCAACATCGCCCAATGCTCAGACCGGGAGAAAGTTCTTTATGCCTCAGGTCGTCTGACTGGTCCTGCTGCTAACTGGTGGGATTCCTATACTGCTGCCCATGATGCCGCTGATACTATTACTTGGGCAGAGTTCAGTACACAGTTCAGGAACTACCATATTCTAGCTGGTATGATAAAGATCAAGAAGAAGGAGTTTCTGTCATTGAAGTAAGGCAACATGTCGGTCAGCGAGTACAGAGACAAATTTATTCAGCTGTCGAGGTATGCTCCGGAGGAAGTTGCTGAGGATGAGAGGAAGCAGGAGCACTTTATTGAAGGACTTAATGGACCCTTGCAGTATGCACTAGTTGCACACACCTTTCCATCATTTCAGAGGCTACTGGATAAGGCTCTTGCTATTGAACACAAGCGTGTTCAACTGGGTGATTTGAAGAGGAAGGCTATCTCGCAGGGACAGGGTAGCAGCAGTGTTCGTCCCCGCTACGTTCCACCATAGGGTACACCGACTCGACCAGGAGGGCCACGTACAGCTTAGTATGCTCCACAGGGGTCTCCACGGACACCTACTCGACAGGCTACCCCCATTGGCACCCCGACGAAGTTTTCAGGACAGAGTCCATGCACTACTTGTTTCAAGTGTGGGAAGACTGGTCATTATGCAAATGTCTGCCCACAGAGGATTGCTACTACTCCAGTTCAGAACAGGCAGCAAACTCCAGGATCTGGCAAGGGATATTCTATTGCCAAGGTTAATCAAGTCAGCGTTGATGCTACTCCGGATGGTGGGGACATCGTACTTGGTATGTTTTATGTTAATGCAATTCCTGCAACCATATTATTTGATTCTGGTGCTACACATTCATTCATGTCCGCTAGATATGCCAACACAAATGAAATACCACTGCTAAATATGAGAAAACCCATGATAGTAATTACACCTAAAGGGCCTGTTGAGGCGAATCAAATGACACGTAGATTGACATTGACCATTATGGGTAGAGAATTTGGAGCTACTGCTATAATATTAGAGTCAAGCAGTATAGATCTGATCCTTGGTATGTCATGGCTAAGAAAGGCAAAGGCCGTTATAGCATGTGGTAGAGGTACCGTAGAACTCACTACCACTAAAGGAGAAAGATTTCAAGTTAATATTGCAGTAACCTCCTCATCCATGCATGCAATGTTCTTTATACCTGAGGAGTTTGTTGGAGACAACATCCGGGTGGTTAGAGATTTTCCGGATGTCTTTCCAGAGGAGTTACCAGGGATGCCACCTGATAGAGAAGTTGAGTTTGTTATTGATCTCTTACCTGGTACCGCCCCTATTTCTAAACGGCCATATAGGATGTCCGTAGAGGAGTTGAAGGAACTTAAGAAGCAGTTAACTGAGTTACAGGAGGTGGGGTATATTCGTCCGAGTTCCTCACCTTGGGGAGCACCGGTGTTATTTGTGCAGAAGAAGGATGGATCACAACGGATGTGTGTGGACTATAGATCACTTAATGATGTCACGGTAAAGAACAAGTATCCATTACCCCGTATTGAGGATTTGTTTGATCAGATGAGAGGAGCCAGGGTATTCTCGAAGATTGATCTCCGATCGGGATACCATCAGATGAAGATTAGACCATCAGATATTCCTAAGACGGCTTTCTCAACCCGATATGGATTATATGAGTTTACTGTTATGTCATTTGGATTAACCAATGCACCGACTTATTTCATGAATTTGATGAACAAAGTGTTTATGGAGTATTTGGACAGATTCGTCGTGGTGTTTATCGACGACATTCTGATCTATTCTAGGAATGAAAGTGATCATGAACAACATCTAAGGTTGGTGCTACAAAAGCTGCGAGATAATCAACTCTACGCTAAGTTCAGCAAGTGCGAGTTTTGGATTGACAAGGTGCCATTCTTTGGTCATATTATTTCTAATGGAGGAATAGCAGTGGATCCGGCTAAAGTGAAGGAGATAATGGAGTGGAGAGTGCCCACTACAGTTACTGAGATTCGGAGTTTCTTGGGACTTGCAGGATATTATCGGAGATTTATTGAAGGGTTCTCTAAGATTGCCAAGCCTATGACATCGCTTTTGGAGAAAGGAAGAGAATTCAAGTGGGATGAGAAATGCCAAGAGAGCTTTGATCAATTGAAGGAAAGGTTGATGTCGCCACCAGTATTGATTATGCCAGATCTGCAGAAGGGATTTGACATTTACTATGATGCATGTGGCCAAGGACTTGGATGTGTGCTCATGCAAGAAGGACATGTGATCGCCTATGCATCTCGTCAGTTGCGGAAACATGAATTGAACTACCCCACTCATGACTTAGAGCTGGCTGCCGTTGTGCATGCACTTAAGATTTGGAGACACTACATCATGGGAACTAAGTGCCAAGTATATACGGATCATAAGAGTTTGAAGTATATATTCACTCAGAAGGATCTCAACCTTAGGCAACGCCGTTGGTTGGAGCTCATTAAGGATTATGATTTGGAGATTCACTATCACCCAGGCAAGGCAAATTTGGTTGCAGATGCCTTGAGTCGGAAGGAGCATGTTCACTCCGCTTTCGTTGTCCAGCTACCTGATGAGTTAGCAAAAGAATTTGAGAGGCTCAACCTGGGAATTGTTACACATGCGGAAGGAGTTACCATTGAATTAGAACCTACCTTGGAGCAAGAAATTCGTAAAGGTCAGGTTGGTGATGCTAAAATCCAAGAGATCAGGGATCTGATAACGGAGGGTAGAGGCCCAGAGTTCACAGAGGATGAGCAAGGCACCATATGGTTCAAGAATTGGATCTGTGTTCCCGATATTGATAGTCTTCGGGAAACCATATTGAAGGAGGCACATGATTCAGTTTATTCTATCCATCCTGGGAGTACTAAGATGTATCAGGATTTGAAGCAAAAGTATTGGTGGTATGGATTGAAGAGAGATGTGGCTGCACACGTAGCTATGTGCGATGTGTGTCAAAGAGTTAAGGCTGAACACCAGAGGCCAGCCGGACTACTGCATCCACTGAAGATACCTGAGTGGAAATGGGAAGAGATTGGCATGGACTTCATTGTTGGATTACCCCGCATATCTGCTGGATATGATTCTATATGGGTGATTGTGGACAGGCTAACTAAAGTAGCCCACTTCATTCCAGTGAAGACCACGTATTCAGGAGCCAAGTTGGCAGAGTTGTACATGGCACGGATTGTATGCCTACATGGTGTGCCAAAGAAGATTGTGTCAGACCGGGGATCACAGTTTACCTCTCGGTATTGGAAGAAGTTGCACGAGTCATTGGATACGAGATTGAATTTTAGTTCGGCTTACCACCCCCAGACTGATGGGCAGACAGAAAGGACTAACCAAGTACTGGAAGATATGTTAAGAGCTTGTGCTCTTAAACATGGTGGAAGTTGGGATAAGAGCCTACCGTATGCGGAGTTCTCATATAATAATAGCTATCAGGCCAGTTTGAAGATGTCACCGTTTGAGGCTTTATATGGCAGAAAGTGCAGGACTCCACTGTATTGGGATCAAACTGGTGAAAGGCAGTTGTTTGGGCCTGAGATTATACAAGAAGCAGAGGAACAAGTTCAGCAAATAAGGGAGAATTTGAGAACTGCACAATCCAGGCAGAAAAGCTATGCTGATACCCGGAGAAGACTGCTTGAGTTTAAGGAGGGAGATTATGTCTATTTGAAGGTGTCACCACTCCGGGGTATGAGAAGATTCAAAGTCAAAGGAAAGTTGTCCCCTCGCTTTATTGGACCCTTCTTAATCTTAAAGCGAGTGGGAGAGGTTGCATACCAATTGGAGTTACCGGATCATCTTGCGGATGTTCATGATGTCTTTCATGTATCTCAGCTGAAGAAATGTCTCAGGGTGCCTGAAGAGCAGTTACCAATGGAGGACCTTAGTGTTCAGGAGGATTTGACTTATGCTGAGTACCCCATCAAGATTTTGGATACTTTGACTCGAGTCACGAGGAATAAGGTTATAAAGATGTGCAAAGTTCAATGGAGTCACCACGGTGAAGATGAAGCAACTTGGGAGAGAGAAGAAGAGCTTCGCATAGATTTTCCCCACCTTTTCCCTAGATCTTCTTAAATCTTGAGGACGAGATTATTTTTAAGGGGGGTAGGATTTGTAATACTCAAATTTGTATACACAGAATACAGAGTGAATTCCTCATTTTATGTGCCTTATTTGCATCATAAAAAGAGCACCCATATAATTGAGAGTGATTAATTAAAACCAATGATTCTAAAATAAACTAAAGTGCATCATGTTGGAGTTTTACATGTTTGTGCATTAAATAAAAATAATAAGGATAATAAGATAATAAATGCTAGAAGTTAAACCAAACCCTAAATTAAAATTAGGGTTTTATAAAATGGGAATAAGAGAAATGATATAAAATATATATCATGTCTAAATTATATCTCTAAAATTGTTAGTTTAACTTCACACAAATAAATGAGAAGGAATTTGGCATAAATTCGAATTTAAATTCGAATTCAAACTAAACCTTAGAAATGAAGAAAATAGAAAGAAAAAGATAAAAGAAAAAGAATAAAAAGCCTCATGGGCCGCCATACCTCAATCTGGCCCACCCAGAGAAACCCCTCCACCACGCGGCCCAGCTCTTCCGCGCCCACTCGCGCGTGCTACTAACAAATGGGCCCCGCCTGGCCGTCTCAGCTGGGCGCTGATGACCGCGCACCCTGTGTCACTGCCTATGGGCCCCACTTGCCAGCCGAATGACCAGCTCGCCTCCGTCTTCCTCGCGGCCAGGACGTTACAACGAATCCGCGCGAATCGGCCGGGGACCTGGGGTCGGAGTCTTCCGCGCGCCCCGGGGTGTAAGTCGTGGGCTTTTGGAACTCCCGCATCGAACCATAGACCAAACACCGGTTGGCTTCCGTCGCCGTCACCGTCATACCACGCGGGAGAGTGAGTCTGTCGCCGCCTGCTTCAAATTGTGAGCCTCATTGACTTCGTGCGCTCGAATCCGTGCTCGGGTGATCCGTCGTGCCAAGTGGAACATTGCGGTGGCCTCGCTGCTGCGAATCGGAGAAGGGGGGCCCGGAATTTGTCACCGGAGCACAATCTTCACCGCGGGCGTGCCTACCATCGTGGCCGAGGTTCGTCTGCGCAGCGGGATCCCGGTGAGCTACCCTATGTTGTTCGCCCTTCTTTAAGCATCGCGTAGAACGTTTCCGATTTAAAATTGGTGCTCTGCCGCACGAATTAGTGAACTCCGGCGATGGACCACCGTGTCCCTGGGCGGCGCCGCCGGCTGGTTGCTCTGTTGCGGGGGAAATCACCCTGGTCGTCCGATCCTCGTTGAACGGTATAGATTAGATCGACGATAACCTTTCGGCTCTTTATATCTGGTCCGTAGAAATGTGATCGAAGGGCTACGGTTGTTTTAAATTCAGTCCGTTGATGATAGATCCAAGCGCCTATAATGCGTCACGGTTCGTCGTAGTCAGCTTTTTATCTGGGCCGACCGTTGTGGATCGGGCGGCCAAGATCTCTCGATACCCCTTCGCGATGGTTATTTTATTAAAGAGCCCCTGGTGTTTTAAACAATTAACCCGCCGTCCAGTGGAACTGTGCCCTGAGTCTCAAGAACTTTTACCCCGAGCCCCTTGAGCTTACCAGTAAATGAGGCCCAGTCCAGAGGATTAGAAAATCAGAGAAATTAATTTAGAAATTTTTAGTATTAAATTAATTGCAGAAACTTGTTTAATTCATAGAAAATGCATATGAGCTCCAAATTACTCCATTCCAGTTCCTAAAATTTTGTAATTTTATTGTCTATCACTTAGAGTCTTTGTTCGGACATGAAAACAGTAAGAAAATTAATTTAGCATTTAATCCCATTTTAATCACATTAAACCTTAGGAAATTCATAACTTGTAATCTATAACTCCAAATTTAGTGATTCCAGTTCCTATGATCTCATTTTAATGTGTAGATTTTTACTGTGTATTTTATTTGCATGTTTGATGTGATGTTAATTTATGCTATACTATGTATGTATTGTGTTGATGCGAGTAGACGAGCAAGCCACTGTGGATCCTGAGGTTCAACAAGTAGAAGTAGCTGAGCAGGAGCTCATTGAAGGCAACTTTTCCCAGTCATGTTCTTATTAATTTTAATGATCTGCATAGGTTAATTTTGATGGGATCCTTTATGTTACCCCAGTTTTGATTACCTCTATACCTTGTTCGCCCCTGAAATATTTTTGGGTAGTACTTGCTATTGCTGTATGTGGATTGGGTATGGAGTTGCACTACACATGATTATCCTGTTATTATCTTGTTAGTATTACTGTTCATGTTAAGATCATTAAATTAATGGGAACATGGAGCGACCACCCGGGAAAACAGTGCTACCACAAGGGTTTAATGGGACGCCCTTGGCTGATTAACTAGGAAAGCTAGTGGAGGTCTTCCTTACCCGAAAGGGGCAAGGGCAGTAGGGGAGTGGTCAGTGTAGGGAGGTCCTTGGTTGATTTTGCTGCGATGGCGGTCAGGCAAGAACCCTGCACTGGAGCTTCCTATAAACTGTAGCGGGATTTCTGAAGCTAGTGGAACTTTGTAAAGGCCTCGTAGTGTTACCCTGCCTCGCTTCCTTGGTAGAGGTGTATGGGATTCATGACCCCTTGGCAGATGGGTAACACGGCTTGTGGGTAAAGATGCGCAACCTCTGCAGAGTGTAAAACTAGTATACTAGTCGTGCTCACGGTCATGAGCGGCTCGGACCGTCACATGATTAATTTATGGAACTTAAATTTAATTTGACATTTGCATCGCATTTGGGATTATTTTACTATTACTGTTCTTTATTATTATTAAGGTTTGGTATTTACTTACACCTAGTAAATTGCTAATAAAAGTTTGACCCACTTATAAAAGCAATGCTCAGCTCCAGCCTTTATTTCATTGATCAACCTTACACTACATGAACTCCCACCTTTGGTGAGTTCATGCCACATTATTCCCCACGACTTGTTGAGCTATGAACGTATGTGAGCTCACTCTTGCTGTCTCACACCCCCCCCCCCCCACAGGAGAAGAACAGGTGGTCGAAGAGGAGCCGCCTAACACTGAGGCATTCGATCTGATCTAGGTGGCGTTTCTCAGTTGACATTGGCGCCAACGATCCTTAGTTCGTTTTATATTTATTATTTTATTTTGTAATAAGTCGTCCGCTTTGTAATAAATACTCAGATGTTTTATGACATTTATCTCTATACACTCTGTTATTATATATGTTGTCTTCTTGGCGCATGTATGAGATGCACCCGACTTTGTTCCTTGAAACTGGGTGTTACAATCTTAGTGCTTCCGGGATGAATGGAATAGCGACTAAGATGAGCTTCATCCAAAATTTGCTGGCGAACTTCCTCATTTTTAGGCACAACTATGCGATTATTAAACTATACTATGCCTTGATCATCCTTTCTGAAACAATTTGCTTTACCGGCTTCTATTTTCATATGAATATGTTTCATACCCTTATCATTTTTTTGAGCATCAATAATCTTTTGCAGAAGAACCAACTCAAGCTTCAATTGGTTTAAGGTTCCATGTTGAATCATTCCCAGGTTTAATTTCTCCATTTCTTGGCATAATGTGATGTCAGAAGTCTTTAATGTAAGACAATGCAGGAAGCCTTGCGACTTAGTGCATTAGCCACCATGTTGGCCTTGCCTGAGTGATAGTGAATTTCTAATTCATAATCCTTAATCAGCTCAAGCCATCTCCTCTGCCTCATGTTTAGTTCTGACTAGGTAAAAATGTACTTCAAACTTTTATGATCTGTATATATATCGCAGATATTTCCCAGCAGATAATGACGCCATATTTTAAGGGCATGAACCACAGCAGCTAATTCTAAGTCATGAGTTGGATAATGTTCCTCATGTCGGCGCAACTGTCTTGAAGCATATGCTATAACTTGGCCCCCTTGCATTAAGACACACCCGAGGCCACTGCTCAATGCGTCACAATACACATCAAAAGGCTTTTCAATGTCCGGTTGAGCCAATACCGGAGCAGTGGTCAATAATACCTTCAGTTGCTCGAAGGCTTCGTTGCATCTTGAGGACCAGTTAAATTTTGTATCATTCTTCAATAGACTTGTGATTGGCTTCACAAGCTTAGAGAAATCTAGGATAAATCTGCAGTAATAGCCAGCTAGTCCAAGGAAACTTCGAACCTGATGCACAGTGGTTGGCAGTTTCCACCCTAGAATATCCTTGACCTTGCTGGGATCAACCGCAATCCTATTTGCAAACAATACATGTCCTAGAAATTGGATTTCTTCCAGCCAAAACACGCACTTGCTAAATTTAGCATATAATTGATGTTCCCTTAAGCGCGTTAATATGATCCGTAGATGTTGAGCATGCTCCTCTTCATTCTTGGAATAAATCAAGATATCATCAATGAAGACCACCACAAATTTGTCCAACTCGGGCATAAATACCGAGTTCATAAGATATGTGAAGTGGGCAGGAGCATTCGTTAACCCGAAAGACATAACCAAATATTCGAATAATCCGTACCGCGTAGTAAATGCGGTTTTGGGTATATCTTCGGGTCGAATACGGATCTGATGATAGCCCGACCTGAGGTCAATTTTGGAGAATACCCTTGCTCCAGTAAGTTGATCGAACAAGATATCGATCCGGGGAAGAGGGTACTTGTTCTTGATTGTGACCTCATTAAGGGGTCTATAGTCCACGCACATCCAAAGCGTTTGATCCTTCTTGACAAAGATTGCGGGACATCCCCAAGGTTATGAACTGGGCCGAATGAATCCCTTCTCAAGCAAGTCTTGCAATTGAATCTTGAGCTCCGCTAGTTCATTTGGAGGCATTCGATACGACCTTCAAGAAATAGGAGCCATACCGGGTTTCAGTTCAGTCACAAACTCTACATCTCTTTCTGGAGGTAATCCAGGCAGATCTTCCGGAAAGACATCCGGGAATTCACATACTACCAGAATATCTTCGATTTCCGGTATGATAGCTTCATAGACTCTACCAAATGGTTTAGCTGGAATAGCTACAGGGATGGATAAGAGAACCTCTTCATGGCCATAGCTCAACCTAATGGTTCTTAAATCAGTGTTGAGGATAGCTTTGTGCTGGGCTAACCAATTCATGCTCAGAATTACACCAATATTTTGGCCTTTCAGCACAATCATATTGGTGGGAAAATCCCGTTTAGCCGAGGTTACTGGCACATTGAAGGCCACTTCTTTAGTAAATATTTGTCCCATGGGCGAATGAATAATAAACCCTTCCCTTGATTCAGTGCAAGGAATGCAATATTTTCCACTAATTTCTTGCTTATTGTTGGGAATCTTCGTCTTCCGAAGGTCCTCAAAAACATGATTAACAATGTTTCCCAAGCATAATATATGTACAGGAACCTTCGGACTCGGGATGAAGCTATACACTATGAAAAGCAGGGTCGGAACGAAGGTTGAGCCAGCGCCGAAGCTGTGCGCAAGGGAGCTTCGGCTCAGTAGCAGAAAAAGGAATCGACTTAAGGAGGAAAACGCTATCTAGTCCTCGACATATTGTTCTTAATTCAATAGTGAACATGAAGGGCATGAATGTAATTTCACACAGGCTGCGTCTTGTGCCTATAAATAGATGAACAATACCCCCGTACTGTTCACGCTGACTGGTACTCGCTCGTGCGTCATGCTTGTACTTTTGCCTTCTGTCAAGCCAAAGGTACAAATGTAATTCAATATTGTTCTTATTCATCCATGATTATATAATATGGATATATAAATAATGATATATTATTATTCATGTTATTTCTCATATTTCATATGCTTCTTCTTTCATCAATATAAACTGTGATGATGAAAGTATGTCCTTCTTGACCTTCGTCTGAAGATCGTTATATCCTAAGGGAAATAATGCTTCGAAGGACGAAGGGCATTAACCATTAACCTCTTTCAGTGTTGCCTTGTTCTTAATTCATAGCATTTGAGAACAAGTCCCAGACATTGGCGCCCACCTCCGGTGTACTCACTTCCACAATCTTCGGCAAAGCATCAACCTTCGTCATGCCGCCGAAGAAGATAACAGCGCCAGAGGCTGCACTACAACCACTGGACACAAGCAGGAGACTCTCTCTCTCCGAGAGGCCAGAAGCCAAAAGAGAAAGGCCACCAGTCCAACACTTCAGGAGGAGGAGTTGGACCAGGAGATCAGAAACATGGAGATCATCCACCAGTAGGTGCAAAGGAAAAAAGAGAGAAGATGGCTCGGCTGGCCGACCTTCAGAGGAAGATCGATGAAGCTACTGAGGAAGTGCGTCATCTTACTCAAGATGATCATGATCGAAGGCCTCAACACAGGGAGCTTCGTCAAGAGGACTCATTCAACGAAGACGAATGGTACAATGATTTTAATCATGGTACTTTTACTTTTGATGATGCTTCTCCCCTGGCAGCGGAATTGCAGACCATTCCATGGCCATAATCCTACAAGCCACCCCAGCTACCCATGTACGATGGGCACTCGGACCCGAAGCAATTCTTGATGAACTATGAGGCAACAATATCCTCACATGGAGGAAATGCAGCTGTCATGGCAAAGTCCTTCGTCATGGTAGTCTGAAATGTGGCCCAGACATGGTATTCTTCTCTTCGGCTAGGGACAATCACATCATGGTAGAAGCTCAAAGACATGCTGGTTACCAGTTTTCAGGGTTTTCAGACGAAGCCAATCATAGCTCAGGCTTTGTTCCAGTGCACACAAGACCATGAGGACTACCTTCAGGCGTATGTCCGAAGGTTCTTGCGACTGAGAGCACAAGCGCCCACAGTGCCAATGAAATTGTCATTGAAGCCATGATCAAGGGTCTTTGGCCAGGACCTACGGCCCAGTACTTTGCCAGGAAACCTCCTCAAACTCTAGAGAAGTTGATTCAGAAAATGGATGAATACATTCGGGTCGATAATGACTTCCGACAAAGAAGGGAGGAAGCTTACAGATTTTCTGAGATGACTAGGGTCTTTGGAGGGAGAATCCACCCTAGGCATGTCAGATCAATCCACAGCTCCAGTCAGAATGATGACAAAGGAAGCCAGCTTCAGAGACCACATCACACCTCATAATCTTTGGGACAGCAGCAAAGCTCCTTCAAGCTGCCAGCTCCAAGGGGCAGAGGCGGCATGGGCTTCGGAGGAAGATATGGGGATCAGCCCAGGAAAATTTATTGCTTATTCTGTGGTGAGGACAAAGGCCACACTACAAGAACCTGCCAGATCACTATTATGAAGCAAAAAGAGATTGCTGAAGCAAAAACTCGGCACAATCAACCGAAGCAGGTCCTACATACTGCTTCGTGCCACTCTCCCTACATACCGGAATATGTGGGCAACCAACCTACAGTTTCTGTTGCTTCAGCAAGCCATTCACAGGCTTCCTGGCCTCAGCTTGCACCGCCACCACCACTGCAGCCTACATATTCCCGAAGCCAGCAGCCAGAAGGGCGCCAGCACTCCCAACAACAACGTGACTTTAGGGAGGAGTCCGAAGCTCATACAGTCAATAGTACTGTACCAGAATCAAAGCACATATACTGAGCAATATCCTAATTCCTGAATGCTTTTATATTCTAGGTTATTTTGTTTTTGAATAAGGAACAAGCAATGAAAAATTAGTTTTATTTTTCTTGTAATGATTTTACTTCTATCAGAATGAAATATATCTTCATAGACTTACAAATCTCAAAAGTTACGAAGCTCAAAAGTCGTTCCTAAGGGAGCGCAGCGTAAGTTTTGTGCTCAAAAGACGTTCCTAAGGGAATGCAGAGCTAAAATTGCTGAAGCTACAAAAAATCGTTCCTAAGGGAGCACAGCGTAAGTTTTGTGCTCAAAAGACGTTCCTAAGTGAATGCAGAGCTAAAATTGCTGAAGCTACAAAAAGACATTTCTAAGGGAGCGCAGCGTAAGTTTTCTGCTTAAAAGTCGTTCCAAAGGGAATGCAGAGCCAAATACCGCCGAAATATAAGGAGAAGAAGTTCAAAAGTCGTTCCTAAGGGGATGCAGAACTTATACCACCAAAATAGAAGGTAGAGAAGTTCAAAAGACGTTCCTAAGGGGATGCTGAACTTATATCACCGAAATAAAAGGTGAAGAAGCTCAAAAGACGTTCCTAAGGGGATGCAGAGCTTGCGTGTTCCAGTGTGGGTGTGTGTCTTTGGCATCCTCATCATTTTGCATCATATCATTACATCATTTCGCATAACATTACATCATACATCATATTGCATCAAGTGACACAAGAATTAAATATGAAGCTGATCTTCGGCAAACGCTTCGTCAAAATAAAAAGGTGCCAAGGCACGAATTAAGTCTCGGGAAATAAAGTTTTATCAACCTTGTCACAAAGAAGGGATCTCTCTTTACGAAATATGGATATCTTTCTCTACAAAGCATGGATCTTTTTCTTCATGAAGCATGAAAAGAAGGGAAGGTGTTTTTTCGCCGAAGGCTCAAAAACGGTATGTATGTAAGTTTCATGCATCACAAAGAAATAAATTACAAAAATTTACATATCCAATTCAAAGTTACACACATCAAATATTACAGTCTTCTTACAATAAAAGCACAATGTCCATTCTAGTGTCTCAAACATCGACCATTTTAAAATGTTTTTACAATAAGTGCTATTCTTCTTTAAGGACTTTCTCTGCAACTTCGTTCAGCAATTTGTTCACGACTTCGTTAACAATGGATTCAGCCATGTTTTAATGTCCAGCGCTTCCTTCATTTCTGGATCGGCTAGGGGATCGAGCGATTCCGGCGGCGGAGATAATTCAGCTGAAGTAGGAAAAGTCAATCAGTCCGAAGCCACAAAAACAAATGTCGAAGCTAAAAGCCCAAAAAAATACCTATACGCTTTTCGTGCTCTAGAGCTTCTTCAGCTCGCCTTGCTTCTGCTCAGGTGTCATGGGTATCCTTTTCACTTTTCTTTATAATTTCATGGGCCATCTCTCGGCCACCATTCACCCAGACATTATTGTAGAATTTTCCGCCCATCAAGGTTGCTTCAGCTGAAGGATCCTTCGTATCATCCACGGAGAAGGCAGCTTCGGGCTGGGCCTTGGTTTTTATATGATCACATCCTGCCTTCTCCAAGATAGCTGAAATTCCCCACGCACCGGAAAACGCGCAAACATCCCCGCGATCACTTAAAATTTCTTCGAAGGTCTCGGCTTCTCCACTTATCCATTCAACAACGCCTTCGGGGTCGCCTCGTATGAAGTTTTCTTCAGTAGATTAGGCACCCACCTTTGTGAAGCTAGCTTTTATTTTCTTCACACAATCCAAAGATTTCTCAAAGCACCTTTCCTTGGATGTGCGAAGTTCTTAAACAGTTTTCTCTAGATGATTTTTCCAATATTCGTTGATTTCTTGATTAGTTTGAGCGACTGCGCATTTTTCTTTAGCTTCGGCTAGTTGCCTCCGAAGATCTTCAATTTTCATTTTCTGGGTTTCGGCCTGAGCTTTATAGTTAGCTTCATCTTCCTTTACTTTAGTTACCAATGAAATTAAGATTTTGTCTTTTTCCAGACCTTCATTTCTCAATTCAATAACTTCTGAGCGAAGGTTATTCAGAGCCATTGTATAACCTTCATCTTCAATATTCTTCTGTGCCCTCAGGGCATTACTAAGTATCAAGCCCTGTAAAAAAGAAGAAAGAACTAAGTATGACAATGAAATATGCTAGTTTCCAACATAAAAGTAAACTTTTATACCTTTATATTGTTGTATGCTAGGCTGTCAGCAAGTTCATCCTTCGATAAAATCGAAAGGCCGTCTTCCAGCTTCGGGAATCCTATGTTCTTGCCTATCTCCCGGCAAACGGATATTTCTTTGTTATCCGGGAGACAATACAGAAAATCTTCTTCGTTACTACCATTGAACACTAACGCCCCCTTCGGATATTTCAATTTTTGAGCGTAGTGCCGAGCTTCTAGTATTTCTTCTTGGGATAGTTCTTTTCCCGAAGCATGACGAATGATGTAGTCAGTGTTTTTGTTTGAAGCTTCGGGAGCAGGAGCTTCGATCTTTTCAGATGCAATATGCTCTGTCGCTTTTTCCTTAGGCGCGACAGGCTCCGTCTCGGTGGGCACTGAAGGCCTAGCTTCGGCTTCTGCTTGCCCAGTTTTGGCCATGGCCCGCGCTTTTGTAGCTTCAGCAACTTTCTTTATAGTAGCAGGGCTCAAAGCCTTCGTAGTTTCTTGCAAAACATCTAGCACGTTGGCCATCCTCCTCCTCTTGGGAGTTGCCGCGGAAGTTTTTTGTACCTTCGACAGTTTCGCCACCGTTGAAGGGCTCAGAATTTTTGGCACCTTTATTATTTCTTCAACTTTTGCCTTTTCAACCTTATCAACCTTGGCCTCGACTAGTTTGGCTATGGGTACCTTCGACATTATGGTCGCCTCTTCAGTGCTCTGTGCAATCGGAGCAGTTTCTGTTGCTTCGGCTGCTGAGGAGGACCCTGCGCCGAATTCAATCACTACGGCCAGTTCAATATAACGTGGCCGGTGGGTCAGAACCTTCACCTTTTTGCTCTTCGGCACAAGCTCAGCTAGGATGACCGAAGCAGCAATCTTCCTCTTTTTCTCTTGCCCTCGCAGCGGGTAGCGATAATCGGGGTATATGAAGTCGATCACATTAAAAACTCTGTTCAATCTTTTCTTCCCCCGACCTCCGAAGGCTGCGGCCAGAGCATTATCTTTGACCTTGGAGTAAGCTCCAAGCAGCTCATCGCTGGTAGCTTCAATACACTTGAGCCAGTCGTCATTCGGCTCATCAAGTTTCTCCCTAAATCTGAAGGTATACTTCAGTCGGACCAGACCACCATCACTAGAATCAGTGGTGGTCTCCTTCGGCATTTCCCAGCTTTCCACAAGCGGCCATACCCTAAAGGCTATATGTTATTGAATCAAATCACTTGTGCCAATGAAGGAGCAAACAGTGCTGAAAGCCCTCTGGCATGCTTTGACAGCGTCATCAATTTCCACCTTCGGCCTTCGAACGCCGAAGCGTGACCAAATAGGGCTGGATGATTTCTTGAATATCTTTCCTTGCCTTTAAATCATTCTTCACATAAAACCACTCTTCCATCTAGGCTCCGGGCCATCTCTTCTGGAATGTTGGCACCGAGTGGCTCGCATTGGGGCGAGCAATAAATCCATAACAACCGAAGTTGTTATGATATTGTTCTTTGCCAGTAGCCTTCGTCTCATATAAGAGCTCGTGCATACTGCAGAAGAACTTTGCGCTTGGCTCTAGCCCCTGACTCCTTACAGCCCAGACAAAAATCCCCATCCTCATAATAGCTTCGGGGGTGATCTGATGAAGGAAGATCTGGTAGATCTTCAGCACTTCAACTACAAACTTGCTCAAAGGGAACCGAAGTCCAGCCTTGAAAAAACTTTGGTAGATAACAACTTCGTTTTCCTCAGGGGCAGGGACGTTGTTGTCTCCGCCAGCCCTCACGATAGACATGTCCCGAAAGTACCTTCCTCTCATGTTTTCAAGATGACTCTGCTTAATGGTTGATTTTCCGAAGACAACATGGCTTGTTCGCCAGGGCCGATCCTTAGAATCTTCATCCCCACTTTCCACATCATAGCTATCGCTGTCACCACTATCTTCAGATAAACCTTCCAGTATCTCTTTAGTAATCTTCTCTGTGTTTGTTTTTGCCATGGACTCAATAAATCCAGCAATATAAGGATTCGCAACCTTCTTCTCCTCGAACAGCTTCGTCTCTTCACTCAGCTTCATCCTCTCAGTCATTTTTTCCCCAGACATGGTGAAAACGCGTCTTTTAACCGAAGCTCAAAAAGCTTAAAAATCTATCGAGCGCTAGTGAGCAAGAGCTAAAAGTTTGAGAAAATAATGCAAATGGCAGAAACAGCGTATGAAATGCTGCCGGTGTGAGTTCATATTTATACGCCTAGCACGCTACAACTTGGAGGGCCCCATCTGTCATTGGTTGTTGCTATTCTAGCAAAGGGAAGGTGTTTTTTCGAACCTTCGGCTTAAGGCCTTCGTTCACGTCGCAGTCTGAATTCGTTGTTATAACAAATTAATACTGCGAGGGGCTACTGTTGGGGGCCTTTGTCTTCCGAAGGTCCTCAAAAACATGATTAACAATGTTTCCCAAGCATAATATATGTACAGGAACCTTCGGACTCGGGATGAAGTTGTACACTATGAAAAGCAGGGTCGGAACGAAGGTTGAGCCAACGCCGAAGCTGTGCGCAAGGGAGCTTCGGCTCAGTAGCAGAAAAAGGAACCGACTTAAGGAGTAAAAGGCTATCTAGTCCTCGACAGATTGTTCTTAAGTCAATAGTGAACATGAAGGGCATGAATGTAATTTCACACAGGCTACGCCTTGTGCCTATAAATAGATGAACAGTACCCCCGTACTGTTCATGCTGACTGGTACTCGCTCGTGCGTCACGCTTGTACTTTTGCCTTCTGTCAAGCCGAAGGTACAAATGTAATTCAATATTGTTCTTATTCATCCTTGATTATATAATATGGATATATAAAAAATGATATATTATTATTCATGTTATTTCTCATATTTCATATGCTTCTTCTTTCATCAATATAAACTGTGATGATGAAAGTATGTCCTTCTTGACCTTCGTCCAAAGATCGTTATATCCTAAGGGAAATAATGCTTCAAAAGACGAAGGGCATTAACCATTAACCTCTTTCTGTGTTGCCTTGTTCTTAATTCATAGCATTTGAGAACAAGTCTCCAACACTTATGAATGTATGTGAAGCACCAGAATCAAAGAGAATGACTGCTCGGTGATTGGCCACAAGAAACGTACCCATCATAACCGGCTCTTCCTCTGGTGTCGTGGCCACTTGAGTGTAATATATTCACCCAGTCTTCTTGATATTCTTGTCCGCTAAATTAGTAGCCATGTTTCCCTTGCCTTGATTTGAGCTCCCTGAGTTCTGCTGATTGTTGGATTTATTCTGCCTCGAATATGGGCAGTCTTTGATAAAATGACCAGATTTCCCACGGTTGAAGCAGCCAGTTGAGGAACTAGGGAGGGCGAGGAAACGAGCACCAAGGGCACTCGGCTGACTTGTAGAGGTGGGGGCAGTGGCAGGGCGAATGAAGATAGGCTGTTTGAATGGGTAGGAGGGTGGGCGAGATGAAGAACGATTCTGATTAATAGGTCGGATTACCAACCTGGTTCGCTTTTCAGGTCCCTGATTGTACCTGTCACCTCTGAATCCCTTCGATTTTCCTTGGCCTATATTCTTAGCTTCTACTGTCAGCGATGTGCTAACAGCCCTGCTGTAAGTGAGATCTAGGCAGGTGGCCATTTTTTTTTGAAGTCGGTCGTTGAGGCCTCTCATGAAGCAATTCTTCTTTTTTAGGTCAGTATTTACTTGGTCAATTGCATATTGGGATAAATGATTAAATTTGTTGAGATACTGCATGACAATATCTCCTTTTTGCTTAAGTCGCATAAATTCCTCCTGTTTCATGTGTAGCACTCCTTCTGGAATATAGTGCTCACGAAACGCTAACTTAAATTCATCCCACGTGACCTGATGACCGGCCAGTTGAATGGCCACAAAGTTTCCCCACCAAGTACTGGCAGGGCCTCTTAATTGTTGAGCAGCAAACAATGACTTCTGGGTTTCGGTGCAGCGGATTAGTCCAAATTTCTGCTCCATAACCCGTACCCATTCGTCAGCTTCCAGAGGGTCTTCGGCTTTAACGAAGAGTGGGGGACGGGTTTCAAAGAAGTCCAGGTATGAAGTCTCACGTGGTCCCTGCGGAGGAGCCCTTCCGCCTTATTGCTGGAATTGATTACCCGCCATCTCGCGCAAGAAGCGGGTATTGTCGACGGTCGCATTGACTAAGGCAGCGATAGCCTCGGCCAATGTTGGCGGTACAGGCGGTGGATTGGGCGTGTCTTCCCAACCACGGGAAGTACCCACGCCGTCATGCACATGAGTCCTTGATGGCATCTGAGGTAAAGAAATATTTGGGAAAAATATAACATGCTGATACATACCATCATTTTACATTACCAAGATGTAATGATACAGACTCAAATGTACAACATGACTTCATTATGTATTTTACATAAGTATAGTTTCTAAACTATACTAGTCTAGTCTTCATTATCTTTTGTTGCTTCGCTATCTGCTGTAGGAGACCGCTCATCAGCCAGGTTCATAGAAGGAGGGGGCTTAAAAAGATCCAGTTCCCCATCCTGTCTTTCACCTGTTGTCCCCGATGGTCCGGCTCCCATTCCAACAGGATCAATGGGCACGTCCGGGTGTAGTCGACCATACAGTACATGTACTTCCTCATGTAGAGTATTACAATATACTTGTAGGTTATCAAGGGTCGCGCTGAGCTCATCCACACGGGCTTGAGCTTTTGCTTCACGATGCCAAGCGATCGAGCGTGAGTTGATGGCCCAATCAATGGCCGAGTCTCGTTCAGAGAGCTCAAACCGCAAGCGGCCGACTTCGGCTGACAACTCAGCTATATGCTGACTGTCATCTGCCCACACCCTGTTTCGGTGCCGTAACTCTGTCCGAAGCTACTCCACTTGGGCTTCTAGGTCTCCGATCGAATCATTGTTGTCGCTGCTGCTCTCTTCATGTCTTGGAGCCAACTGATGCCGAGGTACGCCAATAGGTCAAGTGGACTTACGTGCGGTTTTCCTCGTACGCGGCAGCATATCTCCATAAGGGGGAAAATTTATTAGTATAGTTTTAAAACATGATGCATGCATAATTATGGAATCAGCCCTCATTGATTCCCAACCTCCTATACATTGCACTCTATTACCTTGTCTTACCAGATGAGCACTTCAGAACATAGTAAGATAAGAATGCAAGAAATTTTCTGAGATAAGCCTTTGAAAATTCTTTTTGAAATGCTTCATAATATCTTAAGAGATGGGCTTCGCTCCGATACCAGCTGTGACGGAACCTCCCAAGTCATTACGCCCACCTATAGTTGTCCTTGTCCAGCGATCCTCGGACAACCCTGTAGATGCACCTAATCACTCGACAAGTTCGGTATTTGTATCCTTTACCTTCCTCAAGAGCGTTTCACCCGTCACGCAGATATTACAACACATCGGAGGGACGAATAAGAGGAAGTAATTACAGTAACTTAATTTACATTAAAATATAGAAAGAGTGTTATTATTATAGACCAGAGGTATATGAGTGCAGAAGTATTATTATTACAAACTCGGGAGGCAAAAACCCCTCCCATAAAAAGTATAATGTTTTTAAAGGAGGACAACTTCCTCTTGAGGCTTCACTCTTGAGATTCTTCTTTTAGCACCACCTTGGAGCAAAAGCAGCAAAAGTTTGCTGCTTCCTCACCTACAACAACATGGGTTCGAAACCCTGAGTACGAAGTATACTTTCGCAAGTCTTACCCGTCAAAATAAAAGACTCCCAAGGATATGCTGGCTTGAGGGAATCAAGGTAAGGCTTTATCAATAATCAAGACTCTATTTGCAAAAATGCTTACTAATAGTGTATCCTTAAAAATCTAGTTTTATTAGCAAGTTAAGTCATTACCTGTCACTAGAGTTCATTCTACCCTAGTTCAAGCACTTGGACTATACTAGCCATCTTATATCATCCCTTTAAGTTTACTGGAATGCTATGTGTAAGTCAGTGACCAAGTCTTCATGTTCGAGACGTAACGGTGATGATTAATACTCAGCTGAGGATCTCCAATCACACGACATATGTAGCACTTAACCCTTGCATATGTCAACTCGCCACCGGGGTTCTTAAGACCAGATTGGGTTCACGCCAACCGAGAGCACAGATACACCACCGTCCAGCTTCTTGCCATGGAGGGTACACGCTACTCTCACCATCTCTCCACTCCCATTGCGTGTTGTCCTATTCTGGTATTAGTCTGCCTGAGGCAAAGCTTACCCATGATGAGGCATGTGACTAGTTAAAAGGTCCTCGATCATCAGGCCTACATCGAGACGGTCCTTAATCGACTCAGACGGAGACACTACACCGAGACTTTCTTCTCGTGCAAGTCACCTGCCCGGTCTCAGCTTTAGCATTTCAAACCCAAAGTTTGGGACCTGTCAGATGTACATCTTTTCTGATGTTGAACCCATCACGACCATGATGGATCCACCATCAAGTTTTATTTTTGAAAACATCCCATCCATTGTGAAGCATCACCTTTTGTTTAGAACAAACATTTGTTTTTCTAAAGCAGGACTAAGCATCAGAAAAACCTTTTAAGAAAACAGGTAATCAAGGAATGGTAAACAGATTCAAGGAAGGAAATGCAGCAATTGGTTTAACATCCAACTCCTATCACTTAATGCATTAGTCAAGTGATAAAGAGTTTAAAACAGCAAGGAGGTGACAAATGCACCGGGGCTTGCCTTGTGTTATAGGAGAGTCGGGTTCTGCTCCACAAATATCAAAATAAAAGCAGTTCCCGACAGGTGGGTCTTCAGGTGGTGGTGGTGTAGCTCCTTCTTCTTCAACCCCTACTTCTTCCTCGTTCTCTATATATAACCATATATAACCATGAATGCTCATGTAATGCTTATGAAAATGCAGTAATAGAAAAGGTTTACCAAGCTATATCTTGAATACAACTTTCCTTCATGGTACTTAAGGGAACTAGGGTTTTTGGAGTCAGTTCTTCATTTCAGAGGGCAGACCCTAACTAGAACACTAGGGTTTTAAGTTTAGGAACCAAACAATGTCCAAAACAAGTCAAACTTCACTCATGGGATCTAATTACTAAATTAGGCTCATCCTAAAAGTTTGGTGATTTTTGGAGTCTTCAACTAATTCCTAAAATTCCAAGAGACTAGGTTTTGGCTATTTTAAAAACTTCATAATTCCTGGTTTGGATTAAAATTTTGGAACCATTTTTATTAAATACTATATAAATTTAATAGTCCAACAAAATTGGTCTCATATTTTTAGAATTTTCCTAGAATTTTCTATGGATTTCCTAAGTCTGGCAGAAAAAGAAAAAGGGAAAGCATCAACAGTACTGGGCTCAATTCAGCCCGAGCTAGCCCAATACAGGCAGAACGCGCCCGCGCGCGTGTCCACGCTACTAGTTTTTCACCAGGGACCCTGGTGATTTGAAAAACCTTTGAAGAGTCCGCAGTATTGTTTCTTGTATCACTGACAATTACGAATAGACCCCTCCCCTTTCTATTCTTTACAACCCGCGATCCCCGACGATGAACGGCGATAGGTCGAGCTCCGGCGAGCTCGTACTGGCCGAAATAGGCAACAGCTAATCCTTCCCTTTGCTTGACACCAAATTCAACCCTAAACGACCATTTCCCCTCACTTAATTGCAAGGTTCGAGCTCTTAATCACACTGCCCATGGTGACAGTGCGAGCAACGGACAAACTGAGATGTTCCCGGTGATCCTACGGGTTCTAACTCAATTGGATGGGTCAGGGAGTATCAAGAGCATATCAAAGTACTGAAACGAGGGAACAGAGGGCATGAACGGACCTGTAGCACATTGGCCACGGCGAGCTCACACAGTACGATGTTCTGGACCGATTTGGGGGAAGTCTCAAATTGGGGAGCTATAGGGGATGATTGGAGGTGAGAGGTGGTTCACTGGATGCACAACTACCTAGCGGAGCTGATGGCCCACTCAATTTATAGGATTCATGAGCGGTGGTGGCTAATTTAGAGAAGACACGCGGTGGCCGGAGATGGGGAAGAGTACTGGCGCAAAGGATTCGTGGCGTTCACTGGCGCAATGGCTCAAAGGTTGTACTCTTAAGTGTGCCACGGTTACTACCGCACAGTAACAAGCCACGGCGTGGCACAACCGAGGTCACCGGAGTTTCCACGGCAACCCGGCGGTCCGGCCACGTTGCAACGGCTACATGCGCGGTGATAAGCCTCCCCTGCGACCACATCTGCTCCCCCGCGAGATCTTTTACCTCCCCGTGGATATCCACTGCGTGCTAGGCAAGAATCACGGCGACCAGCGCGAATCCGAGCGCGTGGATCACCGGCGGCGAAGGGGAACTGAACCCAGGGATATTTCTGCTACTGTACCATCAGGGAGTCATTGAGAGCATCTGACAGCACGGTTTGCAGCGCCCTAATCTCAGATTTTTGTGTGAGAATGTGTTAACCTCTCAGTAACAAAATTGTAGCCCTATAATCCAACTACAATCTTTATATAGTAACTATACTCAATTGATCACTAGATCCCACTCCAAATCGACCTCAAAGTCGTGCCAATGTCACTGGTAACCATAATTCAGTTATCAGTGCAACTGATAGCTCAACTTTGTGCTCATTTTACTCCAAACTTTGTATGTGATCAAGGCTTAGTTACTTAAGCAAAATTGCACTCCTATTATAGCTCTACAAGTTTGATGTGTTCACCCTAGGCAAATTCCTTGTATTTTTAGAAATACAGAGCTCCAAAGTCAGCCTTATGCAACTGAATTCAGACTTAGACACATGGATGTATGGGGTGTCCTTTTTGCAAATAAGTCCAAACTTCATCATTTGGCTTGGAAATCCTCAAATGTGAGGAACACATAGTTTGTGGTGTTTTATTCCTTTGATATTTGCACTTCGGTCCAAAAGTGCACAAAGATTACTCTTAGCCCCCTAGGGTTCCAATTTAGGGTTTTCCAGGGGTCTTTTCAGGGTTTTTAGTACTTTAGGGCTTTGATGCCACTTAAGTCCTTCCAAGGGGATATCTTGGGGTCATTTCTCATATCTTTTGAAGTTTTCTCATGCTTGGGCTTCCCTTATATCCATAAGCCCAGATTTAGGGTTAAGTACTTTACACTAGAGTTAACCACACATCAAGTCATATCAGTACAACATATTTGAAATTTTTACCTAGTGAATGCACTCTAGGTGTGACAAACACATGATATGCTAATGCTCATGATGTTATGCTCAAGTTTTAGTGATAGTAACACCAGGGGTGTTACAATCCGCAGTCTCAAGAAACAATTGAAAGGTTTCACCTACAACACATCGAGAGAAACAAGAACTAAGAGGCTGACACATTAGCCAAAGCAGCAGCGAAGGGTGAACCCCTACCCTCTGGTGTATTTTATCACATAGTCGGCACACCAGCCGTAAGAAACCCTGAAGGTCTGCAAATAACGCAAGAAACAGATGGACATCGGATCGTCAATCTCATAATGGTCGAAGACTGGTGGGCTCCGATCACCCTTTACCTTCAAGGTCATTACCATCCATCCGATCACAATGAAGCCAAAAGGCTTAAACACAGAAGCAGAGACTCCGCTATTGTCAATGGCCAGCTCTACAAGAAAGGAATCGGCCAACCCATGTTGAAATGCATAACTGAAGCCGAAGGCATAGAGCTTCTCCGCGAAGTCCACAGTGGTACATGCAGATCACATTTAGGACCGAGGGCCCTTGCAGCTAAAGTCATATGTTAGGGTTTCTATTGGCTCGCAATTATATACATGGGCAACTGGGTAACCCGATCGTGCGAAGCATGCTAGAAATTCTCGCCTCGAACAAGCGCCCCTTCGCAACTCACAAAGCTCATCGCGCATACCTGGCCACTTCAGCGCTGGGGACTCGATATTGTCAGACCACTGCCCACAGCCCAAGGCAACCTCAAATTCACCTTCGTCGCTGTCGAATACTTCATTAAGTGGATCGAGGCTAGAGCCGTATCCACAATAACTTCCAAGACGACGCAAAAAATTTTCTGGCAGAATATCGTATGTCGGTTCGGAGTCCCATCCAAGCTAAAAGTCGATAACGGCAAGCAGTTAGATAACCAAGACTTCCGAGAATTCTGCAATTCTATTAGCACGAAGGCAGTGTTCGCCTCCGTCTACCATCCGCAATTTAACGGAGTAGTTGAGCGTGCCAACGGCAAGATTTTCAGTGCAATTAAGAAAAGGCTACTCGAAGTCGTATTGGCACTAAACACAACAGAATCCAGAGCGACTGGGTTCACACCTTTCTGCCTGATGTACGGATCCGATGCAATGACGTCGCAAGAGCTAAAGCACAGATCTCCACGAGCAAGCCCCACAGCCACCCCTGATGTTGACGAGCAAACCTCCAAAGACCTCATCGACGGAGGTTGTGTCCTTGCCGTAGAGGCACTGAACAATTACCAAGCGCAGACTAAGGCATGGTGCGACAAAACCATCATCCCTAGAGAGTTCAAGGAAGGAGACTTAGTCCTCACCAGAACTACCAGAATAGATTCTCGGGGCAAGCTTGAACCAAAATGGGAGGGGCCCTACATCGTCAAGACCAAAACATCCCCAAACGCCTATAGGCTCACCTCACCATCCGGCGAAGACTTAGAGCACTCGAGGAATGTGGATAACATACACAAATTCTTTGTCTAGTCCCAAGGCTTGAGTGCCTTTGTAATTTTTGCAAACAATATGCCAGTCAGGCCCGCACTCTTTTCCTCCTAGGGGGTGAGGTTTTTAACTAGGCGAAGCCATGTAATAAACTGCCACAACCCCCCCCAAGAAAAATAAGTCCAAACTGGCACCACGGCTGTGGGTGTCGAAAGAGACCGCAACACCGGTCTTCGGCATTCAACGCATAACAGTCACCGCAACGGCTAGTCTAGGCAGCCTTTGCGTGAGACAAATCTAAGCAAAAGTCGCCTAAGGATGCAGCCAGAAAAGCACAATAAGTGCGCAATACCACCCATAGGGTGCGAAGTCTTCCCCAAAGACATCGTCCGAGCAAAAGTCGCCTAAGGGTGCAGCCGGAAAAGCACAATAAGTGCGTGATACCACCCATAGGGTACGAAGTCTTCCACAAAGACATCGTCCGAGCACAAGTCGCCTAAGGGTGCAGCCGGAAAAGCACAATAAGTGCACGATACCACCCAGAGGGTGTGAAGTCTTCCACGAAGACATCGTCCGAGCAAAAGTCGCCTAATGACACCACTCACAGGGTGCGATGTCTCCTACATAAGACATCATCCGAGCAAAAGTCGCCTAAGGGTGTAGCTAGTAAGCACAACAGATGTGCGATCACTTACCAAGCGCGGAGTCACCTACGGCACGTACATGCCTAGCCACACCAAAATCACCTAAGATTGCAGCAAACTCGCAATAGGCAAAACAAATTGTGTAGCACAATCACAAATGAACAACAAGCGAAGGGCTCAAAGACACCATCGCACAACACATCATAGTATACACTATACACAGTATTTACCCCTCACGAGCATGGCCATCGCAGTTCTATTGCGAAGAGGGGAGGGCAGCGTTTTCACTCAATATGGCAACAGAACGGCGAGGGCAACATACTATCACATCGGCTCCTCCTTCGAAATAAGACCTGCCTCTCGAAAATTAAACAACATCAACCTCAACTCTTACCCCTCAAAAAGGTCCCGCAAGTCCCCTTCTCCAATGCACGACCCAGATGTCGACGCAAGTAGCTCGCGATGGGTCCCCCGATCCAGTCGCGGCCCACTTCGAAGATGGGACCTTTCCATACCGATTCGGCTATGGCTTCTTACACTTCGTGAAGACTCACTGATGCTCTATTTTGACACGCCCATCCTCCACCTTCGCGAGTCTCCTACACCCGCATCAGTCAAGGTCACCAGCGCCTCGCGAGGGGCGAATCGCAGTAGAGACTCTGATGCAGCCAGATTCAACGCCGCAAAAATAATCTAAGTCATCTTCAGAAGATTCGTCCACCCTCGAGAATGGGCTCCACAATTCCCCATCCTCGGAAGACCACGATCCAAAATCCGACCCCTCCGACACATCGCCACTAAGAAACGTTGCACTCACATCCATCAAAACATAATTAATTTTAACATCATCATGGTTTGCTTGCGCAGGCCCAGACGCCGGAACCTGCGCAACAACCGATCATCAGTATCAAACAAAAATCAAAACCACCAACCCAACCCCTAATACATCCCTTCAACCTGCGCCGAAGCAGCCGCCGCTGCAAGGTCATTAGCGGCACCCCCTGCATCCACCCGGATCACCGATATTTCAAGGCCGGCGAGGTCATCAACTTCTTCCTCATTCATCACCTGTGAAGACAGTACAACATGTTACAGCAGAACCACCATATATATATATATATATATATATCTTCGCCAGCGCTCGGTCCGCCCTCTCCCGGACGATGCCACAGCCGTGGGGACCCCACATCGTATCATAAAGCACCCCTGCGGCGCGCTTTAGCACATCATCTTCAATCTAGAACACTCCATGATTGAAGTTCTCATTCGCCCGGTCGAAGACTTCGAAATGCCTACATCCCTCTCGGGACAAGGCATTCACAGCCCCCTCGCAGGTAACAAGGGATGCATAGGACATAAGGTCCGTTGCAATGGACGGGAGCGACTCTAGCTCTTCCTGCAACCACCCAAGAAAGCGAAGCCCCACCTCCTCCCCCGATTCGTCGAAGGGAGCGGTTTGTGCGCCGAGCTCACGGTACACATACACGAAAAGTGTGTGCGCCCGCTCGACCCCAGCGCGAGTGGAGGACTCCGTCTTCTCGCGATGGCTGCGGATGTTCCTCGGCTCCAACTCCATGTCGGCGGCACGCTTGCGAGCGGTTTCGGCCTCCGCGCGGGCTTTCTCCGCGTCTTCCTTCTCCTCGGCAAGTCAGCGGTCGAGGTCTTCTCTCTCTTTCTCCACCACTGATAGTTTCTCCAGGAGATTGCGACTCTTGTTCTCAGCCGCCGACTTGTCCCTCACTACCTCAGTATTTTGCATGCGGAGGTGCTCAGTTCTTGCCTCGAGTCGTCTCCTCTCGGAAACAAACTGTGAGGTCAGCGCCCCCAAGGCAACCTGCTCGGCGAAGGCGGTCACCTGACGTAAAAAACGCAAACTTAGAACAATAGAGCAAGGAACACCATACACTCATAAGCAATAATCACACTCACAAATTTCAACCGCTGCACAGCTGACACGGCCACACCAGCAGCAGCGGCGGTAGAGGCGATCTCGCCCCCAGTGACGGCACAGAACCTCGACCATGGGTCCACCGAAGTCCTCGCATCGCCCTTCGCCGTGATCACCAGGTCGACAGCTGATGCTGACGGCACAACCGCCAATTGGCCAGACTCCGCCCCTACATCACAACCAAGTCAGAAACATGGACCCTCCAAACCTGCAAAAACCAAGACAAATCACCAGAAGGCGGCAACACCGTCTGGGCGTCGAACATGGTGACGCCGCCCACCAGGTAGTCATCTACGGACAACTCTGTGGCGGCCCCACCGGATCCCGTCACCGTCATCTCAGTAACGCGCGGTGGCGTAGGGGGGTCTTGGAGCAGTAGGAGGCACAGCGGGCAGCCTTCACACTGGGCCGCGCCAGCTTTGCTTCCCGACGCGGTCCACCAGCCTAACAGGGGCCTAGCGTTTCTTCCGCTGTGCATCTTAACGATCCTTCTCCATCACTACTGACACAACAGCACCAATATTCCTTCCGTAAGGAAAAAATTTTAGGTCATGAGTCAATCGAGACGTAAAAAAATCCTCGCCAGCAGCCCGGGGTATCGGATCATTCCTAGGCCATCGACCCTCGGTAACCTTCAGCATTCACGAAGTGGTTTCCCGGAGCTCGGGCAAAGACATCAATTCCCCAGGAGCCGCACAAATTTCCATCAATTCCTCAACAAAATGCCTAGTAGCCCTCAACCCTGCCTCTTCATCCACCGTACCTAATTTTCTCTTCCGGATAGCTGCAACTGGAGCCCTCTCCCTTGAGGGGCCTTCATCGGTCGAGGGCTTCACTTGCTTCCCTCGGAGATCAACGGTGTCACCGGAGTCCCCCTCTGGGTAAGGACCATAAGGAAAATTATTCAGTTCGAATACACGGTTCAACCTGAGGTTGGAACCGCGGATATCCTAACTCCTCAATGTTTCGGTCTTCGGTGCATATTTACTGATGATCTTGATGGCTTTGGCCTCCACTTTACGCACGAATGCAGCCACATCTCGCCCGCGCAGGTCCATGGCGAATGTCGTACTTTGCACCAATTGGCCACCCAAGGTTGGCATTCGGTGGGGGGCAATCTCGCCCAAGGCCCAACCATGCGACAAGGGCCATACCCCGCAAGCAATAAACTCTTCGACCAAAACGCACCCACTACTTAGGCGGGCTACGTAACGAAGGGCCCCCTCGTCTTGATCTTCTTCTGCCACCTCAAAATGTGGAAACACCACATAGCAGTGCGAGCACAAGATGGCAAGGGGCAAACTAGGCAAGCCTTCGACATCAATGGGCGCCACATAAAACCAAAATTCCCAACAATTGCCCCACTTATTTTTGGCGCACGGGACAATCTCGATGACTTCGGCCGAGGTCTTCCCAGTCCTTGGTGTAAAGGTGCATGATCCAAACTAAGCAATCAAACTAAGCAATCTTACCACCTATCTTCCTTTTCTGCCAGTGCAAACAGTAATTCTTCGCGAAGACCTCAACAGATGGCTCCCCACCGTATGAGGAAACAACCCAGACATACTTCGCTAGCGCCGCCATGGCATTCGGTGTCAACTGATGAATTTGTACTTCAAGTCTCCACATAACCTCAACTACAAACCGATGCGCCGGCAGGCAAAGACCAGCAACAAAGAAAGCTTCAAACACGACCAACTCACCGTCCGGCTCAGGGACATCTTTAGCCCTTGGAGCCCGCCCGACACCACTCCCAAAGTAACTTAGTCATTGCATCTCCAGCACACGGCCCGAGAATATCCTCGATGTCCCAAACTCAACTGTGTGACCATGCTGCAAATCTACCACCGCCGAATCGCTCAACGTCTTCTCAGACGATGGTGTGGCCAACGACGCGCTCGCAACAGACGACGACAAAGAAGAGAATGGCATGGTCACATACTGTCGGCGGCGGCGCACGGTTTGCTTGATACGAGCCAGATCACCAGTGGAGCGAGAGCAGAGAGGGAAGGCGAGCAGATGAAAAGCTAGGGTTTTGACAGCGCGCGCTCAAGCAGGTAAAAGGCTTCAGCCAAGCCCGGCTTTTTATAGGTGTGGAGCGGTGCCTCGGGAAATCAACAGTCCCACAGTAACACATCCCATCAACGGTCACATTTCAAAAACCCCCGCAGGACCATTTCGAGCGAGGGCAGCGTCTTCACCATCTTACGACAGTCTTCGGCACCAGCTGACTTGGTCGAACTAGTCCATCGGAGAGCAAATGTTGGGACAAAGGCAAACACGCCCCCTCGCTCGAACTCCCCACACCAGCATGTTCAAGACCGAAGGCCCCACAGGTCGAGCCGCACGAGCGAAGAGCCCAAGGTCGACGCTCACGCGAAGACTCAAGCACTATCTTCGCCCTGGCGAACCGGAGCGAAGACCATTAAAGACTTCGGAGCTCGAACGATCAAGACCTCGAAGACCATTGTCACACCCGGCTTTAAGGAACAAAGCCTGGTGCATCTCATACATGCGCCAAGAAGACAACATATATAATAATAGAGTGTATAGAGATAAATGTCATAAAACATCAGAGTATTTATTACATAGCGGAAGACTTATTACAAAATAAAGGAATAACCATAAAACAAACTAAGGATCGTCGGCGCCAATGTCAACTGAGAAACGCCACCTAGATCAGATCATACTCCTCGCCTTGTGGCTCCTCCTGAACCACCTGCTCTTCTCCTGTGGGGGGTGTGAGACAGCAAGGGTGAGCTCACACATGATCATAGCTCAACAAGTTGTGGGGAACCAGTGGACATAAACTCACAAAGGTGTGAGTTCATGTGATGTGTAAGGCTAATCAATGATAGGGGTTTAAAGCTGAGCATTGCTTTTAAGTAGTTGGTCAAACTTTTATTAGCAGTTACTAAGTGTAAGTAAATACCAAACCATAAGTAAAGTAATAGAACAACATTAATAATAAACCCATGCAATGCAAATGACAAAATTGAATTTAAGTTCCATAATTTAAACATCAGAGAGTCCTGAGCTGCTCATGACCGCGAGCACGGCTAGTATACCAGTTTTACACTCTACAGAGGTTGTACCCTTTACCCACAAGTCATGTTACCCATCTGCCAAGGGGTCACGAATCCCATACACCTCTACCTAGGAAGCGCGGCAGGGCAACACTACGAGGCCTTTACAAAGTTCCACTAGCTTCTGAAAACCCGCTACAGTTTATAGGAAGTTCCAATGCAGGGTTCTTGTCTGACCGCCATCGCAGCAAAATCAACCAAGGACCTCCCTACACTGACCACTCCCCTACTGCCCTTGCCCCTTTCGGGTAAGGTAGTCTTCCACTAGCTTTCCTAATTAGTCAGCCAAGGGCGTCCCATTAAACCCTTGTGGTGGCACGTGGTTCTCAAGTTAAGCTCTATGTTCCAATTAACATTAATGATCTCAACATGAACATAAATAGAATAACAAAAAGAATTGGAACATAGAGGTAATAAATGATTATCCCAAAACCATATAAAGCAATAGCAAACTACCCAAGTGATTCAGGGGTAAAGAAGGTAATGAGATAAACAATCTAGGGTGACCTATTGGGTCCCATCAAAATTAACCTATGCATGGATAAGTGATATTAAAGAACATTATTAGGTAAAAAGTGGTCAAGGGCATAACTTGCCTTCTATGAGCTCCTGCTCAGCCACTTCAACCTGCTGCTCACCAGGGTCCTCGGTTACGGGCTCTTCTACTCGCCACAATACAAACAAGCACAGTGCATATAGAGAAATTAACATTACACCAAACATATATACAAAATACACAGTAATAATCTACACATTAAAATAAAACTCTAGGAACAGGAATCACAATTTTTGGAGTTATAGATTTTAAGTTATGGATTTTCAAAGGTTTTATGTGTTTAAAGTGGGATTAAGTGAGGAATTAAATTTCTTACTGTTTTCATGTCAAAACAGAGACACTAAATGATAGAGAATATTATTACAAGATTTTAGAAATTGGAATGGTTCAATTTGGACCAAAAATGGAATTTCTATGAATTTTACAAGTTTCTAGATTTGTTTTTGTATTAAAAATGAATTTCTATAATTATTTCTCTGTTTTTAAACATCTCTAGACTGGGCCTCATTTTTCATAAAAGTCAGGGTTCACGGTGAAAGAATTCTCAAGACTCAAGGTACTAGCGATGGATGGCGGGTTTATTCACTAAAAGGTCGAGGGCTCTTATGCAACTTTACCGGACCGAAGGGGTAAGATCTAATGTGAGCCGCACGATCTACAGTCTATGGCCTAGATTAGATCGCATAAAACCGAACCGGTATGCAGCCATAGTCCTCGGATCTGAATCCGACGGTCACGGTTTAATGAACCCGCGTTCGGATTTCTACCGTACATCGCAAGATCTACGGTCCGGGTTCTTCCTAACCGAAGAGGTAGCTACCTTCTAATCTTGGCCGCCCATCATCAGATCAACGTCCAGGAGATCTTCGCCTACCACCCTGCGCACGCGGCAAGGCAGAGACCTCAGGCCACACGGCGGCGAGCTCCCCGGCGCACCCACAGTCGACGACGCAGAGCTCTAAACCCAAATTGGACGGAGCTACACGATGCAAGGTTAAGGGTGAACGCGCGAAGAAGGTTCTCACCATAGATGGCGCCCAGCAGAGCTCCGTCGACGAGGGGGCACGGCCACGGCGGAAACCCAAACTCCGACGAGCAATTCCCCACGGACCGCCATGCCTCCACGCGAATTGATGCCACTTGCGCATGCGATGCATCATGGCGAACACCCGGTTACATTCTCCCATACCCGAACGGCGACGAGCACGGAAAACAGCGGCGGCGATCACCATCTTTTTTTTGCGACACGGTAATGGTGGTCTTCTGTGTGGTTCTCGGTGGGACCCGACCCTCGGTGTGCGCGTCACACGAATGGTCCTAGGGAGACGATGCTTTATAGCCTAAGGAGGTCGGTCACACGGCGCCGGCAACGACTCCCCGAAATCTACGCCGGTGATCCGAGTTCCGCGGAGCAGAACGCCATGGGGAAGGGGATGGTCTGGCAAGGAGGGGCCCACTCGTCAGCGAGCCAGGCGGTTTTGCGCGCGCGGAACTAGCTGATTGCGGGACCCACTTTCAGTGACCGCGCTTTCACGGTATTGGGTCACCCGCGACCAAGCTAGCGCGCGCAGAGGCTGACGTATCGGTCCCATGCGTCAGCGCCCACGCCCCCGCTGTGTGAGCAACAAAACAGGAATGCGCCTGACGACGTGGGGCCATCATGTCATACCCCACATGCGCCTGGTGCACAGTCTGGGCCGCGCGGTTGGTGAAGGAGTAATGGGCCGAAAACGAGGAACTGAGCCCATACTCCATTTTCCTTTTATTGTTTTCTGTTTCTATTCTTTTCCTTTCTAAATTCAATTTGAATTCAAATTTCAAATTCCACCATGTGGTAATTCATCCCCAGGTTAAGAGTATATAATTTGAACATATTTTTATTACCTTTATTTATAATATTCATTTTGTATATATTTTATTTTCTTTTTTTGGTTTTAATTCTATAATTTCTTTTAGGGTTTAAATTCTAATTTGGGTATTATCATATTTATTTCTACCTTATTTTTTTTTGTATTATCACAAAATTCACACAACATAAAAACCCAGCATGATTCATATTTTAGTGGTATAACTTTTTATTAGTTATTTGTCTTTGAATATGGTATTCACATGTGATGACAAGTGGATATAACATACACGTATACATAAAAGAAATGACTTTTCCCCTTTTTACATGGTCTCTTACAAATTGGGTATTACAAATCCTACCCCCCTTAAAATAATCTCGTCCCCGAGATTTAGGAAGGTTTAGGGAAAAGATGGGGAAAATCTATGCGAAGCTCTTTTTCTCTCTCCCCCAAGTAGCTTCATTGCACTATGCACATCTTTGTAACCTTATTTTTTGTAACTTGAGTCAATGTATCCAGAATCTTGACAGGATACTCCGTGTAAGTCAAATCACCCTGAACACTGAGCACTTCCATTGGTAACTGTTCCTTAGGGACATGGAGACACTTCTTAAGTTGAGACACATGGAATACATCATGCATATCAGATAGATTATCAGGTAGCTCGAATTGATAGGCCATCTCTCCAACCCACCTAAAAAAACTCTGAATGGTCCAATAAAGCGAGGGGACAATTTGCCCCTAACCTTGAATCTCCTCATTCCACGAAGTGGTGACACCTTGAGGTACACATAATCTTCTTCCTCAAATTCCAGTGGTCATCTTCTATTATCAGCGTAGCTCTTTTGCCTGGTCTGAGCTACCCTCAAATTCTCTCGAATCATACGGACTTGTTCTTCTGCCTCTTGAATAAGTTCAGGTCCAAAGAATTGTCTTCCTCTAGTCTTATCCCAATATAGAGGAGTCCTGCACTTCCTGCCATATAAAGTCTCGAACAGTGACCTCTTCAGACTGGCCTGGTAACTATCATTATATGAGGACTTAGCATAAGGTAGACTCTCGTCCCAACTACTACCATGCTGAAGGGCACAAGCTCTCAACATGTCCTCCAATACTTGATTAGTCCTTTTAGTCTGTCCATCAGTCTGAGGTAGGCCGAACTAAAATTCAACTTCATATCCATATTCTCATGAAAACTTTTCCAAAATCTGGAGGTAGACTGTGATCCTCTATCCGAAACGATCTTCTTCGGCACACCGTGTTGAGACACAATCCGAGCCATATATACTCTACCAATTGAGATCCCTTATAAGTAGTCTTGACCGGAAAGAAATGAGCCACTTTGGTCAGTCTATCCACAATAACCCATATCAAATCATATCCTTTCGGGGTGCGAGGCAATCCAGTAATAAAATCCATACCGATCTCTTCTCACTTCCATTCGGGTATCTTCAGTGGATGCAGTAGTCCAGCTGGCCTCTGGTGTTCAACCTTCACTCTTTGACACACATCGCACATAACCACATGTGCAGCCACATCTGTTTTCAATCCATACCACCAATACTTTCCACTTCAAATCCTGCTACATCTGGGTACTACCAGGATGAATAGAATAATCCGAGTCATGGGCTTCCTTCAGTATAGTCTCACGAAGACTATCAATATCGGGAACATAGATCCGATTCTTGAACCATATCGTGCCTTGCTCATCTTCTGTGAATTCCGGACCTCTACCCTCTGTTATTAGATCCTTGATCTCCTAGATTTTGGCATCACCAAGTTGACCTTTGCAGATTTCTTGCTCCAAGGTAGGTTCCACATCAATAGTGACTCCTTCAGTATGAGCAACTATCCCCAGGTTAAGTCTCCTGAAATCCTCGACAATCTCGTCACGTAGCTGGGTGACAATAGCTGAATGAACATGCTCCTTGCGACTCAAGGCATCTGCAACCAAATTTGCCTTGCCCGGGTGATAGTGAATCTCCAAATCATAATCCTTAATAAGCTCCAACCAACGGCGTTGCCTAAGGTTGAGATCCTTCTGAGTGAATATATACTTCAGACTCTTATGATCCGTATATACTTGGCACTTGGTCCCCATGATATAATGTCTCCAAATCTTAAGCGCATGCACAACGGCTGCCAATTCCAAGTAATGAGTGGGGTAGTTTAATTCATGTTTCCGCAACTGACGAGAAGCATAAGCAATCACATGTCCTTCCTGCATGAGCACACATCCTAAGCCTTGGCCACATGCATCACAATAAATATCAAATCCTTTTTGTAGGTCTGGCATAACCAATACTGGTGGCGACATCAATCTTTTCTTCAATTGATCAAGCTATCTTGGCACTTCTCATCCCACTTAAATTCTCTTCCTTTCTCCAAAAGCGAAGTCATAGGTTTAGCAATCTTAGAAAATCCTTAAATAAATCTCCGATAATAGCCAGCAAGTCCCAAGAAACTCTGAATCTCAGTAACTGTAGTGGGTACCCTCCACTCCATTATCTCCTTAACCTTAGCAGGATCCACTGAAATTCCTCCATTAGAAATAATATGACCAAGAAATGGCACCTCACCAATCCAAAACTCGCACTTGCTAAACTTGGCATATAGCTGGTTATCTCGTAGCTTCTGTAGCACCAATCTCAGATGTCCCTCATGATCGCTATCACTCTGAGAATAAATAAGAATATCGTCGATAAATACCACGACGAATCTGTCCAAATACTCCATAAACACCTTATTCATCAAGTTCATAAAATAAGCTGGTGCATTGGTTAATCCAAATGACATAACAGTGAACTCATATAATCCATATCGGGTTGAGAAGGTCGTCTTAGGAATATCTGAGGATCTAATCTTCATCTGATGGTATCCCGATCGGAGATCAATCTTCGAAAATACTCTTGCTCCTCTCATCTGATCAAACAAATTCTAAATACGGGGCAACGGATACTTGTTCTTCACCATAACATCATTAAGAGATCTATAATCCACACACATCCGCTACGATCCATCCTTCTTCTGTACAAACAAGACCGGTGCTCCCCAAGGTGAGGAACTCGGACGAATGTATCCAGCCTCTTGTAACTCAGTTAACTGCTTCTTAAGTTCCTTCAACTCCTCTACGGACATCCTATATGGCCGTTTAGAAATAGGGGCGGTTCCAGGTAAGAGATCAATAACAAACTCAACTTCTCTATCAGGTGGCATCCCTGGTAACTCCTCTGGAAAGACATCCGGAAAATCTCTAACCACCCGGATGTTGTCACCAACAAACTCCTCCGGTATAAAGAACATTGCACGCATGGGTGAGGAGGTTACTGCAATATTAACTTGAAACCTTTCTCCCTTAGTGGTAGTGAGTTCTATGGTACCTCTACCACATGCTATAACGGCTTTTGCCTTTCTTCGCCATGACATACCAAGGATCAGATCTATACTGCTTGACTCTAACATTATAGCAGTAGCTCCAAATTCTCTACCCATAATGGTCAATGTCAATCTACGTGTCATTTGATTCGCCTCAACAGGCCCTTTAGGTGTAATTACTATCATGGGTTTTCTCATATTTAGCAGTGGTATTTCATTTGTGTTGGCATATCTAGCAGACATGAATGAATGTGTAGCACCAGAATCAAATAATATGGTTGCAGGAATTGCATTAACATAAAACATACCAAGTACGATGTCCCCACCATCCAGAGTAGCATCAACGCTGACTTGATTAACTTTGGCAATAGAATATCCCTTTCCAGATCCTGGAGTTTGCTGCCTGTTCTGAACTGGAGTAGTAGCAATCCTCTATGGGCAGACATTTGCATAGTGACCAGTCTTCCCACACTTAAAACAAGTAGTGCCTGGACTCTGTCCTGAGAACTTCGTCGGGGTGCCAGTGGGGGTAGCCTGCTGAGGAGGTGGAGTCCTCAGTGGTGATTGCTGAACTAGGCGCTGGCCTCCGCCAGTGCAAACGGGTGTACCCTGGGGTGAACTGTAGCGAGGACGAACACTGCTGCTTCCTTGTCCTTGAGATATAGCCTTTCTCTTCAAATCTCTCAGCTGAACACGCTTGTGTTCAATAGCCAGGGCCTTATCAAGCAGCCTCTGAAATGATGGAAATGTGTGTGCCACTAGAGCATACTGCAGTGGTCCATTAAGTCCTTCAATAAAATGCTCCTGCTTCCTCTCATCTTCAGCAACTTCATCAGGGGCATATCTGGATAACTGAATAAACTTGTCGCGGTACTCGCTGACTGACATACTTCCTTGCTTCAGCGACAGAAATTCCTTCTTCTTAATCTTCATCAATCCAGCTGGTATATGATAATTCCTGAACTGTGTACTGAACTCTGCCTAGGTGATAGTATCAGCAGCATCGTGGGCAGCAGTATATGAATCCCACCAGTCAGCAGCAGGACCTGTCAGACGTCCAGAAGCATATAAAACCTTCTCTCGGTCAGTACATTGTGCAATATTCAGCATCTTCTCAACGGACTTCAGCCAATCATCCGCATCCAGTGAATCAGGTGAGCTTGCAAATGTAGGTGGCTTATGACTCATGAATTCCCGGTGCTTATCTCGGGGTGGAACCAGTGGTGGTGGAGGCAGTGGTACTTGTTGCTGTTGCTGCTGTTGTTGTTGTTGCATTTGCTGTTGCAGCTGTTGTTGTTGCGTCCTCCTTTCTTGGCGTATCTCCTCTCTCTCCTAGCGCAACTCCTGTCGTATATCTTCTCTTTCTTGACGCATCTCCTGGCGTTCTTGCTGCATCTGGGCACGCATATCAGCCATAGTGTCCGCCATTTGCTGCATCACCGCCATCTGAGCATCAACCAGTGGGTCAACTCCGCCTGGTGGAGGATTAGGAGGATTCATCTCTGCAGGCTGTGGCTGAGGTTGTCTATATATCCTTCGAGTGTGTTGATTAGGAGGCAAATCAATTCCACCACCCCGCCTGGTATTGACCATCTGAGTTAGATACATATGGTAAGAAAATAGTAGACAAGGCAGGTATTTACAAATCAGGTTACTTTGGGGAACTTTTTAGCTAAGCAGATTAATATTTTACCTACCATAGCTAATTTATTACCTTATGGTGGTACATACTAAGATGTCCATCTATAATAATTCAATCAATCAAAGAAGCAAATCAGGCATTTAGCATCAGCACAATCAAACAACATTTTTTTAAAGAAAGTAGTTTTAAATTTTGTCTTAGGTTCCCTATATCTTAAAAAGATCATAGTGGTAGGATTCCAAGGTGTGAAATCCATCTTGTCTTTAGAGTGGAAAAGATAAGATTAATCAGAGTAGAGTAGCAGAAGGTGAGACAAGATCAAGATGAGATAAGTATAGAATGAGTCAGAGTAAGGTAAGTAAGTGAGGGTTGTCCATTTCTATCTAGGTTTCGTCCTACAGTCAACATTTCCTCTGATACCACTTCTGTCACACCCGGCTTTAAGGAACAAAGCCTGGTGCATCTCATACATGCGCCAAGAAGACAACATATATAATAACAGAGTATTTATTACATAGCGGAAGACTTATTACAAAATAAAGGAATAACCATAAAACGAACTAAGGATCGTCGGCGCCAATGTCAACTGAGAAACGCCACCTAGATCAGATCATACTCCTCGCCTTGTGGCTCCTCCTGAACCGCCTGCTCTTCTCCTGTGGGGGGTGTGAGACAGCAAGGGTGAGCTCACACATGATCATAGCTCAACAAGTTGTGGGGAACCAGTGGACATAAACTCACAAAGGTGTGAGTTCATGTGATGTGTAAGGCTAATCAATGATAGGGGTTTAAAGCTGAGCATTGCTTTTAAGTAGTTGGTCAAACTTTTATTAGCAGTTACTAAGTGTAAGTAAATACCAAACCATAAGTAAAGTAATAGAACAACATTAATAATAAACCCATGCAATGCAA
The DNA here is from genome assembly GCA_029449295.1 of Zea luxurians. Lineage (NCBI taxonomy): Eukaryota > Viridiplantae > Streptophyta > Magnoliopsida > Poales > Poaceae > Zea > Zea luxurians. The sequence goes on from JAOPSE010000021.1 coordinate 39,061,396, forward strand.
ATGACAAAATTGAATTTAAGTTCCATAATTTAAACATCAGAGAGTCCTGAGCTGCTCATGACCGCGAGCACGGCTAGTATACCAGTTTTACACTCTGCAGAGGTTGTACCCTTTACCCACAAGTCATGTTACCCATCTGCCAAGGGGTCGCGAATCCCATACACCTCTACCTAGGAAGCGCGGCAGGGCAACACTACGAGGCCTTTACAAAGTTCCACTAGCTTATGAAAACCCGCTACAGTTTATAGGAAGTTCCAATGCAGGGTTCTTGTCTGACCGCCATCGCAGCAAAATCAACCAAGGACCTCCCAACACTGACCACTCCCCTACTGCCCTTGCCCCTTTCGGGTAAGGTAGTCTTCCACTAGCTTTCCTAATTAGTCAGCCAAGGGCGTCCCATTAAACCCTTGTGGTGGCACGTGGTTCTCAAGTTAAGCTCTATGTTCCAATTAACATTAATGATCTCAACATGAACATAAATAGAATAACAAAAAGAATTGGAACATAGAGGTAAAAAATGATTATCCCAAAACCATATAAAGCAATAGCAAACTACCCAAGTGATTCAGGGGTAAACAAGGTAATGAGATAAAATATCTAGGGTGACCTATTGGGTCCCATCAAAATTAACCTATGCATGGATAAGTGATATTAAAGAACATTATTAGGTAAAAAGTGGTCAAGGGCACAACTTGCCTTCTATGAGCTCCTGCTCAGCCACTTCAACCTGCTGCTCACCAGGGTCCTCGGTTACGGGCTCTTCTACTTGCCACAATACAAACAAGCACAATGCATATAGAGAAATTAACATTACACCAAACATATATACAAAATACACAGTAATAATCTACACATTAAAATAAAACTATAGGAACAGGAATCATAATTTTTGGAGTTATAGATTTTAAGTTAGGGATTTTCAAAGGTTTTATGTGTTTAAAGTGGGATTAAGTGAGGAATTAAATTTCTTACTGTTTTCATGTCAAAACAGAGACACTAAATGATAGAGAATATTATTACAAGATTTTAGAAATTGGAATGGTTCAATTTGGACCAAAAATGGAATTTCTATGAATTTTACAAGTTTCTAGATTTGTTTTTGTATTAAAAATGAATTTCTATAATTATTTCTCTGTTTTTAAACATCTCTGGACTGGGCCTCATTTTTCAGAAAAGTCAGGGTTCACGGTGAAAGAATTCTCAAGACTCAAGGTACTAGCGATGGATGGCGGGTTTATTCACTAAAAGGTCGAGGGCTCTTATGCAACTTTACCGGACCGAAGGGGTAAGATCTAATGTGAGACGCACGATCTACAGTCTATGGCCTAGATTAGATCGCATAAAACCGAACCGGTATGCAGCCATAGTCCTCGGATCTGAATCCGACGGTCACGGTTTAATGAACCCGCGTTCGGATTTCTACCGTACATCGCAAGATCTACGGTCCGGGTTCTTCCTAACCGAAGAGGTAGCTACCTTCTAATCTTGGCCGCCCATCATCAGATCAACGGCCAGGAGATCTTCGCCTACCACCCTGCACACGCGACAAGGCAGAGACCTCAGGCCACACGGCGGCGAGCTCCCTGGCGCACCCGCAGTCGATGACGCAGGGCTCTAAACCCAAACTAGACGGAGCTACACGATGCAGGGGTAAGGGTGAACGCGCGAAGAAGGTTCTCACCATATATGGCGCCCAGCAGAGCTCCGTCGACGAGGGGGCACGGCCACGGCGGAAACCCAAACTCCGACGAGCAATTCCCCACGGACCGCCATGCCTCCACGCGAATTGATGCCACTTGTGCATGCGATGCATCATGGCGAACACCCGGTTACATTCTCCCATACCCGAACGGCGACGAGCACGGAAAACAGCGGCGGCGATCACCATCTTTTTTTTGCGACACGGTAATGGTGGTCTTCTGTGTGGTTCTCGGTGGGACCCGACCCTCGGTGTGCGCGTCACACGAACGGTCCTAGGGAGACGATGCTTTATAGCCTAAGGAGGTCGGTCACACGGCGCCGGCAACGACTCCCCGGAATCTACGCCGGTGATCCGAGTTCCGCGGAGCAGAGCGCCATGGGGAAGGGGATGGTCTGGCAAGGAGGGGCCCACTCGTCAGCGAGCCAGGCGGTTTTGCGCGCGCGGAACTAGCTGATTGCGGGACCCACTTTCAGTGACCGCGCTTTCACGGTATTGGGTCACCCGCGACCAAGCTAGCGCGCGCAGAGGCCGACGTATCGGTCCCATGCGTCAGCGCCCACGCTCCCGCTGTGTGAGCAACAAAACAGGAATGCGCCTAACGACGTGGGGCCATCATGTCATACCCCACATGCGCCTGGTGCACAGTCTGGGCCGCGCGGTTGGTGAAGGAGTAATGGGCCGAAAACGAGGAACTGAGCCCATACTCCATTTTCCTTTTATTGTTTTCTGTTTCTATTCTTTTCCTTTCTAAATTCAATTTGAATTCAAATTTCAAATTCCACCATGTGGTAATTCATCCCTAGGTTAAGAGTATATAATTTGAACATATTTTTATTACCTTTATTTATAATATTCATTTTGTATATATTTTATTTTCTTTTTTGTTTTAATTCTATAATTTCTTTTAGGGTTTAAATTCTAATTTGGGTATTATCATATTTATTTCTACCTTATTTTTTTTGTATTATCACAAAATTCACACAACATAAAAACCCAGCATGATTCATATTTTAGTGGTATAACTTTTTATTAGTTATTTGTCTTTGAATATGGTATTCACATGTGATGACAAGTGGATATAACATACACGTATACATAAAAGAAATGACTTTTCCCCTTTCTACATGGTCTCTTACAAATTGGGTATTACAACCATACGTTGTGACCTTTCCTCATTATAAAGAGGGGGCCGTGTATAATCCGGCCCATATTGTAGGATCCCGCCCGTAGGCCGCCGTGCTGGCAGGGCTAGTAAAGGGTTGGCCCACGTCTGTAACTAAGTATGTTGTAATGACCGCCATAACCCCCAGGGGGAATATTCCGGGGATAAATTAGGTAACTGAGGGTCTAATTGTCTTTAGCAAGGCTAGGCAGTCCCTCAGTTACCTATAAATACCCCCGCATTGTGCCATTGCGAGGGACGGAAAAAACATTGTTGCCTTAACACTTTGCCTTTACTAGCATGAAACCGTTTCCCACTCTCCCATCGTTTGAGCTTGGCTGACCACGGGTTAGCAAGTTCCAACACTACCACACAATCAACTTTTAATAGATTCGCACACTACATATATAAACAAGAGAAAACATACACCAATAAATAAACATACACCATTCATCAAACAATAAAACATACATTATACAAATCATGATTATAAAAAGAAAGGAAACATTCGATCATAAACCTTGGTTCGTGGCTATAACAAATTTAACCATATCAACAGTCGTTTTATCGTTTATGACATAAAATACTATTTATCTTGCTTCACTATTTCCCAGAAAAGATTATGTGTCAAGTTAACTATGGAAATACATACTATATACATTCATTTAAAATGACGTAGATATAATGTTAAACGAACTCTAGGGAGCTAAATTACTTATTTCACGTGAGTTTGTATTTTCTATAACTATTCATTGGAAGACACTACCGGAATTTGGCTCTTTGCCGAGTGCCGTATTCTCTGCCGAGTGTTTTATTTCGGGCACTCGGCAAAGAAGCTCTTTGTCGAGTGTCACGCAAAAAACCCTCGGTAAAATAAAGCACTCGGCAAAGAAGCTCTTTGCCGAGTGTTTTATTTTTGACACTCGGCAAAGAGTTTCTTTGCCGAGTGTCTTTTTTTGACACTCGGCAAAGGGCTCTTGGCCGAGTGTCACAAATACAACACTCGGCAAAGAGCTCTTTGCCGAGTGTTTTTTCTCCAACACTAGGCAAAGACAATTTAAAAATCACATTTTAAAGTAGTAAATTAATTCAAATGAAAAAGTTTTGAACTACAAATTTGTATAACTCATCATGATGTACAATTTATATATTGAACATTTTTTCATATGACAAAATAAAAATAAATTTGTTCATAAAACCTATATCTCTCTCGTAGTTTATGAAACTACGAGAGAGACGTATAGAATTTGTGCATATTGTTAGAACCATTATGTGAGATAAACAAATGACCAAACAACCAAAATAAACTTTGTAGATCTTGAGAAGTTATAGAAGTTTATAGTTGACAACTTTTTCATTTGAAGTCATATTGTCAACGAAAACTACGTCTGAATTTAAAAATTTAAAATTTGAATTTTGAAAACGACTTCGAAAGAAAAAACCACCAACATGAAAGTTATAGGTATTGAAGAGTTATGAAACTTTGTAGTTGACAATGTTTTGGTTTGAAATCATCTTGTTATGCAAAACTATGTTTGAATTTTGAAATTTGAATTTTTCAAACTGTCTCGGATGGAAAAACCACCAAAATAAAAGTTGTAGGTCTTGAAATATAATGAAACTTTGTAGTTAACAATTTTTTGATTTGAAATCATCTTATCATTGAAAAATTCGTGTGAAGTTTTCAAATTTAAAATTCAAATTTTGTAAACGGTCTCGGATGTAGAAACTATTAAAATAAAACTTGTAGATCTCAAAAAGTTATGCAACTTTATAGTTGGTCACATTTTCAAATGAACTCATTTAGTGCCTTAAATAATCAAATGACTCTCAATTTGTTACAGTATATGGGGAATGAAAACGTAATATAGATATAATTGGTGTAGTAGTGTAGTGGTATAGGAGGGTATACGCGAGAGAGAGGTTGCGAGTTCGAATCTCACCATTTACAAAACATATAAGTTTGGTTTAAAATAATAGTGAGGTTGCGAGTTCGAATCTCACCATTTACAAAACATATAAGTTTGGTTTAAAATAATAGTGAAAAATGATAGGGCAACGGGTGTAAGGTAATAGATAGGGTTGGAGAGTTGTTCCTAGAATTTTAAAAAATGTTTTGCTATTTTTTTTAATTTTTCGATTCTTAATTTGTCGAGTGTTTTTCTTTGCCGAGTGCTTTTTGACACTCGGCAACGAAAAAAAGCACTCGGCAAAGAACCCTTTGCCGATGAAATATTTGCCGAGTGTGCTTTGCCGAGTGTTACACTCGGCAAAGGCTTTGCCGAGTGTAAAATAGCCTTTGCCGAGTGTCTTCGACACTCGGCAAAGAACGCGATTCCGGTAGTGAGACTACGTTAGGATGTTAAAATATTATTTAGGAAACACATAACCCATAATTCATCAACGGAATTATATGGAACTATTGTTTACCTACGTTAGCCATGGTCTTTAGTCATATTATTTCATCATTTCTTTTTAAAAGAGGTACACCTAAAATATACTCTATTATTTTATCATAAAAGCATAAATATTAACCGCTCTATCTTAACGTTTCTTTTTAGAAGATCTCTATATCATTATTAGTATTGGTAGACGATATGTTCACCTATCTACATATATTTAGAGTATAAAATTGATTTGTGCCATATAAATGACAAACAATTAAATGACTAATTATCTAGTACTTTTAGTTAAGGAGAATAATCCATAAACCCTTGACATTTCATACTAGGAACCTATGCATATATCGATTATAACAAACGGAATTCAAAATCTTCTATGAGAACGTGTAAAGTGTTTCAAAAGAAAATATCATACACGACCATGGAGGTAATCATATAAACCTACATTTTATTCGATATAAAAATAGTCGTTTGTATTGGAAACATGATTGCGAGGTTCTAAACAAGATTAACCCTAGATCCTAGGGGGTAGTTTGTAAAGTTCAACCTTCTTCCTCTTCTGGTTCACTATGCATAGGTGAACGGCGAGCTAGGGGGCTGTTGGCTGGTCGGCCGAGCAGGGAAGGCGGTCGGCGGTGGTCGGCGAAGCAGCAAGGATCAGCGAGGCGAGCAAGGAGCAACTGCGGTGAGCGAGAGGCGAGGTCGGGCGCAAGCGGCATCGAGGTCTTCGGGCGATCCTCGACGGTGGGTAGCCTGGCGGCGAGTAGGGGCGTCGACGAGCGCGGGTGGGAGAGAGAGAAGAGGGCGCGGGTGAGGAGGGCAAGCTCGGTCGGCAAAGGAACCAGTTCCATGGGGTGCGACTGGGATTTATAGGGAGGAGGGAAGAGTAGAGGTCACCAGGGGAGAGGGAGAGCCAGCTGGCGGCCAATAATGGCAGTGGTGACTACCTCCATCAATGGAGAGAGAAGGAGAGGGGGAGGGGAAATGAGAGGGCACTAGTTTCGGGTTAGGGAGCCGAGTGGTCGGACAAGGGAGGAGAGGAAGGTGCGTGGGCAGGGGAGCCGACACGGCTGGGTACGGACGCGTCACATCCGGTTCTGGGGGCAAAACTGAATGCATAGCATATGTGGGCCAGGATCCATTTTTCATACATATGTTGACGTCACAAGTGTAATATATCAAAAGACAATGCAATAAAGGCATAAAAGGGAGTAGAGTAACTTTATTACATCATCTGGAACATTGTATCTTAACAAGTATCATAATAATCAAAGTACGGCAGAATTAAACATGGACACTCTTCCATAGGAAGGTGACTGACGCATCGTTAGACTCAAAACTCATCAACGTCATCGGCGAAGTCTTCGTCATCACCCTCTGATCAAAATATTAGCAAGGGTGAGCTCGCTTATGGTTGGAGCTCAGCAAGTGGGGAAAATTAATGCAGGTTAACAAGGTAGGCTATGGATAAGCGGTAAGCATTTTAGTTGGTCAATATTTTATTAGCAACACCTATCTTACTAATAAGTGTGCATCCCAAATATCCCAATTAATCAAAGGTAATAAATTATATCAAAAGCACTTAAGTGAAATCACTTAAGCAAACCATGGTAGATCATCAAATCACGATTTATTTTCCATCTTTAAGTTCAATTATCATGTGAGGGTCCAGGTTGCTCTTAACCGTGAGCACGGCTGATATATCAGTCTTACACACTGCAGAGGTGGTACAACTTTACCCACAAGTCATATATCCCATCTAGCCTGGGTTGACCGGACCCGTAAACACTGCCGAGGTGAATGGCTAGGGATCCATTATGAGGCTTTCACAAAATATCCTTAGTACAAAGCCACCCGCTAAGGTTTCCACGTCAGTATTGATGGCCCTCTAGGTGAGGTAACTTAGCCAAGACTACCACCCCATGTTAACATGAGATGCCACCAAACCACTGCCGCCCCCTCTTGCCCATCTTTCAGGTAGGGTTGCTAAGCAGTAAGTCTATAGAGCTAATTATCAAAGCCAGAGCCATTATAGCACTCGTGGTTGCACTGTTATCCTGGGTGGTCACTCCATGTTCCATTTAACACAAAATGTTCTTGTTTAACCATCGGGTTAACAACATAATAAAACTTCATTTCCGGAACATAGTATCATTAAAAGAGTGACATCATATTCATCAAGTTGAGCAATAGCAAAAATTGCTAAGCAAAGCATTTATCCCAGGGTAATTCAAGGAATAGGGTTGGTAATTCTAGGAAATCCTTATTTAGGCAAATCCCATCAAATTATGAAATATATCCAAAAAGTAAACATTATTATATGCATTATTTGGGTACAAATAGAATATGCAGAGGGAGAATCCACTTGCCTTGCTCGAAAGTGCCCTGTGGGTCGTCCTCGAACGAGTTTGGTTCATCTACCTCACAGTCAACTTCTAGCATCGATTTGCGTATCGTACATACAAAAGAATATGTACGTCAAATAAATAAACATACACCATTACATGGGTAATCATTCATCATTACATATACATTCATACATCACACAATTATACTCATAAATATGTCTTAAAGCATAAATACTTATTAATCCACTATATTCTTCCACTGCGAGTTATTATTGGTGAAAATATGAGTAGGTGACTATGACGCTAGTTTTATCTAGTATAATATAGATAAAAATGTTTTAACAAACTTTACGGCTTTATTACTAATAATAGACTTTTGAGTTTTATCCCTTTTCTTTCTAAATAGAAATCTTACGTATAGCTAAAAATGTTTATTTCTAAAATCACCTAACATTAATATTCTAAGAATTAATGTAAATTACTAATTGGACTTTAGTAACATAATAATGGTTATTATGACGTAAATAAATATTTTACTAATTCTAAGTAATTAAGTGCTATACTTATGAATACATTTATCATGACTAGTAAAATCTATATTTTCGTCTGACCAAAAATACGTGGCCTAGTATTTCTTCTACTTTCTTATATCAATAAAATTATACTTAAACCACTACTAACAAATATTGTTCCATGTGCTAAAGCGAAGTTAATCGTAAACATTTCTAGTATGAAAATCACCAAGTTAGTGAATAGTGGCATTATTTATTTTTGAAATATAAAATAATACACATGTCCAAAATATTGTTGTGGGGCTTGTTTACGATTACACGTATACAACGGGGTCTCTTTTCGATAATTTGTAAACTGAAAATCTCAGAATTAAGTTCATTTACATGCAGGGACTAAAATGCAAAATGTGCTTCTTCTACCTTGAGCTTTTGCTCATGTGTGGGAATGGAGATCGACGGGGGAGGGGCTCGGCCGGGCAGGGGTGCGACTTGGGGGCTCGGTTGAGTGGTCGGGGACGGGCGCGGACCGTCCGATCGGGGTGCGGACGACGGGGCGCGGTCGATGGAGCTCTGGCGAGGCAGCTAGCGGCGCGGGCGCGGTCGATGGCGAGCTCGAGCGGAGAAGAGAGCGTGAGAGAGAGAGCTCAGGGAGGGAGAGAAGGAAGAGCTTGGGGCTTTTATAGAGCGAGAGAGGGAGAGGAGAGGGCGCCGGGGGGGAGAAGAACGACCGACCATCAATGGCGGCCATCAATGGTGTCGTTATCGAGGAGAAGAACGTGGGGGAGGGAGAGAGAGTCGCGGCGGTATCTAGCTCAGGGAGGCGGACGGGCGCGACGCGGACGCCAAGGGTGCGGGGTCGGGCGTGCCAGCGGCGGCAGTGCAGGAGGGAAGGGAGGAGAGGGGTCGCGTGGCCCTAACGGGTGGGTCCCACCGGTCATAGAGAGAGGAGGGGGTTGGGGGCGCAGTTGGGCCGCCTCGTAACCCTAGTGGGCCTCGGCTGGGCCGAATTCGGCCTGGTCGAGTGATTAGGTTTTTTTTCTTTTCTTTTATTTTTCTATTTAAAAATATAAATAAATATATTTTTAAAATAATTCAAAAATTATAATAATTATACCAAAATTATTTATAACTAAAGTATTTATTTTTGGACCAATATTTCTATATTAATTAATTGGATTTTCAATGTGAAAGAAATTCTACTAAACATCCAAAAATCAAATTTTAGCAAACAAAATTACTCTAAATGCAAATAAAAATCAAACACTTGAAAGAAAAATTCATTACCATATTTACCATTAATAAACTAAATGCATTATTTTTAGTTGATGGTTTTTATAGTGTTACAGGACGTCGGGGTGGTGACGCAGCTGGGGCAGACGCGCGTCCGTGCGAAGCAAGGAAGGGGAAGGGGTCGGGTGGGCCCTGCCTAGAAGTGAGGGAGAGGGGAGGTTAGGGGAAGGCATGACGGTTGGGCCATTGCTGGACTGAAATGGCTGGCTGTGGCTAGGGTTTCGAATTTTTCTTTTTTTCCTTTTTAATAGATTATACATTAAAATATAAATAATTTTTTTATTTTAAAAATTATAATAAATATATTAATAATATTTATAACTAAAATACTAAATATTTTTTCTTTAGACCAAAGTCTAAAATATTAATAAATTTGGTTTCGAATAAAGGAATTCTACAAATAAAATCATCAATCAATTATTAGCAAACAAAAATCATTCTCTAAAGATAAATGAAATTAAGTATTTGATTCAAAATTTTAATTTACTCTACTAAGTTTAGTGACTAATAATGTATTATTTTAATTGATGGATTTGAGGTGTTACACTAACTCTTTGAAGGAAGAAGAGAGATGGCGACCAAACGATGAATCCACATCTCCAAAAGGTTTATTCTCCCATCCGCTTTGCATCCTTCCACTTATAATGATGACAGTGAGAATGAGACCGAGGATGTGGAAGAAGACAAGATTCGCCAACTCTGTGCTCATCTCAACAGGGAAGATAAGGCAATCTTGATGGAGTTGTTGAGAAGAACGGGTGATCAAGGCAAGACACTTCTCAAGCTGGAAGATACTCTCATCAAGACAAAGGAAAGCCTTGAGAAGCTAACCAAAGAACATGAGGAGCTAAAGTGCTCTCATGGTGTTTTGGTCCAAATTTATGAGTCAATTTTAATTGAGCAAATTAATAATGAGAATGCCTTATCCTATATTGCTCAAGTTAAAATTGATAGTGCCATGCTCAAGGATCAAGTAGAATTGCTAAAATTTGAAAAGTTAGCTTTACTTGAAAAACATGATATGCTTTTGAGTTCACATAAAAATTTATTAGATGATCGTATCATGTTAAAGATGACTCATGAGGTTGTTATTACTAGTTTAAATACTTGCCAACATCACTCATGCACATGTGCTCATTTAGAAAAAAAAATACCATGTGCTAACCCCTGTTGCTCCTATGTAAGCCAATCTCCGATTGAGCAACCGATTTCAGTTTCAAAAGAAAACAGGCTCATGGAGAAAATCGAAAGGCTTAGAAGGAACATAAAGAAATTTAGGTGAAAGTGTCATGCTCGACCTCCTCAAGATATCCATGAAACACATGGTGAAGAAGCTTGAGAAGGGGAGAACCGTAGCCTGCACCAAGCTCTACAAAAAGGAAGTTCCTGGAGCCACGAAGCAGCAACCAAATGGCATGAATAAGGACAAAGGTAAAAATTCAATTCTTCATGTTGTTTGCACTAACAATGTCTCCATGTCTCCCAAGAACAAAAAAGGAGATGCTTTAGATGGTAGGAGACATGACACTTGATTGTTTCACGTTCGCACATGGACAATCAAGGAGTTAGGAGATGCTTCGGATGCAATGATGAAGATCACTTCATGTCCTCACATGAAGAATTAAGACTGTGCATCTCTAAGGATGACCATTACCCAGCAAGGGCCATGTAAGAATGAGCATCACATTTGCTACAACTATGGTAAAATGGGTCATCTTAAAAAGGTTTGTAAGATGGGTAAAATTCCTAAGCCAAACATTTCAATTCATTCTAATTCGCTTAGGAGACCCGAATATTACACTTGTGCTAGAACGATGATTAGTTGACCTAGATATAGCATAAATGCTATTTGGGTACACAAGGCATTATTGATTGATCTTGATGGACCCATCTCAAGATGAGTACCAAAATATGCAAAGTAGACCTTGCAGGTACCCGGAGATGAACCGGAGATTTTAGGATGCTTGAGACGGTTAAATCATATTCTAAACTCAAGTTGTCAATCTATCATTATTTATTTATTTAAGATTGACCCAAGTTGAATTAATATTGTATTAATAACTCCATGCTCATCTCGAGATAAGTTGAGTTGTAGGGATCAAGGACCTTAATGAAGAATACGGAAAAAGGACTACAACGTGGAAATTTGCAAAGGACGGTAACACCATAGTATTAAGTGCATTATTTTTCAATGTGAAAGAAATTCTACTAAACATCCAAAAATCAAATTTTAACAAACAAAATTACTCTAAATGCAAATAAAAATCAAACACTTGAAAGAAAAATTTATTACCATATTTACCATTAATAAACTAAATGCATTATTTTTAGTTGATGGTTTTTATAGTGTTACAGGACGTCGGGGTGGTGACGCAGCTGGGGCAGACGCGCGTCCGTGCGGAGCAAGGAAGGGGAAGGGGTCGGGTGGGCCCTGCCTAGAAGTGAGGGAGAGGGGAGGTTAGGGGAAGGCATGACGGTTGGGCCATTGCTGGACCGAAATGGCTGGCTGTGGCTAGGGTTTCGAATTTTTCTTTTTTTCTTTTTTAATAGATTATACATTAAAATATAAATATATTTTTTATTTTAAAAATTATAATAAATATATTAATAATATTTATAACTAAAATACTAAATATTTTTTTCTTTAGACCAAAGTCTAAAATATTAATAAATTTGGTTTCGAATAAAGGAATTCTACAAATAAAATCATTAATCAATTATTAGAAAACAAAAATCATTCTCTAAAGATAAATGAAATTAAGTATTTGATTCAAAATTTTAATTTACTCTACTAAGTTTAGTGACTAATAATGTATTATTTTAATTGATGGATTTGAGGTGTTACACTAACCCTTTGAAGGAAGAAGAGAGATGGCGACTAAACGATGAATCCACATCTCCAAAAGGTTTATTCTCCCATCCGCTTTGCATCCTTCCACTTATAATGATGACAGTGAGAATGAGACCGAGGATGTGGAAGAAGACAAGATTCGCCAACTCTGCGCTCATCTCAACGGGGAAGATAAGGCAATCTTGATGGAGTTGTTGAGAAGAACGGGTGATCAAGGCAAGACACTTCTCAAGCTGGAAGAGACTCTCATCAAGACAAAGGAAAGACTTGAGAAGCTAACCAAAGAACATGAGGAGCTAAAGTGCTCTCATGGTGTTTTGGTCCAAATGTATGAGTCAATTTTAATTGAGCAAATTAATAATGAGAATACCTTATCCTATATTGCTCAAGTTAAAATTGATAGTGCCATGCTCAAGGATCAAGTAGAATTGCTAAAATTTGAAAAGTTAGCTTTACTTGAAAAACATGATATGCTTTTGAGTTCACATAAAAATTTATTAGATGATCGTATCATGTTAAAGTTGACTCATGAGGTTGTTATTACTAATTTAAATACTTGCCAACATCACTCATGCACATGTGCTCATTTAGAAAAAAAAAATTACCATGTGCTAACCCCTGTTGCTCCTATGTAAGCCAATCTCCGATTGAGCAACCGATTTCAGTTTCAAAAGAAAACAGGCTCATGGAGAAAATCGAAAGGCTTAGAAGGAACATAAAGAAATTTGGGTGAAAGTGTCATGCTCGACCTCCTCAAGATATCCATAAAACACATGGTGAAGAAGCTTGAGAAGGGGAGAACCGTAGCGTGCACCAAGCTCCACAAAAAAGGAAGTTCCTGGAGCAACGAAGAAGCAACCAAATGGCATGAACAAGGACAAAGGTAAAAATTCGATTCTTCATGTTGTTTGCACTAACAATGTCTCCATGTCTCCCAAGAACAGAAAAAAGGAGATGCTTAGATGGTAGGAGACATGACACTTGATGGTTTCACGTTCGCACATGGACAATCAAGGAGTTAGGAGATGCTTCGGATGCAATGATGAAGATCACTTCATGTCCTCACATGAAGAATTAAGACGGTGCATCTCTAAGGATGACCATTACCCATCAAGGGCCATGTAAGAATGAGCATCACATTTGCTACAACTGTGGTAAAATGGGTCATCTTAAAAAGGTTTGTAAGATGGGTAAAATTCCTAAGCCAAACATTTCAATTCATTCTAATTCGCTTAGGAGACCCGAATATTACACTTGTGCTAGAACGATGATTAGTTGACCTAGATATAGCATAAATGCTATTTGGGTACCCAAGGCATTATTGATTGATCTTGATGGACCCATCTCAAGATGAGTACCAAAATATGCAAAGTAGACCTTGCAGGTACCCGGAGATGAACCGGAGATTTTAGGATGCTTGAGACGGTTAAATCATATTCTAAACTCAAGTTGTCAATCTATCATTATTTATTTATTTAAGATTGACCCAAGTTGAATTAATATTGTATTAATAACTCCATGTTCATCTCGAGATAAGTTGAGTTGTAGGGATCAAGGACCTTAATGGAGAATACGGAAAAAGGACTACAACGTGGAAATTTGTAAAGGACGGTAACACCATAGTATTAAGTGCATTATTTTTCAATTGGTATATTCCTTGTGCCTTGAGTAGTTACATCGGAGTTTTTTATGCACTTAAGAATGTGAGTGTACTTGGAAAATTCCGTTCTCTTTTGATTGCATATGTTTCAATTGGTATATCCTAGCAATCTGCATGTTCCAGTTGGTATATTCATGGCATATCTTTTAATTTGGTTTAATCATGCTTAAGGAGTCTTGGCATTGCTCTTAATAGATTATATCAATTGGTCTTTTAATTTGGTTTAATCATGCTTAAGGAGTCTTGGAATTTATTACTCGCTTGTAAACAAAGAACATTTGAAAGATGCGTAGCCCACACCATCAGCTTCGCGGCAGTTGTACGTGACCTGCGCATTCTGAAACCCATGCCAATATGCCATCCTTTGTACAGAGCAATCTGAACAGAATTGTATTCCCCAAGAATTGGATATCAAGTAATGCCAGGTTGAACCTAAGCAAATCGGACCAAAAAAAAGAGCCCTGAGAATGGCATGTTAGCACAGTTGGTGAAGACAGCAACTGGACGTTATTTTCTCAACAATGAGAACATAGTTATGGTTTTACCAAGAACCTACCACCAGGTCTCTGACAAAATTCCAGAACCAAATTACAGTAAACATGGAGCAAACAGGGACCCTAGATATTTACATCACTGTGGAGAACAAAGCATTCTAACTTTCTACCCAGAGGGCTCACAAATTCAACGAACAGATGAAACATTGCAGACCACACTCTGATAGAAGTCCAGGGAATTAGTTCTCATTTGGTACAAAGAAGTCAAAGGTGACGTCAACGCTCCCTGAGGATTCTCCAGTGTCCTTGAAGTCGACACCGACGATTTTCCCTCTGTACTGCTCTTCAGATTCCTGGTACTCTGGCTTCACACGGCGCACAGGAACTGACACAGAGTACACGGTGCCAAGGCCAGCATCAGTTGAGATATCCACTTGGACGTTATCCCTTGATTCTATCTCAACAAACTCAGACAGTGCCTCAATGATGTTCTCCACAATCTTTTTCTTTGCCTCATCACTGACTTCACACCTGTCGGAGAACAGGATCATCTTAAGCCTCTGTTTTGCGATGTTTGCATTGGAGGTATCCCTTGTGGTTGGTGCAGAAAACATTATCTTCCACGCTAATTTCAGACGGTCAAGAAAACCCATGTTAACAACATTGTGAAGGAAGCCTTCCACATCTTGAGTTATAGGAGAAAAATCCTTCCTAGAAAGAGCATAGTTCTGGGTGGAGCTGCGAGAACACCTTTGATGTTCAACACATAACCGGCTGTGATTGCTAGATGCTCCATGAGGAAAAGTACAAAAATGGCCCTGTAGCATGACACAACTAAAATGGTATGAATTCCAGTATATTCATTGCAAACATGCTAAGAGCACATCATGGTACAAAAGCTAGTGCAATCCCAGTAAGATCCAACTGCCAATCCTAAATTCACCATACTGAGACTTGCAGGAATTTGAATAACGTCAGATCTGTATACTGTAACAGTTCAACGAGTGGCACAATCACACTAGCTTAGTTGTTTAAATACACACACATGTATGTTGAGTTATTGCATGAGTTAGCCTCAGTTCTCTTATAAATCTTAATGACAAAGCCAGTCTACTCTCATGTTGCAATTTCTCATTTCAGCACTGAAAACAAATGATGCTTAACTTGAGGTTTATATCAAAGAAATTGAAAGGAACATGATACATACACAATATTATAAATACAGATTTTCCTCTTTTCTAACTACCTATCCAAACAAACTCATACCCTCTAGATCTACCATGTAGTACTGTACTATGAAAAACATGTCAATGAAAGAAAAGAAGGAATCATCCGGTTTGGATAGTGTCAGTAATACTGATATTTGCAAAGTATGAAACGAGATAACCATACTATAGGAGATGGAGGCAGTACAAAGGGAAGGAAAATAAAGAACAGCCCAGAAATCGACCAGTACCAAGCAAACCTAGACATGGAAATCAGACAGTCTGGTATTATTAAGCAAGGCTAATATTGCTAGCACTATAACAAACACACCGACCTCACAAGCTTAGGGAACCCATGTGAAATATAGGAATCAAACCACTGCCAATTTAAAATTACAGGTACTTTGTTGGACTACAACAACAACAACAACAACAACAAAGCCTTTTTGTCCCAAGCACATTGGGGTAGGCTAGAAATGAAACCCCATATGAAAACCTCAGAGCTCAACCCCCAAAGAAAAGAAAAGGGAGACAAAGGCAAAGGAGAACCGAAAAACGACGAAACGGAGAAACACATAAAAAGAGATAAAACCCACAAGAACCAGCAAGATCTAAAGGGGCACAAGAAAAGGTCAAACGATTAAGGAGGAAAAGCGAAACTACAAATCAGGGTTCTGGCACGTGAATTGCACACTTCCACCCCTTCCTATCCACGGCGAGCTCTTTATCAATATTCCACTCCTTCAAATCCCTCTTCACAGCCTAAACTCTATATTTTTTTTACAATGCATTAGCAATTAGCCTACACAGCACATATACTGATAACTGATTGCAATGGAGAAGACCAATACGAAAGGAGACAAAGTGGTTGGCTTTGAGTTTGGGCAGGCAGAACCATCAAATGGGACACAAAAGCTGCACATATAAGCCAACACATAAAAACATGACGAGAAGATCCTTTCACCTAAAAATCAAATACAGGGCACTTATTCATGGTAGGACAATCAGTACACGACACCTCTTTTCTATGTCATGATGCTTACATATGAACCCAGATATTTAGAATCCAAAAACGTACATCCCAAGAATGTTGGGGCAAGCAAAATAATAAAATGTCAAATCTAGGAAAAATGCAAATCTAAAAGTACAGGCAGTGTTCGGCTAGGCGGCGGTTAGGCGGCGGCTAGGCGCGCCTAGGCGCTAATCGGTGGGCTACCGCGTAGCCTAGGGCGCTGTGCGGCGTCTAGGCGGCGCTCAGCCGCGCCTCCGCGGCGATTTTGCGGCGAGCAGGCGCCGTAGGCGGGCGCGTAGGCGGGCGGCGGGAGCGCGCGTCGCGCGCGGCCGAGTTTTTAGCGCGCGCCGTTCTGCTCCCGCGCGGGAAATTCCAAAGTCCAGACCCTTTCCCGCTCGGCCTCCCTCCTCCCCGCGCGGCAAAATCCAGCCGCTATCCCGCGCCGGAGGAAGTGCAGCCGCCGGCCTCCCTCGTCCCCGCCGGCCCTGCTTCCTGCCAGTGCCAGTGCCGGAGGAAGTTCAGCCGCCGCACCCCTCCCCGCCGGCCACCCCACTCCCCAAGGTGAGTTCTCCTCCCCCGCCGGCCACCCCACTCCCCAAGAAAGAGAGCATGAGGTGCACAAGTTTATTGCAAGATGGGCCTATAATCATGATAAATTGCTAGTATACGATGCTGTTTTCACATTTTAAAATTCATGAACTGAACACTAATTAGACTTTATTTTTTAATCATTGGCAGGAATACCTTTCAATGCATGTGACAATGATGAGTTCAAGCAAATGTGTGAAGCAATTGGACAATTTGGACCAGGACTTACACCTCCAACTCAAGATGCCTTTCGAGGTAGTTTGCTGGAAGAAGAATATGAAAGAACCAAGTGTTTGCTGCAGGAACGTGAAGCCGAGAAGATGAAAAATGGGTGCTCTATTATGACCTATGCTTGGTCAGATAGGAAGAGGAGAAGCATAATGAATATATGCACTAATTGTGCTGATGGAACCTCCTTCATCAGCTCAAAAGAGATGTCAGATGTGTCACACAAGAAAATGTGGTGCAAGTAGTCACTGACAATGCCTCTAACAACATGGGAGCAAAGAAGCTATTGCTTGAGAAGAGACCACAAATATTTTGGACCTCTTGTGCAGCTCACACAATCAACTTGATGCTCCAAGGAATTGGCAACTTGCCTCGGTTCAGGAAAGTGATTGACCAAGCAAAGTCATTTACCATATTTGTGTATGGCCACACAAGAACATTGGAGTGCTTGAGATACTTCACAGAGGAGAAAGAGCTAGTGAGGCCAGGAGTGACTAGGTTTGCTTCATACTTTCTCACTTTGAACAGTATGCAAGAGAAGAAGGACCAGTTAAGGAAGATGGTGGTTCATAGCAGGTGGGACTCATTAAAGGATGTGAAATCAAAGAAAGGAAAAGAGGCCACAGCTACTATATTGAGTCCAGCCTTTTGGAAGGATGTGAAGCTAATGTTGGCTGTTTTTGAGCCATTGGTCAAAGTCCTCCGTTTGGTTGATGGGGATGTGAAGCCATCCATGGGTTTCCTTTATGGAGAGCTACTAAAGGCAAAGAGAGAGGTCAAAGAGGCCTTTGGCAATGTTGAGTCTCGATTCAAAGATGTTATGGCTGTAATTGAGAAGAAGATGAATGGAAGACTTGATTCTCCATTGCATTTGACAGCTTTTTTGTTGAATCCACACTATAGCTATGCTAACCCATCAATCTTTGATGAGCCCAAAATGAATGAAGCCTTCATATCTTGTGTCGAGCAATTTTATTATCATGATGAGGACCAACAAGAACAGGCTGCCAACTTTGAATTGAAAAAATTTCAGAATAGAGAAGGACCATTTAGCAAGAAGCTTGCAAGAACTTTTCAAAACTATGATTACAATCCAGGTAGAGGTACTTATTATATGGTTGTTTGTTGTTTTCTAACATGGTTGTTTGCTGTTTTTTAAACTAATAGAGGTGTTTCTAATTTATTTCAGCATCATGGTGGCGGTTATATGGAACTGAAACACCAGCTTTACAGAAGATGGCTACAAGGATATTATCTTTGACATCAAGCTCTTCTGGTTGTGAAAGAAATTGGAGTGGGTTTGAAGGGGTTAGTACCTATCTATTAATCATTTCAGCAGTACTATGATTAAATTTCAGAACTGAAAATGCTTTTGTTTCTAATTTATAGATACACACTGAGAAGAGAAATAGGCTGACTACAACCCGCCTCAACAAGTTGGTCTATATTCGGTTCAATAACGGGCTGATAAATAACAGAGAAAAGATTAAGTCAAAGAAAATCACTGATGTTCTCTTGTCTAGTGATACAACTGAAGCTCAAGGTTTTCTCCAAGAGGGTGGAGATGATTGTGCACAAGTTGTCTTTAGAGATGGGGAGGAAGATGAGATGGAAGGTACAGGGATACCTTGGTCTGTTATTGGAGAGGCAGTGGGAGCAGAAGAACAGCTTGAGCCTCGTAGAAGTGCAAGAGTGAGAGAGCTCTATGAAGGAGAAGAGTTTGAGTCTGAAGAAGAAGAGTATGAAGATGAAGATTTGTGCTACAGTGAAGATGAAATATGATCTGGACCATCTCCATCTAGTAGTGAAGCCTTTTGTGATGCCCTGGTCTTATGAACTGCAGCTGTGTCACTTTGTGTCTGTGTGTCTTCTTTTGTGTGAGACCTGAACTAAGAACTATGTGCTTGTGCTGTCCTTTATTTATAAATTGTGTTCTGCACTTGTATTACTGTCCTATCCACTTGTGTTGTAATTACCAGCTGCTGATATGGTGTGCTCAACTGCTCATGAATGGGAGGCTGCTGAAATCATCCAGATAAGTCACAATTTAGTGTTTTCTATTTTTTTTTATGAACAGCTAGCTGTCTATTGACTAATTTACTAACTACTAGCTGTCAAAATGTGTTGCAGCCTTGCAGGAGCTAGGAACATGCAAGAGTAAGCTTAGCTAGGAATCAGATATGTCTACTGGCCTTCTTTTTATACTTACTGTGACTCATATATAGTAGTTATATACGTATATATAGTTATATACATAATATATATATAATTTATGGCTATATTGCCAAAACGCCTAGAAAAGCGCCTAGAAGCGCCTAAGACCGAGTACTCCCGACTAGGCGCTAGGCAATGGGTCACCGCCTAGATTCCGCCTAGCGCCTAGCTGAACCTTGAGTACAGGTAATCCTTAGGCCATGTTTGGTCGGGCTTCTTTGCAAACAACTAATCTAAGAAGACAGAATCTGGAGCAGCCACATTTAGGTGGCTTCACCAACCTAGTGCAAAAAAAAGAGCTTCTCCCCTCCGGTAGGGTTTGGCAAACTTTTTTTTTGAACATAATGGTCTGCCTCTCAATTAAGAATGGAATTAACCCTGTTTTAAGGAAAAACCGGGCCCAAAATCTAACAAATACAAGAAGGTAGCCCAACGTGGAGCAAACACTGGACACACGAAGGGCTAACCCACCAACACGAATCGTAAGAACACACATAACTGCCATGAGTCATCGTTTCCAAGCTAGATTGAAAAGCAGCCGGTGGCTCCGACTTCCCATGGCAAACCCCGGACGAACCAAACGAAAACAGACAGACGGCTTGAAGTGAAAGGTCGCAACAGGTTTATTATTTTGCTTGCCTTAAACGTTTATTATTTTGCTTGGGGCTTAAACGTTTGGGGCAAGCAAACTCAAAGAGGGCCTTAACGTTTTCCAGAAATGCAGGTGTTCCAGTGGGCCTACCTCACACCAGTGTGGGCACTAAATCTCTATTTTGTCTTGTCAAATTAATTCCTCCATTCCCAGTTCCTGACATGCACTTGAACATTTAGCCTACCAATCAACACAAAAATGCACTTCGCACATTCGTCAGACTGACACGAGGCAGCCTCACCCACCCATCGGACCTTCGGAGGCATGCACAAACGCCGAAGAGTAACAACCGCACGGCGGACTTCCAGCAGCCTACCGGAGCATCTCCCCGCAGAAAACTGGGCCTCCCGAGCCAATTGAAAGCCGCATACTCGTACTAATTCCACCTCAAACACGCAGGATAAACTAAATAAATGCTAGGGTTTATGGGACGGGGAGCAGCCGAGCAGGAGTCCGGACCTTGGGACCAGCGACAAGACGGAACGGCGGGCGGAGCGAGGACGCGGACGGCGCGATGAGCGCACCGGAGTCGCCGCAGACGCAGCCGCCGAAGATGGACATCGCCATGATGGATGCGACTGTGCTAGGGTTTTGCGCACCAGCCCCTTTTCCCCTTTTTCTTTTCGCTTTGTCCTCAGTGTTGGAGGCTGGTGGACAAGACTCTCGTTGGAATTTGGAAGGAAGTTGGAACGGCTGATTGGTGCCACCAGCTGGCTCGTGGGACCCGTGTGCGATTTGGCTGTGTAACCCAAGTTTAGTCACCTTACTTGTCACTTTATTTATTTTTTAGATACTAAAAGTGACTAAAGTCTAGTCATTAAATTTTAATCACCCCAAATTAAAGGGAGTCTAACTTCTATAAGATTTACTTTAGTCAAAACTGTCCAAAATCAATGTAAATATATAATCGGCCGAGTTGTTACGATAGTAGTAACTAGTAAACCGTCACTTTGAAAATCATAAACCCTATGGACTCTTTTATCTTTCTCCAAACGGTGATCTTCACGATATTCAAATCTCTTCACACTTAGATTGGTCAGGCCAACTACTTGCGTGTTTGGTTTAAGGATTTAAAATTTTCAATGTTTTTTAAAAAAACCAAATCTATTTACAGCCCATTTGTTTTTGTTGGACCGAAACACTTATCAATAGCTAGCCTGTTTGTCAACCCGTAGAATTGATACTTTGATTCGATCTTATTTTCACTCTCCATTATTTTAGCATGCCACTAATTCTTACCCTAACACCAAAAAAGTTGTAGAATCCTTTTCACTTCCAACTCATGAGTCATGAGCAACAGTGGTGCTAGGGATGAAAACGGACGGAAAAACCCTTCTCCCATTTCCGTATCCGCATTTTATCATCGGAAACGGGATCGGGTCCGGAATAGTCGGGAACGGAAACGGGAGCGGGATAAACGGAATTGCGAAAACGAACGGAAACGGAAATACTAACGGAAACTCATAATTTAATACAAATAGAAATGTTATTGATGTTTGACTAGTGATTGATTGGCAGAACAATAACATAAAACAAATAGATATAGAGAGACAACATTCTATTGTTGTTTGGTTGTTAAATGTGTACATTTAGCTACATCTGATGTTGTTTAAGACTTTAGATCACTTGTTATTTAAAATGAGTCGGTGGTTACAATGCCCAATTGTGTTATAATTTGTCACCTAAATACACGAGGATTTAGTTTATATACTAATGCATATTAGGCTCGTCCCATATTTATCAAATACGGAATAAATACGGGTTCAATCCGGAAAAAAAACGGGATCCCGCAAAAACGGACGGAATAAGCCCTCTCCCATTTCCGTCCCGTTTCCATATTTTTCCGTAAATACGGAAACGGTCGGGTCAAATGTAGAAAACGGTACGGGTCGGGACGGGATTTTTTCCGTCCGTTTTCAACCCTAAGTGGTGCCGTTGTCGGTGACGGCAACAAGGTGGGACAAGGCATCCATGGGGCACCAAACGTGTGGTCGCTTGTTAGTGGCGGTGGCAATCAAAGAGGTGCCGGCTCAAGAGGGCGAGTAGTGGGCTCTGTTTGGCAGCGGCAGGTGAAGGCGGGCGTGTAGCATCCCAAAAATTCAAATCTTGAAATTTTCTCAAACTCGCCCTAAATTCAAAATGAATTTCAAATTTCATTTCAAAATGTTTGTTTGTGAGTTGATATCAGCAAATAAAATATAGTGGTCTATATTATCTCCAAAATCCTCCTCAAAATATCCTACAAATATTTTCCGAGTGATCCCCCTCAAATTCCTTCCAGAAATACTGCCCAAATATTTCCCCAGTAACCCCCCTTGATTTCTTTCCAGAAATACTGCCCAAATATTCCACCGATGTATCTCCGGATATTTTCCTCTTGAGAAATACCTTCAGAATCATTTTTCAAGACCCTACAAATATTTTCTTCATAACTTTCCTCATGCCCATACGTATACGTATGCCTCCAGTGTCATACGGTGAGCTCTACAAGCAAATCTCACTTATACAAGACAAATACATGCTAACCTCCCACTAATCATCTCATCCTCCCACTAATCCTCTCATCCCTCCCCCTAATCCCCCCACCATGGCTATAAATAGAGGGGCAAGGGCCTCCTCCCATCCCACCCCAAGCCATTTCATGGCAACTCTCTCCCCCCCCACACACACCCACTCCATGTTCCACACAAGCACACACTAGCACAAGGATCGTTCGATCGTTCTTCGATCGTTCGTCCCCTGTTCTTAGTTTGTTCGTTCGTTCGTCCGATCGTTCGATCGTTCGTCCGATCGTTCATGGTTCGTTCGTCCGTTCGTCCGATCGTTCGATCGTTCGTCCGTTCGTTCGTCCAAATAATCTTTTTCCTACCGTTATGCTGCCGAAATTCCGATCGTTCGTTCGTTCGATCATTCGATCGTTCATCGTTCGTTCATAGTTCCTATTCATCGTTCATCGTTCGTTCATAGTCTCTATTCATCGTTCTTCCAGATAATCTTTGTCCTACCGTTATGCTGCCGAAATTCTGATCGTTCGTTCGTCTGATCATTCGATCGTTCGTCCGTTCGTTCGTCCAAATAATCTTTTTCCTACCGTTATGCTGCCGAAATTCCGATCGTTCGTTCGTTCGATCATTCGATCGTTCATCGTTTGTTCATAGTTCCTATTCATCGTTCATCGTTCGTTCATAGTCTCTATTCATCGTTCTTCCAGATAATCTTTGTCCTACCGTTATGCTGCCGAAATTCTGATCGTTCGTTCGTCTGATCATTCGATCGTTCGTCCGTTCGTTCGTCCAAATAATATTTTTCCTGCCGTTATGCTGCCGAAATTTCGATCGTTCGTTCGTCCGATCGTTCGATCGTTCGCTCGTTCGTTCATAGTTCCTATTCATTGTTCATCGTTCGTTCATATGAACTATTCACCATTACTATTCACCATTACTATTCATCGTTACTATTCACATACACTATTCATCATCGTTACGACTTATCATTACTATTCATCATCGTTACTATTCATCGATGATATCTATAATTACTTTTCCATCGCCACTATTCATTGTTACTATTCATCGATTAGCCGATCACCCCAAATTTCAACTACTCATACATCATGCTGTCCAGTCCACCTAAGACCAGCCAGACCCATATTCCAGTCATACGAACTCCGGTGACTGTGATTTTCCTTCCAGTAGGGAACTTCCCATCTGGTCACCCATCCCAGGTTTCTCCGAGTTGAGCACGCTTAACTTTGAGATTCCTTCGAACCAGGCTCCCAAACTCAGATTCCAATAATTCTCGTTTCTAAATTTTTATCAAACTATTCCCTATCCAGCCATGTCACCCCTTAAGCATGGTTCATGTTCCAGAAAACTCCCAAAATACTCTTGTCCCATATTCTGCCTATAACTCTCATGTTCATACCAAGTAAGACGATTCATTCGTCACTATTCTCACCAACAGTGAACTTCACTGTGCTACACCACCTACACTCAGCTATAAATACACCCAGCTACCCTCTCCCTCTCCACACACACTCAACACCCTCAGCCAAGGCAAACACCCCACCCACTCAGTTACTCCGCTCTGCCGGCTACACGCATAGTGTCGCTTTGCCTCCAGTCCACCCTCCTGGTAAGCACCTCCGCTCCACCACTAGTAATATCACAACACCACATGACACAGATTCTACTCAAGACTCTACCCATCCATATATCGCTATTCTGACCACTATACTAAATATTTGTTGGCATACTTGCTTGTTTGTATGTTTGCTTGTTCATGTTGCATAGTTATCGGAGCGTTCGTGCCATCTCGTGGAGGCCAGATCTGCAAGTCTACGCCAGGCGGTGGAGCCAGAAGCCAGTTCCGCGAGCTCTCCTTCCCCCTTCACCGAATAAGCACGGCAAGCTCACTGGATCCCTTTGATGCATAAATTACCTATGCTTTTACAACCACAACCCTCAGCCTGTTATTTTATGCATGATATGATTTTGAGACAAGTTATTATGGCCACCCAGCCGCTTGCCGCAATCAATACTTGATATATTTGTTACAAATGATTTGAGAAAAGGTGTGAGTTTTCAAAAGAAAATGCTTTTCAAAATGTGTATGATGAAGGGTTTCCACCCTTATCACCTTTGAGTAGGGATGATCAGGGACTCCCTGGTTTAGGGGAGGGCCTAAGGTGTTGGCTCAGCTGGTTTAGGCGTGAGCAGAAGGATTGTCCCCTCATATAAGGACCGGTTTGTCATCTTCACTACCTGTA
Organism: Zea luxurians; assembly: GCA_029449295.1. NCBI lineage: Eukaryota > Viridiplantae > Streptophyta > Magnoliopsida > Poales > Poaceae > Zea > Zea luxurians. Next base: position 39,086,484 of record JAOPSE010000021.1, read on the forward strand.
CTCTTTAATAGTACAACCACTCGAGACTGTGTGGGCAGTCACTCAATCTGAACTCGTACGGTCCAACCCCAGGGTTATGAAGGCTGGGGAGCACCGGGAGGATAAGGAGGGGGAAAGTTTTGTCCGGTTTGGACATGGTGGTGGCCTGACTCCTTCCGGATAACCGTTAAGGTTAGGACGTGCGGGGAAAGAAAGAGAGTCGGATTCGGGTCTCATTGGCCATGGGATCGCAGAGCCGAACTAGTGGGTAAAGTGTACACCTCTGCGCAGAGTTCAAACCTATTCGAATAGTCTGTGTCCACAGGAATGGACGAGTCTGGTATGGTATGGCAATTAATGTTTTGTTTTCCAAAAAAAAGAGATGGTTTTGAGAAAAGTGGTTTTTAAAAAGGTTCGGCGGTTGAGCCGTGAGCTATGGTGGACGGGAAGTCCAGTAGCGGTTTTTGAAAAGGAAAACCAGTGGGAAACTGCTGAGATGCCTGGATGGTTTAGTCCAGGGGGTTTTGTTATAATACTGAAAAACTTCCTGCTCCTTTTGGAGAGGATGCGCTTTGCAAAAATACAAAAATGTTTTCAAAACAACTCTGCATTAAATATTGCTATTTCTGCAAAATATCCCGAGCTCCACATATTCCATGCATTATATCTGATTTCCCCATTCCGCGGGTGAAGGTGGGCTGCTGAGTACGTTTGTACTCACCCTTGCTTATTTGTTGTTTTTCAGAAAAAGGAGATCGGGTAAGAGTTACGACTGTTCCCAACCTTGCCTGTGGCTGTTGGACCGCTGATTTGCTTCGCTGCGTATATCGGGCTGCTTCAGCCCCACTCTGATGATATGTCCCGAGTTGTGGACCAACTCTTAAAGTTGTTCGCCACCTTTGTAGGTTTGTCTCGTTTGAGCAGATTTGGTATCATCTGATGTATAAATGTGTTTGCTAGCCTCCTAGGACTAGTAATTGTATCACATTTGAGTCCCAGAGGATTGGGACGCTTCAGGTGGTATCAGAGCTGTTAGGTTGGCCGCAGGACGTAACCCTTAGCCTGATCCAAAAGTTTTTGAGTCAAAACTATTTTTTTAAAAAAATTCTTGCTCTTATCCCTTCATTTCAAAAATGGTTTCCTCCTTTCCTTCTCTCAGAAGTCAGATGGAGGTTCGCTGCCAAACCAGCTTTTGCCAGAATGAAGATGGTTTCCCCAAGTTGCTGAGAGCATGCACAGTTCGCCTCGGAATCAGGAGCCAGCCAGAGTATGATGGTCGTGAATTCGTCGAGCATGGCACAGAGAAGTGTGTCATGACTGTATACATTGGATCCAGTCTGCACCATGTGGAATGGAGTGTCAATGCTGCAGGGCACAGATTCAAAGGCACCTGCCAAGTCGTTGCTCGCAAGGCATTGAGGACCCTGTGTCAACTTTATGAAGAAGAAGTGGCCGACACCCCGCTCAGATTCTTTCCGCCCTTTCAGAGAGACCGTCCCGTTTGGATGGCCAGGATGCGTGCATTGGAAGGGAAGCAGCTGCTTGAGGACGACCCCACAGTCGTGTACCTCACTGCATACCTGCTCACCCTTGATGCACAGTATGATTTCTTGGCTCGGCACCACCGTCAGATGATTGTCCGAGCAGAAGATGCAGAGAAGCGCAATCGTCAGCTCCATGTGGATCTCACCTCAGCTCAAGCCTGTGTAGCTGCCTTGGAAAGTCGTGAAGCCATTGCTGTTGAAGCCCTGAAGCAAGCCAAGGATGAGCATGTCCAGGAGTTGATGGAGTCCTACTTGGTCACCCATAACCAACGTAGAGCCCTGCGGATCCAAGAGCCTGCTCCATCCAACCCTATTCAACCCATCAAAGCTGAAGACCCCCAGATTCTTGAAGGTCACCCGGCCTCTACCAGAGGAGAAAAGAAGGCTTGGGAACTCCCGAAAGGAGCCATAGTCTTGGAAGGAATTCCAGTCTTCCCTCAGGCTATGAATAAGCAAGAGCACCCCGAGTCCTCTCAAGATCCCCCGCTAGAGTTGTTTGAGCCCTTCTCCGTGAAGAAGATTCCAGCACCGCCCCGTGAAATCAAGGAAGAAGCTGCAAGCACCCCGCCAGCACTGCTGCCCTCTGAGGAGCTACAAGAGCTAGTCTCGCTTGAAGAAGAGTTCGACCCCGTGTTGCCATCTCAGTCGTCGCCAGAAGAAGTCATCAACATTAGCTCCCTCTTGACCCATCCAGGAGATGTCTCAGATTGAAGTTGTGTGCAAGCCTTGCCAGAAGTGAAGCTACTAGATCTGAGTTAGTTATGCCCAGTCCTCTGCATGCATCGGGTAGTGAAGTTTTCTTCACTTTGGCTAGAACCCTGCATGTATGAGAGGTAATCGTGTAGACCGTGTTTTGAAAAACTCTAATTGTGTGGCCCCCTAGGGCATTTCAAAATGAATTTCACTTGATGTTTTCTCCTCTTTTGAGTGCATATGTGATCCTTTAACGTTAGTGCTCATAAGTCCTGTTTAGCATAGTTCTCAATTCAGGAGCCAAGCAATAGTAGTTATGCTTAGCCCCCGAATCTGAGTAGCCCGTGCTTTGGAAAAACTCTATTCTTCCCTTATTCAAAACATTTGATTTGTTTGTGCTTATCATTGCTGAGCTAGTGTGTTTTCTTTTCGTTTTTCTTAAAAAGGTTTTCTCTAAAAACATAGATCACAAATTAGAGCTGATCCTTACCTTATGCTTACATTCTCATCTTAACCCATCTGAAGAAAAAAGTGCCTTACCCAAGAAGACACCGGGAAGCTCACCCTTGAAGCCTGTAACAAGCTACAGAAGAAACCAGTCTAGCCGCTCAGTCAAAAGGACCGACCGTGAGAATCAAAGCACTGCCCCTGAGTCAAAGTAAACAGGAAAAGAGGACAGAAGGAGTTATTACCATACAGAGAGGCAAAGATTCTTGGAACCAGAGACCACAAACATCAGGGTCATTGACCCCACCACTCACCCGTGCCCCTCGCACGCGTGCCCGCCTCCATGCACACTACCACCGCCCCATGCCCCCCCCCTTTGCAGCGCACTACCGCCGCCCACGCCACCTTTGCAGCGCACCCACCGCCACCCTCATCGCCGGCAACACCAGGCCCCCCCTTCCCTTGTCGCACCCGCTGCCGCGTAGCACCTGCTCCATCACCACCACTCCACCCCCCGAGCACCACCATCAATACCGCTCGCCTATAAAACCCCCCACCAGCTCCCTCAGTTCCCATCCCAAGCAAAACACTCCAGATAAAACCCCCTCTGCCAAATCGCAAGCAACTCCATTTTCCACTCCCTCGCCCCTAAGATCACAATGCTTGGTGATTCTTGGGTTGAAGACTGTTGCACATGGTTCATAGTCTTTGGTTTCCTCCAGTGTATGATAGTAATACTCTTTGATAGAATCCTCGAGTGGGAAGAGCAAAGAGAAAGAAAGAGGCAGTGAAAAGTGAAAAGTGAGAAGAGAAAAGAAGATAGTGAGGAGAAGATAAGAAGAAGGTTCTCCCAAAATCAACCCTGTGTCAGTCATCTCTCCGCAGCCTGCTCAAGCAGCAACAACAGAAGAAGGCCCCGTAACACCCTTGTTATGAGGTACTTCAAGGAGTTCAAATCCCCAAGATTCAAGAGATCTACCCTCATTCTTTTTAAGTGGGGTAGTATTCCAGTAAGGTTCCTGCTATGGAGAAAAAGAAGAAGGCATGTAGTAAGCTTGTGGAGGACCAGATCATCGAAGCTTATAAGTTTCTGGATGAGAAGTGGTTACCCAAGTTTTGTTGATGAAGCACCAGAAGACCAATCAAGGAAGGAATCCATGTGGGAGTTCGCAAGAGAAAGGTTTGCGTGTTGGCATCGATGCTTCCTCAATAAGCTAGCTGCCAAGCGAAAGCTGAAGCCTGAAGATGATCTTGAGTAGCCAGAATTAGCGTTGGCAATCAGCAGCCAGATGCTTCTCAAAGGCCAGATTTTGTTGAAGTTCCATCTCCTCGAAGAGTTGCAAAGTGAGGATATGTAGCTGAAGTAAAGCTATACCCATAACCCTTCTAAGCCGAATCTCGAGGACGAGATTCCTTTTAAGTGGGGTAGATTTGTAGCATCCCAAAAATTCAAATCTTGAAATTTTCTCAAACTCGCCCTAAATTCAAAATGAATTTCAAATTTCATTTCAAAATGTTTGTTTGTGAGTTGATATCAGCAAATAAAATATAGTGGTCTATATTATCTCCAAAATCCTCCTCAAAATATCCTACAAATATTTTCCGAGTGATCCCCCTCAAATTCCTTCCAGAAATACTGCCCAAATATTTCCCCAGTAACCCCCCTTGATTTCTTTCCAGAAATACTGCCCAAATATTTCCCCAGTAACCCCCCTTGATTTCTTTCCAGAAATACTGCCCAAATATTCCACTGATGTATCTCCGGATATTTTCCTCTTGAGAAATACCTTCAGAATCATTTTTCAAGACCCTACAAATATTTTCTTCATAACTTTCCTCATGCCCATACGTATACGTATGCCTCCAGTGTCATACGGTGAGCTCTACAAGCAAATCTCACTTATACAAGACAAATACATGCTAACCTCCCACTAATCATCTCATCCTCCCACTAATCCTCTCATCCCTCCCCCTAATCCCCCCACCATGGCTATAAATAGAGGGGCAAGGGCCTCCTCCCATCCCACCCCAAGCCATTTCATGGCAACTCTCTCCCCCCCCACACACACCCACTCCATGTTCCACACAAGCACACACTAGCACAAGGATCGTTCGATCGTTCTTCGATCGTTCGTCCCCTGTTCTTAGTTTGTTCGTTCGTTCGTCCGATCGTTCGATCGTTCGTCCGATCGTTCATGGTTCGTTCGTCCGTTCGTCCGATCGTTCGATCGTTCGTCCGTTCGTTCGTCCAAATAATCTTTTTCCTACCGTTATGCTGCCGAAATTCCGATCGTTCGTTCGTTCGATCATTCGATCGTTCATCGTTCGTTCATAGTTCCTATTCATCGTTCATCGTTCGTTCATAGTCTCTATTCATCGTTCTTCCAGATAATCTTTGTCCTACCGTTATGCTGCCGAAATTCTGATCGTTCGTTCGTCTGATCATTCGATCGTTCGTCCGTTCGTTCGTCCAAATAATCTTTTTCCTACCGTTATGCTGCCGAAATTCCGATCGTTCGTTCGTTCGATCATTCGATCGTTCATCGTTCGTTCATAGTTCCTATTCATCGTTCATCGTTCGTTCATAGTCTCTATTCATCGTTCTTCCAGATAATCTTTGTCCTACCGTTATGCTGCCGAAATTCTGATCGTTCGTTCGTCTGATCATTCGATCGTTCGTCCGTTCGTTCGTCCAAATAATATTTTTCCTGCCGTTATGCTGCCGAAATTTCGATCGTTCGTTCGTCCGATCGTTCGATCGTTCGCTCGTTCGTTCATAGTTCCTATTCATTGTTCATCGTTCGTTCATATGAACTATTCACCATTACTATTCACCATTACTATTCATCGTTACTATTCACATACACTATTCATCATCGTTACTATTTATCATTACTATTCATCATCGTTACTATTCATCGATGATATCTATAATTACTTTTCCATCGCCACTATTCATTGTTACTATTCATCGATTAGCCGATCACCCCAAATTTCAACTACTCATACATCATGCTGTCCAGTCCACCTAAGACCAGCCAGACCCATATTCCAGTCATACGAACTCCGGTGACTGTGATTTTCCTTCCAGTAGGGAACTTCCCATCTGGTCACCCATCCCAGGTTTCTCCGAGTTGAGCACGCTTAACTTTGAGATTCCTTCGAACCAGGCTCCCAAACTCAGATTCCAATAATTCTCGTTTCTAAATTTTTATCAAACTATTCCCTATCCAGCCATGTCACCCCTTAAGCATGGTTCATGTTCCAGAAAACTCCCAAAATACTCTTGTCCCATATTCTGCCTATAACTCTCATGTTCATACCAAGTAAGACGATTCATTCGTCACTATTCTCACCAACAGTGAACTTCACTGTGCTACACCACCTACACTCAGCTATAAATACACCCAGCTACCCTCTCCCTCTCCACACACACTCAACACCCTCAGCCAAGGCAAACACCCCACCCACTCAGTTACTCCGCTCTGCCGGCTACACGCATAGTGTCGCTTTGCCTCCAGTCCACCCTCCTGGTAAGCACCTCCGCTCCACCACTAGTAATATCACAACACCACATGACACAGATTCTACTCAAGACTCTACCCATCCATATATCGCTATTCTGACCACTATACTAAATATTTGTTGGCATACTTGCTTGTTTGTATGTTTGCTTGTTCATGTTGCATAGTTATCGGAGCGTTCGTGCCATCTCGTGGAGGCCAGATCTGCAAGTCTACGCCAGGCGGTGGAGCCAGAAGCCAGTTCCGCGAGCTCTCCTTCCCCCTTCACCGAATAAGCACGGCAAGCTCACTGGATCCCTTTGATGCATAAATTACCTATGCTTTTACAACCACAACCCTCAGCCTGTTATTTTATGCATGATATGATTTTGAGACAAGTTATTATGGCCACCCAGCCGCTTGCCGCAATCAATACTTGATATATTTGTTACAAATGATTTGAGAAAAGGTGTGAGTTTTCAAAAGAAAATGCTTTTCAAAATGTGTATGATGAAGGGTTTCCACCCTTATCACCTTTGAGTAGGGATGATCAGGGACTCCCTGGTTTAGGGGAGGGCCTAAGGTGTTGGCTCAGCTGGTTTAGGCGTGAGCAGAAGGATTGTCCCCTCATATAAGGACCGGTTTGTCATCTTCACTACCTGTACTCTTTAATAGTACAACCACTCGAGACTGTGTGGGCAGTCACTCAATCTGAACTCGTACGGTCCAACCCCAGGGTTATGAAGGCTGGGGAGCACCGGGAGGATAAGGAGGGGGAAAGTTTTGTCCGGTTTGGACATGGTGGTGGCCTGACTCCTTCCGGATAACCGTTAAGGTTAGGACGTGCGGGGAAAGAAAGAGAGTCGGATTCGGGTCTCATTGGCCATGGGATCGCAGAGCCGAACTAGTGGGTAAAGTGTACACCTCTGCGCAGAGTTCAAACCTATTCGAATAGTCTGTGTCCACAGGAATGGACGAGTCTGGTATGGTATGGCAATTAATGTTTTGTTTTCCAAAAAAAAGAGATGGTTTTGAGAAAAGTGGTTTTTAAAAAGGTTCGGCGGTTGAGCCGTGAGCTATGGTGGACGGGAAGTCCAGTAGCGGTTTTTGAAAAGGAAAACCAGTGGGAAACTGCTGAGATGCCTGGATGGTTTAGTCCAGGGGATTTTGTTATAATACTGAAAAACTTCCTGCTCCTTTTGGAGAGGATGCGCTTTGCAAAAATACAAAAATGTTTTTCAAAACAACTCTGCATTAAATATTGCTATTTCTGCAAAATATCCCGAGCTCCACATATTCCATGCATTATATCTGATTTCCCCATTCCGCGGGTGAAGGTGGGCTGCTGAGTACGTTTGTACTCACCCTTGCTTATTTGTTGTTTTTCAGAAAAAGGAGATCGGGTAAGAGTTACGACTGTTCCCAACCTTGCCTGTGGCTGTTGGACCGCTGATTTGCTTCGCTGCGTATATCGGGCTGCTTCAGCCCCACTCTGATGATATGTCCCGAGTTGTGGACCAACTCTTAAAGTTGTTCGCCACCTTTGTAGGTTTGTCTCGTTTGAGCAGATTTGGTATCATCTGATGTATAAATGTGTTTGCTAGCCTCCTGGGACTAGTAATTGTATCACATTTGAGTCCCAGAGGATTGGGACGCTTCAGGGCGGCAGTCACCATCATGGTGGACATTCCAGCAACACCACTGTTGGGGACTTTTCTCAAAGGCTATAAATTAAGAACAGGGCAACACAGAATATTAAATGTTAATGTCCTTCGTCCGCTGAAGCATTAACTCCCCAAGTGTTTAATGAACTTCGGACGAAGACCATAATCAGAATATCACGAAGGTCATACCTTCGTGATCAAACTTATAAAATAATGTAAAATAAAGTATAAATTGTAAAACATTAAAAAGAGATATGTTAAAAACAGATAACATTATTAACATGTTTCATTATATTTATACCTTCGCCTTGGCAGAAAGCGATAATTCCAGTGTAATGCGTCAGCAATTACAAGATTGCGTGAACAGTACAGGGGTACTGTTCACCTATTTATAGGCACAGGGCGTAGCCTGTGTATAATTACATATATGCCCTTTACAATTAACTACAATAGTGACACAGAACATCACGGGTTTTAAGGCATTTCATCTTTAAGTCGGTTCGCCCCTTCGTCGTGAGATCTGTCATTGTGCCGAAGCTTTATATGTGACAGCTTCGGCGCTGCTTCTGGGAAGATCTTCCGAAGGTGTTTTCTTCCTTTAGGATCTTCGGCTACGAAGCATACCCCTAATAGTAGCCCCTTCGTGGTACTAGATCATTTGTCGTAACGAGCTTGATCCGTGAAAGAGTCTTCTAAGCTTCGGGATGCCGAAGATCCGAAAAACACCTTCCCTGAGCTCGTTGGCGAGAAACGATTAAAATAATCCGCGCGCGAGGTGGCCCCATCTTGCAGCAGTTACATGCGCCCTAGTGATTCACCTTCCCGGACCCTGTGGCCCACCGTTCAGCGAGTGCAGGTGGCTGTTTATCCGGTGTGGAAGACCTTGACGATTCACCTTCCCACCTGCGGCACTATATAAACAGACGGGTAGGTGTGAAGTTACCACGGCATTCATTGCTATTACACTGTTTTGCTGCCAAAAATTTAACCATATCCGAAGCTTGATCATCGTGCTCAAACGAAGCGTCGCTTTTGATTCTGCTTCGTCGGAAGAGGAAGAGCTTCAAAAAAATCAAAAAAAGTCAACAACTTCAAAAAATTTCAAAAAATTCATAATCAAATGGCGAGAGTGCGCTCCACTGCCAGGGTTGATCGTGAAGGAGATGAAACCGAAGCTACTGAGACTGTTCCCATTTCCGAAGCGATGAAGCAGTCTGGGCTGGTAACATCAGAGGATGCACCTGCCGCTGAAGCAGAGCAGGCTGATGTTGAGAAGACTGATTCCGAAGATGATTACAGCAGTGCAGTGCCGAGTAAACCCAGCCACCTGGATTTCAGAAAATCTACCATCTCTGAAGGTGATTTGTCTAAGATGATAAAGTTGGGCTATTTTAGTGAAGCAAAGAAAGAGCTTATTCGCTTTGGTGGAGAAGAAACTACTCCGAAGCCAGGAAAAGATGAAGTAGTGGTTTTCAAAAGTTTCTTTAAAGCTGGTTTAAGATTCCTTTTGAACAAGATGATTGCTGATGTGCTGAAGAAGTTTGGGATCTACCTTCACCAGCTAACTCCTAACGCTATCGTTAGGCTTAGCGTTTATAGTTGGGCCCTCCGAAGCCAAGGGGTGGAACCATTTGCCGAAGGTTTTTGTCGAGTGCACGAGCTTCATTACCAGACTAAGGCTAGAAGAGATGGGCTACATGAAAACTTTGGCTGCTATAATTTTGCCTACCGCAAGACTACAAAATTTCTTGTGATCAGTTACCGTAGCAAGTGGCCAGCTGGCTGGAAATCCGAGTGGTTTTACGTCAAAGTTAATGAAGATAAGGAGAAATTAGTCCAGAGTCCGTTGGAATTGATCTTCGGAGAGACCAGACCCCCGTGCAACATGACACCAGAGGGTCCGACCCAAATTGCTCTGGCTGAATTTAGAGTTATTGCGGAGCACATCGGCACTAGGGACTTAGTGCAAGAATTTTTGGCCTTTAGAGTGTTCCCAACTATGAAAGAGTGGGACATGCCGAAGCTTGAAGGAAAAAAGAAGGAAGGGGAGCTTGTTCGATTGCCTTACCATTACAAATTCAAGAGACATTTCAAAGTGCCTTGCCAAGAATGTCTGGACACAATCGAAGTAATGTGCAATGAAATACTCGGCAATTACTCCAAAAAAGAAGATCAGTTGATGACTACGGCCTTCGGCACCCGTCTGAAGCGAAGACTGGACCGAGTAATGGATGCTATTGACTTTGAATATCCCGACTACGAGCGGCTAGACAAGGGTGCCGAAGGGCAAAAAAGGAAGAAAGTGGCTGATATTCTGAATAAAGATGATGAAGATCAATTGAAAAAGAAAAAACCAAAGCCCGGGCCAAAAACAGATGCTTCGAAGAAGAGAAAAGCTACAGCTCCGGAGCAGAAGGCAATTGGCGAAGAAGAAGAAATTGCTGCATCACCTTCTACCACCGTCGTAGAGGAAATTTTAAAGGTAATGACTGAATCCTTGCCTGCCAAGCTGAGTCTATTAGGGTCACATCTGACGAAGCTTTTCAGAAGGACAAGGAGCCCGAAAAAACGAAGAAGGCGGGTAGGCCAAAAAAGCAAAGAATCATTACAGTGATGGAAGTCATTGAAAAGACGCCACCAAGAGCTTCAGCTCTGAATGCGGCAGCTATTGAGGACATAACGGCTACCGAAGCTGCACCTTCGGAGGCTACAGCTGCCGAAGCTGCCACAGCCAAAGATATAGAGTTAGAAATCACAATTACAGATATTGATAAAATACTGCAAGACATGGCCGCAGAAGAAGCTGCAGCAGCTACCGGAGAGATTTTGGCCCCGGAGCTCGAGAAAAAGAAAGAAATAGCCGAAGACACTTCAGAAGATGAAATTTTTAATTTTCAAAACTTAGTTGGGCAAGAGCTGACAAAGGCCGAAAAAGAAGAGTTAAAAGAGTATGTCATATCTTGCGGGTATCGGCCGGGGGCATTTCTCTTCGGTGGTATCGATGATGAAAAGTTGGGTTGTATCCGGGATCAGACCGGAGCGAAGGTTATTGGTACTCTATCAAAGAGTATTGGTTTTTCGAAGCTCGAAACAGACATCAGCCGCTACCGACGACAGCACATCGTCGGTAGTTTGTTTTATTCTAATTTCAAGGTAAACAACTTTTCTCTAACTTTTATCATTTGTAATAACGAATATGTTTTCTAACGAAGGTTGTTTATGTATAGAGTATGTTGCTGAGCAAAGCTTTAAAAATGTAGCAAGATTTGGAAGAGAAAAAACACGAGGTTATAATCGAGAATTTAGAAGGCAAAATAAAAGACCAATCTGTTGTTCTTGAAAAGAAAGACTTCGAGCTTCAGACTGCCGAAGGCTTATTGGCAGAAGCTAAAGCTAAAATAGCAGAACTGAATACGAAGCTTCTCTGCCAGTCAGAAAGTTTCGAACAAGAAAAACAGAAGCTTAATGAAAAATTTGAGGCCAAAGTCCAGAAGGTTTCAGATTTGCAAAAGTCATTAACAAGCCTTCAAAATAAATGTTTGGAATTCAGCAATCGATGTGTTCAACGGCTGAAGAAGGTCTTCTATTCGGTCGGGGCCAGCAGCGAAAAATTTACTCCTTCGGCTGAAGATTTACTAGGAGCCTTCGAACACATCGAAGGTGAAATTGATGACCTTGATGATGTTATTGCTGGACATGGCGATTTCTGTGCCCTGGTAGCTTCTCGGGGCACTGCTGCTGCATTCCTAAAATCTGGCTGCGAGCACGAAAAAATTATTAATAGGCCCAATTTTAGCTTATCACCAGCAGATCTGGATGATATCCCCAACCTTGCCCGAAGCATAGCAAATAAATTTATAAAGGTGGTATGGACAAAGGGTGGACGAGACAAAGCTGGTGACGAAGCTCGGAGTCATCTTAAGCCGGTAACAAAATCGTACCTTGTGCTTACCTCTTCCTTCGAATTTGAATTTTGCTTACAATGCTTTAAATCATGTAGGATGACAAAGCCGAAGCTTGAAGAGTAAGAAGATAACGCCGACGCTTTAATGGATGACTATGATGAAGCTGAAGCTCGACGAGTACTGATGAAGCTTTGAATAGATGACTGTAGAAGAGCTTTAAAAACTTTTTGTAATAAATTTTGTAATTAAATTTTACTTGATGAACTTTGTTCGTAGCTTGTAATATATTCATACCTTCCCATAAATGTATGAAGTGCTTTGGTGTGGACGAAACTAGCATTTTTGAGCCGAAGGCGAAAAACACCTTCTCTTCTTTTCGTACACAGCGAAGCATAAAAACTGCTTCTTTTTCTCTTTTGCCGAAGCCTGATCTTTAGAGCCGAAGCAACTGTATGTGTTATGATAATGATGATCCTACGTATGTCTAAATGAATGTTTATGAATGCAAATGTTATGATGTAATGTACCGTGCAAATGAATATCCAAATACATATACGAAGCAACAACCATAGCCTTCATTCCCTTAGGAATAAACAAAGTCTCTTTGCCGTTTATTTTTCGGCTTCACCGTTTATTTTTCGGTGTATCAGCGTTGACTTTTCGCTATAAGTTCTGTATTCCCTTAGGAACGTCTTTTGAACTTCTTCGCCTTCTATTTCGGCGGTATCGCGTTGACTTTTCGCGCTTCGCCTTATATTTCAGCGGAATCAGCGTTGACTTTTCGCTGTAAGCTCTGCATTCCATTAGGAACGACTTTTGAGCAGAAAACTTACGCTGCGCTCCCTTAGGAACGACTTTTTGTAGCTTTGTCGTGCTCTGCATCCCCTTAGGGACGTCTTTCGAGCTTCTCCCTGTTTATTCCTTTTCCTTTGCACTCGATGGTGCGAGCTCAGTTTTTACATTTACATCTTTTGGGGAAATTGCTCTTGTAGAGCTGAAATAAGAAAAAGGGAAATTACATGCTATGGCCCCATTAAAAACCTTTCTCCCCTTCGGAAAGGAAAAGGGTGCCATAGGAAAAAATAAAAAGATTACATCAAGCTATACATAATATCGTCGAAGCTCATCTGCGTTCCAAGATCTAGGAATGTCGTTGTCGTCCATATCCTTTAATATGTAGGAACCGGGTCTTGACGAAGATACTACCAGAAAAGGTCCTTCCCATTTCAACTGTAGCTTGCCTACTGTATCTTGGTTGGCAACTCTCCGAAGTACAAGTGACCTGGCCTGATATTATTTAACCGAACTTTTCTGTCACGCCATTTTATTGTTTTGGCTTGATATTTATTGATGTTCTCTACAGCCTGAAGCCTGATCCCTTCTAAGGCATCTTTTGCCATAGAACAATCAGCTTCGTCCTCTGCCGAAGCCACTGTTCTTATTGATCCTGCTTTAGCTTTTTCCGAAGTTATTGCTTCGTCACCAAACAGTAATTTGAATGGTGAAAAGCCTGTTGACCTTGACATCGTTGTATTGTGGCTCCACACCACTTTGATCAATTCATCTGACCACTTTCCCCTAGGCTGATTGAAGATTAACTTCATTATTCCCATCATTATAATGCCATTAGCTCTTTCAACAAGTTCATTTGACTCTGGATGCCTGACTGATGCAAAATGAATCTTCGTGCCAATTTGCTCACAGAACTCTTTGAAAGCTTCGACATCAAACTATGTTCCATTGTCCACAGTAATGGCCTTCGGCACTCCGAAGCGACAAACAATATTTTGCCAGAAAAATTTCTGAACAGTGACTGAGGTTATTGTGGCTAAAGGCTTCGCTTCAATCCATTTAGAAAAATATTCTACCGCCACCACAACATATCTTAAATTTCCTTGTGCTGGTGGAAGTGGGCCTAGCAAATCAAGGCCCCACCTTTGCAACGACCAAGTGGGTTGTATTAACTGAGTCAGGGATGAAGGCTGTTTTTGATCTCTTGCACATTTTTGACAACCTTCACACTTTTGGACTAATTCCGCTACATCCGAAGCTGCCTTCGGCCAATAAAACCCTTGACGAAAGACTTTTCCCAGCAAGGGCCTAGATCCGATGTGAGATCCACACAAGCCTGCGTGTATTTCCTTCATCAATTCTATACCTTCAGCTCTAGATAAACATTTAAGCAATGGAGAGCAGACTCCATGTTTGTATAGCTCCCCTTCTATCATTACATATGGTCGGGCTCTAGCCTCCATTCTCTTATTATATGCTTCGTCATCTAAAAGGTAATTGCCCTGGAGAAAGGATATAATCTCAGTTCTCCAATCTTCACTATGAACAGGAGATATATTGAGCACTGCTCTTTCAAGAAGTTCTACCGAAGGTGCTCTTATTGTCTCGAAGAATACTTCCAAAGGTAAAGGCAGCCCTTGTGTCGCTGACTTAGCTAGCAGATCAGCGTGCTCATTTTCTCCTCGTGGAATATTCTTGACAGAAAATCCTTCGAACGAAGCTTCAAGCCTTCGAACTGTATCCAAGTATTTTTCAAGCCTCGGATCTCTTGCTTTACAACTCTTGTCAATATGACCAGAAATAACTTGGGAATCTGTTTTGAGAATCGCCCTTCTTACCCCCATTGCCTTTAACTTCCGAAGCCCCAAAAGCAAGGCTTCGTATTCAGCAATATTATTTGTGCAGCTGAAATCAAGTTTCACTGCATAGCATGTTCTGACTTTGGAAGGTGCAACTAAAACAGCAGTTGTGCCTGCCCCGAAGGTTCCCCAGGAACCGTCGCAGAACATTGTCCAGGCTTCGGCATCTTTTCTTGCTTCTTCCTCCTGAGCCCCTAGCGTCCAGTCAGCGATGAAGTCTACTAATGCCTGAGACTGAATCGAGGATCTATGTACATAATCAATGGCGAACTCGTTGAGTTCCGCGGCCCACTTTTCAATCCTTCCAGTAGCTTCTCTGTTTCTCATAATATCCTTCAAAGGCTGTGATGAAGGAACGATTATATGGAATGCTTGAAAGTAATGTCGAAGCTTCCTAGAGGCCATTAAGACAGCATATAGCACCTTCTCCAACTCTGTATAATTTTTCTTTGATAAACTGAGGACCTCGGAAACAAAGTATACTGGAGCTTGCTTTTTAGTTTGTCCTTTAAGCTTCTCCTGGACAAGTGCTGCACTTACTGCAGAGTGCGAAGCTGCCACATATAACAGCAAAGGAGCCCCTGGCGTGGGTGGAGTTAGCGTCGTTAGGTCTATCAGATACTGCTTCAGCTCTTCGAAGGCTTTCTACTGAGCTGGTCCCCATTGAAAGACTTCATCTGACTTCAGCACTTCGAAGAATGGTAAATTCCTCTCTGCTGATCTAGATATGAATCGATTCAAGGATGTCAGTCTTCCTGTCAGCCGTTGAGCCCCCTTCTTTGTGCTCGGCGGTTCCATCCGAAGAATAGCTTCAATTTTATTCGGATTAGCCTCGATTCCCTTTGTCGAAACCAGACAACCAAGGAATTTTCCCTTCTTTACTCCGAAAACACATTTTTCTGGATTCAACTTCAGGCCAGCTTGCCTGAAGTTAGCAAATGTTTCCTGCAAATCAGCAATGTGATTTTCTTGCTTCATGCTTTTTACTATGATATCATCAACATATATTAGCACATTTTTGCCTATCTGAGAATGAAGGACTTTGGCCGTCATTCTGCTGAAGCTTCCTCCAGCATTCTTGAGCCCCTCAGGCATCCGAAGGTAACAATATGTTCCACTGGGGGTTATAAAGCTGATTTTTGGCTCATCTTCCTTCCTCATCCAGATTTGGTGGTAGCCTGAATAACAATCTAGTAGACTCATGAGCTCTGACGAAGCTGCTGTGTCTACTAGAGAATCTATCATCGGTAATGGAAACTCATCCTTCGGACAAGCCTTGTTGAGATCAGTAAAATCAATGCACATTCTCCATTTACCATTGGCCTTCTTCACCATAACAATGTTAGCTAGCCATTCTGGATATTTTACTTCTCTGATGACTCCAGCACTGAGAAGTCTTTTCACTTCATTCCGAGCACCTTCGGCTTTGTCATCAGACATCTTCCGAAGCCTCTGCTTTCTGGGTCTGAAGGATGGATCAACATTGAGCGAGTGTTCAATGACATCCCTGTTGACACCACATAGATCGTTGGCGGACCATGCAAAAACATCCTTGTTGTTGAACAGAAACCTTGTTAGGTTTTTCTCCTGTTCCTCAGACAATTGAGATCCTAGCAACACCTTCTGCTCTGCTATATCTTCACATAAGAGCATGGGCTTCGGCTGATCGGTCGAAGCAGTCTTCTCCCTTCTAAACTTGTACTGCTCACAAGCTTCGGCTCCATCTATATTATGGATTGCTTTTGAATCTGTCCAGTTTTCTTCAGCCTTTCTGGCAGCTTCCTGCTTCCATGGATAGCAATAGGTCATTGATCCGAAGGTATCTTCATGCAAAGATATGTTGGATGAAGAATTGCTTCAAAAGCATTGAGTGTTCCACGACCAATGATTGCATTGTAGGGGTACTCCATGTCGACAATATCAAACACAACTTGTTCAGTCCTTGTATTGTTGACAAATCCGAAGGTCACTGGCATCGTGATCTTGCTAAGCGCTACAATCTGTCTTCCTCCGAAGCCACAAAGAGGGTGTGTAGCATCATGAATCTTATCCTCTGGCTCTTGCATCTGTCTGAAGGTCTTAGCAAATATAATATCCGCTGCACTACCTGTATCGACCAGAACATTATGGACCAAAAATCCTTTGATAACACAAGAAATAACCATAGCATCATTGTGAGGGTAATCCTTAAGCTAAAAGTCCTCTTGGGAGAAGGTAATTGGGATGTGAGACCATCTTGACTTGATGAAGGGTCCCTGCACCCCGACATGCTGTACTCTTCTCTGTGCCTCCTTCTTCTGCTTCTTGTTGGTCGGCTCTGAGCATGAACCGCCTGTTATCGGGAGAACCAGTTTCATAGCCGAAGCAGCTCCAGCTTGGTTGTTGAATGAAACCATTAGCTCAAAAAGTGGAAGTGAGTTCACCGGAGGTGGGCGCCAATGTTGGGGACTTGTTCTCAAAGGCTATAAATTAATAACAAGGCAACACAGAATATTAAATGTTAATGCCCTTCGTCCGCTGAAGCATTAACTCCCCAAGGGTTTAATGAACTTCGGACGAAGGCCATAATCAGAATATCACGAAGGTCATACCTTCGTGATCAAACTTATAAAATAATGTAAAATAAAGTATAAATTGTAAAACATTAAAAAGAGATATGTTAAAAATAGATAACATTATTAACATATTTCATTATATTTATACCTTCGCCTTGGCAGAAAGCGATAATTCCAGTGTAATGCGTCAGCAATTACAAGATTGCGTGAACAGTACAGGGGTACTGTTCACCTATTTATAGGCACAGGGCGTAGCCTGTGTATAATTACATATATGCCCTTTACAATTAACTACAATAGTGACACAGAACATCACGGGTTTTAAGGCATTTCATCTTTAAGTCGGTTCGCCCCTTCGTCGTGAGATCTGTCATTGTGCCGAAGCTTTATATGTGACAGCTTCGGCGCTGCTTCTGGGAAGATCTTCCGAAGGTGTTGTCTTCCTTTAGGATCTTTGGCTACGAAGCATACCCCCAACAACCACCGCCCCGCCAACCAGCCATCGCCACTGGCAACCACTAGCGCCGAGGGAAGAGCCAACGAAGTCTTCTAGAGACAAAGCTTCGGTAGGAAGGGAGGTATATCTCTAGGTTGGCGAGCGGTGGAGACTGAAGAGTGGAGCTTGAGCTTGCTTTGGGTCGCGGTCTTTCTGCTTCCGGGAGTGCTGGATTTGTCCTGCAGTGACAACGTTGTGTTGTGTTGTGTTGCGTTGCGTCGAGTGCATGTTTGAGTGCAACATGTGCGTGTGTTTGTACTTAGGTTGGTACGCTGGTGGCGTGCAGGATTATGGTGACACCACCATCGATGCCTATGTGCATGTCCCCTTCTCTCCTAACAACGCATAATTGCTTGATCAGGTTCTACTATAGCATGAGAAGCTAGACATACTATGGTATTGAAAGATGATGGCCTAAATGGACCCTCTTAAGCTAAATTTCTCGTTATACTACAAGTGATTGAAGAACTCGATGAATATACCCCTTGACCTCTATGACATCCTCATCTCCTATGCACGTAAGTTTGAGTTATGATGACCCTCCCTTTGGAAAGAAGGAAGAGGTGGCTTATGAAGTAGTCAAACAAAGGATAGCAATGATGTTGCTCCTAGTTAGTTTTTTCTTCTCAAGTCGTGTTAAACTCTTGTATTGGTAGAAATTGTCTTGGTGTATGCTACTACCCAAGTTCCTAGTTGTTTTGTTAATTGTGTGACTTTGTTGAACCCACAAAAGGGATGAATGCACTTTCAAAAGGTCTCCATCAGATGGCTGGTGCTCTAAGCCCTCCTCATCATCCAAGACCATGACTTTTGGTCCCACCAGTGCTGCAGGTACCTCAGATTGGGCCTCCGGTTGAAACTCGTCATCTAGTTTCTACTGTTGTGGATCCTCATTTGGTTCTACCTCCATGGGTTCTCCTCATTCTCAAACTCCGGGTATTCGATCTCCTCATCAAAGCCTTCCAGAATGTCATCCACAGTGATGCAAGAAGGTCCAGCTTCAGGTGGAGAAGGTGGTGGAAAGACTCGAGTGCTGATGTGGATGCGTCCACCGGTGCTCTTGCGGGCAGTCTTTTTGGTGATAACCATCTGATAGAAAGAGAAACAAGTTTTAGGTAAGTGAAGATAAGAGAGGTCAGCCAGTATATAAGTTTTTATAAGAGCAAAGTAGAACAACTTTTGAATAGACTTGGCTCTCCATTTCTGGCTAATTTAACAACCTAGGGTAAACACTGCTTTGATACCACTTTTGTCACACCCGATTTTAGGGTCAAAACCGAATGCATAGTGTGTGCTAGAATTCATTTCCACACATATGTTGATGTCACAATATAAAATATCATAAGACAATGCTTGAAACGTAAATAAAAGTATAGTACTTATTACAACTCAACAACATAATTGTCTTAAACATTATTTCATCACACCAAAGCAGTTCTCATGGTGATATCCCACAGGAAGACGATCGGCACGTCGCTAGATCTAGAATTCATCAATGTCTTCCTCAAAGCCTTCTTCTTCACATCCTTCTGATCAAAATTTAGCAAGGGGTGAGCACACTTACGCTGGGAGCTCAGTAAGAGGGGGAAGATGCAAAGCTTAGGAAGGATAGGCTAAGAGGTTATGCGGTCAACATTTTAGTTGGTCAAACTTTTATTAGCAACACCTATTTACTAAGGGTGAGCTATTCCAAAAACCCAACAAATAAGTAACATTAATCATCATCTCGAAACCACTTAAGCAAAACACTTAAGTGAACCACTAGACTCCAAAAGGTATCACAATTTGTTCTCCATCTTCAAGTTCAATTATCATGTGAGGGTCCAGGCCGCTCAAAACCATGAGCACGACTAATATACCAGTTTATTCACTCTGCAGAGGTGGTACAACTTTACCCACAAGTCGTGTATCCCTTCTAGCCTAGGTTCGCACGTCCTGTATTCACTTCCAAGGTGAATGAATAGGGATCGACTATGAGGCTTTCATAAAACATAATTAGTACAAAGCAACCTGCAAGGATTCTAAGTCGATGTGGAGGCCCTCTGGACAAGGTAGCTTAGCCAAGACTATGTCCCCATATTAACGTGAGCTACCACCATCGATCGCTTCTCCATTTACCCATATTTTAGGTAAGATTACTAAGCACTAAGCATATTAGGTTATTTGCCAAAGCCAAAGCCATGATGGCACTCGTGGTTGCACTGTTTTCCTAGGTGGTCACTCCATGTTCCAATTATCACACATGATCTTGTTAATTATTCAATTAACCACAATGATAACACAAGTTTAATCCATGGAACATTAATAGCATAAAGGAGTGACATCATTAATCCAAGTTAAAGCAATAGCAACTAATAAACGAAGCATAAACCCATGTTTAATCAAGGTATGTGATGGTAAAGACTAGTAAATGCTAAGTAGGTAATCCCATCAAAATTATGCATATCTAAACTGTAAACTTAGTTGACACGATGATTTTGGATGAAACAGAAATGCAGGGGAAGAAGTCCAATTGCCTTCTTCACAGAAATCTTGAGGTTCCTCTTCAAATTGATCCTTATTTTCTATCACAGAAGTATCTTCTAATAGCACACATGCAAAATAAAGGAAACATACAACATCCAATAAGCATTCACCAATCAGGAAACAAGAGAAGGCATATATAAATAAACTTATGGGAGAAGGGTACATAGTCTATTATTTTCCCCTAGATTTGTCTTAGAAACAAAGCCTCTCCTTTTCTTTTAAAAAATTGTCGTGATTTTGGAAACCGGGGGACAATAAGATTTGTGTTCATTGGGCATACAAGTGTGGACTCACTCTGAATGGTGGATCGAAGAGATCCGTGTAGAGAGCTGGGACACCGGGTTATACTGGTTCAGCCAGAACCCTAGTCCAATGTAGTGTTGATCGTAGTATTGCAGTAGAGCATGTTACAATGGGTGTGCTTGTGTGGAAATGTGCCTCTGTGCCCCCTCCCCAAAGGAGCAGGGGGCCCTATCTCTTTTATATCTCAAGGTAGGACCTTACAATGGGACTTGTATTCTACTCGATAGAGAGAGGGGGAGAGAGAGATTTGCTCCTCGGGTTGTCTTGGTGGGTTCTCCGTAGGGTCATGTGTAGTCGTACTCCCGATATGGCATCGTTTGTTACTCTAGCCCCTGTAGCATGTCCATTGCTAACGTCTTTGCAGTGGTGCGTGGCGGGTCCCATGGATCAGTCTCATAGTGCGGTCGTACAAGGCGTGGCTTCTCCTGTCGACATGAGCCCTACGTCACCTATCAGCGTGCATAGGCGTACACTTGGTATGGCACACTGTCCTGTCCTTCTGATGTATGGGTCACTATAGAGACCCGGTGCCCATTCAGCATGTTATGCGCATGTGTGGTTGTGACTCGATGGTGACACGTCTCATAGTAGCTGACGTGGATCAGTAGCGTTGGACTCAGATCTTTGCCTCATTAGGTTGCTCGACAGTGAGTTGGTCGTCGGAGAGTTGGTCGGTCGGTCCACCTTGCACTTTAGGGTTGTCCTGTCCTTCTTACTCAACCATCTAGGCACTTTAGTGTTTTGATCTAGGTACCCCTAATTATGGTACTCGACACTCGGCGAGGACTTGGTCGAGGTTTGTGGGCCTTGCCTTGGGTACCCTGTTCCTAAGTACCCGATAGTAGCCCCTAAGCCTTCGTGCGACTCCTTGGAGTCGGTCCGAGGCTTCCTTGCCAGGGGTCAAAAGCCCTGAGTGCGCGCAAGCGCATCAGTATGATGTAGCCCCCGAGTAATCTGTTGATGATTGCTTGGGGGTTTATTTGGTTCTTGGTGAAGCCATAGCCTGTGTCTTGCCAATCTCTTCTGACCTCCTGGCTATGTCGAATGTACTCCTATTTGATTCTGTGGCTCTTGACCTAGCCTTTTGGGTTGGTCGCCAGAACGGGGGTAGTCTCCAAGGATGGACCTGTACGGAGTTGCCTGGAGGTGATGCTTGCCGGAGCGTAGCTTGAATGCGCGCAAGCACATCAGTATGATGTATCCCCTGAGCCCCCGAGTAATCTGCAAGGATTGCTTGGGGGTTTATTCGGTATTCAATCAGTTTAGGGGCGAACCCTTCCTACGATGGTCATCACGCGCTGGGCATCAGTCTGCTTAGTGACAGAGCAAGGTGTAATCTTTGGTGGTGATCCTCTAAGCGGGTCATCTTCCAAGAGCTTGATCCTTGATATGCACGCACCCCCCTCGAAAGGCCTTTAGAGGTCTCTTTGAGGGGAGGGTCGCCTTCCACCAACCTAGTCAGCACGGGGAAGGAGACATCAAGCTACGAGTGAGTTATACAAGTGAGATCTGACCACCCTTTGGTAGGGTTAGGTCTCAGTGAGTGGTCCCACTAGAGGGCTCGACCCACTGGGGGCATTTCATTGAGTTCTTCCTTATTTGATCCTATGTCGACCCTTTGGTCGGTCTGGCCGGCCAAAGAGGGGCCCTGTGGCCACCCCGTCAGTCGGGTTACCGCAGAGAATGTGAGGTACGACCTTGGATGTGGACACGAGCTTGACCTGTGGGCCGGTCACCTAGCTTGTGGCTCATTAGGAGTTTGCTCGGTCCACCCCTCGCTCTACGTGAGAAGTTTGGGTGAGTTTTGATTTTTTTACTTAGTCAACATGAGGTAGTTACTATGGCGATGCAGTAAAAGAGGTGGCCATCATGACGCCGCTCGGCGCAGGTGGTTCGATGGGGCGTGAAACGACTCGTTCACCGTATTATGCGCATGTGGCATGATGGGGTGGTTAGCCGCCTTGCTTATTACTGGTGTACCCCCTGCAGTGATGCACTTCTGAAGTCATGATCATACTAGAAAACGATCCTGAACACAACTCAAGATCAACGCTTAGTACTATACCCTCAGGGCTCCTACTTTGTTGTGCTCGATCTCTCGGATCATGTAGATGGAGCTTGCTGGGCAGAGTTTTAGGAACCAGCCCTTCAGTTTGGTCAAGGTTCGGACCTTTAGGGACCCAGTCCAAGGTACTAGGACAACTGTTCTAGGGTGGTGGAGGGTGTAGGCTTATGGTACGAAACCAGGATAAGCGACTACCAAGCTCCACACCACCCCTGAGAACGTGGTCCTTTCCCTTGGCTGTAGGTCCCTAGCAGTTCGATTCTCGTTCAACACCAAAGGGGGGCCAAACTAAGCGACAAGCTAGTTACATGATTACAACATAAGTTGGAAGCCACTTGGGGGTTAGAGGAAATAATATATGTAAATTAAAACAGGAAAATGATTGAATTGAGAGCAAATTCTTCCTTTATAACTGGATACATATGAGTTAGGCGATGGACGCCAGAGACCAGGTTTATGATGGTGGACCTCACCAGGTACAAAAGAATTGTGCGATGGATTCTAGAGACCGGGTTTATGAGGGCGGACCTCACTAGCTAGATCACAGGTAAATGTTATCCTATCACAAAGGAAGAGTTCACTGTCATGATACCTTTTGGTGATGAATGGTTTAGGTGCACCGCCAACTGCCCGAGCGACGACGGGTGTCAGACTTCTTCGGTTAGGCGGCGACTTAGGCCGTCCTCGTAGGTGTCGAGGGTAGAGCTTGGCTGGTGGCCGACGATGACAACCTTGGGTTCGCCGGTGGTGGTGACGACGAGGCTGAGAGAGTCGAACTTGATGCTGTTCCTAGGAGCGAAGGTTTTGGCCCCAGCAGAAGCTGATGAACTGTCCATCAGAGTGAAAAATGTCGCTTGGCACGCTCACGGTCCCCTACCTGGCGTGCCAACTGTCGTGGTTTTGGAAACCAGGGACAATAAGATTTGTGTTCGGTGGGGATGAAAGCGTTGACTCACTCTAAATGGTGGATCGAAGTTATCCATGGTTATACTAGTTTAGGTCGGAGCCCTAGTCCAATGTAGTTCTGATCATAGTATTGCAGTAGAGTGTGTTACAATGGTTGTGCTTGTGTGGGAATGTGCCTCTATGTCCCCCCCCCCCCGAAGGAGGAGGGGACCCTGGCCCTTTTATATCTTAAGGGCATGACCTTACAGTGGGACTTGTATTCTACTGGATAGAAGAGAGAGAGAGAGAGAGAGAGAGAGAGAGAGAGAGAGAGAGAGAGGGAGAGAGATCTGCTCCTCGGGTTGTCAATATGGGTCCTCTATAGGGTCATGTGTAGCCGTACTCCCGGTATGGTGTCATTTGTTACTCTGGCTCCTGTAGCGTGTCCATTGCTGACATCTTTGTAATGGTGCGCAACAAGTCCCACAGATCATTCTCATAGTGCGATCGTACATGACATGGCTTCTCCTGGCGTCATGAGCCCTTCGTCACCTGTCAATGTGCGTAGGCATACACCCGGTATGGCGCGTTGTCCTGTCCTTCTGATGTATGGGTCGCTGTAGAGACTCCGATGCCCATTCAACGTGTTGTGCGCATGTCCGGTGGTGGCTCGATGGTGATGCGTCCTGTCGTAGCCGACATGGATCAGTAGCGTTGGACTCAGATCTTTGCCTCGTCGGGTTGCTCGACAATGAGTTGGTCGGTCAGTCTGCCTTGGAGAGTTGGTCGGTGGAGCTGGGCTCCTTTCGAAGCATCGCCCGAGACGCCCTCGGGCGAGTCAAAAATGCACTGCTCGTCTGGGGTTGGCCTCGGGCGAGCCGGAGAGTTCGACTTTCGCCCGAGGTTGGTGTCTCCCGCCTGGCGATGGCCTCGGGCGAGCCGTGTCTTGGGTCCCTCGTGCCTTGGTGAGGTTGGGAGCGTGTTTTCTTATGACCCCTTCTTACTCAAGCGTCTAGGCACTTTAGGGCTATGATCTGGGTACCCCTAATTATGGTACTCGACACTCGGCGGGGACTTGGTTGAGGTTTGTGGGCCTTGCCTTGGGTACCTCGTTCCTGGGTACCCAACAAAAACTTTAACCGGGAAAACATATTTATGGTCATTACTAACAAGTTAGAAATACCTAATTTTTAGAGGTTACTAACACAGAAGGGAGGGGGCTTCATCTACCTTGGGTCGGCGGTGGGCTGAGAACTCTGATGAGCTCGGAAGCGAGGTACTGCGGTGCAGAGGCGAGTCTGAGCAAAGAATGAGGATGAGGGGTCGACAGGGATCCTCAGGTAGCGTCCATTGGTCGTTGGGGAGCACGGAAGCACGACGGCCACAGGGATAGCGGTCCGCGGAACTCCGATGAGCTCAGGGTGTCGTCTCGGGGCAGAATTAAGGCAGAGGGAGCTCAGGTAGGCAATGGCGGGCTCCGAGGACTTCGGAGGCGATCTCGGTGTGGTCGGAGGGGCTCCGGGGATGCCTGACCACGAGCAATGGTGGTGTGGCATCGACGGTGAGCAGGAGCGGATCTAGACAAAATAACTATTGGTGTCATCTCCATTAAATTGTAAAATCATCAACTCATTTAAGTGCTAAAAACATACATTCTAATGGAGATTATTAAAATTCATTGGTGTCACATGACACCACAAAAAGGGCCTGGATTCGCCCCTGACGGTGAGCATGGGCAGAAAGTAGGAGAGCACTAGAGAGGGTGCTGGTGTGGGTGATCGACGGGGGGGGGGGGGGGGGGGGGGGGGTCGGGCGGTACTTATATAAGAGACAGGGGCAAATTGAGATCCAAATCACCGCGTATTCGAAGGATCAAGCCGATCGTCCATCCATGGCGCTCGCGAAGGGAAAAATTCACCGGGGTAGGAAAGGGAAAGAGCATCAGATCATAGAGAAATGGAACTGTCATCTCCAGAAGGCAAGACATCGATGAAAGCGGCCAAGGCATGGGTGGCATGGCGCGACGTCGAGCGAAGCTCGCACAGCTGGCTGTGGAAAGAAACATGGGCGACTGACATTTGGGCCCCACGCGATAGAGAGACAAGGGGCAATGCCTACCTGTCAGCCCGAGAGAGAGAGAGAGAGAGAGGGTGAGCAGGGCACGACGCGGGTATGATGGGCCACCTGGGCCGAATTCGGCCACGGGCCGTCCGAGGGAGAAATATTTTCCTTTTTCTTTTTCAATTTTTTGTTTTTTTCTAAATTCTTTTCTTTGGAGAGATGAACACATATTTTTGAAATTCTAGAAAACTTTATAATAACTTTGGAAATAATAGTCACCCAAAATAAAATATCAACTCCATGGTTAACAAAGTTTTGAGTCCTTTTCCTATGAAAAGAATAATGAGATCCTTATATTAATGGAATATGAAAACAAATTCTTCCAAAACTTAACAAACAAAAATCATGCTGCAAGAATGAATGCACGAAAGAATTAAACTTTTATGCATAAGAATATTTGCCACACTTCTCTAAGGATTTTATTTGAAAACAAATAGTTCTAAGGAATAGATTTGAGGTGCTACACTTGTTCTCCTCTAGAGGTCCGTAGTGTTTAGCTGCCTTTTAACATCAGCCAGAGAAATATCTTATGCTTAAGTTGACATGATCACTACCAAAGCTACTTGAATGCAGATCACCGTTTTGAGAATAATTAGTGGCAAATATTTAGAAATGGACTAAGCACGACCTTAAGACTATCACGGATTCACGGTGAATATCTATCGCTACACAAACTTATCTCCTTTTAAGTACTTAGGCCCCATTTGGTCTGGGGTAATTACTCATTTTTAGTCCCTAAAAACCAAACAAGGTGGCTACAGTGGAGTGACTAAACTTTAGTTCTTTAGTCACTAAGGGGTGACTAAAGTGAGAATTTTATCTCATTTGGCCTCTTCTCTTTTTCCGTGCAGCAGACCGCCACTAATTAATAGTGGTGATACAGTCATTAATTAGGTTTAGTCATTAAAACCAAACGGGATAGTTTATTGACTAAACTTTAGTCAGGTGACTAAAGGAACTAAACGGGGCTCATTGATACAGTACGGATCAGTAAAAGAACTGCAGGTCCAGTAGTATGTGTTTTGTTTGAAAATGGGCATATACTTAATTCAGGATTGTGAAAACTCCAGGCACAAGATTCACGACTTCAATCTGTGCAGAACGTGTAGTTATATGTTTCGGCTAATTGCGAAGAGCATGGCATGTACATCCATATGCTTCTGTGCACACAACAGCGTCATTGATGTACATGGCAGAGAGATTATTGGATTACAATTCATGTTCTTTTGGGGAGAAAATCTTCATTTGTTGAGGGCCACCGAGAGGCCAACAGAGAGTATGAACCACGCCAGTAAGAAGTAGCCAACGAGCTTGGTTGGGAACTCATCTTCTGGTTCCTGTTTCATCAATCATGCAACACATTTAGCTAAGTTATGCACAACAAAGAGCAACATTTCGGATGAATTTTATCCTTTGTTAGTAATTCAAGGAAACAATTTCCTAGCAGACTAGAGAAAAATTGCAATTTCAAAAGTGACATTGCTTGTTTCTGTATCATTAACATGTTGGACCTACGTGTCATCCTCACAATCAATAGACATTCTCAAAACAGCATCATTAATTCATTATGGATTAACATTTCTCCACTTTTTCCATCTTTTCATCTGAAGGCAATAAATTCTTCTATTGACCTATTTGTACCAAGTGAGCTACTTTAGACTCAAAATGGATCCATAATTCCATGGCCCAACTAAATATAACTATAGCTGGTTTGTCTTGTTTTGCATTAACAGTTTCATTCGTGCAACGTTAGAAGCTACAATTCCTAAGAAAATCATGGATCACGTTGAGTAAAAAGGTTTTCCAAAGGAATATTAAAAAAACTTTTTAAAAGGACAAGTCATCCTCATAAAACCACAGTTTTGCTTTGAACTGATGCGAACCTTTGGAGGATCTGGTGCCAACTCCAATGGATCAACTTGAAATGGCCAGACATATCGCTCAGGCTGTCCACTTCTTGACAAGCTCCAATCATATAATCTTCGTTCTTCCTCAGTTGATAGTATAGTAAATGATTCCTACAATGACGCATATATGATTGAAGCACAGGAAATGAGTGAAGTGGGGCATTATGACTCCTGATTTATGCTGAGAACCTTTAGGAGCTCATGTTCCTTGTTAAGCTCCTCTTCTTCTAGTTCTTTGCTATTTAGTTCTTCACACATCTTCTCGTACGCAGCTTTTACCTGTTTCAAGGCCAAACTCAGTTACCAAGGGTTGTTTGGTTTGAGGAATCACCCCATCCTAGATGAGGTGATACACCATGAGTCCATCTCATGATTTTTTGGTGGAATTATCCTGTTATTAGCTTTTTAAGGATGAGGTGGTGGAGAATCAACCCATCTATTCCACCACCAAACAAAAAAACGAGAGCAGAAGATGATGGACCATTCTCAAACCAAACACACCTTAAAGGATCTTAGTACTCAGCAGAAAGTATCTACCAACTAGTGATCAAATAATGGCAGTTCATGAAGTTT
The DNA here is from genome assembly GCA_029449295.1 of Zea luxurians. Classification (NCBI taxonomy): domain Eukaryota; kingdom Viridiplantae; phylum Streptophyta; class Magnoliopsida; order Poales; family Poaceae; genus Zea; species Zea luxurians. Next base: position 39,114,301 of record JAOPSE010000021.1, read on the forward strand.
TTAAGTAGTAAACAAAGTATACAAGTAAAATTGTTCCTGCAAGTCTAAAAGGGTACAAGACTGACTTATCCAATCTCTGGATTTTTGGTCTCTATGAGCTATATGAACGAATCACAATGCACGTGATGACCATGCAAATTTAGTTTATGCATATATCTGGTTGTTTTAGACTCCAGAGCTAACTGAATCTCAATAGTGTATGGTTTGGGCTTTTAGTTTGAATACTCACCAAGATATAGCTAAAAGTTTCTTTGGCACAGATTCTCAATATTATAATTGAGTGCTCTACTATACATATTCCAAAAGATAGTCATTGTGAACATAACATCATAGCGTAGCTATAATACTATCTAACTTTAGCATGTTTGTCAGTTGCAAGTAGGAAGCTGGCTATAATGGAGCTAGTCATTGTTATTGTTGGGTACCAACTTGAGTTTGCAAAAATTTGCCGGTCTTTGCATCTACCAGGTACTTTGTTAATGCCATTGTATTGAGATGCATAATTGCATACTATTTCAGGGGTAGGCCAATAGCACGGTGGTATGGAGATTGTTTAGCCTCATTATTTAACTGGTCAAGGTGAAAGGGCCTCTACCTGAATTGATTAGGTGGTCTAAATAACACTCCTCAGATATTGAATTGAACTCTAGCAAATTTCAAGCTGAGGCTAAGTAAGAGGGTCTTCTTCTTAATGCAATACCGAAGGAGTCTAGAGCTAAAGCTCATGGGATCCTTTAAAAGAAAGAAAAGAAGTACACTTGTGGACAATTTCAATCTACCTCATCAGTAGAAGCTAGCCTAGTGACTCCAAGCCTCCCATAGTGGTCAGCATCTGTAATTGCTGCAAGTTTGGGGAAATATTGTTCAATATACAACAGTAGTGTGCAAAGCAGAAACATCCTCCAGGCATAACATTGTGGCTTAATTAACTTCCTGCACAAGGGAACTTACAAATGCCATTATATCACACCATATATCCATGTGGCAACTCACTATACATTTAACATAAATTAATCATCATCCAAAGTTATCCACTACATGAAATCCTATAATAATTGAAAAGGGGACTAAAACCATATCGGTATACACACTTCAGCATGCTACACCATACAAACATCATCCAGTGCAAATGAATTATCAGTAAGCACTATATGGACATCCACCCTCCCTTATTTTTTCACCGAGATACTTTACACTTTTCGTTGCGGCATAACATTGTAACCCTGTTAGAATCTAGAATATAAATGCTTCAAAGAAAGCGCCTCAGTCCCCAAACTGAAAATTTATAAGCAGCTTCGCTTCACCCAATTCACATGCCAACAACAACAACAAATGAGTCGACGCGTCAAATGAATCAAGAAACACGCACCGAGGCCGCGCATCGCCTTCTGCACGTTGTCCGCGGAGATGAGCGAGTAGGGCGGCCGCGTGGAGGTCGCGGCGCCTCCGGCAACGTCTGTGCCAGCGTCGGGGTCCCCCTCCAGCTCCGCCACCGCAGAGGCACCCTCCGAGGCCGCGGCCCCGCCATCGGCAGCGGCGGCGCACCGCGTACGGCACGACGCCGCGGCGGCGGCGAGTCCGAGTCGGGTGGAGAGGCGGAGACGGCGGGGGCCCAGTGTGGAGTACGTGGAGGAGGAAGGAGATGCGGCGGGCGCGAAGACGTGTGGCGCCGGAGGGGAGGGGATGCCGACGGCGGCCATGGCGGAGGCGAGGATGGGAGTCTGGGACTGGGAGGAGCAGAGCGCGGGAGATAAGGGAGGAGGGGATGGAAATAAACGATTTCAACTTTTTCCCTTTTTCTTATTTCGCATCTTATTTAATTTTCAAAGTTACATGCAATAAATAAAGTTGAATGCGAAGTCTTTGGACCATGTCCGCCACTGCAGCTGCATTGTCCAACACTGAACTGCTGCATGCCTGCAGCGCAGTGTTGTAATCTGTTTACTGCCAGGTGGTTTAATTCAACTGGTTGGACCTAGCCAGGCGCTAGCTCGTTGATTCACTTGTTTAAAATTTGGCTGTTTTTTTCAATGTCTCAGTCTAAGGCTGTATCCAGCAGAAGATGGTGCGTATAAATGTTCATGCAAAACAATCTTTTATATTGTAAATAGTGCTATTTGTAGAATAAAGTTTTCAACAGGATGTGAGATAGAATGAGATAGGAAATCAGATAACCTAAACGGTTGATGAGAGGTACTATCACGGAAGGCGCCATAGATATGGAGTTTACTTCTCAAATCTAGTAAAATTAAATTTCTTGTTTGGATTCTTCAAATCTGAGACAGTACAAAATTTAGCAAAACTGCAAAAGTACATGCTCATGTCCCACAAGACCCGAAGGCATCTGTAAAGGGAGCTACAAAACTACGAGCACTGAGGTGAAAGCTGTTATTCATCAACTGTGAACTTTCAAGTTAGATCAGGGATCTCCAACCACACAGAAGACTGAAGGCCATGACTTGCACAAGGGACCCAAAACCAGTGGTCGCCAAAAATCCAGTTTCTCATAGTGGTAGCTGCATCTTCTCAAAAACAATTATAGCGATAATTGGACCTGCAACATCTCCCAAGGCACAACCTGCAAGATATACAAAAAAAAAGGTACAGTTAAGCGATGTTACTTTGAACTGACGCTAATGCACTGACCTTATTCTGCTAGCTCAAAGTGAAACTTTAAAATATATATGTATTCCTATTAAATGAATGCTTGCAAAAGTATTGTGTAGTGTCTTAGTATATGCACTCAAGACAGAAGGGAAATTATGACTCACCCAACCATTGTCCATGCACTGGATGCACGAGGGCACCAATGCCTGCTCCAGCTGAGGCCAAAACCAAAGAGAAACAACTTTTGATGGTAATCCCATAAATCTTCCTCCCAAACAATCTGAATTTATTCATATCGTCAAACTGTTCATTGCCGTCGCTTGATAGTGCTTCACAGTCCTCACTAGGCTTACGGATGAAACATCTGTATACTTCAATTATGGATTGCACTACCCAAGCAGCGGTTACTCCCAGTGCATGTGCTGTCCAAACAAAAAAGTTGAGAGAACTCTCAATGGAAAAAGAAGAAACCCCAATACAAGCAAATCAGACCTCGGAAAGTTGTTCTGGCAACACAGTATGTGTACTGTGGAGTTGGCATCCCCCTTGCAGCTTTCCTTTTTGATGATTTTGAAGCATCTATTGAAATATAATTAGATATAGTTTGCATAAAAATTGTGATAATAATAAGCCATAAATTGAAACAAATGAATTGGGAGATGAGAGCGAGATAGATACATAGATTCATAGAAGCGTCATCATATACTGAGAGTATATCTGTGACCTTGTCAACATATCATATGACCACAGAAAGAAAATGTAGGTAGCATATCTATACATGTGGAGGTACATGCATAAGCTTGCAAAAACACAAGCTCAGGTCTCTGTTCTTAAGGCGTCGCCTAGGCGTCGCCTAGGCGTCCGGGCGGTGGTCAAACGCCTAGGCGTCTTGCCCGCCTACCTCGCCTAGGCGTCGCCTAGGCGCCGCCTAGGCGTCCAGGCGGTGCTCCAACGCCTTGGACCGCCTTACCGCTTTAAAAACCATGGCTCAGGTAAAGATTGATACAAATGTAGCAACACCAGATTTTTTGGCAGTTTGGGTTGGTTATCACAAGTTCAACCAAAAGTAAAGGCAGAACAAGCTTGTTCATGAGAGTTCTGCTCCTAATGGATGCATTTGCCTTTTCCAGTGGGTCATACATGTTGATCTCATTTTAATATTTACTAATATAAAGCACCAGTTTCCACGGTTCTATGGTTCCACAGTCGTGCGCCACCATCCCCCTTCCCGATTTATGAAAAAATAAGATAAAATTATATAGAAGTGGAAGTTTGATCCTTAGTTGTTAGCTCCACATTCACACTCACATAACCAACATAACACATCTTTTGTGTTTTATTACAACAAAGCCTATCCATGTGATATATAGAAACCGTAGTAATGCACGGTCATCCGATTATCTGTACTATATAATTCACCAATTTCCACGGTTCCATAGCCATTGTGCGCCACCCTTCTAATTCCCGCTTTATGGAAAAAATAAGGTAAAATTATGCACAAGTACGTGTTCAAATCTTGATTGTTGGCTCCACATCACACCCACCTAACCCATATAATACATATATTTTTATGTTTTATTAAAACAAAGTCTACTCATATGATATATAGAAACTGTAGCAATATACGGGTATCTGACTAGTCTCGACTATAATACTCCTTGGTATACATGGCTAAATCCATTTAAAATCAAAATATATGGCCATTAATGAGGAATCAAAATGTGAGAACTCCATTCAATGTTTTTCCACTTGCTACACCTATTTCAGTGAAAATATGGTTAAAAATGTTCATAGAATTTATAACATTCGAAATAACCTCTAGCTGAGTTGGTTAGGTGGGTCTGAGTAACACTCCTAAGGTCTTGAGTTCAAATTTCCGTGGAAGCAAATTTCAGGCTGAGGTTAAAAAAATCCCCTCATTAGTCTCACGCCAAAGCACGAGGCTAAAACTCAGCCCCGATTGCGCTACAAAAATATAAGGGTAAGGCTTGCCTCGGTCATTCCTTCTCTAGACCCCACTCATGCGAGAGCCGCTAGCACAAGGATCAAAGTGAAATAAGATTAGTGTTCTGGCATCTAATTTACAAATATCACACCATTCACAGGTTGTAAGAACTAATTGGACTGAAAAGTTTAAAAGGCCAAGAGTTAAGTTCTAAGTTATTCGTTTAGTTCCTGTAAAAACAGAATTTATTTGAGACACAGGGCATGTCTCTAGAAATCTAATAGCACATTAATATCAGAACAGATATAAGAATCATGCCAGATGGCACTGGAGGGACATATGATTAAGAAATTTAACAGAAGTACAAAGTAATGTGATCCACATTTTTTGTCAAGCCTGTTGACAAAAATACATGGTTTGACATATTTATAGTTAATGGTTTCTAAAGCATCAGATGTTAAAATTCCCTACATGAACATGATGATATAATACAATGCCTATTGTCACCAAACAGAGGATCCATAAAACCACAATAACCCAATGCATAGTGGTAGGACTTCGAGATATCAAGAGACCTCATCAGAGAGGCATTATTACCTTTGAGAAGTTTCCATGCTGTTCTTTGTGAAACATGACGAACTACAATCCTTTCAAATACTCGTCTGGTCGTTACAATAGAAGTCTGAAATGTAACGACACAATATGTAAATAACTTATATTTCCAACAGAAAAATTGCACGGGCCTTTTAGCCAAACTTAAGCTTGCACTATACAACTTAGGTCTCAGGTTACATGTACCATAAATTTCCCACTTAATGGGTTACATTATTTGGGGTTTCTAGTACAAAGTAAACCTAGCCATTCATAATAATCCCAGTATGCCCAGCTGCTTGGTCTTGATTCAGACCAAGCCCCAACCACATAGATATTAGGAGCGAAGTTATAGTTCACATAGATGAAGAAACTATTATTGTTTTGAAGGTAGTAAGGATGGAAAACTAACATCACTGAAATAATTCTTAAAAAGTGCAGCAAGCATCAAAACTGCATGGATCAAGATGCAAGTTTTGTGAAAGGAAAAGAAATAACAAAGCAAGAAGATCCTTTCAGGTGTTACCGCCATGTTACACATTAGAAACGTTCAATATCGAGGTAATGAAGTGTTACAAATTAGAACATACTGTAACTAATCAATCTTATCATCAAGAGTTTTTTATCACAGTTTGACTAAAACCATTTGCAGAAATCATTATTAATGTTTTAATATAATCATTATAATGCTTGCTATTGGAGAGGCGTAGTAGCCAGTTTATGGAAGTCTGCTATACACAGAATTGATCACATTGTCCATAAAGTACATCATAGTAAAAAAAAAAGTTACCTCCCGCACGATTTGCTTTACTGAATTGTAGAAGGGAGTAACCAGATCCATGGTTTTCTCTTGAGTGTCATGAAGCAGATCATCATCCTCATCATCAGAACCAGTGTGAGGTTTAGGTTGTATGAGTGGCAAATAATATAATAGGAAAGACCTTAGGGTTGTGATAGTAAAATTTTTCAACCCAAAGGCAGAAAAGAGTGGCTTCAGCTCTGAAGGGTATTCCTTTGTTGTGTTCTGGAAGTAGTCTTTTCTTGCATATTGCAAGGAATCAATAATCTTGGTATTAATCTCATTAACAAGATCATCAGAACCATCATTCCATCCAGCAGGTGTGCCAGCATCACAATGAGCAACAGTAAACCCATGAAAACTAAATAAAAAATGCAATTAACTAGTGTCAGGACAATAAATAGAAAGGCAAGTAAGCAAAAGAAAACTGGATGCACTACCAAGGCTAACAAACAGCACATAAAGATATGCTTCATCGTGCATATACATATGTTAGAAATAAAATCTTTGTTATCATTTTCTTTGCTGGCTAAGTGCATCACTTGCGTTTGGTGAACTGTCCATTAGATCGAAAGTCTTACGGGAATTTACATTCTGCCAGCATCACACAACTTCCAAATTTACAATGATGTAAATTTAGGGCAAGAGCAATTGTGACCATAATCAGATGTGTGCTGTGAAACCAAACATATAATGTATAAATTGGCTAATTCACATACATCAAGGGCATATATCCAATTTATAATTTGTTTGCCTTTTTTACCCTAAATTTGACCGACTTGTCTTATTCAAAAAAATTCACAATTATTATAAGTTTTTACTGTGGAATTGTTTAGCATATAATGTACTTTAATTTTGGCCTTGAATTTTCCAGTTTTTCGCGAAAATTTTGAATAAGACAAGCCGGTCAAACTTGGTCCAAAAAAGTCAAACGAATTATAAATTGGGACGGAGTGAGTATAAGCCAAGTAAAACATTTATCTCATGGACAAGAAAATACTATACTTACAAGAATGTGACACATAAATTAACTAATAATTTTGACAGGGTAAAAGGTAAGATTCACAAGGATTAGGAGATCAGTCTGCATCAGTGCAAGTTACTACCTGTGATCAGTTTGTTTATATGTTGTATAAGAACCAACTATATAATCAACAAAACACTCTGATACAACTACAAAGTTACTAACAAGAAAACAAGAATTCACTAGAGAATTCTGGTTCTTCCTTTTAAGGCAATTTGGGTTGCAGAGTTTAGCCCCACAACCAGGTTCTTCTTCATCTTTCATGAATTGGTGGCAAGAGGCGTCCGAAGCAGTGTATAATCCTATCAAGAAGGGCCTCAACTCTCTCATCATTTTGGGAGCTTCGATAATTTGGAACCACTGAAACAAATGTATTTTTAAAGGAAGGACACCCAGCTTAGCAGCAGCCCTTACACTAGCGGGGGAGGAAAGAGGCTTGTGGGAGATAGCAGGAGCCAAATGCCTCTCCTACCTGGCAGCCTCCCAGTTCATTAGTGGTAGTGATTTGGGAGCTTAGTCTGTAGATGGATCCTTTCATATATGCTTGTTGTTGGCCCCTGTAAGGAGGCCTCTGTTTTTGTATCTGTTTTGGTCTATATTAGACCTTTTCTCCTATTATAATGAAGCGCAGTTATTCTGCACGTTCAAGAAAAAAATAAACAATTAAATATTTAATTCTCTAAGTTACATCACAATCACGGCAAAGTTACTCCCTGGTTGTATATACCATACATCATTTGGATAAGAATATTTCACAATGAGCTTCTAGATATCAAACAACCAATATATAATCTGTTCACTGAGCAGAAGTGTTGCCTATAGTCAAAATTTAACCTCACGGAACTATAATGTATCTTTCTGCCGATTATTAATCTTAAAAAAGCATATCTTTCTGCTTCCCTGCTGTGATGTCAGCGCTGAGGATGGTGATCAGGCTACGGAGGATGGTGTTCAGGAGATGGCTGCACGCGTCGCACCTGAAGCTGTGACTACTGGGCCGCGACGTGGCTTGCGTGTGCGCCAGCCTAACACTCGCGCGAGTGGGTTGGATTGGGTTATAGCGTGAGTCTTGTGAGTGCCCCAATATAAGGAGGCACAGGTCTTAGTAAACATTTAAGCAAAAACAGAATGCTGCAATAGCGAACAAGTTGTCGCCTTCCTCCTACTTCCTATCTTCTTCTTCCTTCTCAAGGCACAATCCGTGCTCTACCACACCACTGCTAACATTCTGGTATCAGATTTGTCGATCCCTAGCACCAGTCTGGAGTCATCCACCAGCCACGACCACTTTACCCGTTTTCAGCGACGGCACTGGGCAATGGATCCCAACACGAAGATTATTCGGGAGGAGTTGGAGAAAAAATTCGCAGCCATGGATCTCAAATGGGAGCAACAAGCCAACAACTCTCCGAATACGCCCGTCACAAGGAGGAGCGTGTGGAGGCCTTGGAGTCGGCTACGGCCGATTTCGAGCAGTGGCAGCCTAAAGTGGATGCCGCCATGGAAGACCAGGAAACTCAGCAAGCAGTGGGAGCGTGCGGCGCTCGAACACTTCTCAACGGAACCCGGACTTCCCTCGAAGCCAGAGTTCTCCATGCCGCATCCTGGTGGTGGCAAACACTTTGACGGCCCGTACAGGCATCGCGACGACCACTACTTCTGGGATCAGGGGCATGGGTCGGTCACGACCTTCCTCCCTGGCCCGGGCAAGGGTATGCTCCACCCCCCATCTCCTCCCATGCATACACGTTGCCATGGTTAGTTGTATGAGGATTGTTTGGCTAGACATCGGTATTCTAACCAGGGCGCGCGCTCACTAGACAAATTACCCAAGTTGTCATTTCCATTGTTCGATGGGGATAACCCTCGCCTCTGGATTTCCCGTTGTGAATGCATCTTTCTCCAACCGTAGCATGCTGGTTTCAGTCTGTAGAAAGAGGGATTTCAATTTGAGTCTCCCACGCTCGTGTCGCTCCCATGCGGGGCGACACGGGCGGCTCCCAAGCCCGCCGCCGCTTTCCCTATCTTCCTCTCTCCTGCCACGCCGCCGCCGGAGCTGGTCGCCGGCATGGCCGTCCGGCCGGCAGGGAGGGTGGCGGCGAGGCTCTCTTCTTCGCGTTGGTGGCGCGCTCCGCAATAGGCCGGCAAGCCATCCCTCGCGCGGCTGCGTGGAGTTGACTGGGTGGCTGCTGCGGCTGTGGCGGCGCCGGCTGGTGCCCGCGCAGGTGCAGGGGACGGCGGCTAGGGTCGCTGGCCCATGGCCCAGGTGGTCGGATCCGATGCTCGGGGGCCAGATCTGGACCCTGTCGACCGGATCTGCCTCAACAGCTGGCAGTTGGTGCGGTGGCGGCCGATGGCGGTTGCGGTGGCGGCAGTTGGTTGGGGCTTGTGCAGGTGCTGTGGGGTGGCGCTCTCTTCTTTGCCACCTCTCCCCTCACGTCCTTACGCGTCGCTCACTCCGCGGGCGGCACGGGCGGCGACTCCGCCACCATGGCCTCCTCGTGGGTTCGGCGAGGCCTTGTTTGGAGCTACGGTCGTCAGATCTGGCTTCCCGGTGGTGGTGTGTGGCAACAACAAGTGGGCAGCAGTGGCCCCGGCGACGACTGCGGGGTTTGTGCGTCAGGGCGGCGGAGGTAGCTTGCTTTTGTCCTGGGGCCTCGCTTGGCATTGTGCTGGGGTTTTCTTGGGCGAAAGCCTTGGCGACGGCGACGCCCCTGGGCGCCGCTTCCCCTGTTGAGGGCGTCGTGCTTCCCAGCACTGTCTTACATGGGCGAAAGCCCCGTCCATTTCGGACCGGCGACGGTGGTGTCCTCGACGTCACTCCCTTCCTGAAGGCGTCGCTACTGCTGGCGGGGGCAGGACAGAGGATCAAAGTTTTGGAAGTCTCGCTGGTGAAGAATCGGAGCTGTCTCGAGTGGGGTGTCTCGTGCTTGGCAACGACGGCGCGCCGCATTCTTACTCCTCTTGGGCCGATGTTTGTAGTCGTCGTCGTTTTTCATTTAGCCTTGTGCTGCCTATCTTGGGGAGTCGGAGCTGCTCGTCACTTATGTTGAGCTCGGCAACGATGACTCAGGATGTGTATTGTGTAGGGGGTTGCTGTTGTCTGGGTTGTTTGTATGCCCTGTGTAGGTTTTGGGTCCGGTTTCCCTTAAAACTGGATCAATTCCTTTCTTCTTAATTGAGAGACAGAGCTCCTGCCATTACGTTCAAAAAAGTCTGTAGAAAGACAATATACGCAGTGAGTTGGCCCCTTTTCTGCAATCTACTGCATGGTCGATTTGGTAGGGATCAGCATCAATCTCTGTTGCGACAATTATTCCGTATCAAACAAACTGTTGCTTTGTCTGAATACATTGATAGATTCTCTACATTGGTCGATCAGTTATCAGCCTATGAACATGTGTCTGATCCAATGTATTTTACAACTCGTTTCGTTGAAGGGTTACGTGCTGATATACGTGTTGTCGTTCTCATTCAGCACCCCTGTGATTTGGATACTGCGTGCTCTCTCGCCCTTTTGCAGGAGGTGGCAGAGACGATGAGATGACGGGGCTATCTGAAATATGATCCGGGTGGGTGGTCTTAATCTGTTTCTAGAGGGCCAACTTCTCAATCATCAACCCCGGTGGCTGACAAGTCCACTACAATGGGAGTTGTCGAGGATTGTTCAGCAGTACCTCCACCTCAATCAATGGAAGACAAATTTAAGGCACTGCGAGCATATCGTCGTGCCAAGGGGTTTTGTGACCGATGTGCTGAGAAGTATTCCAAGGGTCATACATGTGCTGCTTCAGTCCAACTGCATGCTATGCAAGAGGTCTTTGAATTGTTGCCGATTGAGGAGACTGAAGGCGAGCTTCACTCTGATGAAGCTGTTGAGGAGCAGTTGTTCTTGGCTATTTCTTCCCAAGCAGTGTCAGGTGGGACAGCCAAAAGGTCTCTCCAAATGTTGGGAGTTATGCAGCAACAGATGATCAACATCCTGATAGATTCAGGCAATACTCACTCGTTCATCAGTCAGAACTTGGTGGACATACTGAGCAACCTCACCTTGTTACCTGCTGCAGTTTCAGTAACGGTGGCTGATGGCAGTGCCATGCAGTGTGTCTCGATGGTGTCTCAAGCGGTTTGGACTATCCAGCACCGTGAGTTTTCTCAGGACCTCAAGGTATTGCCTCTGCCTACCTTTGACCTCATTTTGGGTATGGATTGGCTTGGAAACACAAGTGGGTATTAATTCAGTATCAAGGAGCACCGGTATTGTTACAAGGCACCAGTCAGGAGGAGCCAGCTACTATCCTGCTTCACATTTCAGCTTCTACAGACACGTCAGAGCAAACATTACAACCTGAGGTGTCCAAGCTGTTAGATGATTTTGCTCTGGTATTTTCTAAGCCGACTTCTCTGCCACCTGTAAGAGCTTGTGATCATGTGATTCCATTGGTGCCGGGTGCTAGGCCAGTGAATATACGCCCTTATAGGTACCCTCCTCTCAAAGATGGAATTGAGAATTAGGTTGCTGAAATTAGGTATCATTCGGCCTAGTTTGTCAGCTTTCTCATCCCCGGTTCTGTTGGTTCGCAAAAAGTATGGCTCCTTCCAATTCTGTGGTGATTATTGTTACTTGAATGCCCTCACTATTAAGAGCAAATTCCCTATTCCTGTCTTCGAACAACTCATGGACGAGTTAGCTGGAGCTAGTTGGTTCTCTACATTGGACTTACTCTCAGGATATCACCAAGTTCGTTTGAGAGCAGGCAAGGAATTTAAAACTGCACTTCAAACTCACCACGACCAGTTTGGTAATGGCATTTGGTCTTTCTGGGGCGCCAGCTACATTCCAAGGGGCAATGAACACAACTCTAGCACCATTGTTGAGGAAATGTGTCATTGTGTTTTTCGATGATATATTAGTCTACAGTAAATCTTTTGAGCGGAACTTGGGCCACTGCACCAAGTCTTGCTGATGTTACAGAAAGACTCTTGGTTTGTTAAGAAGTCCAAATGCACTTTTGCTGCAAGATCTATTGCTTACTTGGGGCATATTATCAGTGGGCAGGGGGTTGCCACTGACCCATCAAAGGTTGAAGCTATGGTGAATTGGCCTTCTCCCACAAATATCAAGGAACTCCGGAGTTTTTTGGGACTGGCGGGATATTATAGAAAGTTTGTCAAGCATTTTGCTATTGTGGCTAAGCCCCTTACTGAACTCAGGAAGAAAGGAACACTATATGTGTGGACTCATGATCATGAGGTAACATTCCGCACCTTAAAGCATCTCCTGAGTACTGCTCCAGTTCTTTCCTTACTAGACTTCAACGAAACTTTTTGTATAGAGACTGATGCTTGCCACAATGGTGTCGGGGCAGTTTTGCTGCAAGACGGTCGCCCCTTGGCTTTCATCAGTAAGCCTCTAGGGCAGAAGACTCAAGGATTGTCGACATATGAAAAAGAGTACCTTGCAATTTTGGTAGCAATAGACCATTGGCGGTCGTATTTATTGCAGGGAGAGTTCCACATCTTCACTGACTAGAAAAGCTTGATACATCTCAATCAACAACGGTTGAATACACCATGGCAGCAGAAAGTATTTACCAAACTGCTCGGCTTGCACTATAGAATTGTTTACAAGCAAGACACTGATGATCGCGTAGCAGACACCCTTTCACGAAGATCCCACCCAGGGGTGGCAATGTTGGCTCTTTCAGTGGCTATTCCTCAGTGGATAATCGCGTAGCAGACGCCCTTTCACGAAGCTAAAAGCTTATTGACCAAGTTGGCTGTTCACAAGCATGTTGTGCCGGAATTTTCTCCACATGATGGGTCTGCTCAATACAAAGGGCGTCTGTGGGTAGGCCGTAACTTGCAACTGCAACAGGCCACTTTTTTTGCCCTGCATAGCTCCCCTGTTGGTGACCATTCTGGAGTGCCTGTGACATATCAACGTGTCAAACACTTGTTTGCCTGGCCCGGACTGAAGAGTGTTCATGCCTCTGTTTCTTCGTGTGCAACGTGTCAACAAGCCAAACCGGAGAGGGTGAAATACCCTGGACTCTTGCAGCCACTTCCGGTTCCCGCAGGAGCCTGGCAAACTGTTGAGTTTGGATTTTGTGAAGGGACTTCCTGTTTCTAGAGGAATGAACTATGTCTTAGTGGTAGTTGACAAATTCTCCAAATTCAGTCATTTTGTGCCCCTCAAACACCCCTTCACAGCTGTTTCAGTGGCCAAAGTATTTCTGCAGCAGATTTACAGATTGCATGGCATGCCCACAACCATCATATCTGATCGGGACCGCATTTTTACCAGTCACTTTTGGAAGGTATTATTCTCTATGGCTGGAGTTTCTCTCAGTATGAGTACCGCTTATCACCCCCAATCCGATGGTCAGACAGAGCGTGTGAATCAATGTATGGAAACATTTTTTAGATGTTTTGTTCATGCATGTCCTAATAAATGGGTGGACTGGACATATCTGGTTGAGTTTTGGTACAACTCTAGTTGGCACTCCGCTCTGGGCTATTCACCATTTGAGGTATTGTATGGGTACTCTCCAAAGTACTTTGGATCGATCTAACTTCACTTTTCTATGTTCCATCCTTGCATGAGTGAGTACAGGAGAAAACTGTCATGATTGAGTTGGTTCAGCAGCATCTTGCCCGAGCAAGACATCGCATGCAAACGCAAGCCAACAAGCGTCGCTCTGAGAGATCCTTTGTTGTGGGAGATTGGATTTATCTCAAATTACAACCATATGTGCAGGCTTCGTTAGCTCCTCGGGCAAATCAAAAATTGGCATTTCGATTCTTCGGTCCCTATAAGATCCTGGCTCATGTGGGTAGTGTTGCTTACAAATTGGAGCTGCCTTCTACTTCAACCATCCATCCGGTGTTTCACGTGTCCCAGTTGAAGCGCATTGTTCCTTCAGATGTCACTCTAGCACAGCTACCCAATTCCTTAACTGGCATACAGATTCCAGAAGCTATTCTTCAGCGTCGTCTGGGAGTTGATGGCCGCTTGCAGGTGCTGATCAAGTGGTCCGGTATGTCGTCCTCCTTGGCAACTTGGGAAGATTTTGTGGCTCTACAGCAATCGTTTCCCGGTGCCCCTGCTTGGGGACAAGCAGGTTTTCTTCCAGGGGGGATGTCAGCGCTGAGGATGGTGATCAGGCTACATAGGATGGTGTTCAGGAGATGGCTGCACGCGACGCACCTGAATCTGTGACTACTGGGCCGCGACGTGGCTTGCGTGTGCGCCAGCCCAACACTCGTGTGAGTGACCCGAACTAGGTTGTAGCGTGAGTCTTGTGAGTGCTCCAATATAAGGAGGCACAGGTCTTTGTAAACGTTTAAGCAAAAACAGAATACTGCAATAGTGAACACGCGTCGCCTTCCTCCTACTTCCTATCTTCTTCTTCCTTCTCAAGGCACAATCCGTGCTCTACCACACCACTGCTAACATGTGATCAGATGGAACCACTAATTAACATGCGGCGACTGAAACACACACCATCGGAGCCCAGAGCTCCGGCTAAACCGCGAACCAAACCCCAGTCGAAACCTGCCAGGCAATGGATCGAACACCTCTACCGCAACACGGGCAGTCGTGCTCTGGCAACCAAGCAGACGATGTGGAAGCCGCCAGCTCACAGGGAGAGAAACCTAGCAAGAAGTGATGGAGGGAGGGCGATAGGGGCAGGGAACGAACCCGAAGAGGTGGCGCGCGGAGAGCGGCACCCCGGAGGACGACAACGCGGCCGCGGCAGTCGCGGCGAAGGCGGTGGTAGAGAGACCGGGGTGGGAGCGGACGGCTGCGGAGGCGGCGGATGCCCCGGCGCGGGGCAGGCGGGAGGTGAGGTCGAGCAAGAGAGCGACGCCGATCGTCATGGCGCTGGGATCTCGAGCGGGAGCTGGCGGGGATGGCCGAGCCGAGCCGACCGCGCGGTGTCGGGTTGGCGTGGAGAGAAAGAAGCAGATGCGGGGGAGGAGAAAGAGGCAAGGGATGTATGGGCCTGGGCGCCTGGCCAAGTTCGGGCCAGATTACACCGACCACGACGGGCAAGCTATGGACACCTTTTTTTTTTGACCAACAAACTAATGACACTTGTTAAAAGTATTAAATAAATTCTAGTTACATAAGTAATTACACAGATAATAACTAAACAGAGTTTATAAAGGGGTGTTTAAATGCACTAGAGCTAATAATTAGTTGGCTAGAAAAATTCTAGTAAAATTAGCTAGCTAACAAATAACTAGCTAACTATTAGGGGTGTTTGAATGCACTAGAGGTAATAGCTAGTTGGTTAAAAAATTGTTAGTAAAATTAACTAGCTAACAAAATATTAGCTACATATTAGCTAATTTACTAAAGGTAGTTAATAGCTAAACTATTAGCTAGACTGTTTGGATATATCCAACTAATTTTAGCAGCTAACTATTAGCTCTATTACATTCAGGCCCGGTTTGGAAGCACCCAGTTTTTAAGAAACTAGTTTATAGATATTGAGGTGGTTCCAAATATATCATTTTATTACTCAGTTTATAGAAATTAGATTATCAGTTTATTAAAAACCAAGAATATGACCTCTCCTAGCTAAAAGATAAAAATTGGTTTCTTAAAAACTGGGTTGCTTCCAAACAGGACCTTAAACACCCTGTTAGCTAATTTGCTAAAAATAGTTAATAGCTGAATTGTTAGCTAGACTGTTTGGATGTTTTCAACTAATTTTAGCAGCTAACTATTAACTCTAGTGCATTCAAATACCCCTATGTCTAATTAGTCCATGATCCGCCCATGTGGTGCTACAGTAAATATTTGATAATCATGGACTAATTAGGCTTAATAAATTCATATCGTTGTTTAGTATTTATATATATAATTATTTTTTAATTAGATTTAATACTCATGATTGTTATTTAAACATTCGATGTGACACATACTAAACTTTAGTGGGAGAGCCAAACACCCCCTTAATAGGTTCCTCCCTCTCGGCTCTCACCTCATCAATACTGAAAAGGTGTCAAGAACATGCAACAAGTCCTCTCAGAGAGTTTTTGGCGCTTAGACGACTCGAGGCGGTTTTTGGTGACTAGGGTTTTGAGTTTTTCGCCCTTTCCCTCTATAACATGTCGTTGATGGTCTCAATCAAATCAGCTCCTAGCATCATGTCATTCATCCGGTGTCCGTTTTTGTTTTCTTTGGGACCCCATAAAAATATTTAGAAGCCTATGGAACACTATTTCACCAGTGTCGAGTCCCTAGGGGCATTTGGTCGTCGAGAGTCTGTAAAGCGGTGGTGAAGGTCCTATCAAAAAAGCATGTCCCTTTGGCAACTATTGAGCATGCTATAGGTGTAGTTTGGTGTTCTATGAAGGGAATAGACTGTAAGGACCTCACCAAAAAACCATTTTGGTCACTTTCCACCAGGTGTCTGAGAAGAGATGGGTCATGGAGGATGACCTGTGGATCGTGGGCAAGGATCTAAGAGACCTAGTGATAGTTTCATGTGGCAAAAACTCTAGAATGATAGAGTTCACTACCATTCCAATTTTGATTAGGGTTTTGAAGCTACCATTTGAGATGATTAGACATATTCAAATGTCAGGTCGGGTCGGGTCGTGGGTCATTTGACACGGCCCATACCTGACTCGTACCTAGTGTCGGGTTGGGTCAAGTCAGCCTGTGCTTCCCTATTGGGCGTGTCGGGTCAAGATTTTTCCGAGTTCGGTCGGGTTTTGGGTCAAAAATCATGGTCCGTACCCAACCCGTGGATTGTTGTGGGTCAAAAACTATGGCATGTACTCGCCCATTGCATTGATCGGGTCGGGTTTTTTCGAACGGGTCGGGTCGGTTTGGTCGAGTCAGGTGGCCCATGATCATGTCTAGGGATGATCAATAGGTAGGTCGAGAGGATCACTACACTTAAAATTGGGGAAGTGATTAGTGTTGCAAACACAAGAGGTTGATATGTGCCCTTATGGTTCAGGTTTGTGATGAGTGATTATCAATGGAGTGGCATCTTGGGTTGAGTCGTGTGGACTCTGGGACGTGAGTTTGTGCAACATGTCTATTGGCTTGTGTTGCACAGGTGTGGAGTCTGAGGCCATGGTCGACATCAAATGTGAAGGTCATGCGAGTTTGTGTCAATGGATCGGGAGAGGTGAAGGATGAGCAATGGATCTTGATTGAGGAACTAGAGACGCTAGATGTCTAGCTGTGATGGTAGACATCTAGCGGTATCAGCAGGTGCGAGGACATGGCAGAACAAATCATGTTGCTGCCGCAATTGAGGACTAGCGGGAAACACATTCAGTATGTGGGGGCGTGTATGGAGTACAATACCTGCGAAGTTTGGTGGTTGAGCCTCAAAACTACCTAGTGATGGTTTTGCGGGTTTGGCCTCAAAATCCAACAACGTGTTTTGGAGGGAATCAAATGTGTCGGAGAGGAAAATCTCCGGCCGGGTGGCGGAGTGCACCCGCCCTAAATCCTAAGATGAGGAGGGGCCTAAGCGTTTTGCCTGTTATGCAAGATGGATGGATGAACACGAGAACAAGCGAGGGTTTAGAGTGGTTCGGGCCGCTGGAGCGTAACACCCTACTCCACTGTGTGTTGGATTGCTGTGGAAGCTTGAGAGTCTGAGTGAGCTTGTGTTGTAACGTCGTATGCCTCCCCTTTTATAGCTGAAGGGGCATGTACAAAGGTACTGAGCCCCGACATGTGGGCCCAGGGACAAAATGTATATTGCACTTGGAGCTACTAAAGTTCGCTACTGGGGCAATCTTCCTGTGCTCCGACACCCAAGATCTGTGTATCCTCGGCGTGCCGGGGAAGCTTCTTGTACAAGGGACGATATCCACAGTGCGCTGCATAGCATGGGCGCATTGTTTGGTAACAGACTTGACAGGCGTGCCGCCTGCAAGGCTACCCTGACGTCGTCTGCCAGCGAAGTGGACAGGGCGCATTAAATGCTGAGAGGTCACATCGTCTGTCAGCATGGTGGCAGGCGGCGTGTCCTCTCCGCATTAAATGCAGAGACTGCGCGGCTTTAGGGGCCTTACGTGAGGCTCCGCCCGTCGGCTTATGTCACTGGTTACAAGCCACGCGGTAGCAGCGGGTCTCCGCCTGAGCGGGGAGCGTACGGCAAGGCCTGGACACGTGCTAGTGCCGGACCCTTACCCATGCCGGGGTTCCCTCCATCCTGGGTCCTTGTTAAGGTCCGAACCTTATCCGAGGGGACTTGGGGCCCAACGGAGGGACCCGACATACCTTTCTGGGAGTCCCGGACTATAGTCAAATGCTCGGGCTGTGCGTACAGGGGTCCGGTGTTCCTTTGCGGGGGTCCGGACCCGATAATGCACCCTGGGGTGTATTATCTTTCCTTGCCACGTGGTACCCCTGGACCTGCCCATGTGGTGGGGTCAGGGTGCCGTTCTTCGCATGGTGTCTTTATACTGTAGTAGAGGGTACCCCTGACTGAGGGTACTGACAAAATGCGACACGTGGAGTCATCACGAAGATTCATGAAGGGGTGAAAGGGAAATAGGGTTAACCATTTTCTATAATTAATTTTGGTGGTTGATAGTCAACACAAACACTTGGACTAACTAGTTTGCTCTAGAATTCATGTATTATAGGTGCATAAGGTTCAACACAAACCAAGAAATTAATCAAGTTAGGGACTCAATTTGAAACGGAGCAAAGAACTTGAGTGTGCTGAAGAATGGCGCACCGGACTGTCCGGTGTGCCACCGGATAGTGTCCGGTGTGCCAGGACCATACAAATGTCAACCAGCCACTCTCGGTAAAACGAAGGCGCGCTCCGCTATAATTCACCGGACTATCCGGTGAGCCAATGGAGCAACAACTATCTGTGCCAATGGTCGACTCTGACAGATGAACAGTGTCATGACAGAGTCAGAGCAGAAAGTCAGAGGGGCACCGGACTGTCCGGTGTGGCGCCGGACTGTTCGGTGCCGCAAGAGGACAAAGCCTCCAACGGTCGACCAGCTCCGAAGCCTAACGGATAGCTGACGTGGTGGCACACCGGACAGCACACAGTACCTGTCCGGTGGCACACCGGACTGTCCGGTGTGCCAATCGCCAGCAGCCTTGGCCAATGGCTACAAGGTGGTTGGGGGCTATAAATACCCCCCAACCACCACAACCTTTGGAATCAAATTTTTTCAGAGATCACATTCAATACAAGAGCTAGTGAATTCACTCCAAGACACATTTCCAAAGATCAAACCCTCTCCAAGCCTAGAATTCAACTCAACCATTTAGTGACTTGTGAGAGAGTGTGTTCATGTTCTTTTGCGCTCTTGTTTCTTGGATTGCCTTTCTTCTTTCTCATTCTTGTTCTCAAGTGACTTGTAATCAAAGCAAGAGACACTTAAGCGTGTGGTGGTCCTTGCGGGGTCTTAGTGACCCGATTGATTAAGGAGAAGGCTCACTCGGTCTAAGTGACCGTTTGAGAGAGGGAAAGGGTTGAAATAGACCCGTTCTTTGTGACCTCCTCAACAGGGACTAGGTTCTTTGGAACCAAACCTTGGTAAACCAAATCACCATGTTCATCCGCTTGATTCTCATTTGATTTGTTTTCCCCCTCTCTCCCGAACTTGATTTTAGTTCTAACGCTAACCCCGGATTGTAGTGTGTGTTTAAAGTTGTAAATTTCAGATTACGTCTGTTCACCCCCCCTCTAGGCGACTTTCAATTGGTATCGGAGCTAGTGATTCATTAAGAGTCTAACCAACTCGAAGTGATGTCTGGAGATCACGCCAAGAGGGAGATCATGACCGGCGACAAGCCCGCAAGCTCGGGGAGAACCCTTTCAAGGGAGTCCGGCAACAAGCAAAAGGAGGAATCCTGTCGGTACCCTAAAACTAGGGTACCCCTTACTACTGTATGAAGACCCAGTACCCACGCGACTATCTTTAGTCGCGTGGTAAAGGAGTTGTACGCGGGACCAGACCATGACTTGCCACAGCCTCAGGCTACTACTCTGGGCCAGCAACAGCGCCTAACCCCACCATGTGGGCAGCTCCGGGGGCGCCACATGGGCAGAGAAAGTGATATACTCCAAGGCGTCAACAGTGAGTCCGGACTTGTAATACCCACTTTGTAAAAAAATATAGAAGGAGAAATGATATTCCTTTATATATATGTGTGTTATCATTTCATGTGAACACCACACTTAAACAAATAAATAATAAAAGACGTACCATTAAATTATGCATCATGCTGAGTTTTATTGGATTGTGCATTTGTGGATAATAAAATAAAGGTGTCTCTAAAAATATATTAATGGACACATGGGATATAACCTCTAAATTGAAACAAAATGACATAGAAAAAAAGAAGAAAGAGAATAAACATCATAAAATATAAAACAAGATTGATAAAAATATAAACCCAACCATAAATGGTATGATTAAGGTCCACCTTTAATTTGAGTACTAAATTCACATTCATATTTGAAGTTCAAATTTGGGACTTAAATTTGAAATTAAAAGGAGAAAAGAAAACAGGAAATAAAAACAAAATAAAAAGGAAGAAAGCTTACCTGGGCCGCGGACCATCACTTTCGGCCCATTGACTCAACAAATGCACGACCCACATCTTGTTCCACTGCGCGTGCGCGATCGACTGCCGTGCGGGTCCCACTGTTCAGTCTCAGGGGCGCGCGCCACGTACACCAGAATGAGTCGCTGACCGTCTGGGCCCACTGCCCAGTGTTCCTCAAGCGCGTGTGACTAACCAGTCACGTACAGAGCGGGCCCCGTTTGCCAGTATAGTCTTCCACCTACCGCCGAAGTCGCCGCGGACTGTTACCAACCGAATCCGCGGAATCCTCGCCCCCGCCCGGGATTCCTCTTCGTCTGGCGCATGACCTACTCCTCCTCCGTTTCTCTTGGTGAAATACTATAAAACGGACTCTCGGGGGCACTTCCTGCCCTCCTGGCTACCTACCCAACTCGTGCCATCCCCAAACACCGACGGAATCCGTCCGCCGCAATGGAGCTCGGCCTACGTTAACAATCTGGCGACCGCACGGGGCGTAGAAGCTTCGCCAAACCTCTAGGAATGAGCTCGCAGCATCACCGCGCAGAGATGAGGTTGGGGACTCCAGGAATTTGTTGCCGGAGCTCGTGCGCCGCTGCGTGGCCTCCATGCACCGTGGACCGAGGTCACTGCTACACGTCCCATGGTAACTCGCCCTTCCCTTTGCTCGCCACGGTACCCGCGTCATTTAGCGACTCGCCATGCTAGGATTTGCATTCAAAATCGTCGGATGCCCTTGCTCCGGCAACCACGCCACCACACGCACTGGGCGGCGCCGCCTCTGTGCGGATCCTGGGGGGAAGAAAGCTTGGCACCGTTGGATCTAAGTGGGCGGGCAGGATTAGAAGTGGCCATACCCCTTGGAAGCTTTAAATCGGAACCGTTGGTTTGGGAACAGATGGATAGATTTGGCTCTGCGTTCCAACCCACGGATTGGCTATGGGCCGTAGGATCCCGATCCAAGGGCTCGCGTTGCAGACTGATCACTTAAGTGCACGTACTTAATCTGGGCCGTTCGGGTCCGATCCGATGGCCCATCATGGCCGATACCCCTTCACTTTGCCAGTTTGCAGAAGAGACCCTAGAAAACTTAAGAATCAACCCGCCGTCCAGTATCACTATTGTCTGAGTCTCGAGCTACTTACCAGGAAGCCCCTACAGTTTTCAGTATTCGAGGCCCAGTCCAGAGCTGTATTAAATTGAGTAATTGAATTGGAAAAATATATTTTTAATACAAAAATATATGCTAGAACTTGATTAAATCATAGAAAATCCATTTGTAGTCAAAATTGACCCATTCCAGTTTATAAAATTTTGTAATTTTATTCTCCATCACTTAGTGCCACTGTTTTGGTATGAAAGATAATTTAAAATTTATCTAGCACTTAATCTTGTATTAAGCACATAAAACATTAGAAAATCCATAACTTAAAATCTATACCTCCAAATTTAATGATTCCAGTTCCTGTGATCTTAGTTTAATGTCTAGATTATTACTGTGTATTTTATTTACATGTTTGGTGTGATGTTAATTTTTGCTATACCATGTATGTATTGTGTTGGTGCGAGTAGACAAGCAAGCTACAGAGGATTCTGAGGTTCAGTTGGTAGAGACTGCTGAGCAGGAGCTCGTGGAAGGCAAGTTGTGCCCTTGATCACTTCTTTTACCTATTCATGTTCTTATTAATCATAATGATCTGCATAGGTTAATTTTGATGCGACCCAATAGGTTACCCTAGATTTTGACTATCTTTATACCTTGTTTCACCACTGGTTTTACTACTAAACTTTTGGGTAGTACATGCTATTGCATATGTGGCTTTGGGTATAGAGATATTCATCACTCATTTTTATACTTGTTATTATCTGTTCATTATTTTCTGTTCATGATAAGATCATTATGTTAATGGGAACATGGAGAACCACCCGGGAAAACAGTGCTACCACAAGGGTTCAATGGGACGCCCTTGGCTGATTAACTAGGAAAGCTAGTGGATGGCTACCTTACCCGAAAGGGGCAAGGGCAGTAGGGGAGTGGTCAGTGTAGGGAGGTCCTTGGGTTGATTTTGCTGCGATGGCGGTCAGGCGAGGGATTCCTGCACTGGAGCTTCCTATAAACTGTAGCGGGTAGTCTAAAGCTAGTGGAACTTTGTAAAGGCCTCGTAGTGGTACCCTGCCTCGCTTCCTTGGTAGAGGTGTATGGGGTCTGATCAACTCCGTGGCAAATGGGTAACATGACTTGTGGGTAAAGATGCGCAACCTCTGCAGAGTGTAAAACTGGTATACTAGCCGTGCTCACGGTCATGAGCGGTTCGGACACTCACATGATTAATTTATGAAACTTAAACTTAATTTGTCATATCATTGCATTTGGGATTATTTTATTATTACTTTTACTTATTATTTCTAAGGTTTGGTATTTACTTACACTTAGTAATTGCTAATAAAAATTTGACCAACTTATAAAAGCAATGCTCAGCTTCAACCTTTACCTCATTGATCAGCTTTACACTTCATGAACTCCCACCTTTGGTGAGTTCATGCCACATTATTCCCCACAACTTGTTGAGCAATGAACATGTGTGAGCTCACTCTTGCTGTCTCACACCCCCCACAGTAGAAGAGCAGGTGGTTCAGGAGGAGCCACAAGGCGAGGAGTATGATCTGATCTAGGTGGCGTTTCTCAGTTGACATTGGCGCCGACGATCCTTAGTTTGTTTTATATTTATTCCTTTATTTTGTAATAAGTCTTCCGCAATGTAATAAAGTACTCTGATTTTATTGTGACATTTATCTCTATACACTCTGTTATTATATATGTTGTCTTCTTGCCGCATGTATGAGATGCACCCGGCTTTGTTCCTTAAAACCGGGTGTGACAGAAGTGGTATCAGAGGAAATGTTGACTGTAGGACGAAACCTAGATAGAAATAGACAAAACCCTTATCTACTTACCTTACTCTGATTCTTTCTATACTTACCTTATCTTGATCCTGTCTCACCTTTTGCTGTCATACTCTGATTACTCTTATCTTTTCTGCTCTAAGACAAGATGGATTTCACACCTTGGAATCCTATATTTATGAACTTCTTAAGAGATAGGAGACCTAAGACAAAAATTAAAACTATTTTTTCTATTAAAATTTTTTTGGTTGATTATTCTGATGATCAATGCCTGATTTGCTTCTTTGATTGATTGAAATAGTATAGACGGGCATCTTAGCATGTACCACCATAAGGTAATGAATTAGCTTTAGTAGGTGACACACTTAGCTAATAAATCCCCCAAAGTAACATGCTTCGTGTCACACCCGGCTTTAAGGAACAAAGCCAGGTGCATCTCATAAATGCGCCAAGAAGACAACATATATAATAACAGAGTGTATAGAGATGAATGTCATAAAACATCAGAGTATTTATTACATAGCGGAAGACTTATTACAAAATAAAATAATAAAGATAAAACGAACTAAGGATCGTCGGCGCCAATGTCAACTGAGAAACGCCACCTAGATCAGATCGAACTCCTCAGTGTTAGGCGGCTCCTCTTCGACCACCTGCTCTCCTCCTGTGGGGGGGGGGTGTGAGACAGCAAGGGTGAGCTCACACATGATCATAGCTCAACAAGTTGTGGGGAACCAGTGGACACAAACTCACAAAGGTGTGAGTTCACGTGATGTGTAAGGCTAATCAATGATAGGGGTTAAAGCTGAGCATTGCTTTTAAATAGTTGGTCAAAATTTTATTAGCAGTTACTAAGTGTAAGTAAATACCAAACCATAAGTAAAGTAATAGAACAAAATTAATAATAAACCCATACAATGCGAATGACAAAATTGAATTTAAGTTCCATAATTTAAACATCAGAGAGTCCTGAGCTGCTCATGACCGTGAGCTCGGCTAGTATACCAGTTTTACACTCTGCAGAGGTTGTACCCTTTACCCACAAGTCATGTTACCCATCTGCCAAGGGATCGCGACTTCCCATACACCTCTACCTAGGAAGCATGGCAGGGCAACACTACGAGGCCTTTACAAAGTTCCACTAGCTTCCGAAAACCCGCTACAGTTTATAGGAAGTTCCAATGCAGGGTTCCTGGCTAACCGCCATCGCAGCAAAATCAACCAGGGACCTCCCTACACTGACCACTCCCCTACTGCCCTTGCCCCTTTCGGGTAAGGTAGTCTTCCACTAGCTTTCCTAATTAGTCAGCCAAGGGCGTCCCATTAAACCCTTGTGGTGGCACGTGTTACTCAAGTTAAGCTCTATGTTCCAATTAACATTAATGATCTCAACATGAACATAAATAGAATAACAAAAAGAATTGGAACATAGAGGTAATAAATGATTATCCCAAAACCATGTAAAGCAATAGAAAACTACCCAAGTGATTCAGGGGTAAACAAGGTAATGAGATAAACAATCTAGGGTGACCTATTGGGTCCCATCAAAATTAACCTATGCATGGATAAGTGATATTAAAGAACATTATTGGGTAAAAAGTGGTCAAGGGCACAACTTGCCTTCAATGAGCTCCTGCTCAGCTACTTCAACCTGCTGCTCACCAGGATCCTCGGTCACGGGCTCTTCTACTCGCCACAATACAAACAAGCACAGTGCATATAGAGAAATCAACATCACACCAAACATGTAAACAAAATACACAGAAATATTCTACACATTAAAATAAAATCCTAGGAACAGAAATCATAATTTTCTGAGTTATAGATTTTAAGTTATGGATTTTCAAAGGTTTTATGAGCTTTAAATAGGATTAAGTGTGAAATAAATTTTCTTACTGTTTTCATGACAAAACAGAGGCTCTAAGTGTTAGATAATAAAATTACAAAATTTTAGGAACTGGAATGGAGTGATTTGGAGTTCAAATGCATTTTCTATGAATTATTGAAGTTCTAGCCATTATTTTCCTATTAAAAATCCATTTATAAATTATTTTCTCTGATTTTACACCGCTCTGGACTGGGCCTCATTTTCTAGAAAGTGCAGGGGGCTCGGTACAAGTGTTTCTAAGACTCAGAATACTATGCAGTGGACGGCGGGTTTAAATCTAAATAGTCCAGGGGTTCAAGTGAAATTCTCACGGGTGAAGGGGTATCTTCTAATCCTGGCCGCACGATCCAGATCTGGCGGTCCGGATCAGATCGCCATTAAATGAAGAGGTATGCGGTCACGGCCACTGGATCTAAGATCAAGGGTAAGGATTTAATGAAGCCGATATCCACCCGTGGCCCTCGGATTCCCGATCTGCGCCCACGATTTAAAATAGCTTGACACTAACGCTGTCCGTCCGATCTCATCACAACGGCTCCGATCCAAACGCACGAAGGGGTATCTCCAGTCTAATCCGGGCCGTTGGTTCTCAGTTCTACGAACGACATGCAATCTTCTTCCTCCCGACGGCGCACGGCGCCGCCGCCACAGGTCCGACGGTGGAGACCCCACCGGTGAACCCCAATCGTGCACACACGTACAAATCCTCCGATCCGAAGGCTCCTATATGTTGCTGAGATGATAGCGAACTCAACGAAGGAGTTGTTACCTTGATTCCGGCAATGGATGAACCGCCCCACGAAGTTTGGCGGATGCGCGGCGGTGTCCGCACCACGGCGACGAATCCCGAGGGCTCTGGCCGCCAATCCACAGCAGGGAGGTCCCCAGATCAATCCTCGCCGCACGATGAGTCTCACCGGGCCGGCGGCGGCGCTACTTCCTCTCTCTCTCTCTCTCTGCGCTCTGCGCTCACTCTGTAACCCGACGAGCGCACGACGATGGCTACAACCGGGCGGTCCTACGGCCAGGGAGCGGCAGACGTTCCTTTTATACGCCGAAAGCGAAGCCGAGGACCCGGCCAAATCCCTTGACCCGCCAAAATCGCGGACGAAGCTGTTGCGCTTGCGCGGCTTGCACGAATACCAGATCCCTGGCCTCACTTGACTCGGCTGGAAGAAGACCCAGACAAACGGGCCCCACACGACAGTGACCGAGCACCGGCGAGCGCGCGGGTCGGACGACCTGCAAGCGGGACCCGCAGGTCAGTGCGTGTGCGCGCGTGAGGAGTTACTGGGCCGCGTAGAGAGAGGGGAAACGAGGGAGTGGGCTGAAATGGATTTCTGCGGCCCATGTAAGGTTTTTACCCTTTTCTCTTTTATTTCATGTTTTCTTTTTCTCCCTTTTCTTTTCCTTTTAATTTCTAGATTTCAATTTTGAATTCAGTTCTAACTGTGAATTTATATTCACTTTAAATGTACAAGTTGAACCCAAACAAGGATATCTAACTATTTTCTTTATAAGTATTTTCTTTTTCTTTGTTTAGTGTTTCTTTCTTCTCTTTCTCAAATTCATGGATTTTTCCTTTGAGAATTTTAAATTCAAATTTGGATTTTTTTAACTTATTACTTTTCTTTTATATTATCTTATGTTGTCAAGGAATGCACATAAAATAAAATCCCAGCATGATGCATAATTTAGTTGAGTGTCTTTTATTGATTATTTATTGGTGTAAGTGAGACGCCCACATGAAATGATAAATAGGGATGACACACATATATGCAAGGGAACATAATTTCTCTTTTTATACTCTTATTACAAAGTGGGTATTACAAATCCTACCCCCCTTAAAAATAATCTCGTCCTCGAGATTTAAGAAGATCTAGGGAAAAGGTGGGGAAAATCTATGCGAAGCTCTTCTTCTCTTTCCCAAGTTGCTTCATCTTCTCCATGGTGACTCCATTGTACCTAGGGATGAAAACGGTCGGAAACGGTATTTATTCGGTAATCAGTTTTTTAGTCGTTTTTCTTTGATTGTGATATAGAATATACAATACGAATTTGTATTCTTGTTTTTAACATCCAGCTTGTTAAGATTCACAAAAGGTAAACCTCAAATTCATCCTATATTTTCTCAAATAATAGATATAAACTTCGGTATTGATTCGGAAACAAATTCGGTATTTTTTTCAACTTTTTGTGTTGTAGGGAGCAAATAGTAAATAAAACAATTTATGTAATATTTTATTCATATTTGTACTAATGTGCTTGATAACATAAGAAAAGATCAACATCAAATTTTATACATATCTATTTTAAAATATTAAATTTGTTCTAACAGTTCGGATTACCACTTTCATCCCTAATTGTACCTTACACATCTTTATCACCTTATTCCTTGTAACTCGTGTCAATGTATCCAAAATCTTGATCGGGTACTCCGTGTAAGTCAAATCACCCTGAACACTAAGCTCTTCCATTGGTAACTGTTCCTCAGGGACACAGAGACACTTCTTTAGTTGAGATACGTGGAACACATTATGCACATCCGATAGGCTAGCAGGTAACTCGAGTTGGTATGCCATCTCCCCAACTCTTCTAAAGATTAGGAATGGTCCAATATAGCGAGGGGACAATTTGCCCTTGACTTTAAATCTCCTCATTCCACGCAGTGGTGACACCTTGAGGTACACATAATCTCCTTCTTCAAATTCCAGTGGTCTCCTTCTATTATCATCATAACTCTTTTGCCTGGTTTGAGCCACCCTCAAATTCTCTCGAATTATACGAACTTGTTCTTCTGCTTCTTGAATCAGTTCAGGCCCAAAGAACTGTCTCTCTCCAGTCTGATCCCAATATAGAGGAGTCCTGCACTTCCTCCCATATAAAGCTTCAAAAGGTGACATCTTCAGACTGGCCTGGTAACTATTATTATACGAGAACTCAGCATAAGGCAGACTCTTATCCCAACTTCCTCCATGCTAAAGGGCACATGCTCTCAACATATCTTCCAATACTTGATTAGTCCTTTCAGTCTGTCCATCGGTCTGAGGGTGATAAGCCGTACTAAAATTCAACTTTGTACTCATATTCTTATGAAAGCTTCTCCAAAATCTTGAGGTAAACTGTGAACCTCGATCAGACACGATCTTCTTCGGTACTCCATGTAAACACACAATCCGAGCCATATATAACTCTGCTAACTGAGAACCTTTATAAGTAGTCTTCACAGGAATAAAGTGAGCCACTTTAGTCAATCTATCCACAATCACCCATATAGCATCATATCCTTTCTGGGTGCGAGGCAATCCAGTAATGAAATCCATACCAATCTCTTCCCATTTCCACTCGGGTATCTTTAGTGGATGCAATAGTCCAGCTGGCCTCTGGTGTTCAGCCTTAACTCTTTGACATACATCGCACATCGCCACATGTGCAGCTACATCTCTCTTCAATCCATACCACCAATATTTCCGCTTCAAATCCTGATACATCTTGGTACTACCAGGATGAATAGAATAATCCGAGTCATGGGCCTCTTTCAATATAGTCCGTCGAAGGCTCTCAATATCAGGAACACACATCCTGTCCTTGAACCATACAGTGCCTTGCTCATCTTCCGTAAATTCTGGAACTCGACCTTCAGTAATCAGATCCTTAATCTCTTTTATTTTAGCATCACCAATTTGTCCTTTGCGGATCTCTTGCTCCAAAGTAGGTTCCACATCAATAGTAATTCCTTCAGTATGAGCAACTATCCCCAGGTTAAGTCTCCTGAAATCCTCAACAATCTCATCAGGTAGCTGGGCAACAATAGCTGAATGAACATGCTCCTTTCGACTCAAGGCATCAGCAACCAAATTCGCCTTGCCCGGGTGATAGTGAATCTCCAAGTCATAATCCTTAATAAGCTCCAACCAACGGCGTTGCCTAAGGTTGAGATCCTTCTGAGTGAATATATACTTCAAACTCTTATGATCCGTGTATACTTGGCACTTGGTTCCCATGATATAATGTCTCCAAATCTTAAGCGCATGCACAACGGCTGCCAATTCCAAGTCATGAGTGGGGTAGTTCAATTCATGCCTCCGTAACTGACGAGAAGCATAAGCAATCACATGTCCTTCTTGCATGAGCACACATCCTAAGCCTTGGCCACATGCATCACAATAGATATCAAATCCTTTTTGTAAGTCTAGCATAACCAAAACTGGTGGCGACATCAACCTCTTCTTCAATAGATCAAAGCTGTCTTGACACTTCTCGTCCCACTTAAATTCTTTTCCTTTCTCCAAAAGCGAAGTCATAGGCTTAGCAATCTTAGAAAATCCTTCAATAAATCTCCGATAATAGCCTGCTAATCCCAAGAAACTCCGAATCTCAGTAACTGTAGTGGGTACTCTCCACTCCATTATCTCCTTAACCTTAGCAGGATCCACTGCTATTCCTCCATTAGAAATAATATGTCCAAGGAATGGTACCTTGTCAATCCAAATCTCGCACTTGCTGAACTTGGCATATAGCTGGTTATCTCGAAGCTTCTGTAGCACCAACCTCAGATGTTCCTCATGATCATTATCACTCTGAGAATAAATGAGAATATCGTCGATGAACACCACGACGAATCTGTCCAAATACTCCATAAACACCTTGTTCATTAAGTTCATAAAATAAGCTGGTGCATTAGTCAATCCAAACGACATAACTGTGAACTCATATAATCCATATCTAGTCAAGAAAGCCGTCTTGGGAATATCCGATGGTCTAATCCTCATCTGATGGTAACCGGATCGGAGATCAATCTTCGAAAATACTCTTGCTCCTCTCATTTGATCAAACAAATCCTCAATGCGGGGCAACGGATACTTGTTCTTCACCGTAACATCATTAAGAGATCTATAATCCACACACATCCGCTGCGATCCATCCTTCTTCTGTACAAACAAAACCGGTGCTCCCCAAGGTGAGGAGCTCGGACGAATGTACCCAGCCTCTTGTAACTCAGTTAACTGCTTCTTAAGTTCCTTCAACTCCTCTACGGACATCCTATATGGCCGTTTAGAAATAGGGGCGGTTCCAGGTAAGAGGTCAATAACAAACTCAACTTCTCTATCAGGTGGCATCCCTGGTAACTCCTCTGGAAAGACATCCGGAAAATCTCTAACCACCCGGATGTTGTCACCAACAAACTCCTCAGGTATAAAGAACATTGCACGCATGGGTGAGGAGGTTACTGCAATATTAACTTGAAACCTTTCTCCTTTAGTGGTAGTGAGTTCTACGGTACCTCTACCACATGCTATAACGACCTTTGCCTTTCTTAGCCATGACATACCAAGGATCAAATCTATACTGCTTGACTCCAATATTATAGCAGTAGCTCCAAATTCTCTACCCATAATGGTTAATGTCAATCTACGTGTCATTTGATTCGCCTCAACAGGCCCTTTAGGTGTAATTACTATCATGGGTTTTCTCATATTTAGCAGTGGTATTTCATTTGTGTTGGCATATCTAGCAGACATGAATGAATGTGTAGCACCAGAATCAAATAATATGGTTGCAGGAATTGCATTAACATAAAACATACCAATTACGAGGTCCCCTCCATCCGGAGTAGCATCAACGCTGACTTGATTAACCTTGGCAATAGAATATCCCTTGCCAGAACTTGGAGTTTGCTGCCTGTTCTGAACTGGAGTAGTAGCCATTCTCTGTGGGCAGACATTTGCATAATGACCCGTCTTCCCACACTTGAAACATGTGGTGCCTGGACTCTGTCCTGAAAACTTTGTCGGGGTGCCAGTAGGGGTAGCCTGTCGAGGGGGTGGAGTCCTCAGTGGTGATTGCTGAACTGGGCGCGGTCCTCCTGGTCGAGTCGGTGTACCCTGCGGTGAACTGTAGCGAGGACGAACACTGCTACTTCCTTGTCCTTGAGATATTGCCTTTCTCTTCAAATCACCCAATTGAACACGCTTGTGTTCAATAGCAAGAGCCTTATCCAACAGTCTCTGAAATGATGGAAATGTGTGTGCCACTAGAGCATACTGCAGGGGTCCATTAAGTCCTTCAATAAAATGCTCCTGCTTCCTCTCGTCTTCAGCAACTTCTTCAGGGGCATATCTGGATAACTGAATAAACTTGTCTCTGTACTCGCTGACTGACATACTTCCTTGCTTCAGCGACAGAAACTCCTTCTTCTTGATCTTTATCATACCAGCTGGAATATGGTAGTTTCTGAATTGTGTACTGAATTCTGCCCAAGTAATAGTATCCGCAGCATCATGGGCAGCAGTATAAGAATCCCACCAGTCAGCAGCAGGACCAGTCAGACGTCCAGAAGCATATAAAACCTTCTCCCGATCAGTGCATTGTGCAATATTCAACATCTTCTCAACGGACTTCAGCCAATCATCCGCGTCCAGTGGATCAGGTGAGCTAGCGAATGTAGGTGGCTTATGACTCATAAACTCCCGGTGCTTATCACGAGGTGGAACTGGTGGTGGTGGTGGAGGCAGTGGCACTTGTTGCTGGTGTTGCTGTTGCATTTGTTGTTGCAGCTGCTGTTGTTGTGCCCTCCTTTCCTGGCGTATCTCATCTCGCTCCTGGCGCAACTCCTGGCGTATATGTTCTCTTTCCTGACGCATCTCCTGGCGTTCTTGCTGCATCTGAGCACACATATCAGCCATAGTGTCTGCCATTTGCTGCATCACCGCCATCTGAGCAGCAACCAGTGGGTCAACTCCGCCTGGTGGAGGATTAGGAGGATTCATCTCTACAGGTTGTGGCCGGGGTTGTCTATATATCCTTCGAGTGTGATGATTAGGAGGCAGATCAATTCCACCACCCCGCCTGGTATTGACCATCTGAGTTAGATACATATGGTAAGAGAATAGCAGACAAGGCAGGTATTTACAAATCAGGTTACTTTGGGGAATTTTTATTAGCTAAGCAGATTAATATTTTACCTACCATAGCTAATTTATTACCTTATGGTGGTACATATTAAGATGTCCATCTATAATAATTCAATCAATCAAAGAAGCAAATCAGGCATTTAGCATCAGCACAATCAAACAACATTTTTAAAGAAAGTAGTTTTGAATTTTGTCTTAGGTTCCCTATCTCTTAAAAAGATCATAGTGGTAGGATTCCAAAGTGTGAAATCCATCTTGTCTTAGAGTAGAAGAGATAAGACTAATCAGAGTAGAATAGCAAAAAGGTGAGACGAGATCAAGATGAGATGAGTATAGAATGAGTCAGAGTAAGGTAAGTAGTGAAGGGGTTGTCCATTTCTATCTAGGTTTCGTCCTACAGTCAACATTTCCTCTGATACCACTTCTGTCACACCCGGCTTTAAGGAACAAAGCCAGGTGCATCTCATACATGCGCCAAGAAGACAACATATATAATAACAGAGTGTATAGAGATGAATGTCATAAAACATCAGAGTATTTATTACATAGCGGAAGACTTATTACAAAATAAAATAATAAAGATAAAACGAACTAAGGATCGTCGGCGCCAATGTCAACTGAGAAACGCCACCTAGATCAGATCGAACTCCTCAGTGTTAGGTGGCTCCTCTTCGACCACCTGCTCTCCTCCTGTGGGGGGGGGGGGGGTGTGAGACAGCAAGGGTGAGCTCACACATGATCATAGCTCAACAAGTTGTGGGGAACCAGTGGACACAAACTCACAAAGGTGTGAGTTCATGTGATGTGTAAGGCTAATCAATGATAGGGGTTAAAGCTGAGCATTGCTTTTAAATAGTTGGTCAAAATTTTATTAGCAGTTACTAAGTGTAAGTAAATACCAAACCATAAGTAAAGTAATAGAACAAAATTAATAATAAACCCATACAATGCGAATGACAAAATTGAATTTAAGTTCCATAATTTAAACATCAGAGAGTCCTGAGCTGCTCATGACCGTGAGCTCGGCTAGTATACCAGTTTTACACTCTGCAGAGGTTGTACCCTTTACCCACAAGTCATGTTACCCATCTGCCAAGGGATCGCGACTTCCCATACACCTCTACCTAGGAAGCATGGCAGGGCAACACTACGAGGCCTTTACAAAGTTCCACTAGCTTCCGAAAACCCGCTACAGTTTATAGGAAGTTCCAATGCAGGGTTCCTGGCTAACCGCCATCGCAGCAAAATCAACCAGGGACCTCCCTACACTGACCACTCCCCTACTGCCCTTGCCCCTTTCGGGTAAGGTAGTCTTCCACTAGCTTTCCTAATTAGTCAGCCAAGGGCGTCCCATTAAACCCTTGTGGTGGCACGTGTTACTCAAGTTAAGCTCTATGTTCCAATTAACATTAATGATCTCAACATGAACATAAATAGAATAACAAAAAGAATTGGAACATAGAGGTAATAAATGATTATCCCAAAACCATGTAAAGCAATAGCAAACTACCCAAGTGATTCAGGGGTAAACAAGGTAATGAGATAAACAATCTAGGGTGACCTATTGGGTCCCATCAAAATTAACCTATGCATGGATAAGTGATATTAAAGAACATTATTGGGTAAAAAGTGGTCGAGGGCACAACTTGCCTTCAATGAGCTCCTGCTCAGCTACTTCAACCTGCTGCTCACCAGGATCCTCGGTCACGGGCTCTTCTACTCGCCACAATACAAACAAGCACAGTGCATATAGAGAAATCAACATCATACCAAACATGTAAACAAAATACACAGAAATATTCTACACATTAAAATAAAATCCTAGGAACGGAAATCATAATTTTCTGAGTTATAGATTTTAAGTTATGGATTTTCAAAGGTTTTATGAGCTTTAAATAGGATTAAGTGTGAAATAAATTTTCTTACTGTTTTCATGACAAAACAGAGGCTCTAAGTGTTAGATAATAAAATTACAAAATTTTAGGAACTGGAATGGAGTGATTTGGAGTTCAAATGTATTTTCTATGAATTATTGAAGTTCTAGCCATTATTTTCCTATTAAAAATCCATTTATAAATTATTTTCTCTGATTTTACACCGCTCTGGACTGGGCCTCATTTTCTAGAAAGTGCAGGGGGCTCGGTACAAGTGTTTCTAAGACTCAGAATACTATGCAGTGGACGGCGGGTTTAAATCTAAATAGTCCAGGGGTTCAAGTGAAATTCTCACGGGTGAAGGGGTATCTTCTAATCCTGGCCGCACGATCCAGATCTGGCGGTCCGGATCAGATCGCCATTAAATGAAGAGGTATGCGGTCACGGCCACTGGATCTAAGATCAAGGGTAAGGATTTAATGAAGCCGATATCCACCCGTGGCCCTCGGATTCCCGATCTGCGCCCACGATTTAAAATAGCTTGACACTAACGCTGTCCGTCCGATCTCATCACAACGGCTCCGATCCAAACGCACGAAGGGGTATCTCCAGTCTAATCCGGGCCGTTGGTTCTCAGTTCTACGAACGACATGCAATCTTCTTCCTCCCGACGGCGCACGGCGCCGCCGCCACAGGTCCGACGGTGGAGACCCCACCGGTGAACCCCAATCGTGCACACACGTACAAATCCTCCGATCCGAAGGCTCCTATATGTTGCTGAGATGATAGCGAACTCAACGAAGGAGTTGTTACCTTGATTCCGGCAATGGATGAACCGCCCCACGAAGTTTGGCGGATGCGCGGCGGTGTCCGCACCACGGCGACGAATCCCGAGGGCTCTGGCCGCCAATCCACAGCAGGGAGGTCCCCGGATCAATCCTCGCCGCACGATGAGTCTCACCGGGCCGGCGGCGGCGCTACTTCCTCTCTCTCTCTCTCTCTGCGCTCTGCGCTCACTCTGTAACCCGACGAGCGCACGACGATGGCTACAACCTGGCGGTCCTACGGCCAGGGAGCGGCAGACGTTCCTTTTATACGCCGAAAGCGAAGCCGAGGACCCGGCCAAATCCCTTGACCCGCCAAAATCGCGGACGAAGCTGTTGCGCTTGCGCGGCTTGCACGAATACCAGATCCCTGGCCTCACTTGACTCGGCTGGAAGAAGACCCAGACAAACGGGCCCCACACGGCAGTGACCGAGCACCGGCGAGCGCGCGGGTCGGACGACCTGCAAGCGGGACCCGCAGGTCAGTGCGTGTGCGCGCGTGAGGAGTTACTGGGCCGCGTAGAGAGAGGGGAAACGAGGGAGTGGGCTGAAATGGATTTCTGCGGCCCATGTAAGGTTTTTACCCTTTTCTCTTTTATTTCATGTTTTCTTTTTCTCCCTTTTCTTTTCCTTTTAATTTCTAGATTTCAATTTTGAATTCAGTTCTAACTGTGAATTTATATTCACTTTAAATGTACAAGTTGAACCCAAACAAGGATATCTAACTATTTTCTTTATAAGTATTTTCTTTTTCTTTGTTTAGTGTTTCTTTCTTCTCTTTCTCAAATTCATGGATTTTTCCTTTGAGAATTTTAAATTCAAATTTGGATTTTTTTTAACTTATTACTTTTCTTTTATATTATCTTATGTTGTCAAGGAATGCACATAAAATAAAATCCCAGCATGATGCATAATTTAGTTGAGTGTCTTTTATTGATTATTTATTGGTGTAAGTGAGACGCCCACATGAAATGATAAATAGGGATGAAACACATATATGCAAGGGAACATAATTTCTCTTTTTATACTCTTATTACAAAGTGGGTATTACACTTCGTAATCACGCCTTGTCTACAATCCTTTCTTTCGTCCCCTGTGTTTCTAACCCAGATGGGCTACCCCTATAGTGTTAGAAGCGAACACTATAGATGTGATCCTTGGTATGTCGTGGTTAAGAAAGGTAAAGGCAGTTTATACAATGTGCTAAAGGAACCATAGAACTCACCAGTTCCAAAGGAGAAAGATTTGAAGTTGGAATTGCAGTAACTACCGCCACTAGACTAGCGGCATTCTTAGTAGATGAGAAGTTTACTGGTGACAACATCCGTGCAGATTAGAGATTTTCCGGATGTTTTTCCAAAGGAGTTACCAGGGATGCCACTAGATAGGGAAGTTGAGTTGGTCATTGATCTCTTACCTAGGACTGCTCCTATTTCTAAACGGCCATACAAGATGTCCGTAGAAGAACCAAAGGAATTTAAGGAGCAATTAACAGAGTTACAAGAGGCTGGGTACATTCGTTCGAATTCTTCGCCTTATGGAGCACCGGTTCTATTTGTACAGAAGAAAGAAGGATCACAAGGGATGTGCGTGGATTATAGGTCCCTTAACAATGTCACTGTGAAGAACAAGCATCCATTACCCCGCCTTGAGGATTTATTTAATCGGATGAGAGGTACAAGGGTATTCTCGAAGATTGATCTTCGATCGGGTTACCATCAAATGGAGATTAGGCCATCAGTATTTCCAAGACGGATTTCTCGACCTGATATGGTTTATATGAGTTCACCGTTATGTCATTTGGACTAACTAAAACACCAGCCTATTTTATGGATCTGAAGAATAAGGTGTCCATGATCTGGACAGATTCGTCGTGGTTTTCATCGACGATATTTTTTTATTCCAAGAGAGATAGTGATCATGAGGAACATCTGATATTGGTACTACAGAAGCTACGAGATAATCAACTCTACGCCAAGTACAATAAATGCGAGTTCTGGATTGACGATGTGTCATTCCTTGGACATATCATTTCTAATGGAGGGATATCAGTGGATCCTGCTAAAGTCAAGGAGATAATGGCATGGAGCGTACCCACTATAGTTACGGAGATTCGGAGTTTCTTGGGGCTTGCAGGATATTATCGGAGATTTATTACAGGATTTTCTAAGATTGCTAAGCCTATGACCTCACTTCTGGAGAAGGGAAGAGAGTTTAAGTGGAATGAGAAGTGCCAAGATAGCTTTGATCAATTAAAGAAGAGATTGACGTCACCACCAGTGTTGGTTATGCCAGATCTACAGAAGGGATTTGATATTTATTATGATGCATGTGGCCAAGGCTTGGGATGTGTGCTCATGCAAGAAGGACATGTGTTCGCCTACGCGTGTCTTCAGTTGTGGAAACACGAGTGAACTACCCCATTCATGACTTAGAACTAGTAGCCGTTGTGCATGTGCTTAAGATTTGGAGACATTATATTATGGGAACCAAGTGTCAAGTATACACGGATCATAAGAGTTTGAAGTATATATTCACTTAGAAGGATCTCAACCTTAGGCAACGTCGTTGGTTGGAGCTTATTAAGGATTATGATTTGGAGATTCACTATCACCCGGGAAAGGCAAATTTGGTTGCAGATGCCTTGAGTCGAAAGGAGCATGTTCATTCAGGTGTTGTTGCCCAGCTACCCGATGAGATTGTTGAGGATTTCAGGAGACTTAACCTGGGGATAGTTGCTCACACTAAAGAGTTACTATTGATGTGGAACCTACCTTGGAGCAAGAAATCCACAAAGGACAAATTGGTGATGCTAAAATACAAGAGATCAAGGATCTGATTACTGAAGGTCGAGGTCCAGAATTTACGAAAGATGCGTAAGACACCTTATGGTTCAAGGACAGGATATGTGTTCCTGATATTGAAAGCCTTCGTGAGACTACACTGAAGGAGGCCCATGATTCTGATTACTCTATCCACCCTGGTAGCACTAAGATGTATCAGGATTTGAAGCAAAAATACTGGTGGTATGGATTGAAAAGAGATGTTGCTGCTCATGTGGCTAAGTGTGATGTGTGTCAAAGAGTCAAGGCCGAACATCAAAGACCAGCTGGACTATTGCACCCATTGAAGATACCTGAGTGGAAATGGGAAGAAATTGATATGGATTTCATTGTTGGACTACCCCGCACTCCGGCAGGATATGACTCTATATGGGTGGTTGTGGATAGATTGACTAAAGTAGCTCACTTCATTCCTGTCAAGACTACTTATAAGGGATCTCGATTGACAGAGTTATATGTGGCTCGGATTGTGTCTCTACACGGTGTACCGAAGAAGATCGTTTCGGATAGAGGCTCACAATTTACCTCCAGATTTTGGAAAAGTTTTCATGAGAATATGGATACAGAGTTGAATTTTAGTTCGGCCTACCATCGTCAGGCTGAAAGGACTAATCAAGTATTGGAGGACATGTTGAGAGCTTGTGCCCTTCAGCATGGTAGTAGTTGGGACAAGAGTCTACCATATGCTGAGTTCTCATATAATAATAGTTACCAGACCAGTCTAAAGATGTCACCGTTCGAGGCTCGATATGGCAGGAAATGTAGGACTCCTCTATATTGGATCAGACTAGAGGAAGACAGTTCTTTGGGCCTGAACTGATTCAAGAGGCAGAAGAACAAGTCTGTATGATTCAGGAGAATGTGAGGGTAGCTCAAACCAGGCAAAAGAGCTATGCTGATAATAGAAGAAGACCACTGGAATTTGAGGAAGATGATCATGTGTACCTCAAGGTGTCACCACTTCGTGGAATGAGGAGATTTAAAGTTAAGGGCAAATTGTCCCCTCGTTTTATTGAACCATTCAGAGTTTTTAGGCGAGTTGGAGAGATGGCCTATCAACTCGAGCTACCTGATAATCTATCTGATGTGCATAACGTATTCCACGTGTCACAACTGAAGAAGTGTCTCCGTGTCCCTGAGAAACAGTTACCAATGGAAGAGCTCAGTGTTCAGGGAAATTTGACTTACACGGAGTATCCTATCAAGATTCTTGATACATTGACTCGAGTTACAAGGAATTAAGTGATAAAGATGTGCAAAGTGCAATGGAGTCACCATGGAGAAGATGAAGCAACTTGGGAGAGAAAAGAATAGCTTCGCATAGATTTTCCCCATCTTTTCCCTAGTCCTTCCTAAATCTCGAGGACGAGATTATTTTTAAGGGGGGTAGGATTTGTAATACCCACTTTGTAAAAAAATATAGAAGGAGAAATGATATTCCTTTATATATATGTGTGTTATCATTTCATGTGAACACCACACTTAAACAAATAAATAATAAAAGACGTACCATTAAATTATGCATCATGCTGAGTTTTATTGGATTGTGCATTTGTGGATAATAAAATAAAGGTGTCTCTAAAAATATATTAATATGTTAATGGACACATCGGATATAACCTCTAAATTGAAAACAAAATGACATAGAAAAAAAGAAGAAAGAGAATAAACATCATAAAATATAAAACAAGATTGATAAAAATATAAACCCAACCATAAATGGTATGATTAAGGTCCACCTTTAATTTGAGTACTAAATTCACATTCATATTTGAAGTTCAAATTTGGGACTTAAATTTGAAATTAAAAGGAGAAAAGAAAACAGGAAATAAAAACAAAAGAAAAAGGAAGAAAGCTTACCTGGGCCGCGGACCATCACTTTCGGCCCATTGACTCAACAAACGCACGACCCACATCCTGTTCCACTGCGCGTGCGCGACCGACTGCCGTGCGGGTCCCACTGCTCGGTCTCAGGGGCGCGCGCCGCGTACACCAGAATGAGTCGCTGACCGTCTGGGCCCACTGCCTAGCGTTCCTCAAGCGCGTGTGACTAACCAGTCACCAACAGAGCGGGCCCCGTTTGCCAGTATAGTCTTCCACCTACCGCCGAAGTCGCCGCGGACTGTTACCAACCGAATCCGCGGAATCCTCGCCCCCGCCCGGGATTCCTCTTCGTCTGGCGCATGACCTACTCCTCCTCCGTTTCTCTTGGTGAAATACTATAAAACGGACTCTCGGGGGCACTTCCTGCCCTCCTGGCTACCTACCCAACTCGTTCCATCCCCAAACACCGACGGAATCCGTCCGCCGCAATGGAGCTCGGCCTACGTTAACAATCTGGCGACCGCACGGGGCGTAGAAGCTTCGCCAAACCTCTAGGAATGAGCTCGCAGCATCACCGCGCAGAGATGAGGTTGGGGACTCCAGGAATTTGTCACCGGAGCTCGTGCGCCGCTGCGTGGCCTCCATGCACCGTGGACTGAGGTCACTGCTACACGTCCCATGGTAACTCGCCCTTCCCTTTGCTCGCCACGGTACCTGCGTCATTTAGCGCCTCGCCACGCTAGGATTTGCGTTCAAAATCGTCGGATGCCCTTGCTCCGACAACCACGCCACCGCACGCACTGGGCGGCGCCGCCTCTGTGCGGATCCTGGGGGAAGAAGGCTTGGCACTGTTGGATCTAAGTGGGCGGGCAGGATTAGAAGTAGCCATACCCCTTGGAAGCTTTAAATCGGAACCGTTGGTTTGGGAACAGACGGATAGATTTGGCTCTGCGTTCCAACCCACGGATTGGCTATGGGCCGTAGGATCCCGATCCAAGGGCTCGCATTGCAGACTGATCACTTAATTGTACGTACTTAATCTGGGCCGTTCGGGTCTGATCCGATGGCCCATCATGGCCGATACCCCTTCACTTTGCCAGTTCGCAGAAGAGACCCTAGAAAACTTAAGAATCAACCCGCCGTCCAGTATCACTATTGTCTGAGTCTCGAGCTACTTACCAGGAAGCCCCTACAGTTTTCAGTATTCGAGGCCCAGTCCAGAGCTGTATTAAATTGAGTAATTGAATTGGAAAAATGGATTTTTAATACAAAAATATATGCTAGAACTTGATTAAATCAGAGAAAATCCATTTGTAGTCCAAATTGACCCATTCCAGTTTATAAAATTTTGTAATTTTATTCTCCATCACTTAGTGCCACTGTTTTGGTATGAAAGATGATTTAAAATTTATCTAGCACTTAATCTTGTATTAAGCACATAAGACATTAGAAAATCCATAACTTAAAATCTATACCTCCAAATTTAATGATTCCAGTTCCTGTGATCTTAGTTTAATGTCTAGATTATTACTGTGTATTTTATTTACATGTTTGGTGTGATGTTAATTTTTGCTATACCATGTATGTATTGTGTTGGTGCGAGTAGACAAGCAAGCTACAGAGGATTCTGAGGTTCAGTTGGTAGAGACTGCTGAGCAGGAGCTCGTGGAAGGCAAGTTGTGCCCTTGATCACTTCTTTTACCTATTCATGTTCTTATTAATCATAATGATCTGCATAGGTTAATTTTGATGCGACCCAATAGGTTACCCTAGATTTTGACTATCTTTATACCTTGTTTCACCACTGGTTTTACTACTAAACTTTTGGGTAGTACATGCTATTGCATATGTGGCTTTGGGTATAGATATATTCATCACTCATTTTTATACTTGTTATTATTTGTTCATTATTTTCTGTTCATGATAAGATCATTATGTTAATGGGAACATGGAGAACCACCCGGGAAAATAGTGCTACCACAAGGGTTTAATGGGACGCCCTTGGCTGATTAACTAGGAAAGCTAGTGGATGGCTACCTTGTCCAAAAGGGGCAAGGGCAGTAGGGGAGTGGTCAGTGTAGGGAGGTCCTTGGGTTGATTTTGCTGCGATGGCGGTCAGGCGAGGGATTCCTGCACTGGAGCTTCCTATAAACTATAGCGGGTAGTCTAAAGCTAGTGGAACTTTGTAAAGGCCTCGTAGTGGTACCCTGCCTCGCTTCCTTGGTAGAGGTGTATGGGGTCTGATCAACTCCGTGGCAAATGGGTAACACGATTTGTGGGTAAAGATGCGCAACCTCTGCAGAGTGTAAAACTGGTATACTAGCCGTGCTCACGGTCATGAGCGGCTCGGACACTCACATGATTAATTTATGGAACTTAAACTTAATTTGTCATATCATTGCATTTGGGATTATTTTATTATTACTTTTACTTATTATTTCTAAGGTTTGGTATTTACTTACACTTAGTAATTGCTAATAAAATTTTGACCAACTTATAAAAGCAATGCTCAGCTTCAACCTTTACCTCATTGATCAGCCTTACACTTCATGAACTCCCACCTTTGGTGAGTTCATGCCACATTATTCCCCACAACTTGTTGAGCGATGAACATGTGTGAGCTCACTCTTGCTGTCTCACACCCCCCCACAGGAGAAGAGCAGGTGGTTCAGGAGGAGCCACAAGGCGAGGAGTATGATCTGATCTAGGTGGCGTTTCTCAGTTGACATTGGCGCCGACGATCCTTAGTTCATTTTATATTTATTCTTTTATTTTGTAATAAGTCTTCTGCTATGTAATAAAGTACTCTGATTTTATTGTGACATTTATCTCTATACACTCTGTTATTATATATGTTGTCTTCTTGGCGCATGTATGAGATGCACCCGGCTTTGTTCCTTAAAACCGGGTGTGACAGGACTCCCATGGGAAAGTGCCGGACCCCTGGATATACAGTCCGGACCTCCAAGATGGTTCAGGACCCCCACGTGTACAGACTGACCCCCTAGAATGGGATCTGGATCCCTCCGTATGGGGTCTGGACCCCCCACAGTGGGGTCCCAAGACCTTACTTAAGGCCCAGGCGGGGATCCGGAGCTGAC
This sequence comes from Zea luxurians, assembly GCA_029449295.1. Lineage (NCBI taxonomy): Eukaryota > Viridiplantae > Streptophyta > Magnoliopsida > Poales > Poaceae > Zea > Zea luxurians. The sequence continues at coordinate 39,157,003 of JAOPSE010000021.1, forward strand.
ACGTGTCTAGACCTACTCTGTTGTGCTCCAGACCTATCCGCATACACTCCTGCTCCCCGCTCAGGCGGAACCCCGATGCTGCCACGTGGCATACTGCGCGTGGCATAAGCCAACGGGTGGAACCTGGCGTGACGCCTCTGGGCTACGCGCGCTACTGCATTCATTACAGATAACACGTGCGCCTGTCCATTCCGCTGACAGGCGCCGTGCTCAGTCCACGATACATGGGCCACGCAGTTACTCACCATTACTCCCGCATTACTCGTACGATAACTGCCCATCAATGCAGCATGGATTGCGGACATCATGGCGCCCGATGATTACTCAGGTGTTATTAGTATTAATTATCCACATAATGCTTTCTTTCCATTATGTCCCTGGGCCCACATGTCGGGGCTCAGCATCCTTGTATGTGTCTCCCTTAAACTATAAAAGGGAAGGCACACAACGTAACAGGACAAGTTCACACAAGATCTCAAGCACACAGACTCTCAATACAGCTTACATATAGTGGAGGTAGGGTATTACGCTCCGGCGGCCTGAACCACTCTAAACCCTCGTGTCCTCGTGTGTTCTCCCACCTTACAACATACAGGCAAACTGCTTAGGCCCTTCCTCATCTTAGGATTTAGGGCGGGTGCTTTCTGCCACCCGACCGGTGGAATTCTTCCCACTGACATTTGGCACGCCAGGTAGGGGCATTGAAGCAAACCTAGAGAAGATCAGGGCAATTGAGGCAATGAGGCCTTCGGCCCGCATCAAGGACGTCCAGAAGCTTGCGGGGTCCCTAGCCGCTCTTAGCCGCTTCATCTCAAGACTGGCTGAGAGGGCACTGCCTTTCTTCAAACTGATGCGGAAGTCCGGTCCATTCTCTTGGACCGAAGAGGCAGAACGAGCCTTTCAAGAGGTGAAGCAGCACCTTGTGTCCCTGCCAATACTGGTAGCTTAAGAAGCCGGGGGAGCCATTGTACTTGTACATTGCAGCGGCTTTCGAGGCGGTGAGCATGGTGCTGATCACCGAGAGGGCGGCACAACAACCCCAGGGGAGTCAATAGGTTCCCCTAGGAGACGGTGGCGGTCCGACCACCACGATGTTGATGGAAGGCTAGGAGGTTGAGGACTCGAGACCAATCACAGGGGTCCGAACCATCCAGAAGCCGATCTACTACGTCAGTGAAGTCCTCCATGAGGCGAAGGCCAGGTACCTTGAGACGCACAAGCTTCTATATGCTGTACTTGTTGCGTCTAGGAAGTTGCGCCACTATTTTTAGGCACACACGGTTGTGGTGGTGACCTCCTACCTGTTAAAGGCCATTCTCCACAACTCTAACGCCACAGGCAACATTGCAAAGTGGGTCGCGGAGCTTGTCGAGTTCTAACTGGAGTTCTAGGCCTGCCACGCTGTCAAGAGCCAGGTCCTGGCGGACTTCATCGTGGAGTGGACCCCTCCCTCGAGCGTTCCTAGGGGTATCCTGATTCGGACCCCACATGTAATGTAACACCCCAGGTGTTACACAGGGTGTCCACCCCCAGGGTTACCCCTGTTTACCCATTATCACATGAAGATTGAAGTGGGCAAAATACACCAAACTTGGAATTCTAGGTCCTAAACAAGTGTAACCCACCTTGGATGTCCTGCCCTAGCTTATCATGCACATCTAAGTGGGGATCTCCCAAAACCCTAAAGCAAAACCCCCATAGGCAATGAGAACCCTAATTGAAGCCATGATCAAAAGATCATGTAAACCTTATGATCATGGTTTGGGCCAAATATAAAAGTTGTAATATACTTAATAACCTACAATTAATAGTAAGGAAGTACCCCCAAAAAGTTTTCAGAAAAGTCCTCAAAAGATCACCTAAGGTTCAGCTCAAGGGAGAATTCATATTTTGCCTAAGTATAAAAACTAACCCTTGAGCAAAGACTCCACATGTTCACCTTGATCCCCTTTTCAAAACCTTTCGACCCAATTGACAAAATGGCGCCAAATTAACCCTAGAACACCCTGGAAAGAGATGACACCTACCCTAGGGCGCTAGACACGACTTGACACCCCTTTTGTCTCGGTTTGGACCCAGCTGACACAGCAAACTTCTCCCTTCTCTATCTCCCTGCCCTGACCATATCTCGACTTGGAACTCACAGCAAAAAGATAGGATTTGGAGCAGAGAAGTGACCGTACACAGTGACTTTGCCAAGATACGCACGCTATGGCGCTCAAATCGGCCGTTGAACCATGGCAGAAGCAAGCTTCCACGTGTTCGACGCGAGCTGGCATCCGGGAGCGCGCTCAGAGCACGCCCGTGCGCGAACCCCCGCGCGCCCGCGGTCGCCCGTGACCACGCCCGCGCCACGGCTATAAAACCCGCCCCAGTGCTCGGCTGCCTTCCCCATTGCCTCCTCCGTACCTCGCCTGACTCGCCCGAGCCAGCCATTAGCTCCGGCGACCTCCCCGTGACCCGCTAGTGCCGCCCGAGAGCAACCACCGTGGCCACCCCCTCTCCCGTCCTCCTCCGTTCGATCCAAGCCCCCAGATAGCTTCCTGGTGAGGCCGTGAGACTTGCTCAAGCTTGACCCGGGGACCCCCGTCACCGGAATAGCCCAATCGTGCTCACCGGAGTTCAAGAACCCGCCGGCAACCGTGGACCGAGGTACACAGTGAGTCTCTCTTCGATTCCTTGCATGGTTAGACTCCTTAGACCTCCATGAAGCTCCCTATACCCTTGGATTGAACTGTACCGCCGTGGATAGGCCGGAGCACACGCCGCCGACGAGCTCGCCCGCCTGCGCGCGTGGACCGGGCGATTCCGGCCATCCCCAACGATGAGCCGTACCTTGACGTGATCGCCAGAACCTCCCCGAGCCAACCCTGCCCTTCGCCGGACCTCCCTCGCCGCCGGTAAGCTGCACCACCCTTTTCTTTCCCGCGGCTACTGTTCAGTTGGGGGAAGGACTGCGGGTGAGAGGGAGAGAAAGTCAGGGGGTTAAGTGAAATGTCAGAGACCCAAGTGAACAGTGGCGCGAGGGTAGATCTGCGAGGTTTGATTTGTTTTAAACCCAGGGACCCCGGTGTAAACCGTTTTTTCCAGGAAACTCATTTTAAAATCTATTTTAAAATTGAACAGAGACTTTAAAAACCCATAACTTCTGTTTGGTTTATCCAAATTTGGTCAAACCAATTTTGCCAGACTCTAAATAATGTAACCTACTTAAGAAAAATATAAAACCCCATAGGTACTATAGAAAACTATAAGGTTCTGATTTAATTATAGTTTTGACCAAAAGCTCAATAATAGCAAGAAAAATGGTTGTACTATTTAACTAGGGTTAGAAAAATTTGGGGAAGTTTATATCTACCTACTGACCTATTTAAAAATGTTAAACCCCTTTGTCCACTACATTGAGTTAGTTTTTACTCCTTCTTTTGCATTATGCTTAAAGTTAAGAAAAATAGAAAATGTGACATAAATAATGAACCAGAGGGCACCCCTATTTTTGTTGAGATACTTATTCAATGTAGTTCACTGGAAAAATATATCATACCCTGTTTTAGTGTAAAATAAGAAGGATACCTTTTAAATTAATAAAATAAGGATAACTTAGAAAAACCCTACAAAAATAACCCTAAGGCAAAGACACCCCAAACTTTGGGATAACTAATGTTTTGATAATAAGAACTTAAGAAAAATCTGAAATCTGTTGTTTGATATTTTTCAAATGACAAGTTAGTTCTAAACACCCTTTTTGCACCAAACTTTAGAAATCCACCATTAATTAACCATCATGTTGCTCTCTGTCATTTTTGGTACAAGAGCTTATTATCACTATTAGAAGCCAACAAAAATAACCTTTAGGACAGAACCTACCCCTAACTAAGAGGTGTAGTGTAAAGTGGCCCATTTTGCCTAACTATTGTTATTTTTGTTTAAAGCCTAGCTTTTGTACTTTGAGCCTCAAATTCTTAAAACCAGCTAGAATAGCAAGTGACAACCCACTGTAATTTTTACAGAATTTTTGGAAATTATTAAAACACTGTCGTAGTTCAAACCTACACTAGAAACCCTAAATGGAAATTGAAGAAAGAAAAATGGATAATGGAAATTAATGTCCTCCTAAGACCTTTGTAAATTTGTCCACTGAAATCTATAAAGACAATGCAAATCCACTAAGTTATCCTCAGCAAACATCTAAACCTAGGAGTAATAAGCCTAAACCACTAAAAGCCCCGTATGACCCGGAAACCCTAAAGTTTTTCCTTAACTTAGTTTTCTTTTGCATAATGTTATTAATCCTGCATAATTATAACGTGCATGTTCATTGCATTCGATAGACTGTAATCTTGCTGACGGAGAGTACATCCTCGTGCCGGAGCAAGGAGCTGCCCAGGAGGTTGCCCCAGACCCAACACCAGAGCCTGCACTAGAGGACCTGCCTGCCCCTGCTTTGGAAGGCAAGCCCCGGTTTTATGCATAACCGTTTATATATGCTATTTTACTACACTTAATGTTTGTAGGCTTGTATTGTGCACTTAAGTGTAGGAGTTGATTTAAACCCTAGTTGCATGATCTCAGGAATCCTTTTGAGATGGATACTAGTATGCTAGGTCGAGTAGCTGCTTTATTAAGTAGGATCTCGGTAGAAGTCGAGTGATTTTTCTAGCACTCGCGCGAGGTCAGGAATTGGCTGTATCCACTTTCTTATCATATTAATGTTGGGTTGTGGGCAACAATCCATGGGGATTTGTTGTCTACGGGATAAAAATTTGAATAAGGATTATGGTGTGGTACCGTGAGTCAAGCTTTTGAACGTACTAAACCCATACCGAGAAATATGGTAAATCGGTAAGCCTAGTACCTGAGTGAACCTGCCCGCAGATTGCCCTCCTCACGCGACCTGAGACGTAGTCTCCCATTCCGGTTATGGTGGGTACAAGTGCGGCCACTGCACGACGGCAGTCGAGGTCAGTGGGGCATTGTACGCCAAGGCGGTGAGCCCCTTTCTGTTGCCAGGGAATCGATGGGGACGGTTGATATGTGTGGGGACGGAGTGCCCCTACATGTCGTGTGTTTAGGTTTACCTTGCAAGGATAAAAACTCGATTCGAATCGTCTGCTTCTCGCAGCTAATGAGACTGCTTGATCCATGCTGCTACATTGAGTAATAAAGGGAATGATGCGGAGATGATACAAGATATTGATTGCTAAATGTTTGCTACCTTGTATGAATAGATAGTTCATTTTTAGCCTTAAGAGAGTCACACTTAACTTTGACTAAGTTAAAATCTTGATTTAGAAACTCAGCTAGTGCTTTTGGCAACCAAACCCCACAGCCAAACAGCTGCATGTCTAGAGGTAGAGGAGTAGACTCCTCACACCGGGTAAGTCTAGCTGAGTATTAGTATACTCAGCCTTGCTTGTGGCATAATTTTTCAGGTTCTCTGGAGGAAATGGCTGCTGGAGTGACTTGGCCATCCACCCTGCCACCGGGTTGGACCGTCGAGTGGGACCCTGCCTCGGCTGAGGAGGAGCATGAGGAGTGATGGGACAGGCTTCCCCATCTCTCCGTTTAATTATCGTTAGTTTTATTCCGCTGCACTTCGAACAATGATGACTACTTTTGGCAAAACTCCGATAATGATGATGATGATGTAATAATTTAATACTCTGACATGTATGGTTTTATGCTTTATTGTATTTGCTCTGTGACTCACCATCGAGTGAGATTGTGGTACTTGATCCTGTCAGTGGCCGTGTTGGACTAGATCCGAGGGATTGACGGATTATTCCCATTTAAGTGTGGTCTAGCCTCTAAGGCAGGGCTTAGGCACTTAAGTTGGAATAACTCGGGCAGTTCCGCCACACCACACCTACGGAGCACAGGGCTTTGGTCTTCACCGAGCCCCACTGGACGCTCTTCTTCGACGGATCCGCCTGCCAATAGGCTGGCGGCGCTAGAGTGGTCCTCATTGACCCAAGCGGAGATCAAGTGAAGTACATGGTGCACCTTGACTTCAAGGCCACCAACAACATGGCGGAATATGAAGCGCTGATCTTCGGCTTGTCCGTAGCCCTATCCCTAGGGATCCGCCAGCTCCTCGTGAAGGGGGACTCCTAGCTGATCATCAAGCAGGTCTACGGGGAATGTAGCTGCAATGAGCCCAGGCTCGTAGCTTACCTCCTCCACATAAGGAAGCTGGAAAAGGACTTCACTGCCCTGGAACTGTAGCATGTTCCTCGGGCTCACAACTCAGCGACAGATGAACTCTCCACGAGGGCATCAACTTGGGCACCCGTGCCTGAGGGCGTCTTTGAAAGATGGCTGCTGAGACCTACCGCCCAGCCTGCCGAACTGGGTGAAGGGGGCAAGACTAGCACCTCAAAGCTAGCGGTCCCGGTGGTGTTCCATCCGCAGGATCCACCAAGGCTTGTGTGTGGTACAGCGGGTCCTACCAACCTTGTAGCGCCACAACCAGTGTCTCAGAGTGGTCCCGATGCATGGATCTCCGAGATTTGGGACTACCTGAAAGAAAATATCCTTCCTGAAGACCATGTGGCCACAGAGCGTATAGTGCGGTTGGCTAAGCGATACACGATGGTAGAAGGGGATCTATACCGCCGTGGCGCCAACGACATTCTCATGCGGTGCATTACCCAGGAGGAGGGCCATGAACTACTCACGGAGATCCATGGAGGAGAGTGCGGAAGTCATGCAGCATCCCGCACACTGGTTGGTAAGGCCTTCCGGCATGGCTTTTACTGGCCGACTGCTCTCCAGGATGCAGCTGAGATGGTAAAGTCCTGCGAAGCATGCCAATTCCATGCAAAGCAGGTACACACACCGGCTCAGACTCTGCAAATGATTCCACCCTCATGGCCATTTGTCGTATGGGGGTGGATATCCTGGGACCATTCCCCAGGGCCATCCGCGGGTACTGTTTCCTCTTCGTCGCCATCGACAAGTTCACAAAGTGGCCAGAGGCTACCCCTGTGGTCAACATCACCCAAGATTCTGCTGTTGCTTTCCTCAAGTTGATTGTTTGTAGATTTGGGGTCCTAAGCCGTATCATTATGGACAATGGGACCTAGTTCAGAAGTCGGCTATTCCAATAGTATCGCGAGGGCATCGGCACCTAGCTCTACTTTGCGTCTGTGGCATATCCCAGGAGCAACGGCCAAGCTGAAAGGCAAACGCAGAAATCCTCAGGGGACTCAAGATACGCACTTATGACTGCTTAAAAAAGCATGGTGCAAATTGGGTCAACGAGCTTCCATCGGTGCTATGGGGGAACTGGACCACACCCAGCCGTGCTACCGGGGAGACCCCGTTCTTCCTGGTCTACGGGGCCGAAGCCTGCCTTCCCCCGGAAATCCTTATGGGCTCCCCACAGGTCCAGTCTTTCGATGAGTCTATGCAGGAACAACTACGGTGTGAGGACACGGACTTCATCGACGAACGCAGATGGCAAGCGGCGATCCGAAATGCACGGTACAACCAAGCGCTCAGGTGCTACCACCAGTGGTTCGTGCATAGTAGGGAGCTCAGGGTCGGGGACCTGGTCCTAAGGCGAATTCTAAACCGAGAAGGGCTCCACAAACTCTCCCCCAGTTGGGAAGGACCCTTCAAGGTGATGGAAGTATGCCGACCCGGTGTGTCCGCCTTGCCACAACTGAAGGAGTGCCTCTTCCCTATCCCTAGAACATAGAGCATCTCTGTAAGTTCTACCCATAGAAGCAAAACTAGGGGATTGAGTTTTTCTTCCTTTGTAACTGGGTTCCGCATATGTGTACGTCAATCCGGTGAGGTCCTCCCTTGTAAGCCCGGCCTGTTGGTCTACACCCATGTATATCAAGTTATCAGGAAATAATTTACCCCCCAGATGTGCTTCTATGATGGTTTTATTTTGCTACAGTTTTCAGACATTATTTTTTTATATAACCCACCCATACCGTTCCCACCCTTGCTGGTATGATGACATCTGAATTGAGTAAGCCAAGCTTGCAGTTCAGGACCCCTCTACTACTACAGGGGGTTCGGCAACCTATGGGTCCGGTTCTAGAGAATGGGCGCTCGTTCCCTGGAGTGGTCCGGAGCTGTGTAGCTGCTTAGCCTGGTTCCGTACCCTAAGCCTGCACCTCCACCACTCTGCAACGGGTACCCTATTATTTGGAGCTGCGATCCTGTGGGTCCGGACATACGACTTGGCTTCCCAAGCTAAATCCTGCAAGTCCTGTTGCATGAGTCAAAGGATGGCAGATACCAGACGATGGGTCCTATGGGTGTGCTACTAACACTTCACAGCCGAAGCTGTGTGCAGGTCCAGGTCCCAATCTAGACGCAAGTAGTCTCAAACCTTAGAGACTACCTCCTAGGGACCAGGCTACTAGTTTACCCTTAGGTATACTGGTATCCAGCCTTGACACGTCGAGCCTACATCCTAGGGGGCCAAGTACCAGGGAGGAGTTAGTAACAATACACACAGCGAGGACAAATAGCATACAGATAAGTGTTGTTTGATTGATAGTTCTCAAAAGTATCTTACAAAACCAAAAATTATTACAAGCCGCTCTCCAGCGGAACCCTTGTTTTGTCTCTATAGATTAGATTACTCGTCATCAGTAGGATCTCACTGGAAGCGCTCGGCCACCAGCTCCACGGTGTCTTGTACGCCCTCCCGGGCGGCGTCTTCAGTGTCAGCCACCGGACCAGCGATCACAGGCTCCAAGGATATGGCCGGGTCGTGGCTCCGGAAGCATGTCAAGATATACTCAATTACCGCCCGGCAGAGCCTGCCGCCCTCGGCCTCCAGGCGGGCACCAAGAATCTGGTCTAGGCGTCGGAGACAGTCAGCGGCGGAGTCCAGCACCAGGAGCGCATCGGAGATAGACGTCGGCAGCTTCGACACCGGGATGGGACTCATCCCTAGCGGCACCAGTGTCGTGCTCGCCTCGCTGGCCCATGCGGCGATGCGCTGGACCCCGGCGCGATGCTCCGCTTGAAGGTCTTCAAGAGCCTTCCTGGTGGCCTCCACCGCCTAGGGGCTCGGTGCCACCTGCGCCACATGGAACTGCCGGATCCGCTCCTCCAGCTCCTTTTCCTTCTTCTCTGCCTCGTGCTCGTGCTCGGCCAACATCTCGCCTCGCCGGGTCAGCATTTCTTCCTAGGAGGTGAGATCCGTCTCCCGCTTGGAGAGATCTGTCTCCCTCCTGGTGAGGTCCGTCTCCCTCCTGCCTAGGGACTGCTCCTTTGCCTTGAGTTTCTCCTCGATGAGGGTGGCGTCGCTGGCCTTGCCCTCGAGCTCTTGCTGCAACTTTTGTAGCCTCTCCACAGCCGTGGTCTGCTGGATCTGCTGCTCTTCCAAGATCTTGTCCAGGGCATAGACTTCCCTATCAAGATTCTGGATACTTTGACTTGAGTTACAAGAAATAAGGTGATAAAGATGTGCAAAGTACAATAGAGTCACCACGAAGAAGATGAAGCTACTTGGGAGAGAGAAGAAGAGCTTCGCATAGACTTCCCCCATCTTTTCCCTAGATCTTCTTAAATCTCGAGGACGAGATTATTTTTAAGGGGGGTAGGATTTGTAAACCCAAATTGTAAGAGTAGTGAAACATCCAAGAATTAAGAAATATAAAGGGCTCTATTGACCACTTGTGTTATTATTCTCATTTTGCATATTTCAAATCATGGAATTATCCTTGGCTACCAATAAACATACTAAATAAAAGAATGGTGCATCATGTTGGAGTTTAATTGCTTGTGCATTTAATTATAAAACAATCATAATAAAAACACATTAATAATGAAAAGGAGGCTTTGACCTAATTTAAAACTTGGAAATTTGGAAAAGAGAGTGTATAAAACATAAATAAACTTTATATTTCCCAAAATTGGCACTCCTTAAATTCACAATATAATTTAAGGACAAATTCTGCACAAAAAATTTGAATTTAAATTTGGATTTCAAGTTGAAAGAAAGAAAAGAAAAAGATAAAACCAACTTAGCATAGATGGGCTTCGGAACCTGAATTCAGCCCACTCCCGAATTCGACCGTGCGGCCCATTCACCACTCCACGCGCTTAGTCGCAGCCTCTGTTCGCCCGTCCCCATCTGCCAACCACACCTCACGTGTCTCGCTTGGGGGTAGGCTCCCTGCCAATGGTCCCCACATGCCAGGTCTGCCCTCAACGGCTTCGTGTGGACCTCGGCGGAGCTCGTGGTCTCGATCACGGCGGGTCCGGTGCAAATCCGACCGATTCCTGGGGTATAAGACCTAGCGCCGCAGTCCCCTACCTCCTTCCCTACTTCTTTCGCTCCAATTTCCAGTTAGCCGCCACCATTGCTTGGGCGATGCTGGGTCCGTGACGAACGCCATTGGCGAACCGCGTGTGCATCGCCGTAGAAGCCTGGAGATCGGGCTAGAAGGCCTCGCCGCATCACTAGCGCACATGTGTGCGAGGTAGTAAGGGTGATTCATCACCAAACCGACGACAATTCCTCGTCGTTGCGTGACTCCCATCTCGTGGCCGCCATTCGCCGTGGCCTGCTCGTCTCATCGACCTTCGCCCGCAATATGTGTCCTGTTGGGGACTTGTTCTCAAATGCTTCGAATTAAGAACAAGGCAACACAAAAATATTAAGTATAAATGCCCTTCGTTCGCTGAAGCATTATCTCCCCAAGGATTTAATGAGCTTCGGACGAAGGTCAAGAGTAAAACATTACGAAGATTTCACTTTTGTAATCATACTCATAAAACAACAAATAATGAGAAATGAAATATAAAGTATAAAATATATTCACATGTTTTATTATATGACCATATGAGTATTAGAACATGATGTTTGAGTACAATTATACCTTCATCTTGGCGGAAAGCAATAATTCGAGCGTAATGAGCCAGTGATTACAAGATCGCGTGAACAGTGCCGGCGTACTGTTCTCTGTTCACCTATTTATAGGCACAGGGTGCAACCTGCGTAAAATTACATTTAAACCCTTTACAATTGATTACAATAATGACGCAAACATCATGGGTCTTTGAGTCAATCCATCTTTAAGTCGGTTCAACCCTTCGTCTTAAGATTTATCATTGTGCCGATGCTCTCTAAGTAATAGCTTCGACGCTTGCTCCTGAGAGTGTCTGCCGAAGGTGTTCTCTTTCTTTAGGATCTTCGGCTACGAAGCACACCCCCAACAGTAGCCCCTTCACGGTGCTAGATCGTTTTTCGTAACGAGCTTGATCCGTGAAAAAGTCTTCTATGCTTCGGGATGCCGAAGGTCCGAAAAACACCTTCCCTGAGCTCGTTGGCGAGAAACGATTAAAATATTCCATGCTCGAGGTGGCTCCATCTTGCAGCAGTTACGCGCGCCCTGGTGATTCACCCTCTCGAACCCTGTGGCCCACCGTTCAGCGAGTGCGGGTGACTATTTGTTCGGTGCGGGAGTCTTTGACGATTCACCTGCTCACCTGTGGCACTATATAAACAGACGGGTAGGTGTGAAGTTACCACAACATTCATTGCTATTGCACTGTTTTGCTGCCAAAATTTTAGTCATAGCCGAAGCTTATTCATCGTGCTCAGACGAAACCCCGCTTTTGAATCTGTTTCATCACAAAAGGAAGAGCTTCGGGAAAATCAGAAAAGTCAACAACGAAAAATTTCAAGAAAGGCATAATTAAATGGCCAGAGTTCGCTCCACTGCTAGGGTTGATCGCGAGGGAGATGAGACCGAAGCTGTTGAGACCATTCCAATTTTCGAAGCTATGATGCGATCTGGGCTGGTAACATCGGAGGACGTCCCTGTCGCCGGGGCAGAGCAAGTTGATGTTGAGGAGACCGATTCTGAGGATGATTATAGTAGCGCTGTGCCAAGCAAACCCAGCCACCTTGATTTTGGAAAATCCACAGTCTCCAAAGGTGACCTACCTAAAATGTTGAAATTGGGGTATTTCAATGAAGAAAATAAAAAGCTGATTCACTTTGGTGGAGAGGAAACTACTCCGAAGCCGGAAAAAGATGAAATAGTAGTTTTTAAGAGTTTCTTCAAAGCTGGTTTGAGATTTCCCTTGAATAAGATGATTGCTGATGTGCTGAAGAAGTTTGGGATCTACTTCCATCAGCTAACTCCTAACGCTATCGTTGGGCTTAGCGTTTACATTTGGGCTCTCCGAAGCCAAGGGGTGGAACCGTTTGCCGAAGGTTTCTGCCGAGTACATGAACTGCATTACCAAACCAAGGCCAGGAAAGATGGGTTGCATGAAAACTTCGGCTGCTACAATTTTGCCTACCGGAAGACTACAAAATTTCCTATGATCAGCTACCGAAGCAAGTGGCCGGCAGGCTGGAAATCGGAATGGTTCTATGTCAAAGTTGACGATGATAAGGAGAAGTTGGTCCAGAGCCCGCTAGAGCTGATCTTCGGAGAGACCCGACCCCCGTGCAACATGTTACCAGGGAGTCCAAGTCAGATTGCTCTAGCTGAATTTAGGATTATCGCAGAGCACATTAGCACTAGAGACTTAGTGCAGGAATTTTTGGCTTTCAAAATATTTCCAACTATGAAAGAGTGGGCCATGCCGAAGCTCGATGGAAAAAAGAAGGAAGGAGAACTTATCCGGCTGCCCTACCATTACAAATTCAAGAGACATTTCAAAGTACCCTACCAAGAATGGTTGGATACAATCGAAGTGATGTGTAACGAAATTCTTGGAAATTATTCTAAAAAGGAAGATCAATTGATGACAGCAGCCTTCGGCACCCGTCCGAAACGAAGGCTAAATCGAGTGATAGATGCTATAGGCTTTGAATATCCTGACTACGAGCTACTGGACAAGGGTGCCGAAGGACAAAAAAGAAAAAGAGTGGCTAGTGCTCTGAATAAGGACGCCGAAGATCAATCAAAGAAGAAAAAAACAAGAGTCTGAGGCGAAAACAGTTGCTTCGAAGAAAAGAAAACCTCGACTTCGAAGCAAAAACCAACTGATGAAGAAGAAAAGACTTCTGCGACATCCTCTGCTTCTGAAATAGAGGAAATCCTGAAGGTAATGACTGAAACTTTGCCTGTCAAACTAAGTCCACTGGGGTTACATCTGACGAAGCTTTTTCAGAAGGAAAAGGAGCCCATAAAAACGAAAGCACCTAAGCCGAAGAGGCAAAGAATCGTTACTGTGACAGAAGTTATTGAAGCAACTCCACCAAGAGCTTCAGCTCCGAAGGTGCCAGGCATTGAAAGCATGACAGCTACCGAAGCTGTACCTTCGGAGGCTCTCGCAGGAGAGGTAAGAGCCGAAGATGCCAAATCCGAAGATATTAATTTAGAGAGTGTAGCTGCTGATATAGACAAGATGCTACTAAACATGGCCGCGGAAGAAGCTGCCACAGCCACCGAAGAGACTACGGCCGCAAAACCCGAGAAGGAAGAGATGATCGAAGATACTTCGGAAGATGAAACCTTTGACTTTCAAAACTTAATTGGCTAAGAGCTTACAAAAGCTGAGAAAGAGGAATTAAAAGAATATGCTATATCCTGCGGGTATCGGCCGGGAGCACTTCTCTTCGGTGGCATTGATGACGAGAAGTTAGGCTGCATACGAGATCAGACTGGCGCGAAGGTCATCGGTACTCTATCAAAGAGTATCGGTTTTCCGAAGCTCGAAGCAGATATCAGCCGCTACCGATGACAACACATTGTCGGCAGTTTGTTCTATTCCAATTTTAAGGTAAACATCTTGCGTCTAACCCTTACTATTTGTAATAACACAAATATTTTCTAACGAAGGTTATTTGTCCATAGAGTATGCTTTTGAGCAAGGCCTTAAAAATGCAGCAGGACTTAGAAGATAAAAGGCACGAAGTTATAATTGGGAACTTAGAAAACAAAATAAAAGAGCAATCAACTGCCATCGAAAAGAAAGATTTCGAGCTTCAATCAGCCGAAGGCTTATTAGCGGATGCTGAAACCAAAATAACAGAATTAAATTCGAAGCTTCTTTCCCAATTAGAAAATTTTGAACAAGAAAACCTGAAACTTGATGTAAAGCTTGAAGCCGAAATTCAAAAAAACTCGGAGCTGAAGGAATCCTTGACAAATCTTCAGAATAAATGCCTGGAGTTCAGCAATCGATGCATCCAATAGTTGAAGCAGGTGTTTCATTTTGCCGGAGCTAGCAGCGAAAAGTTCACTCCTTCGGCTGAAGACCTGTCTGGTTCCTTCGAGCATATTGAAGGTGAAATCAATGATCTTGACGAAGTCATAGCTGGGCATGACGATTTCTGTGCCCTGGCAGCTTCTCGGGGTATAGCTGTTGCCTTTTTGAAGTCTGGCTGTGAACACGGAAAGATTGTTAATAGACCCAACTTCAGCCTGTCACCAGAAGATTTAGATAATATTCCCAGCTTGGTCCGAAGTATTGCAAATAGATTCATAAAATTAGTATGGACAAAGGGTGGCCGGAGCAAAGCTGGTGACGAAGCTCGAAGCCACCTTAAGCTGGTAACGAAATCATACCTTATACTTACCTTTTCCTTTGAATTTTGAATTTTGCTTATAATACTTACATACAGGTTGACCAAGCCGAAGCTGAAGCTGCAGAGTAAAAGGATGAAGCTCTATGGGTGCTGTCGAAGCTCGAATAGTCTATTAAGAATAGCTCAAAAAGCTTTGTATAAAATATGATGTAATCAGATTTGACTTTGTAATATAATCTTACTTTTCCGTCAATGTATGAAATGCTTTGGTGTGGACGAAATTAATACTTTTGAGCCGAAGGCGAAAAACACCTTCCCTTCTTTGCGTACACAGCGAAGCATAAAATTGCCTCTTTTTCCCTTTTTTCCAAAGCCTTCTCTTTCAAAGCCGAAGGAAGTTTGTATGTTATGATGATGATGATCCTATGTATGTCTACGTGAATGTTTATGAATGCAAATGTATGATGTAATGTATCGTGCAAATGAATGTTCGAAGACACATACGAAACCATAACGACAACTCTTATTCCCTTAGGAATAACAAATCTTTGCCGTTTATTTTTCGGCTTCACCGCTTATTTTTCGGTGTATCAGCGCCGACTTTTCGCTGTAAGCCTCCCTTAGGAGCTTCTTCGCCTTTTACTTCAGCGGAATCAGCGTTTATTTTTCGCTGTAAGCCTCCCTTAGGAGCTTCTTCGCCTTTTACTTCAGCGGAATCAGCGTTTATTTTTCGCTGTAAGCTCTGCATTCCCTTAGGAACGACTTTTGAGCAGAAAACTTACGCTGCGCTCCTTTAGGAATGACTTTTTGTAGCTTCGTCGTGCTCTGCATCCCCTTAGGGACGTCTTTCGAGCTTCTCCCTGTTTTTCCTTTTTCTCTTTGCACTCGATGGTGCATGCCCAGTTTTTACATTTACATCTTCGGGGGATATTGCTCTTGTAGAGCTGGTATAAGAAAAAGAGAAACTACATGCTATGGCCCCATTAAAAACCTTTCTCCCCCTTTGGAAAGAAAAAGGGTGCCATAGGAAAGAACAAAAAAGATTACATCAGGTTACACATAATACCGCCGAAGCTCATCCGCATTCTAAGATCTAGGAATATCGTTGCCGTCCATATCCTTCAACCTGAAGGAACCGGGTCTTGACGAAGATGTTACCAGAAAAGGTCCTTCCCACTTCAGCTGAAGCTTGCCTACTGTGTCGGGGTTGGCCACTCTCCAAAGCACCAGATGTCCTGGCTTAATATTTTTTAACCGAACCTTTCTGTCATGCCATTTTATTGTTTCTGCTTGATATTTATTGATGTTCTCCACAGCCTGAAGCTTGATCCCTTCTATAGCATCTTTTGCCACAGAATAATCAACTTCGGTTTCTGTCGAAGCCACTGTTCTTATTGATCCCGTTTTAGCTTCTTCTGGGGTTATTGCTTCATCACCAAACAGCAATTTGAATGGTGTAAAGCCTGTTGATCTTGACACTGTTGTGTTATGACTCCACACCACTTTGATTAATTCATCTGGCCACTTTCCCCTGGGCTGATTGAAGATTAACTTCATTATTCCTGTCATTATAATGCCATTAGCTCTTTCAACAAGTCCATTTGACTCCGGATGCCGAACCGATGCGAAATGGATCTTCGTGCCAATTCGTTCACAAAACTCTCTGAAAGCTTTGGAATCAAATTGTGTTCCATTGTCCACAGTGATAGCCTTTGGCACCCCGAAGCGACACACAATATTTTGTCAGAAAAACTTTTGAACAGTGACCGAAGTAATTGTGGCTAAAGGCTTCGCCTCAATCCACTTAGAAAAATATTCTACTGCCACCACAACATATCTTAAATTCCCTTGTGCTGGTGGAAGTGGGCCTAGCAAATCAAGGCCCCACCTTTGCAATGGCCAAGTGGGCTGTATTAATTGAGTTAGAGACGAATGTTGTTTTTGGTCTTTTGCACATTTTTGACAACCTTCGCACTTTTGGACTAATTCTGCTGCATCCGAAGCTGCCTTCGGCCAATAAAATCCTTGACGAAAAACTTTACCCAACAAAGGCCTAGATCCAATGTGAGATCCACACAGGCCTGCATGTATTTCTTTCATTAGCTCTATACCTTCAGCTCTGGATAAACATTTGAGTAATGGAGAACAGACTCCATGCTTATATAACTCCCCTTCTATTATTACATATGGACAGGCTCTTGCCGCTATTCTCTTATGATAAGCTTCGTCATCTGAAAGGAAATTGCCCTGAAGAAAAGATATGATCTCAGTTCTCCAATCTTCACTATAGACGGGAGATATATTGAGTACTGCTCTTTCAAGAAGGTCAACCAAAGGTGCTTTTATTGTTTCAAAGAATACTTCCGAAGGTAAGGGCAGCCCCTGTGCCGCAGACTTGACTAGTAGATCAGCGTGCTCATTTTCTCCTCGTGGAATATTCTTGACAGAAAACCCTTCGAAGGAAGCTTCAAGTCTTCGAACTGTATCCAAATATTTCTCAAGCTTCGGATCTCTTGCTTTGCAACTTTTGTCAACATGGCCAGAAATGACTTGAGAATCAGTTTTGAGAATCGTCCTTCTTATCCCCATTGCCTTCAACTTCTGAAGACCCAAAAGCAAAGCTTCATATTCAGCAATATTATTTGTACAACTAAAATCAAGTTTCACTGCGTAGCATGTTCTGACTTTTGAAGGTGCAATTAAAACGGCAGCTGCACCTGCCCCGAAGGTTCCCCAGGAACCATCGCAAAATACTGTCCAAGCTTCGGCATCTTTACTTGCTTCTTCTTCCTGAGCCCCTGGCGTCCAGTCACCGATGAAATCTGCTAGCGCCTGGGACTGAATCGAAGATCTATGCACATAATCAATGTAGAACTCATTGAGTTCCGCAGCCCACTTTCCAATCCTTCCCGTAGCTTCTCTGTTTCTCATAATATCCTTCAAAGGCTGTGATGAAGGAACAATTATATGGTATGCTTGAAAGTAATGTCGAAGCTTCCTGGAGGCCATTAAAATAGCATACAACACCTTCTCCAATTCTGTATAGTTTTTCTTTGATAAACTAAGAACTTCGGAAACAAAGTATATTGGAGCCTGCTTTTTCAATTGCCCTTCAAGCTTCTCCTGAACAAGCGCCGCACTTACTGCAGAGTGTGAAGCTGCCACATACAGCAGCAGAGGAGCCCCTGGCGCTGGTGGAGTTAAAGTTGTTAAATCTATCAAATACTGTTTCAGTTCTTTGAAAGCTTTTTGCTGAGCTGATCCCCATTGAAAAACTTTGGCTGACTTCAGCACTTCAAAGAATGGTAAATTTCTCTCTGCCAATCTGGATATAAATCGATTCAAAGATGCCAGTCTTCCTGTCAGCCGTTGAGCCCCTTTCTTTGTGCTTGGTGGCTCCATCCGAAGGATAGCTTCGATTTTATTCGGATTAGCTTCGATTCCTTTTGTTGAAACCAGACAACCAAGGAATTTCCCCTTCTTTACCCCGAAGACACACTTTTCCGGATTCAGCTTCAGACCAGCTTGCCTAAAATTAGCGAATGTCTCCTGCAGATCAGCAATGTGATTTTCTTGCTTTGTGCTTTTTACTATGATATCATCAACATATGTTAGCACGTTTCTGCCTATCTGAGAATGAAGGACCTTTTCTGTCATTCTGCTGAAGCTTCCTCCAGCATTCTTGAGCCCCTCAGGCATCCGAAGGTAACAATATGTACCACTGGGGGTGATAAAGCTGGTTTTTGGCTCGTCTTCTTTCTTCATCTAGATTTGATGGTAGCCTGAATGACAATCTAGTAAACTCATGAGCTCTGATGAAGCTGCTGCGTCTACCAGAGAATCTATCCTTGGTAATGGAAATTCATCCTTCGGACAAGCCTTGTTGAGATCAGTAAAATCAATGCACATTCTCCATTTACCGTTGGCTTTCTTCACCATAACAGTGTTAGCTAGCCATTCTGGGTATTTTACTTCTCTAATGACTCCAGCGCTAAGGAGTCTTTTCACTTCATTCCGAGCACCTTCGGCTTTGTCATCAGACATCTTCCGAAGCCTCTGCTTTCTGGGTCTGAAGGATGGGTCCACATTGAGCGAGTGTTCAACAACATCCCTGTTGACACCACAGAGATCATTGGCTGACCAAGCAAAAACATCTTTGTTGTTGAACAAAAACCTTATCAGGGTTTTCTCCTGTTCTTCAGACAATTGGGAACCCAGCAGCACCTTCTGCTCTACAATATCTTCACATAAAAGCATGGGCTTCGGCTGATCGGTCGAAGCAGCCTTCTCCCTTCTGTACTTGTACTGCTCACAAACTTCGTTTCCATCTATATTATGGATTGCCTTTGAATCTGTCCAGTTCCCTTCAGCTTTTCTGGCAGCTTCCTGACTCCCATGAATAGCAATAGGTCCCTGATCCGAAGGTATCTTCATGCAAAGATATGCTGGATGAAGAATTGCTTCAAAATCATTAAGTGTTCCACGACCAATGATTGCATTATAGGGGTACTCCATGTCAACAATATCAAACACAACTTGCTCGGTTCTGGTGTTGTTAACAAATCTGAAGGTCACTGGCATGGTGATCTTGCCAAGTGCTACAATGTGTCTTCCTCCGAAGCCACAGAGAGGGTGTGTAGCATCATGAATCTTGTCTTCTGGCTCTTGCATTTGTCTGAAGGCCTTAGCAAATATGATATCAGCTGCACTGCCTGTATCAACCAAAACATTGTGGACCAGAAACCCTTTGATAACACAAGAAATAACCATAGCATCATTGTGAGGGAAATCCTTGAGCTGAAGATCCTCTTGGGAGAAGGTAATTGGAATGTGAGACCATCTTGACTTGATGAAGGGTCCCTGCACCCCGACATGATGTACCCTTCTCTATGCCTCCTTCTTTTGTTTCTTGTTGGCCGGCTCTAAGCATGAACCACCTATGATCGGGAGGACAAGCTTCGAAGCCGAAGCAGTTGCAGCCTGGTTCTTGAACGAAGCCATCAACTCAAAAAGTGGAAGTGAGTTCACCGAAGGTGGGCGCCAATATTGGGGACTTGTTCTCAAATGCTTTGAATTAAGAACAAGGCAACACAAAAATGTTAAGTATAAATGCCCTTCGTCCGCTGAAGCATTATCTCCCCAAGGATTTAATGAGCTTCGGACGAAGGTCAAGAGTAAAACATTACGAAGATTTCACTTTCGTAATCATACTCGTAAAACAACAAATAATGAGAAATGAAATATAAAGTATAAAATATATTCACATGTTTTATTATATGACCATATGAGTATTAGAACATGATGTTTGAGTACAATTATACCTTCGTCTTGGCGGAAAGCAATAATTCGAGCTTAATGAGCCAGTGATTACAAGATCGCGTGAACAATGCTGGCGTACTGTTCACCTATTTATAGGCACAGGGTGCAACCTATGTAAAATTACATGTAAACCCGTTACAATTGATTACAATAATGACACAAACATCATGGGTCTTTTAGTCAATCCATCTTTAAGTCGGTTCAGCCCTTCGTCTTAAGATTTATCATTGTGCCGAAGCTCTCTAAGTAATAGCTTCGGCGCTTGCTCCTGAGAGTGTCTGCCGAAGGTGTTCTCTTTCTTTAGGATCTTCGGCTACAAAGCACACCCCCAACATGTCCCATTCGAGTTCGCCATCCTTCCCTCTTGGTATAGCACCGGTCAATTTTAGGTTTGGGGCGTCCGGGCGTCAGATTGCGTGTCCGCCGGTGATGCTCCGCCGTGCCACTGTGCTGCGCCGCCACTCAGGTGTTCGGAGCGAATAAGTGTTACGTTGGCCGTTGGATTTGCGCTATTCTGCTAGGATTAGAAGACAGATACGCTTTCGGATTATCTGAATCTAAACCATCAATTGTCAATCGTGCGGTCTGCACTGATTATGGGCTCAGGATCGATTTGAGCCATCAGATCTCGATCCAGTGGCTGTTGGGGACTTGTTCTCAAATGCTTCGGATTAAGAACAAGGCAACATAAAAAGTGTTAAATGATAAAGTCCTTCGTCCTCTGAAACATTATTTCCCTTCGGGATATAATGTATTTCGGACGAAGACCACGAACAACATACCTTCGTAAGCACAATAAACAATGATGAAGAACTTATATGTAACATAAGAAGTAATATAAACATTTAAATATTATCACAACGTCATTTCTATTTTATTATCATAGAAAAATAGAAATGATTTCAGATTACAAGTGTACCTTCGGATTGCAGGAAGGCAAAAGTATAAGGATGACGCAAAAGCAAATGCCAAGTCAGCGTGAACAGTACGGGAGTACTGTTCATCTATTTATAGGCATGGGACGCAGCCCATGTAAAATTACATTCATGCCCATTACATTTGCTAATGACTTATGGGAATCTATTAAGGCCTAAGTAGTCTTTTCATCTTTAGGTCGGTTCCCCTTTCTGCTATCGCAACGAAGCTTTCCTGCGCATAGCTTCGGCTGTGCACCATCCTTCGTACAGCTTGGTAATCAGCCCGTCCTTCATCTCAATCCCCCTTCGTCTGGCTTAGGCTTCGTCCTGACCGTACTCCATGTTCATAATCTGAGTCCGAAGATACCTGTTCATATAATTCACTTGGAAAACATTGTCAAATCTTGTTTTTGAGGACCTTCGGAGGACGAAGGCCCCCAACAGTAGCCCCTCACAATATTAATTTGTTAGTGATAAATTCAGATTGCGATATGGACGAAGGCCTTAAGCCGAAGGTCCGAAAAAACACCTTCCCTTTGCTAGAATAGCAAAAGTCATTGACACGCGGGACCACACAGTTTCCGTCATATCGAGTGTATAAATAGGAGCCCGCCACAATTTATTTGGCACGCTCTCTTTGCCATCTGTTTTGCCTGCTTATAAAGCTTTCTGCCCAAAAATATTTGTTTTCTTTCCTAGTTTTAAGCTTCGGAAGCGAAAAGTAAGATTTCCGAAGGGATGTCTGAGGAGAAGAAGGCTGTTGTCGAAATGAAGCTAAGTCTCTCTGAAGAGAAAAACCTGGGCTTTCTTGAAGCAATGTCGAAGACCAATACAGAAAAGATCACCAAAGAGATTTTAGAAGGTTTATCTGAAGATACTGATGACAGCGACAGTTATGATGTAGAAAGCGGCGGGGGAGAGTCCGAAGATCGACCATGGCGGCCAAGTCACTCGGAAGGAACCGTTGAAGAGCTTCGGTCTTCTAAGAAAAGGTGCTACGAAAAATCCATGGAATGTGTAAAGAAGATAAAAACCAGCTTCGCCAGTGTTGGCGCATTTTCGAGTGAAGAAGACTTTGTGAGAGGTAACCCAGAAGGACCGATCGAATGGATCAGCCACGAAGCTGAAGCCTTCGAAGAAATTCTAAACAGTCGTGGAGACATTTGCGCCTTCTCGGGTGCCAGGGGGATTGCTACTATGCTGGAGAAAAAAGGCTGCGATCATGTTAAGG
Organism: Zea luxurians; assembly: GCA_029449295.1. Taxonomy (NCBI): domain Eukaryota; kingdom Viridiplantae; phylum Streptophyta; class Magnoliopsida; order Poales; family Poaceae; genus Zea; species Zea luxurians. The sequence goes on from JAOPSE010000021.1 coordinate 39,178,937, forward strand.
TTCTTGCACAATCCGAAGCCAGCTTATCCCCTGAAGATATTAAAGACCCCTCGGCCGAAGCTAGCCAGGCTGGTGGAAAATTTTTCACCGACGTCTGGGACAATGGTGGCCGAGAAATGGCCCGAGAAATTATTTAGAAAAGTGAAAAAGGCATCCATGATGCTAGAAAAGTAGCAGAGGCTGCTGAGAAAAGCGCAGAGCCCGAAGGGCAAATAGGTATTAACTAGTGGTTTTTATTGTGTTGTAATTTTTTAATTTAAAACTTTGTTCGCGATTTGTAATAGCAATGTAGTCGTATCCTGTTCTCCCTCAGATTCTGCTAAAGCGTCTCCGGGCCCTCACCCGAAGGAAGACGATGAAATCAAAAAGATAACCGAAGCTATCATGGATCAAGTTGTCAATCAACTTCTGAACGAAGCTGCTGAAGTAGTACTTAGGGAAGACTAGGTGTTATTGTAAAAATATTTGAAATATAATATGTGTGGTATCTTGTAACCCTGAATGTAATATATTTGCTTTTAATGATTCGATTCTTTACGATGCATGAAACTTTACATACGTACCGTTTTTGAGCCTTCGGCGAAAAAACACCTTCCCTTCTTTTCATGCTTCGTGAAGATAGAAAAACCTTTATGCATCACAACAATGTCCATAGTGCTCTGATGAAGAATATCCAAGCTTCGTGAAAACATTCTCCGAAGCTATATTCCGAAGATCAATATTGTATCCCCTTGTGACTTAGCACGATTTTCACTTTCTCAAAGCATTCTTCCGAAGGTCGATACTGTGTCCCCTTCTTTTGTCATATGCAACATGATGTATGATGCTTATGCTATGCAAAATGATGTGATGATGTTATGTTATGTAGATGACATTTGTTCCGTAGATACACACACATCCCCGTAAAACACACAATCTTTTTGTATCAGCGCTGACTTTTCGCTGTAAGCCTCCCTTAGGAGCTTCTTCGCCTTTTACTTCAGCGGTATCAGCGTTTATTTTTCGCTGTAAGCCTCCCTTAGGAGCTTCTTCGCCTTTTACTTTCAGCGGTATTCGCGTTGACTTTTCGCGCTTCGCCTTTTACTTAGGCGGTATCAGCGTTGACTTTTCGCTGTAAGCTCTACATTCCCTTTGGAACGACTTTGGAGCAGAAAACTTACACTGCGCTCCCTTTGGAACGGCTTTTTGTGACTTCAGCAAACTTACTCTGCGTTCCTTAGAACGACTTTTTGTTGCTTCGAAGGATTTTTGATAATTTGAAGGTCCTCCTTGTTATCGCAAATCTTTAAGCTTCAGCAACTTAAGCCTGTGGAGAAAATACATTTTCCTTGTGGCAAACAACGAAACTATTACATGAAAACTAAAAAATGTCCTTTATTACACAGAAAATAAAACTGAATGAAAAAGACTGCTATCAAGGTAGGATACTTGTCAATAGATGTGCTTCGACTCTGGCACAGTGCTGTTGACTGTGCGAGCTTCGGACTGTTCTCTGAAGTCCCTTTGGTGTGGAGCATATTGGCTCCCTTCTGGCTGTTGGCCTTGTTGCAGCGGTGGTGGAGGCGGAGGCTGTTGCCAGGAAGCTTGAGGTTGACTCGCCGAAGCAACAGAAACTGCAGGGTGGTTGCCTACATATTCTGGGATGTAAGGTGAATGATACGAAGCAGTGTGCATGACTTGCTTCGGCTGAGCCTGTTGTGCTGCAGCTTCGGCTATTTCCTTTTGCTTCTGGATGGTAACATGGCACATCCTGGTGGTATGGCCTTTGTTCTCACCACAAAACAAGCAAAAAATTCTTCTTGGTTGATCTCCAAATCTTCCGCCGAAGCCCCTGGCGCCTCTGCCTCTTGGAGCTGGTGGTCGGAAGGAGCCTTGCTGTTGCCCCGAAGCCTGTGAGGAGCACTGTGGCCTTTGCTGCTGGCTCCCCCTATCATCATTTTGAGTAGGGTTGTGAATTGACCTAACGTGCCTCGGATAGAACCTCCCTCCGAAGCCCCTGGTCATTTCAGACAACCTGAAAGCCTCCTCCCTTCTTTGACGAAAATCATTATCGGCCCGAATATACTCGTCCATCTTCTGGAGCAGCTTCTCCAAAGTTTGAGGAGGCTTCCTAGCAAAGTACTGAGCTGAAGGTCCTGGCCGAAGCCCCTTGATCATGGCCTCAATGACAATTTCGTTGGGCACTGTTGGTGCCTGTGCCCTCAAACGCAAGAACCTCCGGACATACGCCTGAAGGTATTCTTCGTGATCCTGGGTGCACTGGAATAGAGCTTGAGCAGTGACTGGCTTCGTCTGAAACCCTTGGAAGCTGGTTAACAACAAGTCCTTCAGCTTTTGCCATGAAGTGATCGTTCCTGGTCGAAGGGAGGAATACCAGGTTTGAGCAACACTCCTGACAGCCATAACAAAAGATTTGGCCATGACTGCAGCATTGCCACCATACGAAGATACTGTTGCTTCATAGCTCATCAAAAACTGCTTCGGGTCTGAGTGGCCGTCGAATATGGGAAGCTGAGGCGGCTTGTAGGACGGAGGCCAAGGTGTAGCCTGCAGCTCAACGGACAGAGGAGAAGCATCATCAAAAGCAAAATTTCCATGGTGGAAATTCTCATACCAGTCATCTTCGTTGAAGAAGCCCTCCTGATGAAGGTCTTTGTGCTGCGGCCTTTGGTTCTGCTCATCCTGAGTAAAATGACGAACTTCTTCAGAGGCTTCGTCTATCTGCCTTTGCAGTTCAGCTAGCCTGGCCATCTTTTCCTTCTTCCTCTGCACCTGTTGATGAAGCATCTCCATATCTCTGATTTCTTGATCTAGCTCATCCTCTTGAGGCGTCGGGCTGGCAGCCTTCCTCTTCTGGCTTCGAGCCTCCCGAAGAGAGAGAGTCTCCTGATTGGGGTCCAGCGGTTGTAGAGCTGCAACCCCTGTTGCTGAAGCTTTCTTCGGCGCCATAGCGAAGGTTTATGGCTGCCGAAGGTGTTCAAAAACTCAAAGAGTGGAGGTGAGTTCACCGGAGGTGGGCGCCAATGTTGGGGACTTGTTCTCAAATGCTTCGGATTAAGAACAAGGCAACATAAAAAGTGTTAAATGATAAAGTCCTTCGTCCTCTGAAACATTATTTCCCTTCGGGATATAATGTATTTCGGACGAAGACCACGAACAACATACCTTCGTAAGCACAATAAACAATGATGAAGAACTTATATGTAACATAAGAAGTAATATAAACATTTAAATATTATCACAACGTCATTTCTATTTTATTATCATAGAAAAATAGAAATGATTTCAGATTACAAGTGTACCTTCGGATTGCAGGAAGGCAAAAGTATAAGGATGACGCAAAAGCAAATGCCAAGTCAGCGTGAACAGTACGGGAGTACTGTTCATCTATTTATAGGCGTGGGACGCAGCCCATGTAAAATTACATTCATGCCCATTACATTTGCTAATGACTTATGGGAATCTATTAAGGCCTAAGTAGTCTTTTCATCTTTAGGTCGGTTCCCCTTTCTGCTATCGCGACGAAGCTTTCCTGCGCATAGCTTCGGCTGTGCACCATCCTTCGTACAGCTTGGTAATCAGCCTGTCCTTCATCTCAATCCCCCTTCGTCTGGCTTAGGCTTCGTCCTGACCGTACTCCATGTTCATAATCTGAGTCCGAAGATACCTGTTCATATAATTCACTTGGAAAACATTGTCAAATCTTGTTTTTGAGGACCTTCGGAGGACGAAGGCCCCCAACAGTGGCCATGATCGTGTATCGTTTCGGGAGAGATTTAATCTAATCCAGACGGTCGGGTTTTGATCCGACGGTCGAGATGGACGCATACCTCTTCGGCCTGAGCGTTTTTCATGACCCTGAAAAATATCTGAATCAACCCGCCATCCATCCTAGGGTTTTGCTGAGTCTGTGGATTACTTATGTTTTCGCCCCTGCTTTTTCTGGTATTTGAGGCCCACTCCAGGGAATTATAAAACCAGAGAAAATAAATCAGAAATGTATTTTTAATACAAAAATAATTACTATAACTTGTTTAATTTATAGAAAATTCATATGAACTCCAAATTGATCCATTCCAGTTCCTAAATTTTCATAATATTATTGTCTATCCATTTGTGCCACTGTTTTGGCATGAAAGACACATTAAAATTTATCTAGTACTTAATCTTGTATTAAATGCACAAAACCTTTGGAAATTCATTACTTAAAATCTATAACTCCAAAATTAATAATTCCAGTTCCTATGATCCTATTTTAATGTCTAGATTATTATTGTGCATTTTAATTACATGTTTGGTGTGATGTTAATTTTTGCTACACTATGTATGTATTGTGTTGATGCGAGTAGACGAGCAAGCTACAGAGGATCCTGAGGTTCAGCTGCTAGAGACTGCTGAGCAGGAGCTCGTTGAAGGCAAGTTGTGCCCTTGATCACTTCTTTTACCCATTCATGTTCTTATTAATCATAATGATCTGCATAGGTTAATTTTGATGGGACCCAATAGGATACCCTAGATTTTGACTAACTTTATACCTTGTTTCACCACTGGTTTTACTACTAAATTTATGGGTAGTACATGCTATTGCTTTATGTGGTTTTGGGTATAGAGATATTTACTACTCATGATTATACTTTTATTATCTGTTTATTATTTACTATGCATGATAAGATCGTTATGTTAATGGGAACATGGAGAACCACCCGGGAAAACAGTGCTACCACAAGGGTTTAATGGGACGCCCTTGGCTGATTAACTAGGGAAGCTAGTGGATGACTACCTTACCCGAAAGAGGCAAGGGCAGTAGGGGAGTGGTCAGTGTAGGGAGGTCCTTGGGTTGATTTTGCTGTGATGGCGGTCAGGCGAGGGATTCCTGCACTGGAGCTTCCTATAAACTGTAGCGGGTTTCTTGAAGCTAGTGGAACTTTTTAAAGGCCTCGTTGTGGTACCCTGCCTCGCTTCTTAGGTAGAGGTGTATGGAGTCTGATCAACTCCGTGGCAAATGGGTAACACGACTTGTGGGTAAAGATGCGCAACCTCTGCAGAGTGTAAAACTGGTATACTAGCCGTGCTCACGGTCATGAGCGGCTCGGACACTCACATGATTAATTTATGGAACTTAAACTTAACCTGTCATTTCATTGCATTTGGGATTATTTTATTATTACTTTTATTTATTATTTCTAAGGATTGGTATTTACTTACACTTAGTAACTGCTAATAAAATTTTGACCAACTTATAAAAGCAATGCTCAGCTTCAACCTTTATTTCATTGATCAGCCTTACACTTCATGAACTCCCACCTTTGGTGAGTTCATGCCACATTATTCTCCACAACTTGTTGAGCGATGAACATGTGTGAGCTCACTCTTGCTGTCTCACACCCCCCACAGGAGAAGAATAGGTGGTCGAAGAGGAGCCGCCTAACTCTGAGGCTTTCGACTTAATCTAGGTGGCGTCTCCCAGTCATCTTTCTGGTGCCAAGGATGGATTTTAGATCCTGTTATGTTTATCTTTTATTTTCTAAGACTTCCGCTATGTAATAAAGTACTCTGATTATATTGTGACATTTATCTCTATACACTCTGTGATTATATATGTTGTCTTCTTTGGCGCATGTATGAGATGCACCCGGCTTTGTTCCTTAAAGCCCGGTTGTGACAGAAGTGGTATTAGAGGAAATGTTGACTGTAGGACAAAACCTAGATAGAAATGGATAAACCCTTACCTACTTACCTTATTCTGAATCCTTCTATACTTACCTTACTCTGATTCTTTCTACACTTATCTTGATCCTATCTCACCTTCTACTGTCCTACTCTGATCATTCTTACCTTCTCTATTCTAAGATAAGATGGATTTCAAACCTTGGAATCCCTCCCCTATGACATTTTTAAGAGATAGGAGGCCTAAGAAAAAAACTATTTTCTCTATTTTAAAAATGTTGTTTGGTTGTTCTGATGATAAATGTCTGATTTGCTTCTTTGATTGAATGAAATATTATATATGGACATCTTAGTATGTACCACCATATGGTAATAAATTAGCTATGGTAGATAAAACATTAAACTACTTAGCTAATAAATCCCCCAAAGTAACATGATTCGTAATTACTGCCTTGTCTACTATTCTCTTACCATATGTATCTAACTCAGATGGTCAATACCAGGCGGGATGGTGGAATTGATTTGCCTCCTAATCGACACACTCGGTGGATATATAGACAACCCCAGCCACAACTAGTAGAGATGAATCCTCCTATCCACCAGGCGGAGTCGACCCACTGATTGCAGCTCAGATGAGGATGATGCAGCAAATGGTGGACACTATGGCAGATATGCGGGCTCAGATGCAGCAAGAACGCCAGGAGATGCGTCAGAAAAGAGAAGAGATACGCCAGGAGCGAGAAGAGATACACCAGGAGAGAAGGGCGCAACAGCAGCTGCAGCAGCAATTTCAACAACAACAGCAACAACAGCAACAGCAACAAGTACCATTGCCCCCACCACCCCACCAGTTCCACCTCGTGATAAGCACCGGGAATTTATGAGCCATAAGCCACCGACCTTTGCCAGTTCGCCAGATCCACTTGATGCAGATAATTGGTTGAAGTCAATTGCGAAGATGCTCAACATCGCCCAATGCTCAGACCGGGAGAAAGTTCTTTATGCCTCAGGTCGTCTGACAGGTCCTGCTGCTGACTGGTGGGATTCTTATACTGCTGCCCATGATGCTGCTGATACTATTACTTGGGCAGAGTTCAGTGCACAGTTCAGAAACTACCACATTCCAGCTGGATTGATGAAGATCAAGAAGAAGGAGTTTCTATCATTGAAGCAAGGCAACATGTCTGTTAGCGAGTACAGAGATAAATTCATTCAGCTGTTGAGATATGCTCCGGATGAGGTTGCTGAGGATGAGAGGAAGCAGGAGCATTTTATTGAAGGACTTAATGGACCCCTACAGTATGCACTGGTTGCACACACATTCCCATCATTTCAGAGGCTACTGGATAAGGCTCTTGCTATTGAACACAAGCGTGTTTAACTAGGAGACTTGAAGAGGAAGGCTATCTCACAGGGACAGGGTAGCAGTGTTCATCCTCGCTATGTTTCGCCACAGGGTACACCTACTCGTCTAGGAGGAGGACCACGCCCAGCTCAGTACGCTCCACAGGGGTCTCCACGGACACCTCCTACTCGTCAGGCTACTCCCACTGGCACCCCGACGAGGACTGCAAGACAGAAGACCGGCCCTACATGCTTCAAGTGCAGTCAGATTGGACACTATGCTAATGCTTGTCTGATGGGAAATTATGGTACACCAGCTAAGAACAAGCAATAGACTCCTGGCAAGGGATATTCTATAGCCAGGGTGAATCAAGTCAGCGTTGATGCTACTCCTGATGGTGCGGACATCGTACTTGGTATGTTTTATGTTAATGCAATTCCTGCAACCATATTATTTGATTCTGGTGCTACACATTCATTCATGTCTGCTCAATATGCCAACACAAATGAGATACCACTACTAAACATGAGAAAACCAATGATAGTAATCACACCTAAAGGGCCTATTGAGGTAAATCAAATGACACGTAGATTGACATTAACCATTATGGGAAGAGAATTTGGAGCTACAGCTATAATATTAGAGGCCAACAACATAGATCTGATTCTTGGTATGTCATGGTTAAGGAAGGCAAAGGCCATTATAGCATGTGGTAGAGGTACTATAGAACTCACTAGCCCTAAAGGAGAAACGTTTCAAGTTCAAATTGCAGTAACCACCTCTTCCAAACGGGCTATATACTTTATACCGGAGGAGTTTGTTGGTGACAACATCCGTGTGGTTAGAGATTTTTCGGATGTCTTTCCAGAGGAGTTACCAGGGATGCCACCAGATAGGGAAGTTGAGTTTGTGATTGATCTTCTACCTGGAACTGCCCCTATATCTAAGCGACCATACAGGATGTCTGTAGAAGAATTAAAGGAACTTAAGAAGCAGTTAACGGAGTTACAAGAGGCTAGGTACATTCGTTCGAGTTCCTCACCTTGGGGAGCACCGGTTCTGTTTGTACAGAAGAAGGATGGTTCACAGCGGATGTGTGTGGATTATAGATCACTCAATAATGTTACTATGAAGAACAAGTATCCATTACCCCGCATTGAGGATTTATTTGATCAGATGAGAGGTGCCAGGGTGTTCTCGAAGATTGATCTCCGATCAGGATACCATCAAATGAAGATTAGACCATCGGATATTCCCAAGATGGCTTTCTCGACACGATATGGATTATATGAGTTCACTATTATGTCGTTTGGATTAACCAATGCACCAGATTATTTTATGAATTTGATGAATAAGGTGTTTATGGAGTATTTGGATAGATTCGTCGTGGAGTTCATCGACGATATTCTTATCTATTCTAGGAGTGAAAGTGATCATGAAGAACATTTAAGGTTGGTGCTACAGAAGCTACGAGATAATGAACTCTACGCCAAGTTTAGCAAGTGCGAGTTTTGGATTGACAAGGTGCCATTCCTTGGACACATTATTTCTAATGGAGGAATAGCAGTGGATCCTGCTAAGGTCAAGGAGATAATGGAGTGGAGAGTGCCCACTACAGTTACTGAGATTCGTAGTTTCTTAGGACTTGCAGGATATTATCGGAGATTTATTAAAGGATTTTCTAAGATTGCTAAGCCAATGACCTCGCTTCTGGAGAAAGGAAGAGAATTTAAGTGGGATGAGAAGTGCCAAGACAGCTTTGATCAATTGAAGAAGAGATTGATGTCACCACCAGTATTGGTTATGCTAGATCTACAGAAGGGATTTGACATTTATTGTGATGCATGTGGCCAATGACTAGGATGTGTGCTCATGCAAGAAGGACATGTGATTGCCTATGCGTCTCGTCAGTTGCGGAAACATGAATTGAACTACCCCACTCATGACTTGGAACTGACAGTAGTTGTGCATGCACTGAAGATTTGGAGACACTACATTATGGGAACTAAGTGCCAAGTATACACGGATCATAAGAGTTTGAAGTATATATTCACTCAGAAGGATCTCAACCTTAGGCAACGCCGTTGGTTGGAGCTCATTAAGGATTATGATTTGGAGATTCACTATCACCCAGGCAAGGCAAATTTGGTTGCAGATGCCTTAAGTCGGAAGGAGCATGTTCACTCCGCTTTTGTTGTCTAGCTACCCGATGAATTAGCAAAAGATTTTGAGAGACTCAATCTGGGAATTGTTACACATACGGAAGGAGTTACCACTGAATTGGAACCTACCTTGGAGCAAGAAATTCGTAAAGGCCAAGTGGGTGATGCTAAAATTCAGGAGATTAAGGATCTGATTACAGAAGGTAGAGTTCCGGAATTCACGGAGGATGAGCAAGGTACTATATGGTTCAAGGATCGGATATGTGTTCCGGAGATTGCTAGCCTTCGTGAGACTATATTGAAAGAAGCCCATGATTCTGATTACTCTATCCACCCTGGTAGCACTAAGATGTATTAGGATTTGAAGCAGAAGTATTGGTGGTATGGATTGAAAAGAGATGTTGCTGCACATGTGGCTAAGTGTGATGTGTGTCAAAGAGTTAAGGCCGAACATCAAAGACCAGCTGGACTATTGCACCCATTGAAGATACCCGAGTGGAAATGGGAAGAAATTAGTATGGATTTCATTGTTGGACTACCCCGCACTCCAGCAGGATATGACTCTATTTGGGTAATTGTGGACAGACTGACAAAAGTGGCTCATTTCATACCTGTGAGGACTAATTACACGGGAGCCAAGCTAATAGAATTGTATATGACTCGGATAGTTTGTCTACATGGAGTGCCTAAGAAGATTGTGTCTGATCGAGGATCACAGTTTACTTCTCGGTTTTGGAAGAAGTTGCATGAGAGCTTGGATACAAAGTTGAATTTTAGTTCAGCCTACCATCCTCAGACTGATGGACAGACAGAGAGGACTAACCAAGTGCTGGAGATATGTTAAGAGCTTGTGCTCTTAAACATGGTAGAAGTTGGGATAAGAGCTTACCATATGTGGAGTTCTCTTATAATAATAGCTACCAGGCCAGTTTGAAGATGTCACCATTTGACGCTTTATATGGCAGAAAGTACAGGACTCCACTGTATTGGGATCAAACTGGAGAAAGACAGTTCTTTGGGCCTGAACTTATACAAGAGGCAGAAGAACAAGTTCGAATGATAAGAGAAAATTTGAGAATTGCGCAATCCAGGCAAAAGAGCTATGCTGATAATAGGAGAAGACTACTGGAGTTTAAGGAGGGTGATCATGTATATTTGAAGGTGTCACCACTCCGGGGTATGAGAAGATTTAAAGTCAAAGAAAAGTTGTCCCCTCGCTTCATTGGACCTTTCTTGATCTTAAAGTGAGTGGGAGAAGTTGCATATCAACTAGAATTACCCGATCATCTGTCAGATGTACATGATGTATTCCATGTGTCCCAGCTAAAGAAGTGCCTCAGGGTACCTGAGGAGCAGCTACCAATGGAGGACCTTAGTGTTCAAGATGACCTGACTTATGCTGAGTACCCTATCAATATTCTGGATACTTTGACTCGAGTTACAAGAAATAAGGTGATAAAGATGTGCAAAGTACAATGGAGTCACCACAGAGAAGATGAAGCTACTTGGGAGAGAGAAGAAGAGCTTCGCATAGACTTCCCCCATCATTTCCCTAGATCTTAAATCTCGAGGACGAGATTATTTTTAAGGGGGGTAGGATTTGTAATACCCAAATTGTAAGAGTAGTGAAACATCCAAGAATTAAGAAATATAAAGGGCTCTATTGACCACTTGTGTTATTATTCTCATTTTGCATATTTCAAATCATGGAATTATCCTTGGCTACCAATAAACATACTAAATAAAAGAATGCTGCATCATGTTGGAGTTTAATTGCTTGTGCATTTAATTATAAAAACAATCATAATAAAAACACATTAATAATGAAAAGGAGGCTTTGACCTAATTTAAAACTTGGAAATTTGGAAAAGAGAGTGTATAAAACATAAATAAACTTTATATTTCCCAAAATTGGCACTCCTTAAATTCACAATATAATTTGAGGACAAATTCTGCACAAAAAAATTGAATTTAAATTTGGATTTCAAGTTGAAAGAAAGAAAAGAAAAAGATAAAACCAACTTAGCATAGATGGGCTTCGGAACCTGAATTTAGCCCACTCCCAAATTTGACCGCGCGACCCATTCACCACTCCGCGCGCTTAGTCGCAGCCTCTGTTTGCCCATCCCCATCTGCCAGCCACACCTCACGCGTCTCGCTTGGGGGTAGGCTCCCTGCCAGTGGTTCCCACATGCTAGGTCTGCCCTCAATGGCTTCGCGTGGACCTCGGCGGAGCTCGCGGTCTCGATCATGGCGGGTCCAGTGCAAATCCGACTGATTCCTGGGGTATAAGACCTAGCGCCGTAGTCCCCTACCTCCTTCCCTACTTCTTTCGCTCCAATTTCCAGTTAGCCGCCACCATTGCTTGGGCGACGCCGGGTCCGCGACAAATGCCATTGGCGAACCGCGTGTGCATCGCCGTAGAAGCCTGGAGATCGAGCTAGAAGGCCTCGCCGCATCACTAGCGCACTGGTGTGCGAGGTAGTAAGGGCGAGTCATCACCAAACCGACGACAATTCCTCGTCGTTGCGCGACTCCCATCTCGTGGCCACCATTCGCCGTGGCCTGCTCGTCTCATCGATCTTCGCCCGCGGTATGTGTCCCATTCGAGTTTGCCATTCTTCCCTCTTTGTATAGCACCGGTCAATTTTAGGTTTGGGGCGTCCGGGCGTCGGATTGCGTGTCCGCCGGCGATGCTCCGCCGTGCCACTGTGCTGCGCCGCCGCTCTGGTGTTCGGAGCGAAGAAGTGTTACGCTGGCCGTTGGATCTATGCTGTTCGGTTAGGATTAGAAAACAGATACGCTTTCAGATTATCTGAATCTGAACCATCAATTGTCAATCGTGCGGTCTGCACTGATTATGGGCTCGGGATCGATCTGAGCCATCAGATCTCGATTCAGTGGCCCCGATCGTGTACCATTTCAGGAGAGATTTAATCTAATCCGATGGTCGGGTTTTGATCCGACGGTCGAGATGGACGCATACCTCTTCGGCCTGAGCGTTTTTCGTAAAAGACCCCGAAAAATATCTGAATCAACCCGCCATCCATCCTAGGGTTTTGCTGAGTCTGTGGATTACTTATGTTTTCGCCCTTGCACTTTCTGGTATTTGAGGCCCACTCCAGGGAATTATAAAACCAGAGAAAATAAATCAGAAATGTATTTTTAATACAAAAATAATTACTAGAACTTGTTTAATTTATAGAAAATTCATATGAACTCCAAATTGATCCATTCCAGTTCCTAAATTTTTATAATATTATTGTCTATCCATTTGTGCCACTGTTTTGGCATGAAAGGCACATTAAAATTTATCTAGTACTTAATCTTGTATTAAATGCATAAAACCTTTGGAAATTCATAACTTAAAATCTATAACTCCAAAATTAATAATTCCAGTTCCTATGATCCTATTTTAATGTCTAGATTATTATTGTGTATTTTAATTATATGTTTGGTGTGATGTTAATTTTTGCTACACTATGTATGTATTGTGTTGATGCGAGTAGACGAGCAAGCTACGGAGGATCCTGAGGTTCAGCTGGTAGAGACTGCTGAGCAGGACCTCGTTGAAGGCAAGTTGTGCCCTTGATCACTTCTTTTACCCATTCATGTTCTTATTAATCATAATGATCTGCATAGGTTAATTTTGATGGGACCCAATAGGATACCCTAGATTTTGACTAACTTTATACCTTGTTTCACCACTGGTTTTACTACTAAATTTTTGGGTAGTACATGCTATTGCTTTATGTGGTTTTGGGTATAGAGATATTTACTACTCATGATTATACTTTTATTATCTGTTTATTATTTACTATGCATTATAAGATCATTATGTTAATGGGAACATGGAGAACCACCCGAGAAAACAGTGCTACCACAAGGGTTTAATGGGACGCCCTTGGCTGATTAACTAGGGAAGCTAGTGGATGACTACTTTACCCGAAAGGGGCAAGGGCAGTAGGGGAGTGGTCAGTGTAGGGAGGTCCTTGGGTTGATTTTGCTGCGATGGCGGTCAGGCGAGGGATTCCTGCACTGGAGCTTCCTATAAACTGTAGCGGGTTTTCTGAAGCTAGTGGAACTTTGTAAAGGCCTCGTAGTGGTACCTTGCCTCGCTTCCTAGGTAGAGGTGTATGGAGTCTGATCAACTCCGTGGCAAATGGGTAACACGACTTGTGGGTAAAGATGCGCAACCTCTGCAGAGTGTAAAACTGGTATACTAGCCGTGCTCACGGTCATGAGCGGCTCGGACACTCACATGATTAATTTATAGAACTTAAACTTTACCTGTCATTTCATTGCATTTGGGATTATTTTATTATTACTTTTATTTATTATTTCTAAGGATTGGTATTTACTTACACTTAGTAACTGCTAATAAAATTTTGACCAACTTATAAAAGCAATGCTCAGCTTCAACCTTAATTTCATTGATCAGCCTTACACTTCATGAACTCCCACCTTTGGTGAATTCATGCCACATTATTCTCCACAACTTGTTGAGCGATGAACATGTGTGAGCTCACTCTTGCTGTCTCACACCCCCCCACAGGAGAAGAACAGGTGGTCGAAGAGGAGCCGCCTAACTCTGAGGCTTTCGACTTAATCTAGGTGGCGTCTCCCAGTCAGCTTTCTGGCGCCAAGGATGGATTTTAGATCCTGTTATGTTTATCTTTTATTTTGTAAGACTTCCGCTATGTAATAAAGTACTCTGATTATATTGTGACATTTATCTCTATACACTTTGTGATTATATATGTTGTCTTCTTTGGCGCATGTATGAGATGCACCCGACTTTGTTCCTTAAAGCCCGGGTGTGACAGGGACGCCTCCAGCTCCCGGGTGTACACCTTCTGGAGGTCCCTTTTGTAATCCTTGTGGTCCCGCTCGAGCTCGGACCGCTCGGAGGCAAACTAGCGGGACGCCGCCTTGGTGCGCTCCTCCAGCTGGGTGCGCCAATCGCTGAGGCGCTAGTCCAGCACCTCCCACTGCCGCAGGATCGCCGCCTCAGTCTCATGAAGAGCCTGATGGGCACGAGACAGCACCTGGGGGAGGGGAACTGGCGCTACTTTTGGCTCGGTGCCGGACCAGAGTGAAAGGGAAATAGGCTTAAACCTTTTCCTAAATAATTTTGGTGGTTGAATTGCCCAACACAAATAATTGGACTAACTAGTTTGCTCTATATTATACATTCTACAGGTGCCAAAGGTTCAACACAAACCAGCAAAAAGAACAAGTTAGGCTTCAAAAGAAAGGAACAAAAAGAAAACCGAAGTGTGCCCTGGTCTGGCGCACCGGACAGTGTCCGGTGCACCAGGGTGAATCAACTCAAACTCCTCAGCTTCGGGTTTCTTAGGCGTAGCTCCGCTATAATTCACTGGACTGTCCGGTGTGCCACCGGACTGTCCAGTGCACTAGTGGAGAAACGACTATCTGCACGCAACGGTCGACTCTGACGGATGAACAGCGCAGCACAGTACCGCGACAGAAGTCAGAGCAGCAGGCCAGAGGGGCACCGATCTGTCCGGTGTGACACCGGACTGTCCGGTGCCGCATGAGGACAGAGCCTCCAACGGTCGACCAGCTCAAAGCCCTAATGACAGGATGACGTGGTGGTGCACCGGACTGTCTAGTGCGCCCATCGCTAGCAGCCTTCTCCAATGGCTACAATTTGGTTGGTGGCTATAAATACCACCCCAACTGGCCACTTCAAAGTGTGGGAGTCCAAGCAACATTCCAAGTCATATAGTTGACATATCCAAGCCCTCCCAACCACCTCTATTCATTGATCCATCATATACACAAGTTTTATACCACTACAACCTACACAAGTGCCACAAAAGAGAGAGCAAGCAAAAGAAAGCTTCTTGTGTGAGTTTAGCATTAGTGCCTTGTGAGATTCATTGAGAGTGTGTGTGTGCTACATCTTGTGTTCATTTGTGCGTGGAGTTTCGACTCCCATTGAACTTCCTCCAAAGTTTTGGAGGCTTGTAAAGCTAGCAAGAGACACCTAAGTGTGTGGTGATCCTTACGGGGTCTTAACTGATCCTTGAGAAGAAGAGCTCTCCGGTCTTGGGGATCGGTGGAGAGAGGGAAAGGGTTGAAAGAGACCCATCCTTAGTGGACTCCTCAACGGGGACTAGGCCTTCGAGGGCCGAACCTCGGTAAAACAAATCACTCGTGTCTCTTGTGTTTATTGCTTGTGATTTGTGTGTTCTCTCCCTTTCTAAGTTCTCTTGCGCTACTCTTTGCTAATATTATTTTGTATTGCTTCAAGTTAAATTCTCTTTTAGAGAAGCAACTCCTTGCAAGAAAGAACTTATGTTACTCCCCTTCTTATCTAAGCCCTCTTGCATTATTCTCCACTAACAATTCTAGTAGTATTACTATTGATTAAATTCCGCACTCTTTAAACAATACTCGTTGCAAGCAAAAGACTTAGTTTTTATACTCCGATAATTGTGAATCTTGTTCTAACCACTAATCAAGGGATCTAGTTGGGGTGTAAAGTTATAATTTTCAGGTTTCGCCTATCCACCCCCTCTAGGCGACTTTCAATTGGTATCAGAGCTAGGCACTTCATATTGAGTCTAACAACTCGAAGTGATGGCTCGTAGAAGATCCTAAAAGAACAAGAAGACACCTCTGAAGGAAAACAATGAGGTAACTCTTGAAATATTACTTTTGGATTGTTCTAATTATGTTTTATGGTCTACTAGTGTAATAAATGCTTTTAGAACCATAGATTCACAATTAGAACAAATTTTAGACAAGAGTATTATACCCTCTAGTTATAATGGGAAAAATGCTTCCGAGGAGGATCAAAGATGTATACGCTTAAACTACCTAGCTTATGACATCTTAAGTAGTTCTCTTAGCAAAGAAGATTATCGTGCCTTCATAATGAATTATAATGAATCTATTCATGATGCACATGATATTTGGACTAGAATTAAAAATAAATTTGATGAGTCCAAACATGATGGTTCATTTTGTGCTTCTACTTCCTTTGGTCCTTGTGAAACTAACCCTTTGAAGGAAGAAGAAGAAAGTGAACGTTGGAGACCAAACGATGAATCCACCTCTACAAAAGGTTTGTCTTCCCATTTCGATTCCCACATATGTTGTGTGGCTAATAAAAATGATAGCGGAAGCACAAATGAGGATGAGGAGGAAGAAAGAAGCTTCATGCGACTCTATGCTCATCTAAGCCAAGAAGATAAGGCGGTCATGCTCAAACTTCTAAAAAGAGCAAGAGAGCAAAGTGAAGCTCTTCAAATGCTAGAAGACGTTATCGCCATAAAAAGCCAATGCTTTGAAGAGTTGACTAAAGAACATGATGAGCTAAAGTGCTCTCATGTTGACTTGGTCCAAAGGTATGAGACTATTTCAATTGAGCAAGATAACTCTTTACATTGTACCGCTCAATTGGTAAATAGGAATGCCTTGCTTAAGGACCAAGTAGAAAAGCTAAAAATTGAAAATCTAGCTTTTCAAGAAAAACATGATATGCTTCTATGTTCTCATGAAAATCTTATGGATAATCATATCATGTTAAACATTGCTCATGAGGTTGTGATAGAAAACTTAAAATTCCAACAACCTCACTCATGCACATGTATTCAAATTGAAACTATATTACCATGTGCTAATGCTTGTTGTTCGTCGACAAGCAAATCCTCCTTTGAGCTAGAATTTGCAGGAACAAAAGATGATACATATCAGGAGCTCAAAGAAGAAAATGAGAGGCTAAAGATGGGCTTGACACAACTAAAAGGTAAATGCACTTCTCAACCTTCTCAAGATAACCATGATCACATGGTGAAGAAGCTTGAGACGGGAACAACCGTGGCATGCACTAAATCCCTTGAAGAAAATGTCAAGGACTTGAGGAGTGCCAAGAGGAAGGAACAAAAGAAGAAAATCAATACCTCTGCCAAAAGCCTCAACCGTGCCTCCATGCAAGGTAACATCCAAGGTAATGATCAAGCCACACTTCACACTAAGAGAAGTAAAAAGTGTAGTGAATGCTTTGAAAAGGGACACTCAATTAGGTCATGTCCCTATATTAAAAATGGCTTGATTATTAACGAGGATGATAAACTTTGTTTTAAATGCTCAAAGAAGGGACACTTAATTAAGTCTTGTCCCTATTTGAAACAAAAAGGCATAGTGTTAGAAAAGAAAAAATTAACTAACCATGTAGCAAGCACGAAACAAGGAAAGAAGAAATCTTTAAGACTTGAAGATCGCCTTTGCTACATATGCCGAAAGAAGGGACATCAATGCAAGGATTGTCCCATTGGTAACTATTCCACTTCTAGCTTGTCAATTAATTCTCATGTAACTAGGCAACCCAAAATTGCAACTTGTGCTAGAAAGGTAATGAGTTTACCTAGTGCTAACATAAAGGACATTTGGGTTCCTAGATCTTTGTTGACTGACCTTGATGGACCCATCAAGCGATGGGTACCAAAATATGCTTGACAAGCTTTTCAGGAGAAGGAGATGATATGAAGCTTTGGGGTGCTTGAGAGAGTCAATTCAATTCTTATTAACTCAAGCTATCAATCTTCAATGATCTATATATCCAAGATTGACCCAAAGTTGTTTTTGAATTACTATGTCTAAAACTCATATCATCTTGGGGAAGATATTGATGTTGTAGGTAATAAAGAATTATCCTGTGCGGAAAAATCAAGGCCTACAACATGGAGGAAAGCCAAAGGATGGTAACAATTATGCTTTTGAGTGCAAGTATCTTAAATTATCATTTCTCATGTGTCTTGTGTAGTCACATAGAAAAGGAAGCACTTCAAAAGTCTTTAAAATTATGTCACCTTTCTTTGAAGAAACTCCTCTCATATGGTAGATTGCATATTCATCATCTTTATACTATGGCAATCTACATGCTTTAAATTATTGTAAGCACCTCATGGCATATTTTACACTAATTATCCTATTATTGCCATGTTCTAGATATAGAGAAATATTCCAAGTTCTTAAAAGAATAAGGTGTCATGTAAGGAATTCAAATCCTTAGGACACTTTTAATGGGAATCTCTCTTTATAATTAGAATAGTGAGACTAATGTTTTTGCTCAATTAATCTAAATAGTCTCACATATAGAGAATAAGTTTCTCTATGGAAATGCGTAATCTAACATGAAAAGAAAATCAATCCAATGATTTATGATGTATTTCTTCTTGCCTAAATTGGATATGATTCTTCTACATCCATCGCTCTCCATGTTATGAATTAGATTTGTTTCATAATCTTAAGAAATTATTATGCTTGTTTTATGAGTTAAAATTGAGCATATCATCATCTATGGATAATCTAGTTCATGCTATGAAGTTTCCATGTTTTAGTAATCTATCTTTCATTCCTTTCAAAATGATTACTAAAAAGGAAACTAGTGCTTGTGTTACTAATAACATATCTCTTGAGCTTACCAATGAAAATCTACAAGAGAATAAGTGCATGTTTAAAGCCACAAGCCTCAAGGGTTGCTCTTCATCCAAAGGAAGAAAGGTAAAAGCAATGGTATGGGAACTCATCTTCTTAATCAAATATAGTTCCCATCAATGGTTATTTACTTCTAAATTATCATATTCTACCTATGTGAAGAATAGATTCTTTATTGGACTTAAATCAGCTAGATGTGCATTCAATCTCGTTCTCATAAATGCACTAGTCCATTAGAATCTAATTCATGCCTTTGCTATATCTATTCTCATATTGATATGCTTTTAAGTTACGATAATAAATTCAATATGAAGAAGTAAAATTCCTATGTTTAATCAAAATATTCAAAAGGTGCTTACTCCTCTTTTCTCTTGATATGCACTAAGTTAAAAGGAGAATTCATGATATAATTATGCAATTTGTGATCTACTTGATATATAATAACAATGACTTAGAAAAGGATCACTAGTTGTAGAACCCTCTCTTGTGCAAAATATTTCCATACACTGTCTTGAATATAGGTCTTAAGTTACTAAGAGTAAGGACAAAGCACAATAAAGAGAAGCGTCTCTATGTAAAGGTACAAAAAGGTAAAACTACTTCCCCTCACTTATACATGTACCAAAATCTTCCTCTTCTATACATTCCTTGCACCTGGTATCAAAGGAAGAGAAAGCATGTCTATGCATATCCCTGCTTCATACCTAGTTTAACCTCTCAAAAATTTCATTCCTGCATTTATGCACTTTTGTTAAAACTAGGTGAAGTGATTTTATTGTCAAAGAGCTTAAAGCTTAACCATGTAACGAGGATAAGCTACCTTTGTTTCAAAGGTGGAGGGTCCTTAAGTCTCTTTGAAATCCTTAAGGGTAATTGCCTAAAGTGTTTTCAACATGCTTTCATAAGTGCATAGTCTGTCGTGAGCATCACACTTATATTATGACACATTGCACTTCACAGTTTCTATGATATAGATATGTTCTCATTAACCTAATTATGTGCACTTGGCATTTAAAGGCCAAAATCTGTATTCCTCTCAAGGCACATATTTAGGGAGCAATCTATATTATATAGAACTGTTTAAGCTTAATTGACATATCTTTTTAACCATGTCTCTTTCCTTTGGTACATTTGCATATTTCCTATCTCTCTTGTGCCAAGGCTAAGACTAATGTGTTTCCATGAGTATCTTGTACAAAAGGCAAAGACATCGCTTCCACTTTACACCATCGGTATTATCTATCCTTTGCCGGTATTCTGCCATCTCTCAAAATTGGTATAATCTTCACTCATATTCATTTGTACCACTAGGGGAGAAAGTAAAAAGGGCTCATATTTCACTCACAAAGTATCCATTTTTGGCGATTCATGCCAAAGGGGGAGAAAGTATTAGCCCAAAGCAAAAGAACCGCACCACCACCAATTTCAATTTAAATGCAGTCTTTCAATTTGTATTAAAGAAGTTTTTCAATTGGTATCTTATTTTTGATATAATTTCAAATTGGTATGACCTATTTCAAAATTAATATCTAAAACCCTCTTGAACACTAAGAGGATAATTTCATTGAGTGGGGTTTTGTTTAGTCAAAGGAAAAGCATTTGAAACAGGGGGAGAAATTTTTTGCACTTATATATTTGCTTTGGTTTGTGTTGCCATCAATCACCAAAAAGGGGGAGATTGAAAGGGAAATAGGCTTAAACCTTTTCCTAAATAATTTTGGTGGTTGAATTGCCCAACACAAATAATTGGACTAACTAGTTTGTTCTAGATTATACATTCTACAGGTGCCAAAGGTTCAACACAAACCAGCAAAAAGAACAAGTTAGGCTTCAAAAGAAAGAAGCAAAAAGAAAACCGAAGTGTGCCCTGGTCTGGCGCACCGGACTGTCCGGTGCACCACCGGACAGTGTCCGGTGCACCAGGGTGAATCAACTCAAACTCCTCAGCTTCGGGTTTCCCAGGTGCAGCTCCGCTATAATTCACCGGACTATCCGGTGTGCCACCGAACTGTCCGGTGCACCAGTGGAGCAACGGCTATCTGCGCGCAACGGTCGACTCTGACGGATGAACAGTGTAGCACAGTACCACGACAGAAGTCAGAGCAGCAGGTCAGAGGGGCACCAGACTGTCCGGTGTGACACCGAACTATCCGGTGTGACACCGGATTGTCCGATGCTGCATGAGGACAGAGTCTGCGACGGTCAACCAGCTCCAAGCCCTAACGACAGGATGACGTGGCGGCACACCGGACACTGTCCGGTGGCGCACCGGACTGTCCGGTGCGCCCATCGCCAGCAGCCTTCTCCAACGGCTACAATTTGGTTGGTGGCTATAAATACCACCCCAACCGGCCACTTCAAAGTGTGGGAGTCCAAGCAACATTCCAAGTCATATAGTTGACATATCCAAGCCCTCCCAACCACCTCTATTCATTGATCCATCCTATACACAAGTTTTAGACCACTACAACCCACACAAGTGCCACAAAAGAGAGAGCAAGCAAAAGAAAGCTTCTCGTGTGAGTTTAGCACTAGTGCCTTGTGAGATTCATTGAGAGAGAGTGTGTGCTACATCTTGTGTTCATTTGTGCGTGGAGTTTTGACTCCCATTGAACTTCCTCCAAAGTTTTGGAGGCTTTTAAAGCTAGCAAGAGACACCTAAGTGTGTGGTGATCCTTGCGGGGTCTTAAGTGATCCTTGAGAAGAAGAAGAGCTCTACGGTCTTGGGGATTGGTGGAGAGAGGGAAAGGGTTGAAAGAGACCCGTCCTTAGTGGACTCCTCAATTGGGACTAGGCCTTCGAGGGCCGAACCTCGGTAAAACAAATCACCCGTGTCTCTTGTGTTTATTGCTTGTGATTTGTTTGTTCTCTCCCTTTCTAAGTTCTCTTGCGGTACTCTTTGCTAATATTATTTTGTATTGCTTCAAGTTAAATTCTCTTTTAGAGAAGCAACTCCTTGCAAGAAAGAACTTGTGTTACTCCCCTTCTTATTTAAGCCCTCTTGCATTATTCTCCACGAACAATTCTAGTAGTATTACTATTGATTAAATTCTGCAATCCTTAAACAATACTCGTTGCAAGCAAAAGACTTAGTTTTTATACTCTGATAATTGTGAATCTTGTTCTAACCACTAATCAAGGGATCTAGTTGGGGTGTAAAGTTATAATTTTTAGGTTTTGCCTATCCACCCCCCTCTAGGCGACTTTCACGGAGCCACCGCCCAAAAACCACCTCCGCCTCCTCCGGAGTGGGCGGCGGGATGGAGCTAGACGCGCCCCCGCGTCACCCTTGATGGCTGGGGTGGGCGCAGTTGGGACCTCCTCCGCCGCTGCCGATGGTGTACTCGACGGCATCACTGAGAGCACCTAGAGGGGGGTGAATAGGTGATCCTGTGAAACTTGAAAACTTAATGCCACAAAACTTGGTTAGGCGTTAGCACAATAATGCCAAGTGGCTAGAGAGGAGTCTCAACAAAACACAATAACCACAAGAGATCAACACAGAGATGGCACAGTGGTTTATCCCGTGGTTCGGCCAAGACCAACGCTTGCCTACTCCATGTTGTGGCGTCCCCACGGACGAGGGTTGCAATCAACCCCTCTCAAGCGGTCCAAAGACCCACTTGAATACCATGGTGTTTTGCTTTGCTTTACTATATCCCGATCGCGAGGAATCTCCACAACTTGGAGCCTCTCGCCCTTACAGAGATGTTCACAAAGAAGCGCGGAGTAAGGGAGGGATAAGCAACTCACACAAGACACAAAGATCATAGCAAATACGCACACACAAGAGCCAGACTTGAGCTCAAAAGAGTGTCACGAGTTTCTCACTAGAACGGAGCTCAAATCACTAAGAATGTCGAACAAGTGTGCAAAAACGAAGTGTGAGTGATCAAATATGCTCAAAGAATGCTTGGATGTCTTCTCCATGCGCCAAGGGGTCCCTTTTATAGCCCCAAGGCAGCTAGGAGCCGTTGAGAGCATTATAGGAAGGCAATTCTTGCCTTCTGTCGACTGGCGCACCGGACAGTCCGGTGCACCACCGGACACTGTCCGGTGCGGATTTCTTTCCTTGTTTGGCGAAGCCGACCGTTGGAGATTCAGAGCCGTTGGCGCACCGAACACTGTCCGGTGCACAACGGACAGTCTGGTGCTCCAATGTGACCGTTGGCTCGACCACGCGTCACGCGCGGAATCCTCGGCCGACCGTTGCCCCGGCTGACCGTTGGCTCACCGGACAGTCCGGTGCCTCACCGGACAGTCCGATGAATTATAGCCGTACGCAGTTGATGGCTTCCCGAGACCGACGACTTCGCCTGTGAACGGCTCACCGGACAGTCCGGTGATTTATACCGTACACCGCCGTCGAAGTCCCGAGAGCAGCAAGTCCGCCAGAGCCAGCCTGGCACACTGGACACTGTCCGCTGCACCACCGAACAGTCCGGTGCACCTAGACTGCGCATACTTTGGCTGAACAAAGCCATCTCTTTTCCAATTCGATTTCTCCTGTTTCCAGCACTTAGACACAATACATTAGTCCATAAAACAATGTACTAAGTCTAGAAACATACCTTTTGACTTGATTTGCACTTTGTCCACCACTTTGCATAGATTAACACAAAAGCACTTGTGTTGGCACTCAATCACCAAAATACTTAGAAATGGCCCAAGGGCACATTTCCCTTTCAATCTCCCCCCTTTTTGGTGATTTATGCCAACACAACATAAAGCAACTAGAACAAGTGCAATATCAATGCAAATGAAAACTCAAAATTGTTTTGATTCAAATTTGGCATATATGGATCACTCTTTGCCACCACTTGGTTTGTTTTTGCAAATGAAACTCAATTTCCTATCTCTAAGTCAAATTCACTTGTAGAGACATAGAGAGAGGTATTCCAAGAGAAATTGATCACAGTATCAAAAACTCCCCCTATTTCCCATAATCAATCATTCTCCCCACAAGAGACCAACTTTTGACAAAAAGAGACAACAAGAGAGTTTTGACAAACCAAAAGCTCTATTCTACTATTTTCAAAATTTCTCAAGTGGTAGCTGATCCATTTATTGGTTTGGCCTTATTTTCTCCCCCTTTGGCATCAAGCACCAAAACGGGATCAATTTTGGCCCTTTAACCCCATTGCCTCACCAAAGTCTTCAAATAAGAATACAAAGGCAATAGGAGTACATGAGATGAACTTGGAATAAGTTACCCTCTCATCGGAGTGCAGTGGAAGTCTTTCATGGTCCAAGTCCACCTTTTCCCTTTCAAACCTCCTTTGAGACTAAATCAAGCAAACTCAAGCACACGGTTAGTCTCAAAGGGTCAAGTTGTAGCACAACTCCCCCTAAACATGTGCATCACTTGCAAAAGGACTTGTGAGGTCCAAGGAGTGATTGTACAACTTGAGCACCACAAGTAAACAACAAAATGCATAAGGAACATGATCAAGGCATAAACACATGTATGCTATAAATCAATCCAAGTTCCGCGAATCTAAGACATTTAGCTCACTACGTAGCCTGCAAAAGGTCTTCTCATCTAGAGGCTTGGTAAAGATATCGGCTAGCTGGTTCTCTGTGCTAACATAAAACACTTCGATATCTCCCTTTTGCTGGTGGTCTCTCAAAAAGTGATGCCCGATGTCAATGTGCTTTGTGCGGCTGTGCTCAACAGGATTTTCCGCTATGCGGATAGCACTCTCATTGTCACATAGGAGTGGGACTTTGCTTAGATTGTAGCCAAAGTCCCAGAGGGTTTGCCTCAACCAGAGTAGTTGCGCGCAACACTATCCTGCGGCAACATACTCGGCCTCAGCGGTGGATAGGGCAATGGAAGTTTGTTTCTTAGAGTTCCATGACACCAGGGACCTTCCTAAGAATTGGCACGTCCCCGATGTACTCTTCCTATCGACCTTACATCCAGCATAGTCGGAATCTGAATATCCAATCAAGTCAAAGTTTGATCCCTTTGGATACCAGATCCCGAAGCAAGGCGTAGCGACTAAATATCTAAGAATTCGCTTCACGGCCACTAAGTGACACTCCCTTGGATCGGATTGAAATCTAGCACACATGCATACACTAAGCATGATATCCGGTCTACTAGCACATAAATAAAGTAAAGACCCTATCATTGACCGGTATGCCTTTTGATCAATGGACTTACCTCCTTTGTTGAGGTCGGTGTGTCCGTCAGTTCCCATCGGCGTCTTTGCGGGCTTGGCGTCCTTCATCCCAAACCGCTTTAGCAAGTCTTGCGTGTACTTCGTTTGGGAGATGAAGGTGCCGTCCTTGAGTTGCTTCACTTGGAACCCAAGGAAGTAGTTCAACTCGCCCATCATCGACATCTCGAACTTCTGAGTCATCACCCTGCTAAACTCTTCACAAGACTTTTGGTTAGTAGAACCAAATATTATGTCATCGACATAAATTTGGCACACAAACAAATCACCATCACAAGTCTTAGTGAATAAAGTCGGATCGGCTTTCCCAACCTTGAAAGCATTAGCAATTAAAAAGTCTCTAAGGCATTCATACCATGCTCTTGGGGCTTGCTTAAGTCCATAGAGCGCCTTAGAGAGCTTACACACGTGGTTGGGGTACCGTTCATCCTCGAAGCCAGGGGGTTGCTCTACGTACACCTCCTCCTTGATTGGCCTGTTGAGGAAAGCGCTCTTCACATCCATTTGAAACAACCTGAAAGAATGGTGAGCGGCATATGCTAGCAAAATACGAATGGACTCTAGCCTAGCCACAGGAGCAAAAGTCTCCTCAAAGTCCAAACCTGCGACTTGGGCATAACCTTTTGCCACAAGTCGAGCCTTGTTCCTCGTCACCACCCCATGCTCGTCCTGTTTGTTGCGGAACACCCACTTGGTTCCCACAACATTTTGCTTGGGACGAGGCACCAGTGTCCAAACTTCATTACGCTTGAAGTTGTTGAGCTCCTCCTGCATGGCCAACACCCAGTCCGGATCTAGCAAGGCCTCTTCTACCCTGAAAGGCTCAATAGAAGAGACAAAGGAGTAATGCTCACAAAAATTAACTAATCTAGAACGAGTAGTTACTCCCTTGCTAATGTCACCCAAAATTTGGTCGACGGGATGATTCCTTTGAATCGTTGCTCGAACTTGGGTTGGAGGTGCCGGTTGTGCTTCTTCCTCCATCACATGATCATCTTGTGCTCCCCCTTGATCACACGCCTCTTCTTGTTGAACCTGTTCATCGTCTTGAGTTGGGGGATGCACCATTGTTGAGGAAGAAGGTTGATCTTGCTCCAATTGTTCCTGTGGTCGCACATCGCCAATCGCCATGGTGCGCATTACGGCCGTTGGAACGACTTCTTCATCTACATCATCAAGATCAACAACTTGCTCTCTTGGAGAGCCATTAGTCTCATCAAATACAACGTCGCTAGAGACTTCAACCAAACCCGATGATTTGTTGAAGACCCTATACGCCTTTGTATTTGAGTCATAACCTAATAAAAACCCTTCTACAACTTTGGGAGCAAATTTAGAAGTTCTACCTTTCTTCACAAGAATATAACACTTGCTCCCAAATACACGAAAGTAAGACACATTGGGTTTGTTACCGGTTAGAAGCTCATACGAAGTCTTCTTGAGGAGGCGGTGAAGGTAGACCCGGTTGATGGCGTGGCAAGCCGTGTTCACGGCTTCCGACCAAAAGCGCTCGGGGGTCTTGAACTCTCCAAGCATAGTCCTCGCCATATCGATGAGCGTCCTGTTCTTCCTCTCCACCACACCGTTTTGCTGTGGTGTGTAGGGAGCGGAGAATTCGTGCTTGATCCCTTCCTCTTCAAGGAACTCCTCCACTTGAAGGTTCTTGAACTCGGACCCATTGTCGCTCCTTATCTTCTTCACCTTGAGCTCAAACTCATTTTGAGCTCTCCTGAGGAAGCGCTTGAGGGTCCCTTGGGTTTCAGATTTATCCTGCAAAAAGAATACCCAAGTGAAGCGGGAAAAATCATCAACTATAAAAAGACCATACTTACTTCCTCCTATGCTTAGATAGGCGACGGGTCCGAAGAGGTCCATATGCAGCAGCTCCAGGGGTCTTGACGTAGTCATCACGTTCTTGATGTGATGAGCACTTCCCACTTGTTTACCTGCTTGACAAGCTGCACAAGGTCTATCTTTTTCGAAATGCACGTTAGTTAGACCTATCACGTGTTCTCCCTTTAGAAGCTTGTGAAGGTTCTTCATCCCCACATGTGCTAAACGGCGATGCCACAGCCAGCCCATGCAAGTCTTAGCAATTAAGCATGCATCTAGACCGGCCTCTTCTTTTGCAAAATCAACAAAATAAAGTTTGTCGTCTAGTACACCCTTAAAAGCTAGTGAACCATCACACCTTCTAAAGACAGACACATCTACATTTGTGAATAGACAATTATATCCCATATTGCATAATTGACTAACAGATAACAAATTATATCCAAGTGACTCAACTAAAAACACATTAGATATAGAGTGCTCGGATGAAATAGCAATTTTACCTAACCCTTTCACCTTGCCTTGGTTCCCGTCACCGAATATTATTGAATCTTGGGGATCCTTGTTCTTGACGTAGGAAGAGAACATCCTCTTTTCCCCCGTCATGTGGTTTGTGCATCCGCTGTCGATAATCCAGCTTGTACCCCCGGATGCATAAACCTGCAAGGCAAATTTAGGCTTGGGTCTTAGGTACCCAACTCTTGTTGGGTCCTACAAGGTTAGTGACAATGGTCTTAGGGACCCAAATGCAAGTTTTGTCTCCCTTACATTTGGCCCCTAACTTCCTAGAAATTACCTTCTTATCCTTTCTACAAATAGCAAAGGAAGCATTGCAAGCATAATAAATTGTAGAAGGTTCATTCATTACTTTCCTAGGAGCATGAACAATATTCTTTCTAGGCACATGATGAATATTTTTCCTAGTCACATCTCTACCATGCGTATAGGAAGAACTTGAAGCATACATTGCATCATAAGCATTACG
This sequence comes from Zea luxurians, assembly GCA_029449295.1. Lineage (NCBI taxonomy): Eukaryota > Viridiplantae > Streptophyta > Magnoliopsida > Poales > Poaceae > Zea > Zea luxurians. The sequence continues at coordinate 39,206,585 of JAOPSE010000021.1, forward strand.
ACTCCTATAAGCATTTCTAGAATGTCTCCTATCATGGTACATAAAAGCATGGTTCTTTTTAGCACTACTAGCCATAGGGGCCTTCCCTTTCTCCTTGGCGGAGATGGGAGCCTTATGGCTTGTTAAGTTCTTGGCTTCCCTCTTGAAGCCAAGTCCATCCTTAATTGAGGGGTGTCTACCAATCGTGTAGGCACCCCTTGCAAATTTTAACTTATCAAATTCACTCTTGCTAGTCTTAAGTTGGGCATTAAGACTAGCTAGTTCATCATTTAACTTTGCAATAGACACTAGGTGTTCACTACAAGCATCAACATTAAAATCTTTACACCTAGTGCAAATCACAACATGTTCTACACAAGAGTTAGATCTATTTGATACTTCTAGTTTAGCATTTAAATCATTGTTAACATCTTTTAAACTAGAAATTATCTCATGGCAAGTAGATAGTTCACAAGAAAGCATTTCATTCCTTTTGATTTCTAAAGCAAGGGATTTTTGAGCCTCTACAAACTTATCATGTTCTTCATATAAAAGATCCTCTTGCTTCTCTAATAATCTATTCTTATCATTCAAGGAATCAATTAATTCGTTAATCTTATCAACCTTGGTTCTATCTAGACCCTTGAATAAACAAGAATAATCTATTTCATCATCATCACTAGACTCATCCTCACTTGAAGAAGCATAAGCAGTATTGTCTCGAGTACATACCTTCTTCTCCTTCGCCATGAGGCATGTGTGACGCTCGTTGGGGAAGAGGGATGACTTGTTGAAGGCGGTGGCGGCGAGCCCTTCATTGTCGGAGTCGGATGACGAACAATCCGAGTCCCACTCCTTGCCAAGGTGTGCCTCGCCCTTAGCCTTCTTGTATGCCTTCTTCTTCTCCCTCTTGTTCCCTTGTTCCTGATCACTATCATTATCGGGACAGTTAGCGATAAAATGACCAATCTTACCACATTTGAAGCATGAGCGCTTCCCCTTTGTCTTGGTCTTGCTTGGCTGCCCCTTGTGACCCTTTAGCGCCGTCTTGAAGCGCTTGATGATGAGGGCCATCTCTTCATCATTGAGCCCTGCCGCCTCAACTTGCGCCACCTTGCTAGGTAGCGCCTCCTTGCTCCTTGTTGCCTTGAGAGCAATAGTTTGAGGCTCTTGGATTGGTCCATTTAGTGCATCATCGACGTATCTTGCTTCCTTGATCATCATCCGCCCGCTTACAAATTTCCCAAGAACTTCTTCGGGTGACATCTTGGTGTACCTAGGATTCTCACGAATATTGTTCACAAGATGTGAATCAAGGAAAGTAAAGGACCTTAGCATTAGGCGGACAACATCGTGGTCCGTCCATCGCGTGCTTCCGTAGCTCCTTATTTTGTTGACAAGGGTCTTGAGCCGGTTGTATGTTTGGGTTGGCTCCTCACCCCTTATCATCGCGAATCTCCCAAGTTCGCCTTCCACCAACTCCATTTTGGTGAGCATGGTGTCGTCGTTTCCCTCATGAGAGATCTTGAGGATGTCCCAGATCTGCTTGGCATTGTCCAAGCCGCTCACCTTATGGTATTTGTCCCTGCACAATGAAGCTAGAAGAACAGTAGTCGCTTATGCATTTTTGTGGATTTGCTCGTTAATGAACATGGGACTACCAGTACTATCAAATTTCATTCCACTCTCTACTATCTCCCATATGCTCGGATGGAGAGAGAACAAGTGACTACGCATTTTGTGACTCCAAAATCCGTAGTCCTCTCCATCAAAGTGAGGAGGTTTGCCAAGTGGAATGGAGAGCAAATGAGCATTTGTACTTTGCGGAATACGAGAGTAATCGAAAGAAAAGTTCAAATTGACCGTTTTCCATTTCTCGTAGTCGTAGTCGTCCTTTTGGGAAGAAGAGGACTCGTCGCTGTCGTTGTAGTAGACGATCTCCTTGATGCGCCTCGTCTTCTTCTTCTTCCCATGTTTTCGTTTGTGGCCCGAGCCCGAGTCGGTAGGCTTGTCATCTTTCGGCTCGTTGACAAAGGACTCCTTCACTTTATCATTGATCACAATTCCCTTCCCCTTAGGATTCATCTCTTCAGGCGATTAGTCCCTTTCTTGAAGAGAACGACTCCGATACCAATTGAGAGCACCTAGAGGGGGGGGGGGTGAATAGGTGATCTTGTGAAACTTGAAAACTTAATGCCACAAAACTTGGTTAGGCGTTAGCACAATAATGCCAAGTGGCTAGAGAGGAGTCTCAACAAAACACAATAACCACAAGAGATCAACACAGAGATGGCATAGTGGTTTATCCTATGGTTCGGCCAAGACCAACGCTTGCCTACTCCACGTTGTGGCGTCCTAATGGACGAGGGTTGCAATCAACCCCTCTCAAGCGGTCCAAAGACCCACTTGAATACCACGGTGTTTTGCTTTGCTTTACTATATCCCGATCGCGAGGAATCTCCACAACTTGGAGCCTCTCGCCCTTATAGAGATGTTCACAAAGAAGCACGGAGTAAGGGAGGGATAAGCAACTCACACAAGACACAAAGATCACAGCAAATATGCACACACAAGACCCAGACTTGAGCTCAAAAGAGTATCACGAGTTTCTCACTAGAACGGAGCTCAAATCACTAAGAATGTCAAACAAGTGCGCAAGAACGAAGTGTGAGTGATCAACTATGCTCAAAGAATGCTTGGATGTCTTCTCCATGCGCCAAGGGGTCCCTTTTATAGCCCCAAGGCAGCTAGGAGCCGTTGAGAGCATTGTAGGAAGGCAATTCTTGCCTTCTGTCGACTGGCGCACCGGACAGTCTGGTGCACCACCGGACACTGTCCGGTGCGGATTTCTTTTCTTGTTTGGCGAAGCCAACCGTTGGAGATTCAGAGCCGTTGGCGCACCGGACACTGCCCGGTGCACACCGGACAGTCCGGTGCTCCAATGTCATCGTTGGCTCGGCCACGCGTCACGCGCGGAATCCTCGGCCGACCGTTGCCCCGGCTGACCGTTGGCTCACCGGACAGTCCGGTGCCTCACCAGACAGTCCGGTGAATTATAGCCGTACGCCGTTGATGGCTTCCCGAGACCGACGACTTCGCCTGTGAACGGCTCACCGGACAGTCCGGTGCACCACCGGACAGTCCGGTGATTTATACCGTACACCGCCGTCGAAGTCCCGAGAGCAGCAAGTCCGCCAGAGCGAGCGTGGCGCACCGGACACTGTCCGGTGCACCACCGGACAGTCCGGTGCACCCAGACTGCGCAGACTTTGGCTGAACAAAGCCATCTCTTTTCCAATTCGATTTCTCCTGTTTCCAGCACTTAGACACAACATTAGTCCATAAAACAATGTACTAAGTCTAGAAACATACCTTTTGACTTGATTTGCACTTTGTCCACCACTTTACATAGATTAACACAAAAGCACTTGTGTTGGCACTCAATCACCAAAATACTTAGAAATGGCCCAAGGGCACATTTCCCTTTCAATCACCGTCGTTGAGGCTGCGGTAGCCGTCGACGCAGTTGGGACCTCCTCCACCGCTGCGAAGCCGCTTGACGTTGGTGCCGCTGCTGTCGGACCCCCAGCTAGAGCATGGGAGCCCGGTGGCCCTATCTCGGCGGTAGCAGCTGTGGGCGGATCGTCAGCACCACTCCCAGCAGATGCCTGCTGCTGAGAGCTAGACCCGCCGGTGGGCATGGTATCTGGCGGAGGAGGCACGACCTTGGGAGCAGAGGGGGAGGAAGCCCTGACAAGCAAAGGATGGGTTAAGACCTGTCGACATGATAAATAGACTAATGGAAAAAGGGGTTGCACTCACTTGGGGCCCTAGACTTTCCAGCGACCCTGGAAGCGGGATGGCCGCCGCTCTTGCTGCTGCTGTTGCTGCTGCTGGTGACCCTTGGGGAGATCACCCCCAGGTGGTGGTGGTGGCGGCGGGACCGATGGCGGTGGTGGTGGTGGTGGTGGCGGGGCCGATGGTGGTGGTGGCGCAGGACTGACGTGCCTCTGCGCGCCCTGGGCCTAGGAGCCGGCCTCCTCGGCCCCACCAGCAGTCCTCTAACGCTTCTAGGGGGGTCCAAAACAAGCGACCTGTCAGCGCGACGCAGCCGGCGTCGCCTCTCTTCCTCTGACCCCCAGTACCACCTAGGGTGGAGGAGCTGCTTGCAGGTCCCTTGCCCCTGTCCATGGAGCTGGGGACCACGACGGGACTGGCACTAGGAGCCCCACTGGTGGGCTGGGGAGCCCCAGCCGGTACACCAGGGATCTGGATCCCGCGGAGGGGGTCCCGACCGCCGGTCTGGCGAGAACCGCCACGCCGCTCTCATCGAGGGTCGGCAGCGTGGCCAGCACCACCGTTTGCAGCCCTGGATCATCACAGAGCGCCGGGATGTCCTGGGGGAGTATCAAGGATTTAGGGATAAAGGACTCACCAGTAATCCCCTTCACCAGGAGTTCCAGCTCCTCCCAGGATAGATCGGTACCCGGCCAGCGCTGGATCCTACCGATATCATTCGGGCCAGTGAACCAATAGCACAGGCGCGACCTCCTCTACAGCGGCATGACCCGGCACTTCAGGAAGTCACTGACCACATGCATGGAGGTCAGACCACCGGTTGCCAAGGTCTTGATCCTGTCCAGTATGGGCAGGAGCTCTGGCGATAGCGATGGCTTGGTTCTCCAGTGCTTGCGGTCGAGGGATGGCCCGTTGCTCAGCAGGATGAGGCGGTCGTTGGCTTCGGCGCTGGCGATCACCCAGTCGGCGCGCTAGTTTTCCCACCTCGCGCCGCCGAAGGTGGAGATGTAGGCTACGGCCGAATCCGGCCTCGTCTGAAAGTAGTAGGCACCAAGATGGTCCCTAGCCTTCCCAGACTTGACCAGCACAAATAAATGGCGGAAGAGGGAAGTGCAGGGGGCCACCCCTACAAACATCTCGTAGAGGTGGACGAAGATGGCCACTTGGAGGATGGAGTGGGGCATAAGGTGCTGAAGCTGGAGCCCGAACTCCTCCAACAGCAGCAGGAAGAAAGGCGAGATCGGCAGAGCCAACCCGCAGGAGACATAGGAGACGAACAGGACAAACTCCCTGAAGGCGAGATTGTCGAGAGGAGCGGCGCCGACGTGGATCCTTGTGGCATACGCTGGCTCGCTCCACCCAAGCAGGCCGCACACCAGGTTGAGCGCCACCTCAGACTAAAAGCGGTCGGGGTGGCCGAGTGAAGCCATGGCGTGCACGGCGGTGCGGGTGTGGAACTGAGGAGTGCGAAGGAAAAAGGGCACAGCCGGCGGCGCGGGCGTGGAACAAAGGAGCACGAAGGCGAAAGGGCACAATCGATTGGAAGAGAATGCGAAATGGTAACTGCTGCTCGTGGGGTGAATTCCTTTTTCAAGGAAACCAGAGTCCTTGTTAGGGAAACCCTTTTGTGCGCCCCTCAATCGCCGCAGAAAATCTCACCCGACGCGCACCAAGGTAACCCAGTCTATGACACGGGGGCTCGGGTCCACAAGTCATACGGATTGTGCGCTGAACTTTGGGTGCGAAAAAATCAAACCGCCGCGTGCACTTGTAGAGCGAACCGCTGCACGCGGTAGCACGCCTCCTCATTGCCGCCGCAGGAGACAATAGCCCAGTCAATGACACGGGGCCCGGGCCCACAGGTCATACTCCTTGGGTGCCGGGTCTCGGGTGCGAAAAGAGCGAACCGCCGCATGTGCCGGTAGTGCGCCTCCTCAGGGCCGCTGTAGAAGACAGAAGGTAATATTTTAAACTGATGCGGTAGCAACGAGGCGCCCGCGCGTGGCCCGACGAAACCACTTGGCATGGGGGCCACGGGTCAGTCAGCCGTGGGGACAGATATGGCAGTTGGCGTGACCGAAGGCGGATTGACGGTGAGTACATCAGCAGATGCACGGGAACGGCGCGCCAATCACCAGTCAGGCCATGTTGCGGCGAAGTACAAGCTTTGGCCCCACCTGCAGGCTCGCATCCTCCCCTGAGGTGGGCCCAGGGGCCACTGTCGGTACCCTGAAACTAGGGTACCCCTTACTACTGTATGAAGACCCAGTACCCACGCGGCTATCTTTAGTCGTATGGTAAAGGAGCTGTACGCGGGACCAGACCATGACTCGCCCCAGCCTCAGGCGACTACTCTGGGCCAGCAACAGCGCCTGACCCCACCATGTGGGTGGCTCTAGGGGCGCCACGTGGCCAGAGAAAGTGATATACTCTAAGGTGTCAACAGTGAGTCCGGACTCCCATGGGAAAGTGTCGGACCCCTGAATATACAGTGCGGACCTCCAAGATGGTCCAGGACCCCCATGTGTACGGACCGGACCCCTAGAATGGGATTCGGATCCCTCTGTATGGGGTTCGGACCCCCCACAGTGGGGTCCCAAGACCTTACTTAAGGCCCAGGCGAGGATCCGGAGCTGACACGTGTCTAGACCTACTCTGCTGTGCTCCGGACCTATCCACATACACTCCTGCTCCCCGCTCAAGCGGAACTCCAATGCTGCCACGTGGCATACTACGCACGGCATAAGCCAACGGGTGGAACCCGGCATGACGCCTCTGGGCTATGCGCGCTACTGCATTCATACAGATAACACGTGCGCCTGTCCATTCCGCTGACAGGCGGCGTGCTCAGTCCACGATACATGGGTCGCGTAGTTACTCACCATTACTCCCGCATTACTCGTACGATAACTGCCCATCCATGCAACATGGATTGTGGACATCATGGCGCCTGGTGATTACTCAGGTGTTATTAGTATTAATTATCCACATAATGCTTTCTTTCCATTATGTTCCTGGGCCCACATCTAACCTCACTCCACGAAACTATTTGGGATATTGTTGAGTATGGAGCGCAGGTACCTCAAGTTGGGGACAAAGACTACGACTCAGACAAGGACGCCCAAATAAGGCACTTTAACTCTCAAGCCACATCTATACTCCTCGCCTCATTGTGTCGAGAGGAGTATAACAAGGTGCAAGGGTTAAAGAGCACCAAAGAAATTTGGGACGTCCTCAAGACCGCGCACGAAGGGGACGAGGTGACCGAGATCACCAAGGGCGAAACAATCGAGGGAGAACTCGGTCGATTCGTCCTCAACAAAGGGGAAGAGCTACAAGCCATGTACAACCGGCTCAAGACAATGGTCAATCAAGTGCGCAACCTCGGGAACACAAAATGGGATGACCATGAAATGGTCAAGGTTATTCTTAGATCCCTCGTATTTCATAATCCTACTCAAGTTAATTTAATATGTGGGGATCCTAGATACAAACAGATGTCTCCCAAGGAGGTGATTGACAAGTTTGTGAGCTTTGAACTTATGATCAAAGACTCCAAACACATTGTCAACTTGGAGCAAGGCACCACCTCCACACCCGAGGCGCAACCCGTCGCATTCAAAGCGATGGAAGAGAAGAAGGAGGAGTCTACATCAAGTAGGCTTCCAATCGACGCCTCCAAGCTTGACAACGAGGAAATGGTGCTCATCATCAAGAGCTTCTGCCAAATCCTCAAGCAAAGGAGAGGGAAAACTACAAGTCCCACTCCAAGAAGGTGTGCTACCGGTGTGGTAAGTCCGGTCACTTTATTGCAAAATGTCCAATTTCTAGTGAAAGTGACAGGGACAAGGACAAGAAGGGAACGAAGAAGGAGAAGAAGAGATACTACAAGAAGAAGGGCGGCGATGCCCACATATGTCGGGAATGGGACTCCGACGAGAGCTCCACTGATTCCTCCTCCGATGAGGACGTCGCCAACATCGCCATCAACAAAGGCCTCCTCTTCCCCATTGTCGGCCACAAGTGTCTCATGGCTAAGGACGACAAGAAAAAAAGGTACACTCTAGAGCCACCCCCAAATATACAACATCTAGTGATGAGGGTAGCTCTAGTGATAGTGAAGATAATTTAATGTCTCTCTTTGCCAACCTTAGCATGGACCAAAAAAAATTAAATGAATTAATCGAAGCCATTAATGAGAATGATGAACTCTTGGATAGCCAAGAGGACTTCCTCATTAAAGAGAACAAAAAATTTGTTAAATTGAAAAATGCTTATGCTCAGGAAGTAGAAAACTTGACTAAGGAGCTTAGCATTTGTCATGATTCTATTTTGAGTCTTAGAACTGAGAATGCTAGTTTAATTTCTAAGATTGAAAAAAATGAATGTTTGCAATGATTCTATTTCCTGTCTTAGAGATGAGAATGCCATATTGAATGCTAAGATAGAAGAATTAAATGTTTGCAAACCATCTACATCTACTATTGAGCATGTTTCCATTTGCACTAGATGTAGAGATGTTAATGTTGAAGCTATTGATGATCACATTGCCATGATTAAACTACAAAATGATCACATAGCTAAATTAACTACTAAAATCAATGAGCATGAACTTGAAAATGATAAGTTAAAGTTTGCTAGAAGCATGCTCTATAATGGGAGACGCCATTGCATTAAGGATGGCATTGGTTTCCAATAGGGGAGCAATGTCAAGCTTAATGCCCATAAAAGATTGTCTAATTTTGTTAAGGGCAAGGCTCCCATGGTTCAGGATAGTGAGCATTACATTTTATATCCTGCTAACTATCCTGAGCACAAAATTAGGAGAATTCATGCTAGGAAACCTTACACTGTTTCTCATCATGCATTTATGTAGAAAAATGAGGCTTCTAGCTCTAGGCATTCAACTCATGTTAAAATGCCTAAAAAGAAAACTCCCACTGCATAAAATGAACATAATGTTTCTTTTAAGACTTTTGATGCATCTTATGTTTTAACTAACAAATCAGGCAAAGTAGTTGCCAAATATGTTGGAGGCAAACACAAGAGTTCAAAGACTTGTGTTTGGGTACCCAAGGTGCTTGTTTCTAACGTCAAAGGACCCAAGACTATTTGGGTACCTAAGAACAAGGCCTAAAATTGTTGTGTAGGTTTATGCATCTGGTGGTTCAAGTTGGATAATTGATAGCGGGTTCACAAACCACATGATAGGGGAGAAAAGGATGTTCTCCTCCTATGAGAAAAATGAAGATCCCCAACGAGCTATCACATTCGGGGATGGAAATCAAGGTTTGGTCAAAGGTTTGGGTAAAATTTCTATATCACCTGACCATTCTATTTCCAATGTTTTTCTTGTAGATTCTTTAGATTACAATTTGCTTTCTGTTTCTCAATTATGCAAAATGGGCTACAACTGTCTATTTACAGATATAGGTGTTACTGTCTTTAGAAGAAGTGATATTCAATAGCATTTAAGGGAGTGTTAGAGGGTCAGCTATATTTAGTTGATTTTAATGATAACCAAGCTGAACTTGGCACTTGCTTAATTGCTAAGACTAATATGGGTAGGCTCTGGCATCACCGACTTGCCCATGTTGGGATGAAGAATCTTCACAAGCTTCTAAAGAGAGAGCACATTTTAGGACTAACCAATGTTCATTTTGAGAAAGACAGGGTTTGTAGCACATGTCAAGCAATAAAGCAAGTTGGCGCTCATCATCCACACAAGAACATAATGATGATTGATAGGCCACTTGAGCTACTCCACATGGACCTATTTGGCTCGATCGCTTACATAAGCATCGGCGAGAGTAAGTATTGTCTAGTTATTGTGGATGGCTATTCTCGCTTCACTTGGGTGTTCTTTTTGCAAGATAAATCACAAACCCAAGATACCTTAAAAGGATTCTTAAGACGGGCTCAAAACGAGTTTAGACTAAGGATCAAAAAGATAAGAAGCGATAATAGGACGAAGTTCAAGAATTCACAAATTGAAGGATTTCTTGAGGAGGGCATCAAGCATGAATTCTTCTCCCTACACACCTCAACAATAGAACTCTACTGGACATGGCAAGGACCATGCTTGATGAGTACAAGACTCCAGACCGGTTTTGGGCGGAAGCAATCAACACTGCTTGCTACTCCATCAATCGGCTCGACCTTGACCTAATCCTCAAGAAGAGATCATATGAACTCCTCACCGGTAAAAAGCCCAATGTTTCATATTTTAGAGTCTTTGTGAGTAAATGATTTATTCTTATTAAGAAAGGTAGAAAATCTAAATTTACTCCTAAAGCTGTAGAAGGCTTTTTATTAGGTTATGATTCAAACACAAAGGCATATAGAGTCTTCAACAAATCCACTTGATTAGTTGAGGTTTCTTGTGACATTGTGTTTGATGAGACTAATGGCTCCCAAGTGGAGCAAGTTGATCTTGATGAATTAGATGATGAAGAGGCTCCGTGCGTCGCGCTAACGAACATGTCCATTGGGGATGTGTGTCCTAAAGAATCTGAAGAGCCCACACAAGCACAAGATCAACCATCATCTTCCATGCAAGCATCTCCACCCACTCAAGATGAGGATTGTTGGTCCTTGTTCTCAAATGCTATACATCAAGAACAAGACAACACGATTGTTAATAATTAGAGACATTCGTCCTTCGAAGCATTATCTTCTCTTGGATATAATGATTTCCAGACGAAGGTTATGAAGGGCATACCTTCATCATCTCAATGAACAAATATAAATGGAAATACGTGAGGCATGAAAGAGTGTAAATAATAATAGTATATCAATAAATCATATATTTTCTTATTTTATAAACATGTATAAATATCCACAATATATTTATATTACATTGATACCTTTGGCTCGTCGAAAGGTGAAAATGTGAATGACGCGGGAACGGTTACAATGCCGCGTGAACAATACGGGGGTACTGTTCATCTATTTATAAGCACGGGACGCAGCCCGGAAAAAATTACATCCATGTCATAACACCAAGTCTTTTCTTCTTTAAGTCGGCATTATCCTTCATCTTTGTCATAACACCAAGTCGAAGCTCTTTCAGTCGTAGTTTCGACTTTGTCCGTATCATCTTCGGCTTATATCTTCATGTCGCGCCTACCTTTGTACTGTCTTGCCAAAGGTGTTTTTTGCCTAGAGGACCTTCGGCGGGGAAGAAGACCCCACACAGTAGCCCCTTCGCGGTGCTAGATCGTTTTTCGTAATGAGCTCGATCTATGAAAAACACGAAGGCTTTGGAATGCCGAAGGTCTAAAAAACATCTTCCCTGAGCTCGTTGCTGAGAAACGATTATAATATTCAAGACGTCGGACGGTCCACCGCTCAGCCAGTGCGAGCGGCATGGCGATTCGCCTTCCCCCCTGCAACACTATATAAACAAACAGGTTGGTGAGGAGTTACCACAACGTTCATTGCCATTGCACTGTTGCGTTGTTAAAAAAATTAACCATAGCCGAAGCTTTCTGCATTGCATTTTCGAGCAAACGCTTCGGCACCTGAGATCAACTTCGTCTCAAAAAAGCGTAAACACTGAAATGGCCATAGTACGATCCACTGCTAGAGTGTCTCGTGAGGGAGACGAAGCCAAAGCTGCTGAAACAACACCCATCTCAGAAGTGACGAGGGAATCAGGTCTTGTTGTGCCAGAGGAGGCTGTTGCCGAAGGTACCTCGATGACCGAAGCTAAACAGATCGCAGTTGAAGGGATTGATAACGAAGATGAAGAGGATTACACTATCCTGAGCCTAGCAAAACCTAGCCACCTTGAATTTGGTAAATCTACTGTGACGACAGACGATATGGTTATGATGAAGAAATTAGGCTACTTTGGGGAGGCTGCGAGTAAACTGATTCGTTTTGCTAGCGACGAAGTGACTCCAGAGTCGAAGTATGATGAAGTTGTTGTCTTTAAAAGCTTCTTCAGAGCGGGGCTGCGGTTCCCTCTATATGATATAATAGGAGAGGTTTTGAAGAACTTTGAAATATGCCTTCATCAACTGACACCCAATGCGATCGTTAGACTTAGTGTCTACATTTGGGCCCTCCAAAGTCAGGGTATGAGTACTAATGCCGAAGCTTTCTGTCGGGTGCATGAGCTGCATTACCAAACGAAGGCTAGAGCGGATGGTCTTCATGAGAACTTCGGTTGCTACAACTTTGCGTACCAAAATGATACGAAGGCTCCAGTTCTTAGCTACCGTACTAAGTGGCCGACTGGCTGGAAAAGTGAATGGTTTTATATGAAGGCAACCGAGAAAAGAAGGGAGAAGCTAATGACCATGGTCATGAGTCCACTAAAATTGAGCTTTGGGATGACAAGGCCCTTGTGCCACATGCAGCTTGGCTCTCCATGCCAAGTAGCCAAAGTAGAATTCAGAGTGGTAGCGGCTGAAGTTAGCACTAAGGATCTAGTGCAAGAATACTTAGCAAATAGAGTATTTCCGACCTCTAGTGGCTGGGGAATGCCCAAGAAGAAGGATGGGGGCAAAAACACGAACTTGTTCGTCTCCCTTACCATTTTAAGTTTGAGAAAGAATTCAAGAAGCCATGCCAAGAGTGGTTAGAAATGATTGAAACAATGTGCAATGAAATCTTTGGCAACTACACCAAGAAGGAGGACCAGTTAATGACTGCTGCCTTCGGCACCCTGCCAAAACGAAGGCTGAATCGAGTGATGGACGCGCTAAATTTTGAATACCCAGACTATGAAAGGTTTGACAAAGGTGTCGAAGGTTTGAAAAGGACAAAGGATTGTCAGTATTCTAAACATACAAGCTGCCAGGCTAGTAAAGGAGGATTAGAATATTTTGAAGAAGGCAAAATCAGCTCCTGAGCCGAAAGCGGCAATCTCCAAAAAGCGGAAGCTTGACATGACTCTCTCTGCTGAGCTGAAGGTGGTTGAGACAAGAGAAGAAGCTCCTTCAACGCCCTCTGCTGCCGAAGTAGCAGAAATTTTAAAGGTAATGACTGATTCCTTGTCCATCAAGCTACTAAGTCCTCTGGGACCGGAATTGACAAAATTTTTACAGAAGAAGGATCAACCTTCGGCCGCAAAGGAGAAGGCTGAAGGTCAAAAGAAACGGAGAATTGTCAATGTAATGCAAGCTATTGAGCGAACACCACCTTCAGCCTCAGCATCCAGAATGGTGCCTACTGCAAGTGCCGAAGCCGAAGCCGCCGCCGAAGCTGCTAAACCTATGAGCACAATGTCAGGAATTGACAAGCTCATATCAGATATGGTCGCAGAAGAGACAGTTGTGGCTGTAGAGGAAAACATGGCTGCAGTGCCTGACAAAAGGAAAGAAGTTGTTGATGCTTCTTCAGAAGAAAAAGAATTTGACCTTCGGCACCTGGGTGGTCAGGAATTGTCCGAGGCAGATAAAGATGAGCTAAAAGAATATGGAATATCCTATGGCTATCAGCCGGGATCTATGCTCTTCGGCGGGATTGACGAAGAAACTTTGGGATGTATTCGCGACCATGCCGGGGCAAAAATAATCGGCACTCTGTCTAAGAGTGTTGGTTTCCCGAAGCTAGAATCTGACATTAGCGGTTACCGACGGCAACATATCAGTGGCAGCCTATTTTACTCCAATTTCAAGGTAAAATCTTTTACCTAGATTCTTGTCATCTTTATGATGGATTAAAATATTCTAAACTTAACTTGTTTTCACAGAGTATGCTGCTAAGCAAGGCACTAAGAATGCAGCAAGATTTCGAAGATAAGAAAAATGAAATAATAATTGAAGGCTTGGAGAATAAAATTAAAGATTTTGAAGCTTCTCTTGAAAAGAAAGATTTCTTGCTTCAAGCAACCAAAGGTTCCCTTGCGGAATTACAAGCTGAAAATGCTAGATTAAACGAGTAGCTTCTCAAAGCTCAAACAACTTTAAAGGAGAAATCAGAGCGCTTCGAGCAAGAGAAAAAATTGCAAGCGAAATCCGAAGCCGAAGCTGAGAAGAATTCAAAGCTGCAGGAATCGCTAAAAGTCATTCAAAATAAATGCTCGGAGTTTGCTACCCGCTGCGTGCATCGGTTAAAAGGCATCTTCAACTCGGCTAGGGCTAGCTCTGAAGAAATTGCCCCTTCGGCTGAAGACATACCAAAAGCCTTCAATCATATCAAGAATGAAGTTGATGCACTCGACGAAGTAATAACTGGGCACAGTGATTTTTTGTGCTCTGTTAGCTTCTCGTGGCACGACTGTTGCATTTTTGAAGGCTGGATGCATGCATGCCAGAATAGTGAACAAGCCAAACTTCAGCCTATCACCACTAGACTTAATCAATATTCCTGGTGAGGTTCGAAGCATTGGAAATAGGTTTATTACTCAAATTTGGGCTAAAGGCGGGCGGGAGTTGGCTAGAGAGGAAGCTCGCAATCTACTTAACTCGGTACGAAACTTGTACCTATTGTTTACCTTGATTCTTTTTATTACCATTGCGTACCTTATACCGTTGTCTGTCTGTAGGGTGGCGACGCCGAAGATCGGTAAGCCGAAGTGCATTCCGAAGGTTGCTGGGCCGAAGCTCCTTTTTTGCGACTTCCTATATAGAGCTTAGGATCTATTTGCATTATTTTTGCAAAAGATTGTAATTGAGGGCTGAACTCAACATTGTACATATTTGTCCATACCTTGTAATATAATTTTACCTTTTCGTCCATGTATGAATTGCTTTGTTGTGGACGAAACCCACATGTATAGCTTTTGAGCCGAAGGCGAAAAACACCTTCCCTTCTTTTCGTGCACATCGAAGCATTTCATTGGATAAAGTGGCTCTATGTTCTTGTCTGAGACGAAGCTTCTTTGTATTCAACGAAGCATTTTGTCGCCAAAGCCGGGCAACTCTTTCTTACATATTTTCGTTCGTGCTTTGTGTCATGATAATGATGATTCTACAAATGTCTAATGAATGTAGGAATGCAAAGAATGATGCGATGCAATATGCAGATGTATGATCCAAACACACACAAAACCATACCCATACTCTGCATCCTCTTAGGAACGACTTTTGAGTCTCTTCACCTTCTATTTCGGTGGCATTTAAGCTCTGCATTCCCTTAGGAACGTCTTTGGAGCTTCTTCACCTTCTATTTCGGTGGCATTTAAGCTCTGCATTCCCTTAGGAACGACTTTGGAGCTTCTTCACCTTCTATTTCGGTGGCATTTAAGCTCTGCATTCCCTTAGGAATGGCTTTGGAGCTTCTTCACCTTCTATTTTAGTGGTATTTTGGCTCTGCATTCCCTTGGGAACGACTTTTGAGCTTCGGAACTTACTCTATGTTCCCTTAGGAACGACTTTTGTAGCTTCGGAACTTACTCTGTGCTCCCTTAGGAACGACTTTTGTAGCTTCGTTACTTTCGGAGTGATTACAACTCTGCATCCCCTTAGGGACGACTTTGGAGCTTTTCCATGCTCTCTTTGCACTCGATGGTGCGGATTTTGATATTACATGTTACATTTTTGGGGGGAATTTGGCCCTTGTATTGCATAGGGCTAAACAAAAATGGAAATTACAAACTATGGCCCCATTAAAAACCTTTCTCCCCTCCTGAAAGGAAAAGGGTGCCATAGGAAAAATAAAAAGATTACATCAATTACACATAATATTGCCGAAGCTCATCCGCCGTCCATATCCTTCAATCTGTAAGAACCGGGTCTTGACGAAGATACTACCAGAAAAGGACCTTCCCATTTTAGCTGTAGTTTCCCTACTGTATCTGGGTTGGCTATTCTTCGGAGCACCAAATGACCTGGTTTGATATTTTTCAATCGAACTTTTCTATCATGCCATTTTATTGTTTCGGCCTGGTACTTATTGATGTGCTCTATGGCTTGAAGTCTGGTCCCTTCTATGGTGTCTTTTGTTATTTGGAAATCAGCTTCATCCTCCGCTGAAGCTTTGGTTCTTATTGATCCTGTTCTTGCTTCTTCCGGTGTTATTGCTTCGTCACCGAACAAGAGCTTAAATGGAGTGAAACCTGTTGACATTGAGACAGCAGTGTTGTGGCTCCACACCACTTTTATTAATTCATCTGGCCACTTTCCTCTGGGCTGATTAAAGATTAACTTCATTATTCCTGTCATTATAATTCCATTTGCTCTCTCTACTAACCCATTTGATTTTGGATGCCTTACTGATGCAAAATGC
Organism: Zea luxurians; assembly: GCA_029449295.1. Lineage (NCBI taxonomy): Eukaryota > Viridiplantae > Streptophyta > Magnoliopsida > Poales > Poaceae > Zea > Zea luxurians. The sequence goes on from JAOPSE010000021.1 coordinate 39,222,542, forward strand.
ATTTTTGTACCAATCTGGCCACAAAAAACCTTGAACGTTTCAGCATCAAATTGAGTTCTATTGTCGCCTGTAATAGCCTTCGGTACACCGAAGCGACAAACAATATTTTGTCAGAAGAACTTTTAGACTGTGGCCGAAGTTATGGTAGCTAGAGGCTTAGCTTCGATCCACTTTGAGAAATATTCCACCGCTACCACAACATATTTTAAGTTTCCTTGTGCTGGTGGGAGTGGTCCTAACAAATCTAGGCCCCATCTCTACAATGGCAAAGTAGATTGAATCAATTGTGTTAGAGATGAAGGTTGTTTATGGTCTCTGGCACACTTCTGACAGTTTTCACATTTCTGGACCAAGTCCGCTGCATCCGAAGCTGCCTTCAGCCAATAAAAACCTTTCCCAGTAGAGGCCTGGATCCAATGTGGGCTCCACACAGTCCTGCATGTATTTCTTTCATTAATTCATGTCCTTCATTCCTGGAAAGGCATTTAAGCAATGGGGAACAAACTCCATGCTTGTATAACTCCCCCTCAATTATTACATAAGGTCTTATTCTTTCCTCCATTCTCTTGTTGTAAGCTTCGTCGTCTGAGAGACAGTTGCCTTGGAGGAAGGATATTATTTCGGTCCTCGAGTCTTCACTATGTACAGGTGAGATTGTGAGCACTGCTCTCTCCATGAGCTCGATTGAGGGTGCTATTATTGTTTCAAAAAATACTTCCGAAGGCAAAAGGAGCCCCTATGCCGCTGACTTAGCTAATAAATCTGCATGCTCATTTTCTCCCCTTGGGATATTTCTTACAGAAAATCACTCGAAAGAAGCTTCCAATCTTCAGACCACGTCCAAATACTTTTCAAGCTTCGGATCTCTTGCCTTGCTACTCTTATCCACGTGGCCAGAAATAACTTGCGAATCAGTTTTGAGGATTGCCCTTCTTATTCCCATTGCCTTTAGTTTCCGAAGCCCTAAAAGAAGAGCTTCATACTCGGTAATGTTATTTGTACAGCTGAAGTCTAACTTTATTGCATAACATGTTCTAACTTTAGAGGGTGCAACTAGGACAGCAGTTGCTCCTGCACCGAAGGTCCCCCAAGATCCATCACAAAATACCGTCTAAGCTTCGACATCTTTTGTCGCTTCTTCACCCTGAGCCCCTGGCGTCCAATCAGTAATGAAGTCTGCTAACGCCTGAGATTGAATTGAGGATCTGTGCACATAATCAATGGTGAATTCGTTAAGTTCTGTGGCCCATTTTTTGATCCTTCCTGTAGCTTCTCTATTCCTCATTATGTCTTTTAGGGGTTGCGATGAAGGCACTATTATATGATATGCTTGGAAGTAGTGCCGAAGATTCCTGGAGGCCATCAATACAACATACAGTACCTTCTCCAATTTATGTAATTTTTCTTTGATGGGCTGAGTACTTCGGAGATGAAGTATACCGGTGCTTGCTTTTTTATTTGGCCATCTTGTTTCTCCTGTACAAGTGCCGCACTAACCGCAGCATGGGAAGCAGCCACATACAGAAGTAGCGGAGTTCCTGATGAAGGTGGGGTTAGAGTTGTCAAATCTATCAAATACTGCTTCAACTCTTCGAAGGCTTTCTGTTGAGCCGGACCCCACTGGAAGACTTTGGTTGACTTCAATATTTCAAAGAATGGTAAATTCCTCTCTGCTGATCTTGATATAAATCTATTCAATGATGCCAGCCTTCCTACCAACCGTTGAGCCCCCTTCTTTGAATTTGGTGGCTCCATCCGAAGGATAGCTTTGATTTTACTTGGATTAGCTTTGATGCCTTTTGTTGATACCAAGCAACCAAGAAACTTGCCCTTCTTCACTCTGAAAACACATTTTTCTAGATTTAACTTGAGACTAGCTTGCCTGAAATTGGCAAATGTTTCTTGCACATCGGCTACATGATTTTCTTGCTTCGTGCTCTTTCTATGATGTCATCGACATAAGTTAGTACATTTCTACCAATTTGAGAGTGAAGAACCTTGGCAGTCATTCTGCTGAAGCTTCCTCCAGCATTCTTGAGCCCCTCAGGCATCCGAAGGTAGCAATAGGTGCCACTAGGAGTTATGAAGCTTGTCTTTGGCTCATCCTCCTTTTTCATCCAAATCTGATGATAACCCGAATAGCAATCCAATAGACTCATGAGTTCTGAAGATGCTGCTGTATCTACAAGGGAATCTATTCTTGGTAGAGGGAATTCATCCTTCGGACATGCCTTGTTGAGATCTGTGAAACCAATGCACATTCTCCATTTCCCATTGGCTTTTTTCACCATGACAGTGTTAGCCAGCCACTCTAGATATGTTACTTCTCTGATAACATCGGCACTGAGAAGTCTCTTTACTTCATTTCGTGCACCTTCGGCTTTATCATCAGACATTTTCTGAAGCCTCTACTTTCTTGGTCTGAAGGATGGGTCCACATTGAGCGAGTGCTCAATAACATCTCTATTGACACCACAGAGATCATTGGCTGTCCAAGCAAAAACATCTTTGTTGTTAAACAAGAATCTTAACAAAGTCTTTTCCTGTTCATCAGATAACTGGGATCCCAACAATACTTTTTGATCTGCTATGTCTTCACACAAAAGCATAGGCTTTGGTTGATCTGCTGAAACGGCCTTCTCTCTTTTATGCTTATACTGCTGATAAGCCTCAGCTTCATCTATGTTATGAATAGCCTTCGAATCCGTCCAACTCCCTTCAGCTCTCCTGGCAGCTTCTTGACTCCCGTGCACCGCAATGGGCCCTAGTTCCGAAGTTATCTTCATGCATAGATATGCTGGATGTAGTATTGCTTCGAAGACATTGAGCATCCCTCAACCAATAATTGCATTGTATGGATACTCCATATCAATAATGTCAAAGACAACCTATTTTGTTCTTGTGTTATGGACGTAGCCGAAGGTAACCGGCATTGTTATCTTGCCAAGTGCCACAATCTGTCTTCCTCCGAAGCCACAAAGAGGGTGTGTTTCATCATGTATCTTCTCCTCTAGCTCTTGCATTTGCCTGAAAGCCTTTGCAAAGACGATATCCGCTGCACTTCCTATGTCCACCAGGACATTGTGGACCAGGAATCCCTTGATGACACAAGATATGACCATTGCATCATTGTGAGGATAATCCTTGAGCTGAAGGTCTTCCTAAGAGAAGGTAATTGGAATGTGAGACCACTTGGACTTGATGAAGGGTCCTTGCACCGCAACATGATGTACTCTTCTTTGCGCTTCTTTCTTCTGCTTCTTGTTGGCTGGTTCAGAACTTGCCGCATGTGATTAGGAGCACTAGCTTCGTGGCCGAAGGTGCTACAACTTGGTTGTTGTGTGAAGCCATCGTCGCAACTGTGGAAGTGAGTTCACCGGAGGTGGGCGCCAATGTTGGTCCTTGTTCTGAAATGCTATACATCAAGAACAAGACATCACGATTATTAATAACTAGAGACCTTCATCCTTCGAAGCATTATCTCCTCTTGGATATAATGATTTCTAGATGAAGGTCACGAAGGGCATACCTTCATCATCTCAATGAACAAATATAAATGGAAATACGTGAGGCATGAAAGAGTGTAAATAATAATAGTATATCAATAAATCATATATTTTATTATTTTATAAACATGTATAAATATCCACAATATATTTATATTACATTGATACCTTCGGCTTGTCGGAAGGTGAAAATGTGAATGACGCGAGAACGATTACAATGTCGCGTGAACAGTATAGGGGTACTGTTCATCTATTTATAGGCACGGGACGCAGCCCAGACGAAATACATCCATGTCCCGAATAACTAATTATGATCATAATATGAACTATTAAGGACTACAAAGTCTTTTCCTCTTTAAGTCGGTTTTGTCCTTCGTCTTTGTCATAACACCAAGCCGAAGCTCTTTCAGTCGTAGCTTCGGCTTTGTCCGTATCATCTTCGGCTTATATCTTTATGTCGCGCCTGCCTTTGTACTGTCTTGCCGAAGGTGTTTTTTGCCTAGAGGACCTTCGACGGGGAAGAAGACCCCCAACAAGGATCAAGCTCAAGATAATAATGATGAAGATCAAGAGGATGAGCCACCTCAAGAGGAGGACATTAATCAAGGGGGAGATGAAGACAATAATGACAAAGAAGATGAACAAGAAATACAGGGTCAAATACCGCCACACCCAAGAGTCCACCAAGAAATTCAAAGAGATCACCCCGTCAACTCCATTCTTGGTGATATTCACAAGGGGGTAACCACTAGATCTCGAGTTGCTCATTTCTGTGAACATTACTCTTTTGTTTCCTCTATTGAGCCATACAGGATAGAGGATGTACTAAGAGATCCGGCTTGGGTGGTGGCTATGCAAGAGGAGCTCAACAACTTCACGAGGAATGGGGCATGACATTTATTTCCACATCCTAATCAAAATGTTGTAGGTACCAAATGGGTTTTCCGCAACAAGCAAGACGAGCATGGTGTGGTGACAAGAAACAAAGCCCGACTTGTGGCCAAAGGTTATTCACAAGTCGAAGGTTTGGATTTTGATGAAACTTATGCACCCGTAGCTAGGCTTGAGTCAATTCATACATTACTTGCCTATGCAACTTACCATGGCTTTAAGCTTTATCAAATGGACGTGAAAAGTGCCTTCCTCAATGGACCCATCAAGGAAGAGGTCTATGTTGAGCAACCTCCCGGCTTTGAAGATAGTGAGTACCATAACCATGTTTACAAACTCTCAAAGGCACTTTACGGGCTCAAGCAAGCCCCAAGAGCATGGTATGAATGCCTGAGAGATTTTCTTATCACTAATGACTTCAAAGTCGGAAAAGTCGATCCTACTCTCTTTACTAAAGCTATTGCAAAAGACTTGTTTGTATGTCAAATTTATGTTGATGATATTATATTTGGGTCCACTAACAAGTCAACTTGTGAAGAGTTTAGTAGGATCATGATCCAGAAATTCGAGATGTCAATGATGGGGGAGTTGAAGTATTTCCTAGGATTTCAAATCAAGCAACTCCAAGATGGCACCTTCATCAGTCAAACAAAGTACATTCAAGACATACTTAAGAAGTTTGGGATGAAGGATGGCAAACCTATCAAGACACCCATGGGAACCAATGGGCATCTCGACCTCGACACGGGAGGTAAATCCGTAGATCAAAAGGTATACCGGTCGATGATAGGATCTTTACTCTACTTATGTGCATCTCGGCCAGAAATTATGCTTTCTGTATGCATGTGTGCAAGGTTCCAGGTAGATCCTACGGAAATTCACCTTAGGGCCATGAAAAGAATCATGAGATATCTAGTTTACACTCCTAAGTTTGGGCTTTTGTACCCCAAGGGATCCTCTTTTGATTTATAGGATATTCCGATGCCGATTGGGCAGGGTGTAAAATTGATAGAAAGAGCACATTAGGGACTTGTCAGTTTCTGGGAAGATCCTTGGTGTCTTGGGCTTCAAAGAAACAAAACTCAGTAGCTCTTTCCACCGCCGAAGCTGAGTACATTGTCGCAGGCCATTGTTGCGCGCAATTACTTTGGATGAGGCAAACCCTTAGGGACTATGGCTATAAATTAAGCAAAGTCCCTCTCCTATGTGATAATGAGAGTGCAATCCGCATGGCGGATAATCCCGTTGAACACAGCCGCACTAAGCACATAGACATCCGGTATCACTTTATAAGGGATCACCAACAAAAGGGAGATATCGAAATTGCTTATGTTAATACCCAAAACCAATTAGCCGATATCTTTACCAAGCCATTAGATGAGAAGACTTTTAGCAAAATTAGGAATGAGCTAAATATACTTGATTCTTAGAACTTTGATTGAAACATTGCACACATTATTTATATACCTTTGATCACGTCTCTTTCATTTGGTGCAAATGCATATTTCTTATTCTTCTTGTGCCAAAGCTAAAACTAATATAGTTTCAAGTATAGTTCTATGATTAGTCTTTGAAAGGGAAATGGAGTATTCGGCAAAGACAAGGCTTCCACTCCAACTCTGACGGTATCACTTACCCTTTGCCATTACTCGTATATCTCTCAATTGGTATAACATTCACTCATATTTCTTTACCAATGGGGGAGAAAGTATTAAAGGGCTCTCAAGGTCTCCGTTTTTGGCGCTTAATGCCAAAGGGGGAGAAAATATTAAGCCCAAAGCAAAAGGACCGCACCACCATTTCAAAAAATTTCGAAATGAAGTTTTAATTGGTATTTTTCAAATCCGTATCTATATAAAATTTCAAATTGATATTCTATCTCAAAACCCTCTTGAAAGCTAAGAGGATAATTTCATTCAGAGGGAGTTTTGTTTAGTCAAAGAAAAAGCATTTGAAACAGGGAGAGAAATTTCAAATCTTGAAAATGCTTCTTGCAATCTTATTCATATACCTTTGTCTATTTGCAAAAGACTTTGAAAAGATTTTCCAAAAAGATTTGCAAAAACAAAACAAGTGGTCCAAAATGTTAAATAAAAAGAAAAAGCAATCCATTCATACTCAGTGTGATTTTCAATTGGTTTAACTCCAAGCAACCTATGCACATTCATAAATGCAAACTAGTTACATTTCCGCACTTTATATTTGCTTTGGTTTGTGTTGGCATCAATCACCAAAAAGGGGGAGATTGAAAGGGAAATAAGGTTAACCATTTCCTATAATTAATTTTGGTGGTTGATAGTCAACACAAACACTTGGACTAACTAGTTTGCTCTAGAATTCATGTATTACAGGTGCATAAGGTGCAACACAAACCAAGAAAATAATCATGTTAGGGACTCAATTTGAAACAGAGCAAAGAACTTGAGTGTGCTGAAGAATGGCGCACCGGACAGTCCGGTGCACAAGGACCATACAAATGTCAACCAACCACTCTCGGGAAAACGAAGGTGCGCTCCGCTATAATTCACCGGACTGTCCGGTGAGCCAGCGGAGCAACGGCTATTTGCGCCAACGGTCGACTCTGACAGATGAATAGTGTCACAGTAGGGTCAGAGCAGAAAGTCAAAGGGGCACCAGACTATTCGGTGTGGCACCGGACTGTCCGGTGCCGCAAGAGGATAAAGCCTCCAATGGTCGACGAGCTCCAAGCAGCCTTGGCCAACGACTACAAGGTGGTTGGGGGCTATAAATATCCCCAACCACCACATCCTTTGGAATCAATTTTTTTTCAGAGATCACATTCAATACAAGAGCTAATGCATTCACTCCAAGACATATTTCCAAAGATCAAACCCTCTCCAAGCCTAAATTCAACTCAACCATTTAGTGACTTGTGAGAGAGTGTGTTCGTGTTCTTTTGCGCTCTTGTTTCTTGGATTGCCTTTCTTCTTTCTCATTCTTGTTCTCAAGTGACTTGTAATCAAAGCAAGAGACAACTAAGCGTGTGGTGGTCCTTGCGGGGTCTTAGTGACCCGATTGATTAAGAAGAAGGCTCACTCTGTCTAAGTGACCATTTGAGAGAGGGAACGGGTTAAAGTAGACCCGGTCTTTGTGGCCTTCTCAACGGGGACTAGGTTCTTTGGAACCGTACCTCGGTAAAACAAATCACCATGTTCACCCACTTGATACTCATTTGATTTGTTTCCACCCTCTCTCCCGGACTTGATTTTAGTTCTAACGCTAACCCCGGCTTGTAGTGTGTGTTTAAAGTTCTAAATTTCAGATTACGCCTATTCACCCCCCTCTAGGCGACTTTCAAGGGGGCATGTCCATCAGATCATCCAAACGAGAGTTCGTATATCCCCCCAAGTGAGTGGATAAAGTCTATGTATCTAGAGATATGTTGTTAATGTGAAAATAGCCTCTATAAATAAGGTGGAAGGGCTACACCAACCAACCATCTCTCTAGTTTTTTCTCGTGCTTTTGCTCTCTATTTTCATTTTTAGGAAATTCATAGGTGTTTTTGAATTGTGACATCTATGTTTTTTTAAATTGGGAAGTGTGGCCCTAACTACGATGGTTTCTTTGAGTTCAATACATGGGCAAATCTAAATCCTCTGAATTCATTTTGTGGCTTCCTCTTTTAATCTCTTTTCGTTAGTGTTTTGAAGGTTTTTTTGTGAATCTGAGTCCATGAAGAGGTTTGGACTATTTTGTAACTCAAAATACTATCCTAGAATCACTGCCACCAATGGGTATGTGACGATTCATCATGAGCACAAGATTTGAGTTGTTTGAACCTTTTTATGAAAACCTTAATTTCTTTTAGTGTTTTTCGATTAGATTTTATAGTTTTGATCTTTTTGGGTTCATACTTTGAGAACACCTTAAAATCATCCTAGTAAAGGTGTCTGCAAAGTTTCATATCAACCTATGAAGATTTAATTGAGCAACACTGCCAAACAGTCTGAACGACACTGTTGGGCAGTGGCACTGCCACACCATTTAGAGAAGTCTCTCATTTGCCTGTTTTCGGATTTCCAGTGTTTATTTTGTGCTTTGAATGTTTCAATAATTTGATCCTACCCAAGAACTTGTTCAAGGCATCTAACCATCAACTGGTTGATGTGTTCTAGATTTTGGACCTTTTCTGGAGTTTTGATGTTGTTGGAAACAATGGCACCTAAGATGGGGTGGATTGGTTAAGTATTATTCGCGCTAATCTAGGCTTCTACTTATTCGTTCAATAAAACCTATATGGATAACCAAGCTTTAATATGAGCAACTAAGGTATTGATTCGTGTTCGTGTACATGAGCATCGGCTGTAGTTACGGATGTTCCTAGGGTCATCGATATGATACATACTATAGATCAGATCCATGATGTTCCTATAATTGTCTCAACGTTTAGGTTCCCATGGTTTTGGTATACTGTGTGGGTAATCCTGACACCTTTTTTTGCTCGTTTCTCTGCCTTTGATCGTGCACGTGGCATATGTAAATCTAGAACCAATGATCTTCTAAATTAATCCATAGACATGTTATTCTCCTTTTCGGATGCTTTTGATGCACATTTATTTACTTAGGATAATTGGCTCAAGGGAGCCGGTCTATGCGACCATCACAAGCCGATCCACATGATCAAACCGAATTTGTGGTTGTGTATCTATAGAGTGATTCATTGATCAGCACACACCCTCTTTGACTGACAGGTCAAACCAATTGGCACGCTTGAAAACTAACCGCTGCTACCACTCCTATCGCTCCTAGAACTCAAAGGGGGTTGAAGCCACGTTCAGAAGAGATGATCGCAACAATAGCGTATCTCTCGGCTCCACATGTGCCAGCTAACCGAGTGTCACACCCAGTTTTGGAAGGTAAATCAAATGTGAACCGTGTACATGCCAGGATCAGAACTCACGTACACAGTGATTACATAATTGGACATCATCACACAATGCTCAAAGTAAATAGCGAAATGTACTTTAATTACATCAAGATGTCCAAGACATCCAGAGTCTAACACATAGCCAAAGTGTTCAACATTAATATCAAAGTGCAGAGAAATGAAACGTAGAAGATAAGCCTACATAGGCAGCTGACTAGGGGTTTGCCACTAAGATAAACTAGAACTCATCGTAGTCCTAGAACTCCTCAAAGTCCTCCATGTTGCCAGCATCTCCTCCTGAGCACTAAGTATAGTGGGGACAACCTAGGGTGGGTGATTTGTAAAGCAAGGGTAATAAGTACACATCAACGTACTCAGCAAATGTCCCATTTGGCTAAAGTGGACTAGCTGTATGTGGAGTTAAGGTTAAAAAGTTGCTTTTAGCTGGTCAAGTTTCATTACTATAAGTAAAGCCAAATTTTAGTAATAAACTCAGTTATTACCTAGAAGCACTCCCTCCAAGAGGAAATACCAGAGATCCAACTTATAACCATCATTGCTAACCATCATCATAAAAGTAACCAAAGTTCTTCTAATCAAAGAGGATCCCAAGGCTGCTCATAACCGTGAGCATGGCTGATATACCAGTTTCTAACACTCTGCAGAGGTCGCACACTTTACCCACAAGTCGTGATTCCCTTTCTGCCTGGGGTTCTAGCCTCCCCATTGATTACTACCAAGGTGACCTAGCAGGGTCTCACTATGTAGCCTTTACAAAGATTTCCCAGAGGTCATAGTCGCCCGTTAGGTCTCTCCAGTTTGATAAACACAGTACATCTCCCCAAAGGAGGGGTGACTAACGAAACTAAATCAAGAACCTCTGCAACCAACCTCGGTAGAGCAAGTACTGTGCTCAGACCCCATTGACAGCCCTACGACGAAGTCGACTACTCCTCTGGTTCCTCTAATTAATCAGCTAAGGGCGTCCCATTCCACCCTCATGGTTGCACTATTATCCCAGGTTGTCACTCCCCAAATAGGTCCTTATGGGGAGGTACTCAGGAAACAGCCTGAGTCCCCTAAAGTATCACAGAAACATCATCAGGATAACATCATCTATCATAAATAATCACATCATGTTCATTGATTAAGTTAAAGCAATAGCATAAGCTAACCATGATTAACCCAAAAAGGTAAACAAGGACAAGGTAAATAAAGACTAGTCAATCCTTAAGTTTTAATAATGTAATGCGGGACAGTGAATTATAAAATAAATAGGACATGATAGGTCTGAGGACACTTGCCTTCACCAGGTTGTTGCTCAGGGAGATCTTCGGCAACACACTCAGGGACCACGGGCTGCTCGTTGTCTAAATAAAGTGATCATACATTCAATACATTTGGAAAGTACAAATGAACAGCACATCAAACATGTACAAACATTGGAACACATATCAAAAGGTATAGTATTAATTAAATAAGAAGGAGATCAAATTATAACATGAACTAATCTTAATTAGGAGTTAATTACTCTTTAAGTGTTGTCCATGATTACATAATCTAATACTCCTCATTTTATTGAGACCCAAAGGTTAAACTAGAGATTAATTTTTCTTATCTTACACATTATTAAACTCACAAGATGAAACATCCATTTATCCCTAGGGGTTTCCTTTTTATTTATTTAACTAAGGGAATAAATCAACATATACATCAATCTTATATTCTAGGTATAAAATTAAAGTGTACAGACTATAGATGAACATAATTTATTTGGACAAAGAATAATTTTATGAACATTTTGCAATTTGAACCACTAAATTTGGAGTTCATATGAAAAGATATGAAATAAAAAGGTTTTGAAGTTTGAAATATGAAATTAGGGCTAATTCTGTAATTATTTAAAAGCACAGGGGGCTGTTTAAAAGAACACAAGGGCCTGCGCGCGAAAACCAGGGACGACAGGTTCATTTCCTAAAACCCGAGGGTCTCTTAAGCAAAAATAAACGCGAAGGGGTATCGGGCGATCTCAACCATCGGATCTCAGATCAACAGACAGGATTAGTGTAACACCCTGATTTTAGGGTATAAAATTTTCTTTTCTCTACCCTCAAAATTCACCTGTTACCTTTTTTATTTTATTTTTTCATTTTCCTTTCTAGTATTTTTTCCTAGGAGTTATTTTCTATTATATAAAAGTATTAAGTTAAGTAAAATAAAACCCTAGAAAAAAGACTTTGTGTGATCGTATTCATTTCTGGAGCATGAGTTTTTTGGGTTGTTAGTAAGTTGCAATTATTTTCTTATTAATTAATTTACTTTGTTCTAGTGTAGCCCAGTTTATTTAAATGAATGGAGCTTTCCAAAAAAATATTTATTTTTAAGATTTGATATTTCATTTACGTAATGTTATTTCTAAATTACTTATATTTTTTGAATATTTATATATATATACACGTATAAAGAAAGAAAAAAAGGAAGAAGGAAAATACCTCTCAACCCCGCTCAGACCAGTAGACTCCCGTCATGCATGACGCGCGGGCCCGCGCGGGCACTCATCTTACGCAAGTTCCTGCCTAGCGGCCCCACGTGTCAGTTCGACTCCTTTCACGTAACCATCTTCCTCCTGGCTCTACGCGTCGCTCGCTCCATGGCTCAAAATTCGGAATCGTCTGCACGCCCACGCCCCCATACCTGTGCTGTCTGGTTCTACCGTCTGCCTGCCCCTCTCCCAAACTGCAGCCATCCAGCGCCCTCGCCGCGCTAGCACAGCCGTCGCTCCCAGCCATCCACGCGTGCCGTCGTCGAGAGCCCCGCGCGCCACGTGCCGTGTGCCCGTCGAGCCGCACGTTCAGTGCCCTCGCCGTCGCGTCCCACCGTCGTCTTCAACCCAGCAGCAGCAGGCAAGCCGGAGCGTGCGCTGCGACGTCTGCTTGCCGGAGCTTCACCGAGCTACCCTCTGTGATCATCTTCGTCGAGCTTCCTTCTGAGGTGAGGTTTGTGCCTACCCTCCTGTTAGCCGCGCCATCCTGGGCGAGCTCCACCCCATGCGCCACGCTGTCCCAACTCCAGCCACTGGCCATGGCAGCCATGGCGTTGTGCCCAACCATGCGTGTGTGTCCAGCGCGCCCAACCCACAAGCCCCACACCAGCAACTGTGTCCCTCCCCGCGAGCACCCCCGTCCGAGCCTCATCCTTCTCCGGTAAGCCGCCGGCGAGCATCGCCCCACGCCGACCAAGCACTTCCCTCCGCGCGGCAAACGGCCATGGTCGATTCCTCCGTTCCGTGCGGTTTCTACCGTGGGAAAAAAGGAAACCATATGTGGGCCCATCTACACACGCACATGCCTGCATGCACTAAAACTCCACTACGTGCTTAAAAATCGTTGGGCCCCACCTTGCATGCAGGATTCTCTTGCTGTGCACGACGCCACCCCTTGCATGCATGATCCCGGGATCCTCTGCGACCATGATATCAATGCCTCCATGTAGCCAGCCCTTGTCCGATAAAAATGTGCCATGTCGTCGTAATCCTGTGAATTGTTAATTGTTCAATATCTTTTTCGTTGAAAATCCATCTCGACCTGTCCCAATTACGTTAATTTTATAATAATATCGCCAACATGTTAGTGACATTACTTTATCGTGACACAAGTCTAATTAATTAATTGTGCGTTGGATTATTAAAATAGCAATCTAGCTAAAACTAATTTATTTATAGTTTTAAGTGGCACTTTTATAAATATATGTTAACATGATTAATACAAACTCAAGTATTTTGATTCGATACTTGACTAGTGTAATCGCGACGTGCATTTAATTGTTCTTGTATGTCGTGGTGTTTGGGCATATCGCGCGCTACCCGCGCGCGTTATCAAACCGTGTCGCTTATAACCGCTCAAGTTAATTAATTGATTACTCGTTTATTCGTCAACTATTAGAATAGCAAGTTAATCAAAATTAAGTAGTAGTTTAAACTTACACCTTATAAATGCTTTTTAATATAATAATGTCGAATTAAATGTTCTAACCCAATACCTGTTCAGCGTAGACACGACCGTAGCTCCGACTGTTGTGTTCCTTTTCCTCACGTGATCGTAGAAACGAGCTCTATTTCGTATTACATATTTTTATAATGTTTTTCTTTGCGTGGTGTAATGTTCTTATGCATGTATATGTTTGCTTGTGTATGTTCGTATTCGCTGCGTGTCGCGAATACATCGTGATCTGTTCCCGAGCTTCGAGGAATCAATGATCAAGCCTTGGCGACCAAGAGATCGAACTCTTCGAGTTTTACGAGACTGAAGATCCTGAGCATCTGTTTGGTGAAGGCAAGTGTCCTCTGACCTATTATGTCCCATTTACTTTATAATTCATCAACCCGCATACCATGATCAACCTAAGGATTGACTAGCTTTGTATTTACCTTGTCCTTGATTACCTGTTGGGTTACTATGGTTAGCTTCATGCTATTGCTTTACTTTAATCAACGAACATGATGTGAACACTTATGATACGATGTTGTCATTATGATTATGATGTTGTACTAGCGATACTTTAGGGGGTGAAAGTCGCCTAGAGGGGGGGGTGAATAGGGCGAAACTGAAATTTACAAATATAAACACAACTACGAGACGGGTTAGCGTTAGAAATAAACACGAGTCCGAGAGAGAGGGCACAAAACAAATCGTGAGCAAATGTGGAGTGAGACACGATGATTAGTTTTACCGAGGTTTGGTTCTCCCAAACCTACTCCCCGTTGAGGTGGTCACAAAGACCGGGTCTCTTTCAACCCTTTCCCTCTCTCAAACGGTCCCTCGGACCGAGTGAGCTTCTCTTCTCAAATCAAACCGGGAACAAAACTTCCCCGCAAGGACCACCACACAATTGGTGTCTCTTGCCTCGGTTACAATGGAGTTTTGATCACAAGAACAAGTGAGAAAGAAAAGAAGCAATCCAAGCGCAAGAGCTCAAAAGAACACGGCAAATCTCTCTCGCTAATCACTAAAGCCTTGTGTGGAATTGGAGAGGATTTGATCACTTGAGTGTGTCTAGAATTGAATGCCTAGCTCTTGTAAGTGGTTGAGAAGTGGAAAACTTGGATTACTTGAATGTGGGGTGGTTGGGGGTATTTATAGCCCCAACCACCAAACTAGCCGTTTGGTGGAGGCTGTCTGTCGTATGGTGCACCAGACAGTCCGGTGCACACCGGACATGTCCGGTGCGACAGCCGCGTCACCAGGCCGTTAGGGTTCCGACCGTTGGAGCTCTGACGTTGGGCCCGCCTTGATGTCCGGTGACGCACCGGACATGAACTGTAGGGTGTCCGGTGTGCCAGCATGGGCGTGCCTGACCTCTGCGCACGCTGGCGCGCATTTAATGTGCTGCAGGTAGCCGTTGGCGTCTGAAGTAGCCATTGCCCCGCAGTTACATCGGACAGTCCGGTGTACACCGGACATGTCCGGTGAATTATAGCGGAGCAGCCGATGCGAATTCCCGAGGCTGCCAAGTTCAGAGCCGCGTCCTCTTGGAGCACCGGACACTGTCCGGTATACACCGGACAGTCCGGTGAATTATAGCGCGCCGGCTCTGAGAATTCCCGAAGGTGCGAAGTTCAGTTTTGGAGTTCCCTGGTGCACCGGACACTGTCCGGTGGCACACCGGACAGTCCGGTGCGCCCGACCAGGGTACCTTCGGTTGTCCCTTGCTCCTTTGTTTGAACCCTTTCTCTTGATCTTTTCATTGGATTATGGTGAACCTTTGGTACCTGTAGAACTTATAAACTTGGGCAAACTAGTTAGTCCAAATATTTGTGTTGGGCAATTCAACCACCAAAATTAGTTTAGGAAATAGGTGTAAGCTTAATTCCCCTTGAATCTCCCCCTTTTTGGTGATTGATGCCAACACAAACCAAAGCAAATATAGAAGTGCAAAATTTGAACTAGTTTGCATATGCAAGTGCAAAGGTTACTTAGAATTTGAGCCAATAAATATTACTTACTAGATATGCATGGATTGTTTCTTTATTTTTAACATTTTGGACCACACTTGCACCATGTTGGGGACTTGTTCTCAAATGCTAAGAGTTAAGAACAAGGCAACATAGAAAATGTTAAACATTAAGGTCCTTCGTCCTTCGAAACATTATGCCCCTTCGGGAAATAATGCTTTAGGACGAAGGTCATAAGAGACATACCTTCGTAAATATAATAAATAATACCGAAGGACTCATATAAAGCGTGAAATATAAACATCAACATAAGATCATTTCTATTTTATTAACATGGAGAAATAGAAATGATTTCAAATTACAAATGTACCTTCGGTCCTGAGAGAAGGTAAAAAGTACAAGCGTGACGCAAAAGCCAATGCCAAGTCAGCGTGAACAGTACGGGAGTACTGTTCATCTATTTATAGACGCGGGACGCAGCCCACGTAAAATTACATCCATGTCCATTACATTTGTTAACGGTTTATGGAAATCTGTCGAGGCCCCCGAAGTCTTTTCATCTTTAAGTCGGTTCCCCCTTATGCCATCGCGCCGAAGCTTCCCTGCGCACAGCTTCGGCTGCCCTCGACCTTCGTCTGGTTCAAGCTTCGTCCTGGCCGTGCTCCATATCCATAATTCTGAATCCGAAAATACCTGTTCACATAATCCACTTGGAAAACATTGTCAAATCATGTTTTTGAGGACCTTCGGAGGACGAAGGCCCCCAACAGTAGCCCCTCGCAATATTAATTTGTAAATAATAAATTCAGATTGCGATATGGACGAAGGCCTTGAGCCGAAGGTCCGAAAAAACACCTTCCCTTTGCTAGAATAGCAACATTCACTGACAAGCGGGACCTTTCAATTTTCAACGCCCTAGGCGTATAAATAAGATCACATCGCGAACTCATTTGGTACGCACACTTGCCTTCTGCTTCGGCCCACTAAAATTTTTAGCTCTTGCACACTAAGATTTGCTGGTCTTTTTGATTTTGAAGCTTCGGCCTCGGGAACAATTTTTTAGCGTTTCCGAAGATGTCTGAAGGCAAGAAGATCCCTGCTGAGACGAAGCTGAGCCTCGAGGAGGAGAAGAATCTGGGGTTCCTGATAGCAATGGCAGAGACCGATACAGAGAAAATCACCAAGGAGATTCTCGAAGGTTTGTCCGAAGATACTGGTGACAGCGACAGCTATGATGTAGAGAGTGGTGGGGAAGAGGCCGAAGATCGTCCATGGCGGCCAAGCCACACGGTTTTTGGGAAGACCACCATCAAGCAGAGTCATATTGATAATATGAGGGGGCGGTATTTTCGAGATATATCTATTGTGAGGGCTGACGCTGGAGAAAAGACCTCTCCCACCCCGGAAGAAGATGAAGTTGTAGTCTTCCGAAGCTTTCTCAAGGCTGGGCTTCGATTCCCCCTGAGCAACTTCGTTGTTGAGGTACTGAAGATATTTCAGGTCTACCTTCATCAACTTACTCCTGAAGCTATCATAAGAATGGGGATGTTTGTCTGGGCTGCAAGAAGCCAAGGTTTAGAAGCAAATGCTAAAAGTTTCTGCAACATTCATGAACTGTTATATGAGACGAAGCCGTGGGGAAAAGAACAATATCACAATAATTTTGGATGCTACAGCTTCGGTGCCCGCTCCGGGTCAAGCCGCCCTGTACCAACCTTTCGGAAGAGGTGGCCCGGAGCCTGGATGACCGAATGGTTTTATGTAAAAAATGACTTAACGGCGCAAGAAAACGTCAAGAGTATCATTATGCGCCCCATCTGGCAACGCTTCGGACTGCGAAGACCGAAGGTTGAAATGGACGAAGCAGCCGAGGAATGCCAAAGAGCTTTCGGCATAGTCTGCTCTTTCATTGGGACAAGGGACTTAGTCCAAGAGCACATTGCCTTCAGGGTATGGCCACTTACAGAAAAATGGGAAATGCCGAAGGAAACCATTAAAGAGTCCGACGAAGGCGGACTGGTTAGGCTGAAATTACACATTCAAATATGCAGATAAATTTGTTGAACCTGATGATGACTGGCTGAAAAGCATTGAAACATTAAGTGATGATCTACTTGGGGCATATTCGAAGGCTGAAAATACTGCACTATCAGCAGCCTTCGGAGGCCGAAAAAAGAAGAGACTCAACCGGGTGTTTGATGCAGTCGGGTTCTTCTACCCTGATTATCGTTATCCCATCCAAGGGCAAAAAAGGAAAAACACAACCTCTGAAAAAGAAGAAGCTGCAACTGCTCCTAGCGAGCCAGAACCGAAAGGAAAAAGGTTAAAGGTCCTCACACACCGGCCACGCCATATTGAACCAGCTTCGGTGCCTGAGTTTACCGGAGAAACATCTTCGGCCGCCGAAGCTGAACAGCCAACCTTGCTGCCAGAAGTTGCAGTGATGGCCGAAGCGCCATCCACAGAAAAAATGGAAGAAGTGAAAAAACCGACTAAGGAAAAAGCATCAGAAGTTTTGAGTCCTGTAGCAAATGTCGAAGCAGCAAAAATCCAAAAGGGTCCAATGGTGACCCCAAAAAGGAAAAGAATGGTAAATGTACTAGATGTCTTGGAGACAATTAAGTCTTCAAGCACAACTCCAAAAAAGAGTGTTGGAATTGCTGAAGCTTCTTCTGAAGCTCCGACGCAACAGGCTGAAGCTATAGCTGGGCCTTCAGAGCCCTTTAAGGAGCAAACTTTGGAAGCCGAAGCAATAAAAATACCAGAACCAATTTTAGTTGAAGAAACTGACACTGCCATCCCCGAAGCGCCTGCCAGCATGTGTGATTACATCATACGACATGCTTCGGGGAAAAAACTATCTGAAGAAGAAACTCATGAAGCTAACCATTATGCAAAGGAGCTGAAATATCCGAAGGGGGCAGTAATATTCAATGGGACAAATGAAGATGATTTCTTATACTGCCTGCCTGACAACAAAGAGCTATCTGTCTGCCGAGAGATGGCCAGGAGTATTGGTTTCCCGAAGCTTGAATCTGGATTAAGCGCCATGTCGAAAGAAGATCTCGCAGACAGTCTTGCGTACAACAGCCTGAAGGTACAGGAACTAAACGCTTGAAAAAACCCCCTTATTATTTTTTTACGCAACTCATTCCTTTTTTCTTATATGAATTCTTTTTCGTATAGGGCCTGATCCTAAGCAACGCGCTAAGAGCGCAAAAGAGCGCCGAAGATGAAAGCTATGAAATTGCGTTTAATAATTTACGCTCCGAAGTTATCAAACTGAGAAACGAAGCTTTGGAAAAAGATAAAATTCTGCTTACACTGGTAGATAAAGTGAAAAAAGACGAAGCTGCTTCAAAGGCCCAGGCCGAAGCTCAAAAACGCGAGATTAAAGATCTTCAGAAACAGCTGGCTAGAGCTGAAGAGGATCGCGCGCTTGAGGAAACGAAACGAGAACTTAGTGATTTTATGGTCAGCAAATTGGAATCAAGAGTTAAGGAGCTTCGCACATCTCAGGGGAAATACTATGTCAAATCTGTAGAATGTGTGAATAAAATTAAATCCAGCTTCGCCAGCGTAGGCGCCTTTTCCAGCGAAGAGAATTTCTCTCGAGGCAATCCCGAAGGTCCGCTGGAATGGATTAGCCACGAAGCAGAGGCCTTCGAAGAGATTCTGAACAGTCGTGGCGACATATGCGCTTTTTCGGGCGCCAGAGGAATTGCTTCTGTCTTAGAGAAGAAAGGTTGCGAGCATGTAAAATTTTTAGCTCAATCCGAAGCTACCTTATCTTCCGAAGACATCAAGGACCCCTCGGCCGAAGCAAGCGCGGTTGGTGGCAAATTTTTTACTGATATCTGGAACGACGGCGGCCGAGGAATGGCGCAAGAGATCATCCAAAGAAGCGAAAAAGGCATTCATGATGCTAGAAAAGTAGCAGAAGCTGCCGAAAGGAGTACGGAGCCCGAAAGACAATTAGGTACCAATTAGTCGTTCTTGTTGCGTTGTAATTTTCATTTTAAACTTTGCTTGCGATTTGTAAAAGTAATGTAGAAGTGTTCTCTTCGCTCAGAAACTGTTGAATCAACTGCCGACCCCCACACAAAAGGGGATGAAGAAATTAAACAAATGGCCGAAACTATCATGGACAAGGTTGTTGACCAACTTCTGAATGAAGCCGCCGAAGCAGTATTGAGAGAAGATTAGATGCTATTTGGAAAAAACATTTAAAGTGTAATCTATGCAACACTTTGTACATTTGAATGTAATATACAAGTCTCTTTTCATTATTGAATTCTTTACGATGCATGAAACTTTAAATACATACCATTTTTGAGCCTTCGGCGAAAAAACACCTTCCCTTCTTTTCATGCTTCGTGAAGAAGACATTCTTCGTTAAAATTATTCTGATGAATGACATCCATGCCTCGTGAAAACATTCTCCGAAGCTATTTTCCGAAGCTATATTCCGAAGCTATACAACTTTGATATTGATCTGATAAAGTTCGCCCATGTTTCGTAAAAATATTCTCCGAAACTGTATTCCGAAGCTATACAATTTCGATGTCACTTTCTCAAAGCATCCTTTCGAAGGTTGAGAGTATCCCCTTCTCTTGCCAAATGCAATATGATGTATGATGCTTATGCTATGCAAAATGATGTGATGATGTTATGTTATGCATGTGACATTTGTTCCGAAGATACACATAAAATATATTCGTAAGCTCTGCATTCCCTTAGGAACGTCTTTGGAGCTTCTTCGTCTTTTACTTAGACGGTTTCAGCGTTGACTTTTCGCTGTAAGCCTCCCTTAGGAGCTTCTTCGCCCTTTACTTAGGCGGTATCAGCGTTGACTTTTCGCTGTAAGCCTCCCTTAGGAGCTTCTTCGCCTTTTACTTAGGCGGTATCAGCGTTGACTTTTCGCTGTAGGCTCTGCATTCCTTTAGGAACGACTTCTGAGCAGAAAACTTACACTGCGCTCCCTTTGGAACGGCTTTTTGTGACTTCATAAACTTACTCTGCGTTCCTTAGAACGACTTTCTGTTACTCCGAAGGATTTTTAATCCGAAGGTCCTCCTTGGTAACGAAAAAAGTTTTAGGCTTCAGCAACTTAGGCTTGTGGAGCAAATAGACTTTCCTCGTAGGAAACAACGAAATTATTACATGAAAACTATCAATGTTTTTTGCTTCACAGAAAATAAAACTGAATAGAAAAGACTGCTATCAAAGGTAGGATATGTCAATAAATGTGCTTCGACTCTGGCACAGTGCTGTTGACTGTGCGAGCTTCGGACTGTTCTCTGAAGTCCCTCTGATGTGGAGCGTATTGACTCCCTTCTAGGCTGTTGACCTTGCTGCAATGGAGGTGGAGGCGGAAGCTGCTGCCAGGAAGCTTGAGGTTGACTTGCCGAAGCTACAGAAGCTGCAGGGTGGTTGTCCATGTATTGTGGGATATAAGGCGGATGATACGAAGCAGTATGCATGACCTGCTTCGGCTGAGCTTGTTGAGATGCAGCTTCGGCTATTTCCTTTTGCTTCTGGATTGTAACATGGCACGTCCTAGTGGTATGGCCCTTGCCTTCTCCACAGAACAAGCAAAACAGTCTCCTTGGCTGATCTCCGAATCTTCCGCCGAAGCCCCTGGCGCCTCTGCCTCTTGGAGCTGGTGGCCGGAAGGAATTTTGTTGTTGCCCCGAAGCCTGTGAGGAGCACTGCGGTCTGTTCTGCTGACTCCCCTTATCATCATTCTGAGTGTTGTGGATGGAACGGACATGCCTCGGGTAGTATCTTCCTCCGAAGCCCCTGGTCATTTCAGAAAATCTGAAGGCCTCCTCCCTTCTTTGGCGAAAGTCATTGTCAGCACGAATGTACTCATCCATCTTTTGGAGCAATTTCTCCAAGGTCTGAGGAGGCTTCCGAGCAAAATATTGAGCTGCAGGTCCAGGACGAAGCCCCTTGATCATGGCTTCGATAACAATTTCATTGGGCACCGTCGGTGCCTGCGCCCTCAATCGTAAGAACCTTCGGACATACGCCTGAAGGTATTCTTCGTGATCCTGAATACACTGGAAGAGGGCTTGAGCTGTGACCGGCTTCGTTTGAAATCCTTGAAAGCTGGTCAGTAACATATCCTTCAGCTTCTGCCATGAAGTGATTGTTCCTGGCCGAAGGGAGGAGTACCAAGTCTGAGCAACATTCCTGACGGCCATAACGAAAGACTTCGCCATGACTGCAGCGTTGCCCCCGTACGAAGACACTGTTGCTTCGTAGCTCATCAAGAATTGCTTCGGGTCGGAGTGGCCGTCAAACATGGGAAGCTGGGGTGGCTTATAGGATGGAGGCCAAGGTGTAGCCTGCAGCTCAGCAGACAGAGGAGAAGCATCATCGAAAACAAAATTTCCCTGATGGAAATTATCATACCAGTCATCTTCGTTGACGAAGCCCTCCTGATGAAGGTCTTTCTGATGAGGCCTTCTGTTCTGCTCATCGTGAGTGAGATGGCGAACTTCCTCAGAGGCTTCGTCTATTTGCCTTTGCAACTCAGCTAGGCGGGCCATCTTCTCCTTCTTCCTCTGCACTTGTTGATGTAGCATCTCCATCTCTCTGATTTCTTGGTCTAGCTCTTCTTCCTCAAGCGTCGGGCTGACGGCTTTTCTCTTCTGGCTTCGGGCCTCCCGAAGAGAGACGGTCTCCTGGTTGTGGTCCAGCGGTTGTAGTGCTCCTGCCCCAGTCGCTGAAGCTTTCTTCGGCGCCATAGCGAAGGTCTATAGCTTCCGAAGGTGTTCACAAAAACTCGAAGTGGAAGTGAGTTCACCGGAGGTGGGCGCCAATGTTGGGGACTTGTTCTCAAATGCTAAGAGTTAAGAACAAGGCAACATAGAAAATGTTAAACATTAAGGTCCTTCGTCTTTCGAAACATTATGCCCCTTCGGGAAATAATGCTTTAGGACGAAGGTCATAAGAGACATACCTTCGTAAATATAATAAATAATACCGAAGGACTCATATAAAGCGTGAAATATAAACATCAACATAAGATCATTTCTATTTTATTAACATGGAGAAATAGAAATGATTTCAAATTACAAATGTACCTTCGGTCCTGAGAGAAGGTAAAAAGTACAAGCGTGACGCAAAAGCCAATGCCAAGTCAGCGTGAACAGTACGGGAGTACTGTTCATCTATTTATAGACGCGGGACGCAGCCCACGTAAAATTACATCCATGTCCATTACATTTGTTAACGGTTTATGGAAATCTGTCGAGGCCCCCGAAGTCTTTTCATCTTTAAGTCGGTTCCCCCTTATGCCATCGCGCCGAAGCTTCCCTGCGCACAGCTTCGGCTGCCCTCGACCTTCGTCTGGTTCAAGCTTCGTCCTGGCCGTGCTCCATATCCATAATTCTGAATCCGAAAATACCTGTTCACATAATCCACTTGGAAAACATTGTCAAATCATGTTTTTGAGGACCTTCGGAGGACGAAGGCCCCCAACACACCACATGTTTTGTTTTTGCAAATTCTTTTTGTAAATCCTTTTCAAAGTCTTTTTGCAAATAGTCAAAGGTAAATAAATAGGATTTTGAGAAGCATTTTCAAGATTTGAAATTTTCTCCTTTTGTCTTAAAATGCTTTTCCTTTGACTAAAACAAAAACTCCCCCTCAATAAATTCTCCTCTTAGTGTTCAAGAGGGTTTTAAGATATCAATTTTGAAAATACTACTTTCTCCCCCTTTAGAACACAAAGAGATACCAATTTGAAATTTACCAATTGAAAATCATTAATTGTAAAATTAGGGTGGTGGTGCGGTCCTTTTGCTTTGGGCCAATACTTTCTCCCCCTTTGGCATGAATCGCCAAAAACGGATACTTAGAATGAAATATAGGCCCATTTTAGCTACTTTCTCCCCTTTGGCAAATAAAATATATGAGTGAAGATTATACCAAAGACGGAGAGTGATTCGGAGCGACGGCGAAGGATGAGTAGTAGAGTGGAGTGGAAGCCTTTGTCTTCGCCGAAGACTCCAATTCCCTTTCAATATACCTATGACTTGGTTTGAAATACACTTGAAAACACATTAGTCATAGCATATATAAAAGAGACATGATCAAAGGTATACTTATGAGCTATGTGTGCAAATTAGCAAAAGAAGTTCCTAGAATCAAGAATATTAAGCTCATGCCTAAGTTTGGTAAAAGTTTGTTCATCTAGTGGCTTGGTAAAAATATCGGCTAATTGATCTTTAGTATTAATGTATGCAATCTCGATATCCCCCTTTTGTTGGTGATCCCTAAGAAAATGATACCGAATGGCTATGTGTTTAGTGCGGCTGTGCTCAACGGGATTATCCGCCATGCGGATTGCACTCTCATTATCACATAGAAGAGGAACTTTGGTTAATTTGTAACCATAGTCCCGCAGGGTTTGCCTCATCCAAAGCAATTGCGCGCAACAATGGCCTGCGGCAATGTACTCGGCTTCGGCGGTAGAAAGAGCGACCGAATTTTGCTTCTTTGAAGCCCAAGACACCAAGGATCTTCCCAAGAACTGGCAAGTCCCCGATGTGCTCTTTCTATTAATCTTACACCCCGCCCAATCGGCATCCGAATAACCAATCAAATCAAATGTGGATCCCCGAGGGTACCAAAGCCCAAACTTAGGAGTATAAGCCAAATATCTTAAGATTCGTTTTACGGCCGTAAGGTGGGATTCCTTAGGGTCGGATTGGAATCTTGCACACATGCAAACGGAAAGCATAATGTCCAGTCGAGATGCACATAAATAAAGCAATGAACCAATCATCGACCGGTATACCTTTTGATCCACGGACTTACCTTCCGTGTCGAGGTCGAGATGTCCATTGGTTCCCATGGGTGTCTTGATGGGCTTGGCATCCTTCATTCCAAACTTGGTTAGAATGTCTTGAGTATACTTTGTTTGGCTAATGAAGGTGCCTTCTTGGAGTTGCTTGACTTGGAATCCTAGAAAATACTTCAACTCCCCCATCATAGACATCTCGAATTTCTGTGTCATGATCCTACTAAATTCTTCACATGTAGATTCGTTAGTAGACCCAAATATAATATCATCAACATAAATTTGGCATACAAACAAATCATTGTCAAGAGTTTTAGTGAATAAAGTAGGATCGGCTTTTCCGACTTTGAAGCCATTAGCAATAAGGAAATCTCTTAGGCATTCATACCATGCTCCTGGGGCTTGGTTGAGCCCATAAAGCGCCTTAGAGAGCCTATAGACATGGTTAGGGTACTCACTATCTTCAAAGCCGGGAGGTTGCTCAACATAGACCTCTTCCTTGATTGGTCCATTGAGGAAAGCACTCTTCACGTCCATTTGGTAAAGCTTGAAGCCATGGTAAGTAGCATAGGCTAATAATATACGAATTGACTCAAGCCTAGCTACGGGTGCATAGGTTTCACCAAAATCCAAACCTTCGACTTGAGAGTATCCTTTGGCCACAAGTCGAGCTTTGTTCCTTGTCACCACACCATGCTCATCTTGCTTGTTGCGGAAGACCCACTTGGTTCCTACAACATTTTGATTAGGACGTGGAACTAAATGCCATACCTCATTCCTAGTGAAGTTGTTGAGCTCCTCTTGCATCGCCATCACCCAATCCGAACCTTGGAGTGCTTCCTCTACCCTGTGTGGCTCAAGAGAGGAAACAAAAGAGTAATGCTCACAAAAATGTGCAACACGAGATCTAGTGGTTACCCCCTTATGAATGTTGCCGAGGATGGTGTCGACGGGGTGATCTCGTTGGATTGCTTGGTGGACTTTTGGGTGTGGCGGCCTTGGTTCTTCATCCTCCTTGTCTTGATCGTTTGCATCTCCCCCTTGATCATTGCCGTCATCTTGACGTGGCTCATCATCTTCATCAACTTGAGCCTCGTCCTCATTTTGAGTTGGTGGAGATGCTTGCGAGGAGGAGGATGGTTGACCTTGTGCATGTGGAGGCTCTTCGAATTCTTTAGGGCACACATCCCCAATGGACATGTTCCTTAGCGCGACGCACGGAGCCTGTTCTTCACCTATCTCATCAAGATCAACTTGCTCTACTTGAGAGCCGTTAGTTTCATCAAACACAACGTCACAAGAAACTTCAACAAGTCCTGAGGACTTGTTAAAGACTCTATATGCCCTTGTGTTTGAGTCATATCCTAGTAAAAAGCCTTCTACAGTTTTAGGAGCAAATTTAGATTTTCTACCTCTTTTAACAAGAATAAAGCATTTGCTACCAAAAACTCTAAAATATGAAATATTTGGCTTTTTACCGGTTAGGAGTTCATAGGATGTCTTCTTGAGGATTCGGTGTAGATATAACCGGTTGATGGCGTAGCAAGCGGTGTTGACCGCCTCGGCCCAAAACCGATCCGGTGTCTTGTATTCATCAAGCATGGTTCTTGCCATGTCCAAGAGAGTTCGATTCTTCCTCTCCACTACACCATTTTGTTGTGGGGTGTAGGGAGAAGAGAACTCATGCTTGATGCCCTCCTCCTCAAGGAAGCCTTCTATTTGTGAGTTCTTGAACTCCGTCCCGTTGTCGCTTCTAATTTTCTTGATCCTTAAGACGAACTCATTTTGAGCCCGTCTCAAGAATCCCTTTAAGGTCTCTTGGGTATGAGATTTTTCCTGCAAAAAGAACACCCAAGTGAAGCGAGAATAATCATCCACAATAACTAGACAGTACTTACTCCTGCCGATGCTTATGTAAGTGATCGGACCGAATAAATCCATGTGTAGGAGCTCTAGTGGCCTGTCACTTGTCATGATGTTCTTGTGTGGATGATGAGTGCCAACTTGCTTCCCGGCTTGGCATGCGCTACAAATCCTGTCTTTCTCAAAATGAACATTTGTTAGTCCCAAAATGTGTTCTCCCTTTAGAAGCTTATGAAGATTCTTCATTCCAACATGGGCTAGTCGGCGGTGCCAGAGCCAACCCATGTTAGTCTTAGCAATTAAGCAGGTGTCGAGTTCAGCTCTATCAAAATCTACCAAGTATAGCTGACCCTCTAACACTCCCTTAAATGCTATTGAATCATCACTTCTTCTAAAGACAGTGACACCTACATCAGTAAATAGACAGTTGTAGCCCATTTGACATAATTGCGAAACGGAAAGCAAATTGTAATCTAAAGAATCTACAAGAAAAACATTGGAAATGGAATGGTCAGGAGATATAGCTATTTTACCCAAACCTTTGACCAAACCTTGGTTTCCATCCCCGAATGTGATAGCTCGTTGGGGATCTTGGTTTTTCTCGTAGGAGGAGAACATCTTCTTCTCCCCCGTCATGTGGTTTGTGCACCCGCTGTCGATGATCCAACTTGAGCCCCCGGATGCATAAACCTACAAAACAATTTTAGTTCTTGACTTTAGGTACCCAAACGGTTTTGGGTCCTTTGGCATTAGACACAAGAACTTTGGGTACCCAAACACAAGTCTTGGAGCCCTTGTGTTTGCCCCCAACAAACTTGGCAACTACCTTGCCGGATTTGTTAGTCAAAACATAAGATGCATCAAAAGTTTTAAATGAAATGCTATGATCATTTGATGCACTAGGAGTTTTCTTTCTAGGCAACTTAGCACGGGTTGGTTGCCAGAACTAGATGTCTCACCCTTATACATAAAAGCATGGTTAGGGCCAGAGTGAGACTTCCTAGAATGAATTCTCCTAATTTTGCTCTCGGGATAACTGGCAGGGTACAAAATGTAACCTTCGTTATCCTGAGGCATGGGAGCCTTGCCCTTAACAAAGTTAGACAAATTTTTAGGAGGGGCACTAAGTTTGACATTGTCTCCCCTTTGGAAGCCAATGCCATCCTTGATGCCAGGGCGTCTCCCATTATAGAGCATACATCTAGCAAATTTAAACTTTTCATTTTCTAAGTTATGGTCGGCAATTTTAGCATCTAATTTTGCTATATGATCATTTTGTTGTTTAATTAAGACCATGTGATCATGAATAGCATCAATATCAACATATCTACATCTAGTGCAAATGGAAACAAGCTCAACGGTAGATGTAGAGGGTTTGCAAGATTTTAATTCTACAACCTTAGCATGTAGTATATCATTCTCATTTCTAAGGTTAGAAATAGTAACATTGCAAACATCAAAATCTTTAGCCTTAGCAATTAATTTTTCATTTTCAATCCTAAGGCTAGCGAGAGAATCATTCAATTCCTTAATCTTAGCATGCAAATCAACATTATCATTTCTAAGATTAGGAATTGAAACATCACAAACATGTGAATCAACCTTAGCAATTAATCTAGCATTATCATTTCTAAGGTTGTCAATAGTATCATGACAAGTGCTTAGCTCACTAGACAATTTTTCACATTTTTCAACTTGTAGAGCATAAGCATTTTTAACCTTAACATGCTTCTTATTTTCCTTAATAAGGAAGTCCTCTTGAGAGTCCAAGAGATCATCCTTCTCATGAATAGCACTAATCAATTCATTTAATTTTTCCTTTTGTTGCATGTTGAGGTCGGCAAAAAGAGTACACAAATTATCTTCCTCATCACTAGCATTATCATCACTAGAGGACTCATATTTAGTGGAGGATTTGGATTTAACCTTCTTCCTTTTGCCGTCCTTTGCCATGAGGCACTTGTGGCCGACGTTGGGGAAGTGAAGTCCCTTGGTGACGGTGATGTTGGCGGCGTCCTCGTCGGAGGAGGACTCGGTGGAGCTCTCGTCGGAGTCCCACTCGTGGCACACGTGGGCATCGCCGCCCTTCTTCTTGTAATGTCTCTTCTTCTCCTTTCTTCTCCCCTTCTTGTCGTCGCCCCTGTCACTATCACTAGATAATGGACATTTAGCAATAAAATGACCGGGCTTACCACATTTGTAGCACACTTTCTTGGAGCGGGGTTTGTAGTCTTTCCCCCTCCTTTGCTTGAGGATTTGGCGAAAGCTCTTGATAATGAGTGCCATCTCCTCGTTGTCGAGCTTGGAGGCGTCGATGGGTGTTCGACTTGGAGTAGCCTCCTCCTTCTTTTCTTCCGTCGCCTTGAAAGCGACCGGTTGTGCCTCGGGTGTGGAGGAAGTGCCTTGCTCGATGATTTTCTTTGAGCCTTTAACCATTAGCTCAAAGCTCACAAATTTTCCTATAACTTCCTCGGGAGACATTAGCTTATATCTAGGATCACCTCGAATTAATTGAACTTGTGTAGGGTTAAGAAATACGAGGGATCTAAGAATAACCTTGACCATCTCATGGTCATCCCATTTTTCGCTCCCGAGGTTGCGCACTTGGTTCACCAGGGTCTTCAAGCGGTTGTACATTGCTTGTGGATCCTCCCCTTGGTGAAGCATGAAGCGACCGAGCTCCCCCTCGATCGTCTCCCGCTTGGTGATTTTTGTCACCTCATCTCCTTCGTGCGCAGTCTTTAGTACGTCCCAAATTTCCTTCGCACTTTTTAACCCTTGCACCTTGTTATACTCCTCTCGACTTAGAGAGGCGAGGAGTATAGTGGTGGCTTGGGAGTTAAAGTGGTGAATTTGGGCCACCTCGTCTGAGTCATAATCCTCATCCCCTACGGATGGTACCTGTACACCAAACTCAACAACGGAGTGAGGTTAGATGATGCCTCATTTTGTCACTCCACATATTATAATCTTCACCGTCAAAAACCGGTGGTTTGCCTAATGGAACGGAGAGTAAAGGAGTACG
Organism: Zea luxurians; assembly: GCA_029449295.1. Lineage (NCBI taxonomy): Eukaryota > Viridiplantae > Streptophyta > Magnoliopsida > Poales > Poaceae > Zea > Zea luxurians. Next base: position 39,251,481 of record JAOPSE010000021.1, read on the forward strand.
TTTTGAAATGTGGGGGTAGCGTAGGGGGATCTTACTATACTTCTTGCGTTCTTGGCACTTAGAAGTTACGGACGGCGCATCGGAGTCGGAGGTCGATGGTGATGAAGAGTCGGTCTCGTAGTAGACCACTTTCCTCATCCTCTTGTGCTTGTCGCCTTTCCGATGCGACTTGTGGGAAGAGAATTTCTTCTCCTTCCCCTTCCCTTTGTTGGAGGAGTTCTTCTTCTTCTCCTTCCTCTTGGTGCGGGACTCTTCCGATGAAGTGCTCCCGTGTCTCGTAGTGGGCTTGTCGCCGGTCTCCATCTCCCTCTTGGTGTGATCTCCCGACATCACTTCGAGCGGTTAGGCTCTAATGAAGCACCGGGCTCCGATACCAATTGAAAGTCGCCTAGAGGGGGGGGGGGTGAATAGGGCGAAACTGAAATTTACAAATATAAACACAACTACGAGACGGGTTAGCGTTAGAAATAAACACGAGTCCGAGAGAGAGGGCACAAAACAAATCGTGAGCAAATGTGGAGTGAGACACGATGATTTGTTTTACCAAGGTTCGGTTCTCGCAAACCTACTCCCCGTTGAGGTGGTCACAAAGACTGGGTCTCTTTCAACCCTTTCCCTCTCTCAAACGGTCCCTCGGACCGAGTGAGCTTCTCTTCTCAAATAAAACCGGGAACAAAACTTCCCCGCAAGGACCACCACACAATTGGTGTCTCTTGCCTCGGTTACAATGAAGTTTTGATCACAAGAACAAGTGAGAAAGAAAAGATGCAATCCAAGCGCAAGAGCTCAAAAGAACACGACAAATCTCTCTCGCTAATCACTAAAGCCTTGTGTGGAATTGGAGAGGATTTGATCACTTGAGTGTGTCTAGAATTGAATGCCTAGCTCTTGTAAGTGGTTGAGAAGTGGAAAACTTGGATTACTTGAATGTGGGGTGGTTGGGGGTATTTATAGCCCCAACCACCAAACTAGCCGTTTGGTGGAGGCTGTCTGTCGTATGGTGCACACCGGACATGTCCGGTGCGACAGCCACGTCACCAGGCCGTTAGGGTTCCGACCGTTGGAGCTCTGACGCTGGGCCTGCCTTGATGTCCGGTGGCGCACCGGACATGAACTGTAGGGTCTCCGGTGTGCCAGCATGGGCGTGCCTGACCTCTGCGCGCGCTGGCGCGCATTTAATGCGCTGGAGGTAGCCGTTGGCATCTGAAGTAGCCGTTGCCCCACAGTTACACCGAACAGTCCGGTGTACACCGGACATGTCCGGTGAATTATAGCGGAGCAGCCAATGCGAATTCCCGAGGCTGCCAAGTTCAGAGCCACGTCCTCTTGGAGCACTGGACACTGTCCGGTGTACACCGGACAGTCCGGTGAATTATAGCGCGCCGGCTCTGAGAATTCCCGAAGGTGCGAAGTTCAGTTTTGGAGTTCCCTGGTGCACCGGACACTGTCCGGTGGCACACCGGACAGTCCGGTGCGCCCGACCAGGGTACCTTCGGTTGTCCCTTGCTCCTTTGTTTGAACCCTTTCTCTTGATCTTTCCATTGGCTTATGGTGAACCTTTGGTACCTGTAGAACTTATAAACTTGGGCAAACTAGTTAGTCCAAATATTTGTGTTGGGCAATTCAACCACCAAAATTAGTTTAGTAAATAGGTGTAAGCTTAATTCCCTTTCAGGGGGCTCGAGCGGTTTTTTGAGTGCCTCTCCGTAAGGACCTATTCGTTGGATGACCGCCCGGGAAAACAGTGCAACCATGAGGGTGGTATGGGACGCCCTTAACTGAATAATTAGAGGAACTAGGGTGTAGTTCGCTTCGCCGTCGTGCCGTCAATGGGGCTCGGTGTATGCGGCTCGCTCTGCCGAGGGTGGATTGCCCCTCAGGGAGGAGTGCGGTACATTTAGGAAACCTAACGGGCGACTACAACCTCAGGGAATCTTTGTAAAGGCTTCGTAGTGAATCCCTGGCCATTCACCTCGGTAGTGAACAAGGGTCTTGCAAGCCCGGGCTAGAGAGGGAATCACGGCTTGTGGGTAAAGTGCGCAACCTCTGCAGAGCGTTATGAAACTGATATATCAGCCGTGCTCGTGGTTATGAGCGGCCAAGGGAGCTCCATTGATTAGAGGCACATTGATCAGAGATGTTTTGGTTACAGACGATGATGAGGATAATGTTGGTTTCTATTATGATTATGATTTCAGCTATTCTTTCCATTTGGAAGGAGTACTTTTGGGTTAACAACTTGAGTAAATGTTAAAACCTGGCTCTCTACTAGTAATAATTACCTGACCAACTAAAAGCAATTGCTTGACCCTAACCCCACATAGAGCTAGTCCACTTCAGCCAAACAGGACATTTGATGAGTATGTTGATGTGTACTCACCCTTGCTTTCACAAAACACCAGGTTGCCTTTGGTGCAATCTATGCTCAGGTAAAGAAGAAGGCGTCGAGGCGAATCTCCGGGAGTTCCATGACTTCGACGAGTTCGAGGATTAGGCTAGCGACCTCCCCCAGTCAGCTGCCTGTGGTGGGTTGTTTACGTTGGATACGTTTCTATTATGTGCACTTTGATTTATATTATGTAAATGGCTCTAGTCTGTAATATTATTACTTACTCTTTATTGTAATTTGAAGCATTGTGCTATGATGAGTCATTTATGTAATCGCTGTGTACGTGAATTGCTGATCCTGGAACGTACATGGTTCGCATTCAGTTTACCTTCTAAAACCGGGTGTGACATAAGTGGTATCAAAGTCGTGCTAACTGTAGGACTGCTGACCTAGAGTAGCATTGGCCGTTTTAAGGACTTATTGATTATTACTTCATCTCATCCTTGATTCTGCTTCAAAATATTAGTCACCTCGACTAATTCTATGTTGTGCTCCTATATGCCCCCTTGCCAAAAAGTATTTTATTCTAGTATGGTCTATACTTCTCTCGATCTATTAGATCTGATCTCACTCTTGTGCTTGCGACATCTTTGTAGATGCCCCTAGACCATAACCTTCTTGTCTTTTGGATCCCTTCCTCTTTCATCATTAAATTGCTACCATTTTGCAATCTTATTCACCTGGTATTGACATGCTAGTATCCCTGAATTCTTTAATACTCTTGTTTCAAGACCTACCTCTAATAAAAACTCTGCTGCCTATTTAAACATTTCAGTTTATATGTCCATGATCTTACTGTCTTTTGAGACCCTTTCCTATTCTATTGATAAGTCGCTATCTTTTTGGCAATTTGTACTTTCTTGGTCTTGGTATGCTCGTACCATTGGAATCTTGCATACTATTATTTTTATATATGCTTACTATTATATCCCAATATCTGTTTGAGACATTTCAGTTAACATGCCCTTGACCACCCTTGTTTCTCAATGATCCATGAGCGGTCATTTTATTTTGCACATCCTTGGTGATCTCGTTGTTCCCTTGTAACATCCCTCAGTAATGAATTTAACTTCAACCATTCTGTTGCAACCTTACATATCTTACCCTTGATTGTTTTCTCCACTTCGCCACCTAGCGAGTCTTGCCTGAGCTCTATCCTTATGCTTTTCATTATTATCACCTTTACCTTTGACACCTCTATATCTTACATTGATGTTTATCTTATACTGGCCCTTTAAAATCTCCTCTTTTCCATCTCAATCTGAGTGTTGTACTCTACCTACTTTTCCCTTGGTCGTATCCTCTTCCTCATCACTTGTGAATCTTCAACTCCATCCTTTGTTGTGTCTCTGTTTAGCGTTGCCTTGACCTTTCCCATCTTTCGACCATACCTTAGTGATGACATTATTTTTGTTATCTAAAATCTTCAATCTCCTATCCCAAATTGAGAACGGTGTTTTACTTATCTTATCCTTGGCAATATCCTCTTCTTTACCGCGTGTAAGCCTTGACGTAACTCCATTCTTTGTTGTACTCATACCACAGGCTCTTCAATGCATTCACCTTTTCTCTCATACCAGTTATTGCCTTTGACCCTTGCGATATTGATGTTTTCTACCTGAATGCTTACCTTGAACTTATCCTTTAAAAGCCTCTCTTTTCTTTCGACCAAGTTTGAGAGTTGTGAGTTACCTATCTCTCCCTTGATTTCTTTTCACTCCTTGTCGCCTTACAAGTTTTGTCTTAATTCCATTCTTTGTGGTGTGTTTCTAATTGCTATCACCATTACCTTGTCATCCATCAATCCTACCTTGATACTTATATATACGTCTGCTCTTTTAAAATCTTCTCTCTTCCACCCTAATTTGAGAGTGGCTATTTACCCATCTGGCCCTTAGACATACCCTCTCCTTTTTCACTTGCAGATCATATCTTAACTCCATCCTTTATGGTACTTATATCTTTTGTCTTATATCTATGTACCTCCTCTCCTACATCCTTGTCCATTATTACCTTTAAAACCCTCATGATATATATGCCCTTACCCTCCTGCTTATCTTGAACCTATCCTTTAAAGTCTCCTCTTTTCCATCCCTGTTTGAGGATAATGCATAATCTATCTCATCATTGACTGCTCCCCCTTCTCTGACACCTTGCAAGCTTTTCCTCAAATACATTCTTTGTCGTGTGTTTGACCGTTATCACCTTAAACCCTTGTCATCCCTCGATCTTCACCTTGATGCTTATCATGCACCCATATTATAAAGCTTCCTTTCAAGAGTGTTGTCTTACCTCTCCCTGCTCTAGCTTGTTTGTCCCCTTTTTTCTTCTGTCGCGTTGCAAGTTTTGTCTTAACTCGATCTTTTGATGTGCTTTCGCCTATTACCCCTTTACCTTTGTAATCACTAGATCTTTCCATGATGCTTTTCTTATGCCTACCTTTTGAATTATCATCTTTCTCATCTTGATTTGAGAATGGTGTTTACCTACCCTGTCCTTGGTTGCATTTTCTCCCTTGTCGATTACAATCCTTGCTTAAACTCCATCCTTTATTGTGCTCGTGTCCCTATCCTACATGCCTTGTTCTTCTCCTCGTCCCTTGACAACCTTAGAAAGTAGTTATTCCCTTTGCAAGAAGGACCACCATTTAATTAAAAGGAACGTATAGCAACGAGATGTTTGTTGTTGTATGCTTGTGCTGTTTGTCTTTGTGTTATGACTGATTTGCTTCTTTGTGATGAGTGCTGATGTGTTGTGGCCCTTAGTCCGCAATGACATCAGTGTACTAGGTGAGTGCCATATAGTTAGGTAGTTGGGTTCGTTTTCTTTGTTCTCTCTAATCCGTCTATACCTACCCCTTTTCTCGCCATTCTTTCCTCTTGCACCTGCCAGGTTGGCAACCTCCAGCTCCTCATAATCAATCAAGATCAGAGTCGGCAGCGTCTTCATCAAGTGCATAACAACGCTCATGTTAAGGGGGTTAGCTGCTAACCCAATGAAGACAACGTGGTCCACATCAACCAACAAGATCGAGGTGGCGCAGCGAAAGTGGGGTGGGTCCTAACCCACAGGTCCTAGGGGCATCAAGAAGGCAACTCAACATTCATATCGCCTCGTGAATCCAATAACAAGGATCATTTGGTTATGAGCGTATGAAGGTTAAAGCAACCAGTCCGCAAGTTAAGCTTGTCGAGTCAAAGCTAACTCGAAAAAGCTGTGAACAACCGATGAACCAGCTTTGTTTTTCCTGCTAGCCTCTCCTTGAATCTCGAGGACGAGATTCTGTTAAGGGGGTTAGGTTTGTAACACCCTGATTTTAGGGTATAAAATTTTCTTTTCTCTACTCTCAAAATTCACGTGTTACCTTTTTTATTTTATTTTTTATTTTCCTTTCTAGTATTTTTTCCTAGGAGTTATTTTTCTATTATATAAAAGTATTAAGTTAAGTAAAATAAAACCCTAGAAAAAAGACTTTGTGTGATCGTATTCATTTCTGGAGCATGAGTTTTTTTGGGTTGTTAGTAAGTTGCAATTATTTTCTTATTAATTAATTTACTTTGTTCTAGTGTAGCCCGGTTTATTTAAATGAATGGAGCTTTCCAAAAAATATTTATTTTTAAGATTTGATATTTCATTTACGTAATGTTATTTCTAAATTATTTATATTTTTTGAATATTTATATATATACACGTATAAAAAATGAAAAAAGGAAGAAGGAAAATACCTCTCAACCCCGCTCAGACCAGTAGACTCCCGTCGTGCACGACGTGTGGGCCCGCGCGGGCGCTCATCTTACGCAAGTTCCTGCCTAGCGGTCCCACGTGTCAGCCCGGCTCCTTTCACGTAACCATCTTCCTCCTGGCTCTACGCGTCGCTCGCTCCATGGCTCAAAATTCGGAATCGTCTGCACGCCCACGCCCCCATACCTGTGCTGTCTGGTTCTACCGTCTGCCTGCCCCTCTCCCAAACTGCAGCCGTCCAGCGCCCTCGCCACGCTAGCACAGCCGTCGCTCCCAGCCATCCACGCGCGCCGTCGTCGAGAGCCCCGCATGCCGCGTGCTGTGTGCCCGTCGAGCTGCGCGTTCAGTGCCCTCGCCGACGCGTCCCACCGTCGTCTTCAACCCAGCAGCAGCAGGCAAGCCGGAGCGCGCGCTGCGACGTCTGCTTGCCGGAGCTTCACCGAGCTACCCGTTGTGATCATCTTCGTCGAGCTTCCTTCCAAGGTGAGGTTTGTGCCTACCCTCCTGTTAGCCGCGCCGTCCTGGGTGAGCTCCACCCCATGCACCACGCTGTCCCAACTCCAGCCGCTGGCCATGGCAGCCATGGCGTTGTGCCCAACCCTGCGTGTGTGTCCAGCGTGCCCAACCCCCAAGCCCCACACCAGCAACTGTGTCCCTCCCCACGAGCACCCCCGTCCGAGCCTCATCCTTCTCCGGTAAGCCGCCGGCGAGCATCGCCCCACGCCGACCAAGCACTTCCCTCCGCGCGGCAAACGGCCATGGTCGATTCCTCCGTTCCGTGCGGTTTCTACCGTGGGAAAAAAGGAAACCATACGTGGGCCCATCTACACACGCACATGCCTGCATGCACTAAAACTCCACTACGTGCTTAAAAATCGTTGGGCCCCACCTTGCATGCAGGATTCTCTTGCTGTGCACGATGCCACCCCTTGCATGCATGATCCCGGGATCCTCTGCGACCATGATATCTATGCCTCCATGTAGCGAGCCCTTGTCCGATAAAAATGTGCCATGTCGTCGTAATCCCGTGAATTGTTAATTGTTCAATATCTTTTTCGTTGAAAATCCATCTCGACCTGTCCCAATTACGTTAATTTTATAATAATATTGCCAACATGTTAGTGACGTTACTTTATCGTGACACAAGTCTAATTAATTAATTGTGCGTTGGATTATTAAAATAGCAATCTAGCTAAAACTAATTTATTTATAGTTTTAAGTGGCACTTTTATAAATATATGTTAACATGATTAATACAAACTCAAGTATTTTGATTCGATACTTGACTAGTGTAATCGCGACGTGCATTTAATCGTTCTTGTATGTCGTGGCGTTTGGGCATATCGCGCGCTACCCGCGCGCGTTATCAAACCGTGTCGCTTATAACCGCTCAAGTTAATTAATTGATTACTCGTTTATTCATCAACTATTAGAATAGCAAGTTAATCAAAATTAAGTAGTAGTTTAACTATTAGAAAAAGTTCGGTAACTGTATCCTCATTTCCTCGCCTAAGAGCGCTTCACCCGTCACGCAGATATTACATCACATCAGATGAAAGAATAGCGGAAGTAATTACAATAACTTAATTTACATTCATTCAAATATAGAGAAAGAGTATTATTGTTATTACAAAACCAAGGTGTACGAGTGCATAAAGTATTATTATTACAGACTTGGGGGGCAAAAACCCCTCCTGCCTAAAAGTATATTGTTTTTCAAGTGGGAGGCCAATATCCTCCCGCGACTTCACTGCTGAGGTTCTTCCTTGGGCACCACCTTAGAATAAAAACAGCAAAAGTCTGCTGTTTCCTCACCTACAACAACATGGGTTCAAAAACCCTGAGTACGGAGTGTACTTTCGCAAGTCTTACCCATCAAAAGAAAATACTCTCAAGGATATGCTAGTTTGAGGGAGTCAAGGTAAGGCTAATCAAGTATCAAAGACTCTGTTTTGCAGAAATGCTTACTCAAAGTGGATCCTTAAAAATCCAGTTTTATTAGCATGTTAAGTTATCACCTGTAACTAGAGTTCTTTCTACCCTAGTTCAAGCACTTGACCTGCACTAGCCGTCTTTTATTAACCCTTTTAGTTCACTGGAATGCTACTAAGTCAGTGACCAAGTCTTCATATCCGAGAAGTAACAGCGATCCGAATCGATTAGTACTCAGCTGAGGATCTCCAATCACACGACATATGTAGCACTTAACCCTTGCATATGTCAACTCGCCACCGGGTTTCTTAAGACCAGACCAGGTTCACGCCAATCGAGAGCACAGATACACCACCGTCCAGCCTCTTGCCACGGAGGGTACACGCTACTCTCGCCATCTCTCCACTCCCATTGCGTGTTGGCCTTTCTGGTATTAGTCTGCCCGAGGCAAAGCTTACCCATGATGAGGCATGTGACTAGTTAAAGGGTCCTCAGTCAGCAGGCCCACATCGACATGGTCCTTAAGCGACTCAGACGGAGACACTACACCGAGACTCTCTTCTCGTGCAAGTCACCCGTCCGGTCTCAGCTTTATCATTTAAACTCAAAGTTTGGTACCTGGCAGAGGTACATCTTTTCCGATGTTGAACCCATCACGTCCATGATGGATCCACCATCAAGTTTTATTTTTGAAAACATCCCATTCCATCTGAGGCATCACCTTTTGTTAAAAACCAAAACATTTTGTTTTTCTAAAGAATGACTAAGCATCAGAAAACTTTTTAATAAAACAGGTAACCAAGGAATGGTTCAGTTTCAAGGAAGGAAATGCAGCAATTGGTTTAGCACACAACTCCTATCACCTAATGCATCATATAAGGTGATAAAGATTTTAAAATAGCAAGGAGGTGGCAAATGCACCGGGGCTTGCCTTGTGTTGTAGGGGAGTCGGGCTCTGTTCCACAGATATCAAAATAAAAACAGTTCCCGACATGTGGATTTTCAGCTGGTGGTGCAGTCTCCTCTTCTTCAACAGTCACTTCTTCGTTTTCTATACATAACCAAATATAACCATGAATGCGCATGTGATGCTATGAAATATGCAATGATAGTAGAGATACATCAAGTTGTATCTTGAATACAACTTTTCTTCACGGTTTACCAGGGAAACTAGGGTTTTCTGAGTCAACACTATAGTAGGGTTAGACAGTTTTACCCTAAGGAGCTAGGGTCTTGGGTTTGGGAATCAAACAATGTCCAACACATGTCAAACTTCACCCATGGGTTCTAATTATCAAATTAAGTTTATCCAAAAAGTTTTATGATTTTTGGAGTCATCAAATAATTTCTAAAATTCCAAAAGTCTAGGTTTTGGCCTTCTTAAATACTAAACAATTCCTGGTTTGGACAAAAATTCTTGGAACTATTTTTATTAAATACTATAGGAATTTAGGAGTAGCAAAATTGGTCCCATATTTTTAGCATTTTTCTAGATTTTTTCTATGAATTTCCTAAGTCTGGCAGAAAAAGAAAAAGAGAAAGCATAAACAGTAACGAGCTCAATTCAGCCTATGTCGGCCCACGACAGGCGAAACGCGCCCGCACGCGCCCGTGGTGTCCACTTTGCACAGAGGACCCTGATCTTTTAAATAACCCGTAAAGAATCCTGCGCACTATTCCTATGTCTCACTGACATTTGCATCGAGGCCCCTCCCTTTCTGTTTCTTCGCAACTTGAGATCCCCGACCACGGCGGCGGAGCAGTGGCTCCGGCGAGCCTAGACCGGTCGAAAAACACAACGACTATGCCTCTCTGTTGCTCAACACCTAATTCTACCCTCGGCGACACTAATCCCCCAATCAATTGCGGAGTTCTAGCTCACAATCTCTCTGTCCACGGTGACGACGCGAACTGCGGATGAACCAAGGTGTTCCCGGGGATCTAACGTGGTCTAGTTCAATTGGCCAGGCCGATAAGCATCTATAGCACATAGGGGTGTTCAAACGAGAGCGAGGAGGGCGTGAACGGACCTGTAGAAGGCTGGCCATGGTGAGCTCACTCACGGCGGCGTGGAGAACTGAATTGGGGAAACTCTAAATTAGAGCTCTCTGGTGGACAATCCGAGACACGGGTGGGTGCGTTGGATGCATGATTACCTAACGGAGCTAGTGGTATTGTTGGGGACTTGTTCTTAAATGCTAAGAGTTAAGAACAAGGCAACATGAAAACCGTTAAGTGTTAAAGTCCTTCGTCCTTCGAAGCATTATGTCCCTTCGGGAAATAATGAGTTTCGGACGAAGGTCATAAGAGACATACCTTCGTGAACATAATAAGTAATGACGAAGAATTTATATAAAGCACGAAATATAATACAAGCATCATCATAGAATCATTTCTATTTCGTTAACATGGAAAAATAGAAATGATTTCAAATTACAAATGTACCTTCGGTCTTGAGAGAAGGTAAAAAGTACAAGCGTGACGCAAAAGCAAATGCCAAGTCAGCGTGAACAGTACGGGAGTACTGTTCACCTATTTATAGACGCGGGACGCAGCCCACGTAAAATTACATCCATGTCCATTACATTTCTCAATGACTTATGGAAATCTGTTAAGGTCCACGTAGTCTTTTCATCTTTAAGTCGGTTCCCCCCTCTGCTATCGCGACGAAGCCTCCCTGCGCACAGCTTCGGCTGTGCACCACCCTTCGCAGAGCTTGGTAATCAGCCCGTCCTTCGTCTGGTTCAGGCTTCGTCCTGACCGTACTTCATGTTCATAGTTCTGAATCCGAAAGCACCTGTTCACATAGTCCACTTGGAAAACATTGTCAAATCATGTTTTTGAGGACCTTCGGAGGACGAAGGCCCCCAACAGTAGCCCCTCGCAATATTAATTTGTCAATGATAAATTCAGATTGCGAAATGGACGAAGGCCCTGAGCCGAAGGTCCGAAAAAACACCTTCCCTTTGCTAGAATAGCAACACTCACTGACAAGCGGGGTCTTTCAATTTTCACCGCCCCGGGGATATAAATAGGATCATACTGCAAACTTATTTGGTACGCACACTTGCCATCTGCTTCGGCCCACTAAATTTTTAGCTCCTGTGCACTAAGATTTGCTGATCTTTTTGATTTTGAAGCTTCGGTCTTGGAAACAGTTTTTTAGCGCTTCCGAAGATGTCTGAAGGTAAGAAGGTCGCTGCTGAGACGAAGCTGAGTCTTGACGAAGAGAAAAACTTGGGGTTCATTATGGCGATGGCGGAGACCAAGACAGAGAAAATCACCAAGGAAATTCTTGAAGGTCTGTCCGAAGATACTGATGACAGCGACAGTTTTGATGTAGAAAGTGGTGGGGAAGAGGCCGAAGATCGACCGTGGTGACCAAGCCACACAGTTTTTGGGAAAACCACTATCAAGCAGAGTCATATTGATAATATGAGGGGGCGGTATTTTCGAGATATATCTATTGTGAGAGCTGATGCTGGGGAAAAAACTTCTCCCACCCCCGAAGAAGATGAAGTCGTTATCTTCCGAAGCTTTCTCAAGGCAGGGCTTCGATTCCCCCTAAGCAACTTTGTTGTTGAGGTACTAAAGACATTTCAAGTCTACCTGCATCAAATTACTCCCGAAGCCATCATAAGAATGGGGGTGTTTGTGTGGGCTGCGAGAAGCCAAGGTTTGGAACCTAATGCTAAAAGCTTCTGCAACATTCATGAGTTATTATATGAGACGAAGCCCTAGGGAAAAGAACAATATCACAACAACTTTGGGTGCTACAGCTTCGGTGCCCGCTCCGGGTCAAGCTGCCCTGTGCCGACCTTTCGGAAGAGGTGGCCCGGAGCCTGGATGACTGAATGGTTCTATGTAAAGAATGACTTAACAGCGCAAGAAAATGTCAAGAGTATCATTATGCGCCCCATCTGGCAACGCTTCGGACTTCGAAGGCCGAAGGTTGAAATGGATGAAGCGGCCGAGGAATGCCAAAGGGCCTTCGGGGTAATCTGCTCTTTTATTGGGACAAGGGACTTGGTCCAAGAGCACATTGCCTTCAGGGTATGGCCACTTGCAGAAAAGTGGGAAATGCCGAAGGAGACCATCAAAGAGTCCGACGAAGGCGGACTGGTCAGACTGAAGTACACATTCAAATATGCAGATAAATTTGTTGAACCTGATGATGACTGGTTGAAAAGCATTGAAACATTAAGTGACGAACTGCTTGGGGCATATTCGAAGGCTGAGAACACTGCGTTATCAGCAGCCTTCGGAGGCCGAAAAAAGAAGAGACTCAACCGGGTATTTGACGCAGTCGGGTTTGTGTACCCTGACTACCACTATCCGGTATTGAGTCGCAAAAGAAAAAATACTTCTACCGCGGCAGAGGCTACGACAAGTGCTACCAGTGAGCCAGTGCCGCAAAGGAAAAAGATGAAGGTGCTCACCCACCCAGTGCGTTTTATTGAGCCGGCCACAGTGCCAGAATTTATTGGTGAAATCTCTTTGGCCTCTGAAGCTACCGAACCAGCTCCAGTGCCGAAGATGGAAGAAAAGACTGAAGCGCCTTCAGCGGAAAAATCAGAGAAACCGAAGGTTGAAGAGCCAAAAATGTCTGAAATCTTAAGTCCTTCGGTAAATGTCGAAGCAATAAAAAACCAAAAGGGCCCATCGGTGACCCCAAAAAGGAAAAGAATGGTGAACGTACTAGATGTCTTGGAGACAATTAAGTCTTCAAGCACAACTCCAAAAAAGACTGTTGAAGTTGCTGAAGCTTCTACTGAAGCTTCGACGCAACAAGCTGAAGCTGAAGCTGGGCCTTCAGAGCCCTCCAAGGAGCAACCTTTGGAAGCCGAAGCAATAAAAATATCAGAACCAGTTTTAGTTGAAGAAATTGACACTGCCATCCCCGAAGCTCCTGCCAGCATATGCGATTACATCATACGACATGCTTCGGGGAAGAAATTATCTGAAGAAGAAACTTATGAAGCCAACCATTATGCGAAAGAGCTAAAATATCCGAAGGGGGCAGTAATATTCAATGGGTCAAATGAAGATGACTTCCTATACTGCCTGCCTGATAATAAAGAACTATCTGTCTGCCGAGAGATGGCCAGGAGTATAGGTTTCCCGAAGCTCGAAGCTGGATTATGCGCCATGACGAAAGAGGATCTCGCAGACAGTCTTGCGTACAATAGCCTGAAGGTATGGGAATTAAGCGCTTGAAAAAACTTTTTTTTTTAATACGTAATTCATTCCTTTATTCTTATATGGATTCTTTTCTGTATAGGGCTTGATTCTAAGCAACGCATTAAGAGCCCAAAAGAGCGCCGAAGATGAAAGCTATGAGATTGCGTTCAACAATTTGCGCTCCGAAGTTATCAAACTGAGAAACGAAGCTCTGGAAAAGGATAAAATTCTGCTTACACTGGTAGATAAGGTAAAGAAGGACGAAGCTGCTTCAAAAACCCAGGCCGAAGCCCAAAAGCGTGAAATTAAAGATCTTCAGAAACAGCTGGCTAGAGCTAAAGAGGAACGTGTGCTTGAGGAAACAAAACGAGAACTTAGTGATCATATGGTCAATAATTTGGAATTAAGTGTTAAGGAGCTTCATGCATCTCAGAGGAAATGCTATGTTAAATCTGTAGAATGCGTCAAAAAGATAAAATCCAGCTTCGCCAGCGTTGGCGCCTTTTCTAGTGAAGAAAATTTTCCGAGAGGCAATCCCGAAGGTCCACTGGATTGGATCAGTCATGAAGCAGAAGCCTTCGAGGAAATCCTGAGCAGCCGTGGTGACATCTGCGCTTTTTCAGGCGCCAGAGGAGTTGCTGCTGTTTTAGAGAAGAAAGGTTGTGAACACATAAAATCCTTAGCTCATTCCGAAGCTGCCCTGTCGTCTGAAGACATCAAAGATCCTTCAACCGAAGCAAGCATGGTTGGCGGTAAGTTCTTCACTGATATCTGGGACAACGGCGGCCGAGAAATGGCACAAGAAATTATTCAAAGAAGTGAAAAAGGCATCCATGATGCTAGGAAAGTGGCAGAAGCTGCCGAAAGAAGTACAGAGCCCGAAGGGCAATTAGGTATTAATTAGTCGTTCTTATTGTGTTGCAATTTTTATTTCAAACTTTGCTCGCGATTTGTAATAGTAATGAAGAAATGTTCTCTTCCCTCAGAACCTGCTGGATCGTCTGCTGACCCTCCCACAAAAGGGGATGACGAAATTAAACAAATGGCCGAAGCTATCATGGATAAAGTTGTTGATCAACTTCTAAATGAGGCCGCCGAAGCAGTATTACGAGAAGACTAGATGCTATTTAGAAAAAACATTTAAAGTGTGATCTATGTAATATTTTGTACATTTGCAAGTAATATACAAGTCTCTTTTCATTATTCAATTCTTTACGATGCATGAAACTCTACATACATACCATTTTTGAGCCTTCGGCGAAAAAACACCTTCCCTTCTTTTCATGCTTCGTGAAGAAGACATTCTCCGTTAAAATTATTCTGATGAATCACGTCCATGCTTCGTGACAACATTCTCCGAAGCTATATAATTTCAATATTGCTCTGATGAAGCTCGTGCATGCTTCGTAAAAATATTCTCCGCAGCTGTATTCCGAAGATTGTCATTGTATTCCCTTGTGACTTTACACAATTTTTACTTTCTCAAAGCGTCCTTTCGAAGGTTGATACTGTGTCCCCTTCTTTTGCCAAATGCAACATGATGTATGATGCTTATGCTATGCAAAATGATGTGATGATGTTATGTTATGCAAATGACATTTGTTCCGAAGATACACATAAAATATATTCGTAAGCTCTGCATTCCCTTAGGAACGTCTTTGGAGCTTCTTCGCCTTTTACTTAGACGGTATAAGCTCTGCATTCCCTTAGGAACGTCTTTGGAGCTTCTTCGCCTTTTACTTAGGCGGTATCAGCGTTGACTTTTCGCTGTAAGCTCTGCATTCCTTTAGGAACGACTTTTGAGCAGAAAACTTACACTGCGCTCCCTTTGGAACGGCTTCTTGTGACTTCATGAACTTACTCTGCGTTCCTTAGAACGACTTTCTGTTACTTCGAAGGATTTTTAATAATTCGAAGGTCGTGGGAAACAACGAAATTATTACATGGAGACTATCAATGTTTTTTGCTACACAGAAAATAGAACTGAATAGAAAAGACTGCTATCAAAGATAGGATATGTGTCAATAAATATGCTTCGACTCTGGCACAGTGCTGTTGACTGTGCGAGCTTCGGATTGTTCTCTGAAGCCCCTTTGATGCGGAGCATATTGACTCCCTTCTGGCTGTTGACCCTGTTGCAATGGAGGTGGAGGCGGAGGCTGTTGCCAGGAAGCTTGAGGTTGACTTGCCGAAGCTACAGAAGCTGCAGGGTGGTTGTCTATGTATTGTGGGACGTAAGGCGGATGATACGAAGCAGTATGCATAACCTGCTTCGGCTGAGCTTGTTGAGATGCAGCTTCGGCTATTTCCTTTTTCTTCTGGATTGTAATATGGCACGTTCTGGTGGTATGGCCCTTGCTTTCTCCACAGAACAAGCAAAACAGTTTCCTTGGTTGATCTCCGAATCTTCCGCCGAAGCCCCTGGCACCTCTGCCTCTTAGAGCTGGTGGCCGGAAGGAAGTTTGTTGTTGCCCCGAAGCCTGTGAGGAGCACTGCGGTCTGTTCTGCTGACTCCCCTTATCATCATTCTGAGTGGAGTTGTGGATGGACCGGACATGCCTCGGGTAGTATCTTCCTCCGAAGCCCCTGGTCATTTCAGAAAATCTGAAGGCCTCCTCCCTTCGTTGGCGAAAGTCATTGTCAGCACGAATGTACTCATCCATCTTTTGGAGCAGTTTCTCCAAGGTCTGAGGAGGCTTCTGAGCAAAGTATTGAGCTGCAGGTCCAGGACGAAGCCCCTTGATCATGGCTTCGATAACAATTTCATTGGGCACCGTTGGTGCCTGCGCCCTCAAACGTAAGAACCTTCGGACATACGCCTGAAGGTATTCTTCATGATCCTGAATGCACTGGAACAAGGCTTGAGCTGTGACCGGCTTCGTCTGAAATCCTTGAAAGCTGGTCAGTAACATATCCTTCAGCTTCTGCCATGAAGTGATCGTTCCTGGCCGAAGGGAGGAATACCAGGTCTGAGCAACACTCCTGACGGCCATAACGAAAGACTTTGCCATTACTGCAGCATTGCCACCATACGAAGACACTGTTGCTTCGTAACTCATCAAGAACTGCTTCGGGTCCGAATGGCCATCGAACATGGGAAGCTGGGGTGGCTTATAGGACGGAGGCCAAGGTGTAGCCTGCAGCTCAGCGGACAGAGGAGAAGCATCATCGAAAACAAAATTTCCATGATGGAAATTGTCATACCAGTCATCTTCGTTGACGAAGTCCTCCTGATGAAGGTCTTTCTGCTGAGGCCTTCTGTTCTGCTCATCGTGAGTAAGATGGCGAACTTCCTCAGAGGCTTCGTCTATCTGCCTTTGCAACTCAGCTAGCCGGGCCATCTTCTCCTTCTTCCTCTGCACCTGCTGATGTAGCATCTCCATATCCCTGATTTCTTGGTCTAGCTCATCCTCTTGAAGCGTCGGGCTGACAGCCTTCCTCTTCTGACTTCGGGCCTCCCGAAGAGAGACGGTCTCCTGGTTGTGGTCCAGCGGTTGCAGTGCTGCTGCCCCAGTCGCTGAAGCTTTCTTCGGCGCCATAGCGAAGGTCTACAGCTTCCGAGGGTGTTCAAAAAACTCGAAGTGGAAGTGAGTTCACCGGAGGTGGGCGCCAATGTTGGGGACTTGTTCTTAAATGCTAAGAGTTAAGAACAAGGCAACATGAAAAGCGTTAAGTGTTAAAGTCCTTCGTCCTTCGAAGCATTATGTCCCTTCGGGAAATAATGAGTTTCGGACGAAGGTCATAAGAGACATACCTTCGTGAACATAATAAGTAATGACGAAGAATTTATATAAAGCACAAAATATAATACAAGCATCATCATAGAATCATTTCTATTTCGTTAACATGGAAAAATAGAAATGATTTCAAATTACAAATGTACCTTCGGTCTTGAGAGAAGGTAAAAAGTACAAGCGTGACGCAAAAGCAAATGCCAAGTCAGCGTGAACAGTACGGGAGTACTGTTCACCTATTTATAGACGCGGGACGCAGCCCACGTAAAATTACATCCATGTCCATTACATTTCTCAATGACTTATGGAAATCTGTTAAGGTCCACGTAGTCTTTTCATCTTTAAGTCGGTTCCCCCCTCTGCTATCGCGACGAAGCCTCCCTGCGCACAGCTTCGGCTGTGCACCACCCTTCGCAGAGCTTGGTAATCAGCCCGTCCTTCGTCTGGTTCAGGCTTCGTCCTGACCGTACTTCATGTTCATAGTTCTGAATCCGAAAGCACCTGTTCACATAGTCCACTTGGAAAACATTGTCAAATCATGTTTTTGAGGACCTTCGGAGGACGAAGGCCCCCAACAGGTATGCTCAATTTATAGAGTCCAAGGGCGGTGGCTCCTAATTTTGGAATGGCGTGCTGGCGGCCGGAGAGAGGGGAGGTCACTGGCGCAAGAGATTCGTGGCTTTCACCGTGGCAAGGCCACCGGCGATGAACGGACACGCTTCAATGGTTTACTACGACGTGTTAAATCTCTTAGGCACATGGCACCCGAGTGACGGGCGGCAAAACTCCGGCGAGGTTATCTGGGCCAGCGATAAGGCAAGAGGGTACGACGGCCAGCTCCCGATCTCATCTATGATGAAGATATTTTCACCCCGAGGCGTTATCCGTGCGCCAACGGGCACGAATCGCATCGCCGGCGTGAATCCAGACACGGGGGTTGTCGACAGCAAGGTGCACTGCACCTACGATCTTCTTCAGTTACTGTACAATCAAAACTCTATTTAGTTTGTCTGACAGAGCAATTTGCAGGGCATTAATCTTTGATTTCTATGTGGCACCTCGTTAATCCCTCTGTAACAAAGTTCTTGTCCTATAATCCAGCTTTAATCTTGCTATAGCAATCACACTCAAATACTTACTGCATCATACTCAAAATAGATCCCAAACTTGGTTCTGGTTCACTGTCAGTCACAATTCAGTCTTCTGACTCAACTGACAGCCAAACTTTCTGTCCATTTTACTCCAATTTTTGTACAACATCAAGGCTCAATCACATAAGCAAAGTTATTCTCCTATCATTGCTCTATAAATTTGAGGTGTTGACCTAGGCAAAATCCTTGTAGAATTAGAGATATAGAGTTCCAAAGTTGACTTCAAAACACTAAATTTCAGAACTCAACCACATAGTGTTCATGGGGTATTTTGCAATTAAGTCCAAACTTCATCATTCAACATGGAAATCCTCAAATGTGAAAAGTACTTGATTTGTAATGTTCTATTACTTTGATATTTGCACTTTAGTCCAAAAGTGCTTAGAATTTACATTTAACCCCCTAGGGTTTCAATTAGGGTTTTTCTTGGGGTTTCTTTTAGGGTTTTGAGTACTTTAGGTTTTGGTGTCACTAAGTCCATCAAATGTGATATCTTGTGATCATTTCTCATGCTTCATGAGATTTTTACTCATTTTAGCTTCTCCTTTACCCATAAGTCCTAATTCAGGGTTAAGTACCCTACCCTCGGGTTAAGCACTTTTCAAGCCACATCATTACAACTTATTTGAACTTTTTACCTAGTGAATGCACTCTAGATGTAACAAACATATGAAATGTCACATGATGTTATGCTCAAGTTTTAGTACCAGTAACACCAGGGGTGTTACATAACCCCCTTAAAAGAATCTCGCCCTCGAGATTCAAGGCTGGCTAGCAAAGAGTTCAGGGTTCTTGGCTCTCAGATCGTCTTCTCTTTCCCAGGTTGCTTCTTCTTCTGAGTGGTGACCCCAGTTGACTTTGCACATCCGGATAGTGCTCCTCTGAGTGACCCGATCTACTGTCTCTAGAATTTGAGTTGGCTTCTCAATGTATGTCAGATCTTCTTGAACTTCAAGGTCTTCCGTTGGCAACTGCTCTTCTGGTACTCACAAGCATTTCTTCAACTGAGACACGTGAAACACATCGTGCATGACAGACAGATTTTCTGGTAAATTGAGTTGATAAGCCACTTCTCCACGTCTTGCTTGAATCTGATACGACCCGATATGTCGAGGTGCTAGCTTGCCTTTGACTCCAAACCTTTTGGTTCCTCCGATGGGTGACACTTTCAAGTAGACATAGTCTCCCACTTCAAAATTCAGTTCCATTCTTCTGGTGTAAGCATAGCTTCGCTGTCTGAACTGTGTTGCCTTCAGATTCTCCCGGACCATCCTATTATTCTCTTCAACTTCGAGCAAAATATATGGACCAAACACCTACCTTTCGCTGGGTTGATCCCAATGCAATGGAGTTCTGCAATTCCACCCATAGAGTGCTTGGAATGGTGAAATTTTTAGGATGGCCTGATAGTTGTTGTTGTAGGAGAATTATGCATACGGTAGCCTCTTGTCCCAACCTAACTTGTCTTGCAAAGCACAAGCTCTCAACATATCTTAAAGAATTTGGTTGGTTCTCTCAATCTAACCTTCTGTCTGCGGGTGATAAGCTGAACTGAACTTGAAGTGTGTGCCCAAAGCTGTAACACCCCTGGTGTTACTGTAACTAAAACCTGAGCATGGCATCATAAGCATTGACATTGCATATGTTTGACACACCTAGAGTGCATTCACTAGGCAAAAATTTCAAACAAGTTGTATTGTTTTAAGGTTTTACAAATAGGACCCTGGATAGGAAGCTTTACCCTAAACAGGGATTAAAGGGGAAAGACTTAACCCAACTTGAGAAAATATAAATACTTTAGGGTAATAGTTATGAAATATCCCCCAAAAACAAAGTTGAACCACAATTGTACCCCTGGGATACTAAAAAAAACTAATTGGAACCCTGGAAAACCCTAAGACTAAACCCTAGGGGCCTAAGTGCAAAATTAGTCCACTTTTGGGCTAAAGTGCAAAAACCAAGTCAAATAAGTGTTTTAAGTCCTTTGGTTCACAAATATGTGGACTTGAAAGCCAAATGTTGAGTTTTGGACTCATTTGCAAAAAGGACCCCAACTTTGAATTCTATACTAAGTCTGAAATGCAGTGTTGAAGGCTCAACTTTAGGGCTTTGTAACATTCAAAGCATAGGGTCTTTGCCCTAGGTCACCACACCAAATTTGTAAAGCAATTAAAGGAGAACAACTTTGCTTAAGAGTGGGAGCATTGTTGTTAAGGAAATGTTGGAGATAATTAAGCCTGAAGATTGGCTGTCAGGCTGATTCAGTCTGAAATTCAGAAGTTCAGTGTAACAAAGCCATCTTTGGGGTTGAATTAAACCTTGATCCATTGCTCAAATAGGTTTAATCCCTATAGTCGATTTGTAGCTGGTATGTAGCACTACAACTTTGGTGCAGAGACTTGGGCCTGTCGCCACATGAAATTGGAAGAAAACTCCCCTGCAAATCGCTCTGTCATACTGTCTGAACCGAGCTCGCCATGGTACAGTAGCTTGACTGGATCAGACCAACCGCGCGGCTGTCCTCACCGCTGATGGATCCCTCCGCCGTGATTCGGGTCACCGGCGTTTGGATTCGTGCACCGGACTTGTGGATAACCTCTCGGGGTAAAAGATCCTCATCGTCGTCAAGCTGGAAGCCACCTCGGTCGGCCGCGGTACTCCTCCCCTGGTTCACCGCCTGCGGGTAAAGTGCTCATCGCCGACGTGCCCTCGCCGTTGGCCACCGCGTGTCCTAACCGCGCCATTGCATCACTGTGATTCCCTACTGCAGTTCCATCAGCGTCGATGAGCTCGCCACGGCTGGGAACACGTAACCAAGACGCCAGACCTCTTCCTCATCTCCGGCCGCCTCCGTTATCCACTCAAATTGAGCGCCACCGCCCCGGGGATCTATAAATTGAGCCCCCGGCCAGTTGCGCTAGGTCGTACCAAAGCCATAGCCACCACTCCCGTCTCTGATTAGCCCCCATATCCAGAGAATCGCTCACTTCCCCCAATTCGGTTTCCGCCGCCGCGAAGAAGACCTCACCGTGACCAGCTCAATTCAGGTGAGCTCAAGTCCCTCTGCCGCTTGTTCTAGCCTCCTTAGGTACCCCGCAAACCCCTCGAACCCTTTAATTGAACCGGACCGCCAGAGATCACCGGGAACACGTACCATTGTTCTCATCATTCGCGGTTCACGTGGACATGGCGTGCACGTGATAGCTTACCAATCGTGAAATTAGGTTAGGGGAATCGTTCGGGGAAGGTTTAATCTGGTGTACACCGCTCGGGAGCACCGGCCGTTGCTTAAATCAGCCGGCACGACCTTGCCGGAGTTCATCCTCCACGCGGCCGTTGTCGTGGACCTCCCACTGCGAAGAAATAGAACATGGAGGGCTTATCTGCAAGTTGTCAGTGACACAGTAGAATAGTAATCAAACCTATCTCCAATTAGTTAAAACCCCAAGGGCCCTATTGCAAAAAACTCCACGGCGGGCGCGGGCGCGCGCGCGTGGACGTGCTTCTGCTGGTAGTGGGCCGACCTGGGCTGGTTTTGGTCCAATACTATTCATCTGTTTTTCTTTTTCTTTTATCTCCAGAGCCAAAACAATTGTAGAAAACAGTAGAAAAATGGCAAAATTGTAAAACCAATTTTCCTAGGTTCATAATTTTCCCTAGAATTTAATAAAAATAGATTTGTGATTTTTAGTGGAAATAAGAAATTTTAGGACATTTAAAGCAGCTTAAAGAATTAGTTTTGGATTTTTAGAAAATAATTAGTAAGTCCAAAAATGCCCAAACTTTTTATGGGAACTTAAAACAATATTTAGAAGCCTTGGGTAGAATTTGGGTTGATTTAGACCTTGTTTGATCACTAAACCCCAAAACACCCCCCTGCCCTATGAACTCCTTTACTGACTCCGGAAACCCTAGGTTCTCGGAGTACCGTGAAGGAAAGTTGTACTCAAGACTTAGATAATAAGTTTATATTATCTTTGCATCCTCATGAGCATCCCATGGCATCCATTCTTATGCATATATATGGATATGTTAGAACACGAAGAAGAAGAAGAAGTCACTGAAGAAAGGACACCACCACCCTCAGATCCTCAAGCAGGCAACTGCATTTACTTTGATATTTGCGGATCTGAGCCGGACTCACCTGTTAACAAAGGCAAGCCCCGGTGCATTTGCCACCTTCCTTGATGTTTTTAAAATCTTTCTCAATTGATTGCTGCATTAGGTGATAGGAGTTGATTGCTAAAACAATTCCTGCATTACCTTCCTTGAACTTGATTACCTTCCTTGATCACCCGTTTTATAAAAGATTTTTGATGCTTAGTCTTGCTTTAGAAAAACAAAATGTTTTGTTTTTACAAAATATGATGTGGCAAAAGTGGGTGGGGTGTTTTCAAAAATAAAACTTGATGGTGAATCTGTCAAAGGCCTTGATGGATTCAACATCGGAAAAGATGTACCTCTGCCAGGTACCAAGTTTTTTTTGGGATAAAATACTTAAGCTGAGACCGGGCGGTTGACTTGCACGAGAAGAGATTCTCAGTGTAGTGTCTCCGTCTGAGTCGATTAAGGACCGTCTCGATGTAGGCTTGATGATCGAGGACCCTTTAGCTGGTCACATGCCTCGTCATGGGTAAGCCTTGCCTCGGGCAGACTAAGGCCGGAATAAGATAACACGAAATGGGCGTGGAGCGGTGGCGAGAGTAGCGTGTACCCTCTGTGGCAAGAGGCTGGACGGTGGTGTATCTGTGCTCTCGGTTTGCGTGAACCTGATCCGGTCTTAAGAACCCCGGTGGCGGGTTGACATATGCAAGGGTTAAGTGCTACATATGTCGTGTGATTGGAGATCCTCAGCTGAGTATAATCGATTCGGATCGCCGTACCTTCGCGGTTATGAAGACTTGGTCACTGACCTACACGTAGCATTCCACTAAAGATGATGGGTTTTTGTTGAAGAAATTGGCTAGTACAGGACCAGTGATTGAACTAGGGTAGAAAGAACTCTAGTTACAGGTAAATGTACTTAACTTGACAAATAAAATTTGGATTTTTAAGGATCCACTTTAGTAAGCATTTCCGCAAAAAAAACAGAGTCTTTGATTATTGAAAAGCCTTACCTTGACTCCCATATATCCAGCATACCCTTGAGAGTCTTTTCTTTAGTCGGGTAAGTCTTGCTGAGTAATTCCATACTCAGGGTTTATCCCTTCGTTGTTTTTAGGTGAGGAAGTAGCAGATTTCTGCTGCTTCTGTACCAAGGTGGTTCCTAAAGAAGAAAAACAAGACTGAAGTGCGGGAGGACTTGGTGCTCCATCTAGATCTTTTACTTAAAACTTATCGGGAGGAGTTTTTGCCTCCCTTGGTTTGTATAATATTACTACTCAGCACTCGCTCGTAGTTCTGGTCTGTAATAAAACAACTTGAGCTTGTTTTTAAATAAATGTAAATTATGTAATCGCTTCCGCAATTCCTTATCTCCGATGTTCTGTAATGTCTGCATGACGGGTGAAACGTTCCTGGTAAGGTAAGGAAAGATACCGAACTCGTCAAGTAGTTCAGGGGCACCTATAGGATTGTCTGAGGTCCGTTGGACAAGGACAACTGTAGGTGGGCCTAATTACTTGGGAGGTTCCGTCACAGCTGGTATCGGAGCGTAGCCCTTCTTGACAGATATTATGTGGCATCTTCAAAAGGATTTTCTAAGACTTATCTAGAAAATTGCTTCTCTTCTTACCTAAGTATTTCTGAAGAGTTTACTTCAAGGACCAGATAGGAAGAGTGCAATGTATAGAAGGTTGAATCGACTAAGGTTGATTCTGTACTTATTCATGCATCATGCTAAGAATTATACTAATAAATTTTCCCCCTTAGCAAATGCCGCCGCATACAAGGAAAACGGCATGTAAGCATACTGGACCCATTGGAGTGCCTCGGGATCAACTTGCCCCACGAGAGCAAGAGCAAAACAGCAGTAGCGGGAGCAACGGTCCCATTGGTGATCTAGAAGCTCGCGTGAATCATCTCCAAGAGGAGTTACAGCGCAGGACTAATCTATGGGTTGCGGACGGTGACCGAATCAATGATTTAAGAAGTTACATCCGCACCCTGCAAGATCAACTAGCTGACCGAGATTTGGCACTTGATTGGGCAGTGCAGTCTCGTTCGGTGGCTTTAGCTAAGGAAGCAAAGGCTCGAGCACGAGTCAACGAACTTAGCGTTGCTATTGATAACTTGCAGGTATATTGCAATACTTTGCATGAAGAAGTTCATGTACTGTATTCGCAACTACACCCAAATGTCCCTGCGGATCCCGTCAGGTCTGAAGCCGGACCCTCGCATACTGCGGGCGAAGCGCTTGGTGGAGAGCTAGATCTTTTTAGGCCCCCTCCTTCTTTGAGGTTGGTCGACGTATGGTCTCCCACCCCTGACGATGAAGCTACCAAGAATAAGCAGGAGTAGTAGTGTAGCTTGTAAAAGTAGAAATAGTAAGTTGTATAATAGGTGGAACTTTTGTACAATGGGTAATGTGTCCTGTAATATCGAGTCTGTACCATTACTTTTTATAGTAATGTAAAATGGAAGGTCTCTTTGGCATATTATGTTTATTTCGAATATTTTTGCCTCAGATGCCGACCAGGACTCGCGGACAGGACGCAGCCGGAACTTCTGGGGGTCGGGATGTCACCCCAAATCCACCTCCGGTTCCACCCACGTTAGCCGAGGCGATTGCCGCCTTGGTAAATGCCACCGCCGACAATACCCTCTTCCTTAGGGAAATGGTGGGTCAACAGCAGTTCCAGCAGCAGGCAGGAAGGGGTTTTCAGCAAGGTCCCCGTGAAACCACCTATCTGGACTTCTCTGAAACTCGTCCACCTCTATTCACCAAGGCAGAAGACCCGCTAGAAGCCAACGAGTGGATACGGGTCATTGAACAAAAGTTTGGTCTCCTTCGTTGTTCTGAAATGCAGAAGCCATTGTTTGCGGCACAGCAACTACGTGGCCCTGCCAGTACTTGGTGGGGAAATTTTGTGGCTATCCAACCTGCCGACCATCAAGTCACTTGGGAAGAATTTAAAGCAGCCTTCCGTGAGCACTACATACCTGAAGGGGTGCTGCATATGAAACAAGAGGAATTCATGAAACTGAAACAAGGAGGAGATACCATTAATCAGTATCTCAACAAGTTTAATCACCTGTCACAGTATGCCATCGACCAGGTGAATACTGATTTGAAGAAAAATAACTGCTTCATGAGGGGTCTAAATGACCGGTTGCAGCGAAAGATGGCCACGTGTATTGATCTCACGTATGGAAAGGCTGTCAGTACAGCCTTATCTGTGGAAGCAAAATACGCAAGTTCTGGGAAGAATAAGGGATTCAATGGTGAGAGGCCTAATCAGGGCCAGGCGAAGAGGCAACGGTTCGTTATCCGGCCTTCTAGCCAAAACCGCACTTTTTCTCGTCCACCAACATTCCCTTTCAAACAGCCCATTATTATTCGCCCCAACAATACCCCCACTTCCCCAAATCAGCCGGGTGCCCCAGGCACTCGATTCCCTGCCTTGCCCAGCTCTTCAACTGGGTGTTTCAACTGCGGCAAGTCGGGACATTTTATCAAAGACTGCCCATACCCCAAGCAAAATCAATCCAATGCTCAGCAAGGAACTGGGAAGTTTACTCAGCCCAAGGGAAATGTTGTGGGGAGAAATACCAAGAAAACGGGGCGTGTATACTACACCCAGGTGGCCACTACACCGGAAGGAGAGCCGGTGATGATGGGTACGTTTTCCGTGGCCAGTCACCCTGCAATTATTCTTTTTGATTCTGGTGCTTCGCATACCTTCATTAGCAAGAAATTTGTGGAGCAACATCACATTGCATGCCATGAATCAAAAGAGGGATTTAAAATTCATTCACCTGGGGGATATATTTTTACTCGAGAAGTGGCCTATGAAGTGCCAGTAATAATGGCCGGACGGAACTTTCCTGCTAACATGATTGTTCTGAAAGGCCAGGATATAGATGTGATTTTGGGTATGAATTGGTTAACCCAATACAAGGCAATACTCAACACTGAACTCAGAACCGTCAGGTTGAGCTATAATCAAGAAGAAATTCTTTTGTCTCTCCCCGTGACCAATCCGGCCAAAGCTTCTGGTAGAGTATATGAAGCCATTGTACCGGAAATCAAGGATATTCCGGTAGTATGTGAGTTTCTAGATGTATTTCCGGAAGATTTGCCTGGACTGCCCCCAGAAAGAGATGTAGAATTTGTAATTGAGCTAAAGCCCGGTACGGCTCCCATCTCCTGAAGATCGTACCGTATGCCCCCTAATGAGTTGGCGGAATTGAAGATTCAATTACAAGATCTACTGAATAAGGGATTCATTCGGCCAAGCTCGTCTCCATGGGGTTGCCCTGCCATTTTTGTTAAGAAGAAGGATCAAACCTTGCGAATGTGCGTGGATTATCGACCCCTAAATGAGGTCACCATCAAGAATAAGTACCCTCTTCCAAGGATCGACATCTTATTTGATCAACTGACTGGAGCAAGGGTATTTTCCAAAATTGATCTCAGGTCGGGTTATCATCAAATCCGTATTCGGCCCGAGGATATACCGAAGACCGCATTTACTACGCGGTATGGATTGTTTGAATACTTGGTAATGTCTTTCGGGCTCACTAATGCTCCTGCCCACTTCACCTATTTGATGAACTCGGTGTTCATGCCCGAGTTGGACAAGTTCGTGGTGGTCTTCATCGACGATATTTTGATATACTCTAAAAATGAAGAGGAGCATGCTCAGCATCTACGGATTGTATTGACGCGCCTGAGGGAACATCAGCTGTATGCCAAGTTCAGTAAGTGCGCGTTCTGGCTGGAGGAAATTCAATTTTTGGGGCACGTGTTATCAGCGAAAGGAATTGCGGTAGATCCTAGCAAAGTCAAAGATATTCTGGAATGGAAAACCCCAACCACTGTTCACCAAGTCCAGAGTTTTCTTGGACTAGCTGGATATTATCGCAGATTCATACCCGATTTTTCTAAGCTTGTAAAGCCAATCACAAGTTTGTTGAAGAATGACATTAAGTTCAATTGGTCTTCTAAGTGTAATGAAGCCTTTGAGCAATTGAAGACATTATTAACCACTGCTCCGGTATTGGCTCAACCGGACATCACTAAGCCTTTTGATGTATATTGTGATGCATCTGGCAGTGGACTTGGCTGTGTATTAATGCAAGAGGGCCGAGTAATTGCATATGCTTCAAGGCAGTTGCGCCGACATGAGGAGCATTATCCAACTCATGATCTGGAGCTAGCTGCTGTGGTTCATGCCCTGAAAATATGGCGTCACTATCTGCTGGGAAATTTCTGTCACATATATACAGATCATAAAAGCTTGAAGTACATCTTCACCCAGTCAGAATTAAATATGAGGCAAAGACGATGGCTTGAGCTTATTAAGGACTATGAACTGGAGATCCATTATCACCCAGGCAAGGCCAATGTGGTGGCAGATGCACTAAGTCGTAAGGCTTCCTGCCACTGCCTTATGGTGAAAACCTCTGACAACACTTTATGTCAAGAGATGGAAAAGTTAAACCTGGGGATAATCCAACAAGGGACTCTAAATCAGCTAAAGCTTGAGTCAATCATTTTGCAAAGGATAATTGATGCTCAAAAGGATAATCTGGGTATGAAGCACATACGAGAGAAGATAAGGGCTGGAACAGCCAAATGTTTCAAGGAAGATGATCAAGGTGTGTTATGGTTTAACAACCGCATAGTAGTGCCAAAGAATGAAGAACTCCGCCAGCAAATCTTAGATGAAGCGCATCTTAGTCGCTATTCTATTCATCCGGGAGGCACTAAGATGTATCATGATCTAAAACAGCACTACTGGTGGACGAAGATGAAAATTGAAATTGCATGCTATGTGGCTAAGTGTGACACTTGTAGACGTGTCAAAGCCATACACATGAAAACTGCCGGTCCATTGCAGTCATTACCAGTACCAACATGGAAATGGGAAGACATAAGCATGGACTTCATTGTGGGATTGCCCAGAACCGCAAAAGGATATGACTCTATTTGGGTGATTGTTGATCGACTTACAAAGATTGCTCACTTTCTACCGGTCAAGACATATTATCCAGTACTTACCTATGCAGAGTTGTACATTGCCCGTATTCTCAGTTTGCATGGTGTCCCAAAGACTATAATGTCGGATCGTGGACCACAATTTGTATCCAAATTTTGGGAAGAACTTCATAAATCCCTGGGTACTAAGTTACTCCACAGTTCGGCCTATCATCCTCAAACCAGTGGACAGACTGAGAGAGTGAACCAAATACTTGAAGATATGCTGCGGGCATGTGTTCTGGACTTCTCACAGAAATGGGATGAATGTTTACCTTTGGCGGAGTTTTCATATAATAATAGCTATCAAGAAAGTATTAAGATGGCACCCTTCGAAGCTTTATATGGACGACGGTGTCGGACTCCGCTAAATTGGTCTGAACCTGGTGAAAGGTGCTTCTTTAGACCTGATCTGGTGAAAGGAGCCGAGGATAAGGTTCGGAAAATCATTCATAATATGAAGAAAGCACAAGCTCGTCAGAAGAGTTATGCAGACCAACGGCGAATGCCCTTATACTTCCTGGAAGGAGACTACGTCTACTTGAAGGTTTCACCAATAAAGGGAGTATCGCGTTTCGGGGTAAAGGGAAAGCTTGCACCCAGGTACATTGGTCCATTTCCTATTCTTCAAAGATATGGGCTAGTGGCGTATCGACTTCAACTTCCCGAAACATTGTCTGCTGTACATAATGTGTTCCATGTATCGCAATTGAAGAAGTGTCTTCGGGTTCCCGATCGAACCATTGAAGTAACAGATGTTGTCCTGGAACCAGACTTAACGTACTCGGAACATCCTATTCGAGTTCTGGA
This sequence comes from Zea luxurians, assembly GCA_029449295.1. Lineage (NCBI taxonomy): Eukaryota > Viridiplantae > Streptophyta > Magnoliopsida > Poales > Poaceae > Zea > Zea luxurians. Next base: position 39,280,560 of record JAOPSE010000021.1, read on the forward strand.
TCAAAAGGACAGGGTTACCCGGAGAAAGACTCTCAAGTTCTACAAGGTACAATGGAACCAGCATTCTGAGGAAGAGGCTACGTGGGAAACTCAAGACTTCTTGAATCAGAATTTCCCAGGCTTTCTAGCCTCATGTAATTTGTAAAGTGTATATAGTTATTGCAATAAAGGAGTGAACCCCCACACCACCCCTGCCTTGTACCAGAAATAAGGAAATAAAAATGTGACACATTTCCTTTTCCATTACTCACCCTAGGACTTTAAATCTCGGGACGAGATTCTTTTATGGGGGGAAGGATGTAACACCCCTGCGTTACTGTAACTAAAACCTGAGCATGGCATCATAAGCATTGACATTGCATATGTTTGACACACCTAGAGTGCATTCACTAGGCAAAAATTTCAAACAAGTTGTATTGTTTTAAGGTTTTACAAATAGGACCCTGGATAGGAAGCTTTACCCTAAACAGGGATTAAAGGGGAAAGACTTAACCCAACTTGAGAAAATCTAAATACTTTAGGGTAATAGTTATGAAATATCCCCCAAAAACAAAGTTGAACCATAATTGTACCCCTGGGATACTAAAAAAACTAATTGGAACCCTGGAAAACCCTAAGACTAAATTGAGTTGATAAGCCACTTCTCCACGTCTTGCTTGAATCTGATACGACCCGATATGTCGAGGTGCTAGCTTGCCTTTGACTCCAAACCTTTTGGTTCCTCCGATGGGTGACACTTTCAAGTAGACATAGTCTCCCACTTCAAAATTCAGTTCCCTTCTTCTGGTGTAAGCATAGCTTCGCTGTCTGAACTGTGTTGCCTTCAGATTCTCCCGGACCATCCTATTATTCTCTTCAACTTCGAGCAAAATATATGGACCAAACACCTACCTTTCGCTGGATTGATCCCAATGCAATGGAGTTCTGCAATTCCACCCATAGAGTGCTTGGAATGGTGAAATTTTTAGGATGGCCTGATAGTTGTTGTTGTAGGAGAATTATGCATACGGTAGCCTCTTGTCCCAACCTAACTTGTCTTGCAAAGCACAAGCTCTCAACATATCTTAAAGAATTTGGTTGGTTCTCTCAATCTAACCTTCTGTCTGCGGGTGATAAGCTGAACTGAACTTGAAGTGTGTGCCCAAAGCTGTAACACCCCTGGTGTTACTGTAACTAAAACCTGAGCATGGCATCATAAGCATTGACATTGCATATGTTTGACACACCTAGAGTGCATTCACTAGGCAAAAATTTCAAACAAGTTGTATTGTTTTAAGGTTTTACAAATAGGACCCTGGATAGGAAGCTTTACCCTAAACAGGGATTAAAGGGGAAAGACTTAACCCAACTTGAGAAAATATAAATACTTTAGGGTAATAGTTATGAAATATCCCCAAAAACAAAGTTGAACCACAATTGTACCCCTGGGATACTAAAAAAAACTAATTGGAACCCTGGAAAACCCTAAGACTAAACCCTAGGGGCCTAAGTGCAAAATTAGTCCACTTTTGGGCTAAAGTGCAAAAACCAAGTCAAATAAGTGTTTTAAGTCCTTTGGTTCACAAATATGTGGACTTGAAAGCCAAATGTTGAGTTTTGGACTCATTTGCAAAAAGGACCCCAACTTTGAATTCTATACTAAGTCTGAAATGCAGTGTTGAAGGCTCAACTTTAGGGCTTTGTAACATTCAAAGCATAGGGTCTTTGCCCTAGGTCACCACACCAAATTTGTAAAGCAATTAAAGGAGAACAACTTTGCTTAAGAGTGGGAGCATTGTTGTTAAGGAAATGTTGGAGATAATTAAGCCTGAAGATTGGCTGTCAGGCTGATTCAGTCTGAAATTCAGAAGTTCAGTGTAACAAAGCCATCTTTGGGGTTGAATTAAACCTTGATCCATTGCTCAAATAGGTTTAATCCCTATAGTCGATTTGTAGCTGGTATGTAGCACTACAACTTTGGTGCAGAGACTTGGGCCTGTCGCCACATGAAATTGGAAGAAAACTCCCCTGCAAATCGCTCTGTCAGACTGTCTGAACCGAGCTCGCCATGGTACAGTAGCTTGACTGGATCAGACCAACCGCGCGGCTGTCCTCACCGCCGACGGATCCCTCCGCCGTGATTCGGGTCACCGGCGTTTGGATTCGTGCACCGGACTTGTGGATAACCTCTCGGGGTAAAAGATCCTCATCGTCGTCAAGCTGGAAGCCACCTCGGTCGGCCGCGGTACTCCTCCCCTGGTTCACCGCCAGTGGGTAAAGTGCTCACCGCCGACGTGCCCTCGCCGTTGGCCACCGCGTGTCCTAACCGCGCCATTGCATCACTGTGATTCCCTACTGCAGTCCCATCAGCGTCGATGAGCTCGCCACGGCTGGGAACACGTAACCAAGACGCCAGACCTCTTCCTCATCTCCGGCCGCCTCCGTTATCCACTCAAATTGAGCGCCACCGCCCCGGGGATCTATAAATTGAGCCCCCGGCCAGTTGCGCTAGGTCGTACCAAAGCCATAGCCACCACTCTCGTCTCCGATTAGCCCCCATAGCCAGAGAATCGCTCACTTCCCCCAATTCGGTTTCCGCCGCCGCGAAGAAGACCTCACCGTGACCAGCTCAATTTAGGTGAGCTCAAGTCCCTCTGCCGCTTGTTCTAGCCTCCTTAGGTACCCCGCAAACCCCTCGAACCCTTTAATTGAACCGGACCGCCAGAGATCACCGGGAACACGTACCATTGTTCTCATCATTCGCGGTTCACGTGGAAAGGGCGTGATAGCTTACCAATCGTGAAATTAGGTTAGGGGAATCGTTCGGGGAAGGTTTAATCCGGTGTACACCGCTCGGGAGCACCGGCCGTTGCTTAAATGAGCCGGCACGACCTCGCCGGAGTTCATCCTCCACGCGGCCGTTGTTGTGGACCTCCCACTGCGAAGAAATAGAACATGGAGGGCTTATCTGCAAGTTGTCAGTGACACAGTAGAATAGTAATCAAACCTATCTCCAATTAGTTAAAACCCCAAGGGCCCTGTTGCAAAAAACTCCATGGCGGGCGCGGGCGCGCGCGCGTGGACGTGCTTCTGCTGGTAGTGGGCCGACCTGGGCTGGTTTTGGTCCAATACTATTCATCTGTTTTTCTTTTTCTTTTATCTCCAGAGCCAAAACAATTATAGAAAACAGTAGAAAAATGGCAAAATTGTAAAACCAATTTTCCTAGGTTCATAATTTTCCCTAGAATTTAATAAAAATAGTTTTGTGATTTTTAGTGGAAATAAGAAATTTTAGGACATTTAAAGCAGCTTAAAGAATTAGTTTTGGATTTTTAGAAAATAATTAGTAAGTCCAAAAATGCCCAAACTTTTTATGGGAACTTAAAACAATATTTAGAAGCCTTGGGTAGAATTTGGGTTGATTTAGACCTTGTTTGATCACTAAACCCCAAAACACCCCCCCTGCCCTATGAACTCCTTTACTGACTCCGGAAACCCTAGGTTCTCGGAGTACCGTGAAGGAAAGTTGTACTCAAGACTTAGATAATAAGTTTATATTATCTTTGCATCCTCATGAGCATCCCATGGCATCCATTCTTATGCATATATATGGATATGTTAGAACACGAAGAAGAAGAAGAAGTCACTGAAGAAAGGACACCACCACCCTCAGATCCTCAAGCAGGCAACTGCTTTTACTTTGATATTTGCGGATCCGAGCCGGACTCACCTGTTAACAAAGGCAAGCCCCGGTGCATTTGCCACCTTCCTTGATGTTTTTAAAATCTTTCTCAATTGATTGCTGCATTAGGTGATAGGAGTTGATTGCTAAAACAATTCCTGCATTACCTTCCTTGAACTTGATTACCTTCCTTGATCACCCGTTTTATAAAAGATTTTTGATGCTTAGTCTTGCTTTAGAAAAACAAAATGTTTTGTTTTTACAAAATATGATGTGGCAAAAGTGGGTGGGGTGTTTTCAAAAATAAAACTTGATGGTGAATCTGTCAAAGGCCTTGATGGATTCAACATCGGAAAAGATGTACCTCTGCCAGGTACCAAGTTTTTTTTGGGATAAAATACTTAAGCTGAGACCGGGCGGTTGACTTGCACGAGAAGAGAGTCTCGGTGTAGTGTCTCCATCTGAGTCGATTAAGGACCGTCTCGATGTAGGCTTGATGATCGAGGACCCTTTAGCTGGTCACATGCCTCGTCATGGGTAAGCCTTGCCTCGGGCAGACTAAGGCCGGAATAAGATAACACGAAATGGGCGTGGAGCGGTGGCGAGAGTAGCGTGTACCCTCCGTGGCAAGAGGCTGGACGGTGGTGTATCTGTGCTCTCGGTTTGCGTGAACCTGATCTGGTCTTAAGAACCCCGGTGGCGGGTTGACATATGCAAGGGTTAAGTGCTACATATGTCGTGTGATTGGAGATCCTTAGCTGAGTATAATCGATTCGGATCGCCGTACCTTCACGGTTATGAAGACTTGGTCACTGACCTACACGTAGCATTCCACTAAAGATGATGGGTTTTTGTTGAAGAAATTGGCTAGTACAGGACCAGTGATTGAACTAGGGTAGAAAGAACTCTAGTTACAGGTAAATGTACTTAACTTGACAAATAAAATTTGGATTTTTAAGGATCCACTTTAGTAAGCATTTCCGCAAAAAAACAGAGTCTTTGATTATTGAAAAGCCTTACCTTGACTCCCATATATCCAGCATACCCTTGAGAAGTCGGGTAAGTCTTGCTGAGTAATTCCATACTCAGGGTTTATCCCTTCGTTGTTTTTAGGTGAGGAAGTAGCAGATTTCTGCTGCTTCTGTACCAAGGTGGTTCCTAAAGAAGAAAAACAAGACTGAAGTGCGGGAGGACTTGGTCCTCCATCTAGATCTTTTACTTAAAACTTATCGGGAGGAGTTTTTGCCTCCCTTGGTTTGTATAATATTACTACTCAGCACTCGCTCGTAGTTTTGGTCTGTAATAAAACAACTTGAGCTTGTTTTTAAATAAATGTAAATTATGTAATCGCTTCCGCAATTCCTTATCTCCGATGTTCTGTAATGTCTGCATGACGGGTGAAACGTTCCTGGTAAGGTAAGGAAAGATACCGAACTCGTCAAGTAGTTCAGGGGCACCTATAGGATTGTCTGAGGTCCGTTGGACAAGGACAACTGTAGGTGGGCCTAATTACTTGGGAGGTTCCGTCACAAAAGCTTCATGCAACTACTGCAAAAAATGAGAAGTAAACTGGGTGCCTCTATCCGATACTATCTTCTTTGGAATACTATGCAAGCACACAATCCGAGACATGTATAATTCTGCCAACACTGCACTGTTATAGGTGGTCTTGACTGGTATGAAATGGGCCGCCTTTGTTAAACGGTTCACTACTACCCAGATGGAGTCATAACCAGCTCGAGTGCGGGGCAGACCGACTATAAAGTCCATCCCAATTTCATCCCATTTCCACTGAGGAATCTGCAACGGCTGCAACAAACCTGCGGGCCTCTGATGTTCTGCCTTGATCCTCTGACAACTGTCGCATCTGGCCACATACTCTGCTATCTCTCTTTTCATACCGTACCACCAGAATCTCTTCTTCAGGTCTTGGTACATTTTCTCGCTACCAGGGTGTATGGAATATGCTGTCTCATGAGCTTCCTTGAGAATCAGTTCCTGAATCGATTTAATGTCGGGAACGCACAGCCTATCCTTGAACCATACCACTCCTTCTGCATCTTCACGGAAATCTGGACCTTTCCCATCTATGATCAGCTGCCGGATCTCGTTGATCTTCTCGTCGTCTTTCTGACCCTTCCTGATATCTCGCTGCAGAGTGGGTTCCAGCTCAACTATCACTCCTTGAGTGTTGTTCAGAAATCTGAGACTCAGCCTATTGAATTCCTTAGCTAGCTCGAACGGCATTGGGTGAGCGGCCACATATTGACTTGACTCTTCCTTCTCAGAGCATCTGCAACCACATTTTCTTTGCCTAAGTGATAATGGATTTCCAGCTCATAATCTTTGATCAATTCTAGCCATCTTTGTTGTCTCATGTTTAACTCTGACTGAGTGAATATGTACTTGAGGCTCTTGTGATCCGTGTAGATATCGCACTTCTGCCCATAAAGATAATGACTCCAGGTCTTCAGTGCATGAACCACTGCTGGTAGCTCCAGATCATGAGTGGGGTAATTCTTCTCATGAAATTTCAACTATCGGGACGAGTATGCCACTACTTTCCTTTCCTGCATTAACACACATCCCAGTCCGGTGTACGAAGCATCACAATATACTGAGAATGGCTTGTGAACATCTGGCAGAACCAATACCGATGTTGTTGTCAACTTCTGCTTCAACATCTCAAATGATTATTGGCATGCAGGGGTCCACTTGAACTCAACCTTCTTTGCCAGCAAGGCTGTCATTGGCCTAACAATCTTGGAGAAACCTTCAATGAAACGCCGATAGTAACCGGCCATTCCGATGAAACTCTTGATTTCTCGAACATCTTTTGGTGCTTTCCAGTCTAGAATTGTTGCTACCTTCTTTGGATCCACAACTAGTCCATCTCAGTTTATAATGTGACCCAGGAACAGAACTTCGCTGATCCAGAACTTGCACTTGCTAAGTTTGGCGTACAACTGGCAACCTCATAGCCTCTGAAGAACTTTCCTCATGCTCTTGCTCATTCTGGGAATATACAAGAATATCATCAATGAACACTACTATGAACTTGTCGAGGTAGTCCATGAACACACTGTTCATCAGATATATGAAGTAAGCTGGCGCATTCGTCAAAATGAATGACATAACCATGAACTCATATAATCCATACTTGGTGATGAATGTTGTCTTTGGTATATCTGAAGGTCGGATTATGAGCTGATGGTAACCTGACCTCAGATCTATCTTTGAGAACACACTGCTCCTCTCAACTGATCAATAGGTCTTCAATTCGAGGCAGGGGGTACTTGTTCTTGACAGTGACTTCATTCAAAGCTCTGTAATCAATGCACATCCTCTTCGTACCATCCTTCTTCTCCACAAATAGCACTAAGGGTTCCCAAGGTGAGGTACTTGGTCTGAAGTAGCCTTTCTCTAATAACTCATCAATTTACTTCTTGAGTTCCACCAACTCTGGTCCGGACACTCGATAAGCTCTCTTGGAAATAGGGGTGGTGCCTGGGATAAGCTCTATGCGAATTCAACCTTCCTTTCCGGTGGCATACCTGGTAACTCCTCAGGGAATACATCGGGGAATTCTGACACAATCCTAATTGCCTCAATTGGATTGGACTCCTTGTCATCTACTGATAAATGGTGATAAGCTCCATCTTCTAGTTCAGGCAAGTACAGCTTAGTTACTACTTCCTTTCCGGATGGGGACACCAACTTAACTGTTCTCTTATCACAACTGACAGTGGCTTGGTTTCTGTGTAGCCAATTCATCCTAGGATGAAATCTAACCCTTTAGTTCCCATTACTACTAGGCTAGAGGGGAAGTCTATCCCCCTTATTTCAATCCTTAGATTCAGACAAATCCTACCAGACTGAACTTTGCCCCCAACTGAATTAACACTTAAAGGTGTAATCATTGGTTCTATGGGGATGTTATGTGCTTCTACTCAAGATGTAGAAACAAAAGAATGCGTGGCTCCAGTATCAAATAGTACTTTTGCTAGATAGGATTCGACTGGAAACATACCTACTGCCACAATCCTGAGCATCCTGGATTGCTTCGGCCTCTAGGTGGTTCACCTTTCCACGGTTGTAGGTCTGACCACGGCCTCCTGGTGCTTGCTGTGGCGCTCCTTGTCTTGCTGGGGTATTGACTGCTAGCGACTGCTGAGCTGCCTTCTTTGGACAGTTCTTTGCCCAGTGGTTTTGTTCTCCACAATAGAAGCATGCACGACCTCCTACTTGCGCTGGAGCTGCTTGGCTATTCTGGTTGGTTACTGGGGCAGGAAGGCGAGCTGCCTGGTTGTTCTGACGCTGGTACTGATTTCCTCCCGGTTGAGTGTTCTAACGGTCCTACTACTGTTGCTGCTGCTGTTGCTGCTGCTGCTGCTGCTGCTGAGGAAACTGCCTCTGGTACTGGTGCTGATGTTGACGCTGGTGCTGATGACCTTGCTTGAATTGCTGAGGTGGGTTGCCTGAGTAGCGGGGGCGGCTACTACTCCCGGCCTGAGATCCACCAATCTTGCGTTTCCTGTCCTCCATCTCCTGACGCTTCCTTTCAGTCATGATTGCTCTGTCGATCAAATGCTGGAAGGTGGGGAAAGTGTGATTCATCAGCTGGTAGTGGAGGGGACCAACCAATCCTCTCAGAAAGCGGTACTGCCTCTTAGCATCCGTGTTGACATCTTCTAGGGCGTAGCGTGACAGCTGCAGAAACTTGTCCCTGTACTCACTAACGGATAGGGTACCTTTCTTCAGGGCGAGAAACTCCTCCTTCCTCACTATCATCAGTCCCTTGAGCACATGGTAGCGATGGAAGTTGTCCCTAAGTTCCTCCTAGGTGATGGCTTCAGGGTTGGTATGAATGGCGAGGTAAGACTCCCACGAGGACTGTGCTGCTCCCCTTAGCTATCGGGGACCATACAACACCTTCTCACGATCGTTGCACTGAGCAGTGTGCAACTCACGTTCCACGATACGTAACCAATCTTCAACGTCTATGGGATCAGCAGAGTGGGCAAAGACAGGGGGATGGCCCCTCATGAATTATGCCCGCTTGTCTCTGGGCACTTGTGGCATCTGAACTTGCACTGGAGGTTGAGGCGGGGGTGGCTGCTGCTGCACCTGCTGCATTGCTGCTAAGGTCTGACCAATTGCTTGGACTGTTGAATTTGCATCATGAACATCTACTCAACTGTCATCGGGGGTGGCGGTGGCAACTGCTGCTAAGCTGCATCTTCCTGGGGTGCCTGCTGTTCCGGCTGAGCATGCCTTGCACCTCTGCGCCTGTTCTCAGACATCTGTAGAAAGCACACACACATCAGATCTGACTCTGCAGTCTTTCAGCATAAGAAAAGATATACGAAAATCTTCATAGCACTGAACAAATGATCATCTTCACTGATAGCTTCTCAGATAGAGAGGAAAGTGGAAATAAATGGATAACCCAACTAAATAACTGACTTTATTAATAACTAGACCAGGTTGCAGGGGATACCCACACCTTGATGACAATCATTACAAAGATCCAACTTCATTACATGTTAATCATGACAAGCATTCCAACATATGATAAGCAAACTAACTCTAACTAAGCTGACTAGACTACGACACTGAATTGAGCATTATTACAGACTCCGACTCTATCGATCTATGGATATAAATCTATCCGGGTCCTACAGTCTAGGGTACCATAGTCGAAGCGACCATGGGGCAGTGAGCGGTAAGGGTGCTAAATACCGACAGGGGCGGGAGAACCACCATCCAGATAGTGGCGTACGGCGCACTCATCACACAATTACACAACCTCCGTCCGAACCTTGCCCAACTCGTCAAGGATGTGGTCTAGCTCGGTGTTGAGCACGGCGGCCAGGTTGACCATGTTGTTCAGCCTAGGATTGCCCTCACCAACGGGTGAGACAATCACACCTCCAGCACTACCGGTCGAACGGCGAGGGTAGTACTTCAGGTCAAGGCCATCAGCTACCCCGCTGAACAACGAGCAATAATGAGAAAGTGTTCGTCGTGCTACATCTTGCATGGCTGCCTCGGCAGTATCCCTCTTAGTGATAAAATAGTGCTCTGAGAAGGCCTCTGCACCCTGGAGATCATCGTCCGGACAACGTACCAAGCAAGTAGCCTCCCACTGGTTCGGGTATAACCCACGACGATGTTGGTAGACTACATAACGGTACTCGATGGACCAAGTGTGTCGGTCGAAAGCCCGACGCAGCAAGGTGTCGAGAGCATCGTGGAAGTGACACCCACGAGCGGTGTCACGAGTGATGGGCCTAGTGATCCACCCTCCAGCTCTGGCTCCTCCAAGAGCTCCGTGATGTGGCTCGAACTGCCACCGTCGTCGTCGTCTCCGTCTCCATCAAGGTCTCCTCCAGCAGCCGGGATGCCCTGTGGTGGTGCAGGGGGCATATTTGGCTGAGGTGCAGGGGAAGGCGGCCTCTCAGACTCCACCTCCTACTGAAGCGAGGGTGAAGAGTCCTGCTGCTGCTGCTCCTGCTCCTGGCGTCGGCGCTCCTGCTCCTCGTGCAGGCGACGATGCAGTCTCTCCAGGTGACTGGACTGACCTGGCACCGTGCGACATTGTGGACGCTCCACCAGGCGAGAAAGGAAAAAAGGGGATCACAGACTTACGTGTCGTGCATCTAATACGATCCATCTACAAAAGACATCATAAGCACAAGAGTGAGAATATAACTATAAGACCAGAAAGTAAATAGAAAGAAAAGTGAGACAAATATTTTTGTGAGGTAAGTAGATAACATAGAATTGGTCAAAATGACCAACTTTTGAAAGGACACTAAGGTCAAGGTAAGGGTAGAGGTCTATAGTCCTTAGGGCAACCATTCTAGTCTAGGTTAGCAGCCCTACAGTTAGCAAGGCTCTGATACCACTTATGTCACACCTGGTTTTGGAAGGTAAACCGAATGTGAACCGTGTACGTGCTAGGATCGGAACTCACGTACACAACGATTACATAATTGGACATCATCACACAATGCTCAAAGTAAATAGCGGAAAGGTACTTTAATTACATCAAGATGTCCAAGACATCCACAGAGTCTAACACATAGCCATAGTGTTCAACATTAATATCAAAGCGCGGAGAAACAAAACGTAAAAGATAAGCCTACACAGGCAGCTGACTGGGGGTTTGCCACTAAGATAAACTCGAACTCATCGTAGTCCTGGAACTCCTCAAAGTCCTCCATGTTGCCAGCATCTCCTCCTGAGCACTGAGTATAGTGGGGACAACCTAGGGTGGGGTGATTTGTAAAGCAAGGGTGAGTACACATCAACGTACTCAGCAAATGTCCCGTTTGGCTGAAGTGGACTAGCTGTATGTGGAGTTAAGGTTAAGCAGTTGCTTTTAGCTTGTCAAGTTTCATTACTATAAGTAAAGCCAAATTTTAGTAATAAACCCAGTTATTACCCAGAAGCACTCCCTCTAAGAGGAAATACCAGAGATCCAACTTATAACCATCATTGCTAACCATCATCATAAAAGTAACCAAAGTTCTTCTAATCAAAGACGATCCCAAGGCCGCTCATAACCGTGAGCACGATTGATATACCAGTTTCTAACACTCTGCAGAGGTCGCACACTTTACCCACAAGTCATGATTCCGTTTCTGCCCAGGGTTCTAGCCTCCCCATTGAACACTACCAAGGTGAACTAGCAGGGTCTCACTATGTAGCCTTTACAAAGATTTCCCAGAGGTCATAGTCGCTTGTTAGGTTTCTCCAGTTTGATAAACACAGTACATCTCCCCAGAGGAAGGGTGACTAACAAAACCAAATCGAGAACCTCTGCAACCAACCTCGACAGAGCAAGTATTGTGCCCGGACCCCATTGGTGGCCCTACGGCGAAGCCAACTACTCCTCTGGTTCCTCTAATTAATCAGCTAAGGGCGTCCCATTCCACCTTCATGGTTGCACTGTTACCCGGGTTGTCACTCCCCAAACAGGTCCTTACAGAGAGGTACTCAGGAAACAGCCTGAGTCCCCTAAAGTATCACAGGAACATCATCGGGATAACATCATCGTATCATAAATAATCACATCATGTTCATTGATTAAGTTAAAGCAATAGCATAAGCTAACCATGATTAACCCAAAAAGGTAAATAAGAACAAGGTAAATATAGACTAGTCAATCCTTAAGTTTTAATAATGTAATGTGGGATAGTGAATTATAAAATAAATAGAACATGATAGGTCTGAGGACACTTGCCTTCACCAGGTTGTTGCTCAGGGAGATCTTCGGCTACACACTCAGGGACCACGGGCTGCTCGTTGTCTAAATAAAGCGATCATACATTCAATACATTTGGAAAGTACAAATGAATAGCACATCAAACATGTACAAACATTGGAACACATCTCAAAAGGTATAGTATTAATTAAAGAAGAAGGAGATCACATTATAACATTAACTAATCTTAATTAGGAGTTAATTACTCTTTAAGTGTTGTCCATGATTACATAATCTAATACTCCTCATTTTATTGAGACCCAAAGGCTAAACTAGAGATTAATTCTTATCTTACACATTATTAAACTCACAAGATTAAATATCCATTTATCCCTAGAGGTTTCCTTTTTATTTATTTAACTAAGGGAATAAATCAACATATACATCAATCTTATATTCTAGGTATAAAATTAAAGTTTACAGACTAAAGAAGAACATAATTTATTTGGACAGAAAATAATTTTATGAACATTTTGCAATTTGAACCACTCAATTTGGAGTTCATATGAAAAAGATATGAAATAAACAAGTTTTGAAGTTTGAAATATGAAATTAGGGCTAATTCTGTAATTATTTAAAAGCACAGGGGGTTGTTTAAAAGAACACAGGGGCCTGCGTGCGAAAACCAGGGACAGCGGGTTCATTTCCTAAAACCTGAGGGTCTCTTAAGCAAAAATACACGCGAAGGGGTATCGAGCGATCTCAACCATCGGAGCTCAGATCAACGGACAGGATTAGATACCACGGACGCGCGCGCGAGCGCGACTGACTGGTGGGGATGGGGTGTCAGCAAACCGGGGTGGGGCTGACCGGCCAGGCCCAGCGGCAGGGGCGCGTGTGAGGGGGAGAGAGGAGAAGAATTGGATCTGGATCGGAGGGCTGAGGTTAGATCTGCTCTGATTAAGTCTAAACCGCCCGATCTCGGACGAACGCCTGAGATCCAACAGCTGGTGGCCGGACGCGAGCGTGATGGCGTTGCTCGATCCCGCGACGAAGTCTCGCCGGAGACAAGGGGACTGGCCACGACGGGGCTCTAGGGGCTTAGGGAATAGCTCGAGCGCGCTCAGGGCGATCTGGCGAACTCGACCATGGGCGCAAAACCGGCACGGGGGCACCAGAGGGCATATAACACGACGAGGTGGGCTAACGGCAGCGCGGATGAACTCCAGCGAGGAATTGCGCAGGCACTAGGGCGATACTTGGTGAAATAAAGGCATGGGAAGGTTGCTCACCTCGAGTGCGAACTCCGGGACCCTTGAAAAACGACGGGGGTGCGATGGAGCCTTAGGTCGACGGCAGCGGGCTCCGGCTGCGCAAGAAACGCTCTAGTGAGCGCGGACCGAGCAAATCAGAGAGGGGAAGGGCAAGCCAAAGGGCGTCCCGAGTAGCTGACGGTGAGGTGGAACTCACCGCTGCAACAGACGAGGCATGGGCTCGACAGCAGTCACAGATTGGACGACGGTCTTCGGTGAGCGGCGGTGGAGCTACCTAGTCGCGTGCACAGAGCGAGAGAGGGGTCGAGAGGGTTCGGCTGAGGGCGCAAGTGAGCGGGGAGAAGTCAGCGAGTGGCGTGCGGCTTCTAAAAAGGTGTGGGCTCGAGAACGTGGCCGGAGAACGCGCGGTCGTGGGCGCGTCCACGGCGAGGGACTTGGGTGGGAGGTTGGGGATGGACTAACAGGTGGGCTCGGTGGGACAGAGAGAGAAGCGGGCGCGCGTGCGAAAGGAACGACGCCGACAGGGCTGGTCCACTGGGCAGCGGGAGGGAGAGAGGGAGAGAAGGGGCGCAAGGGCTAGCGCCGACAGGCGGGACCCGCCTGTTAGGCACCGAGGGCGCGCGAGCGCGGGCGCGCGCTTGAGGCTAGGCTTGCTGGACCGACTGGGCTGAAATGGGTTTTTCTATTTCCAGGGAATTTCTAATGCCTTTTCCATTAATTTTCTCTAGGGTTTTCAATTCAAATTCAAACCAAATCAAACATGTGCAACAATTCAAAGAATATTTGGAAGTCAACATGATGCAACATTTCATGACTCATCTGTTTTGTCAAAAATAAAATAAATAATCCCTCACTAATTAAGCTAACCCTAACCAAAAGAGAAAGAGAGAGAGGAACTAGAGAGAGATAGAAACTAGAGTGAGAGAGAGAAGAGTAACACCTGAATTTGGATGATAATAAGAAAGAAATTTTATACCCCCAAATTCAGGGTGTTACACTGGGTGACAGCCCATCGATTTCCCGTGACGACAACTGGTGCATATCCACGCCAATTAGCCATTACTAGCTATTTGAGTAATGTCATCTGATGCAGTGACTGGTGCTACACCAAACACACCTGATGTGTTATAGTCCCTCTCGGGTTATTGTGCAACCTCTTTGAGTATCTTGACCAATGGGGTATATGGTGGCACATCCGGTGCCCTATGGATCTCTCCAAACATGTTGCAAACTTCTGTAAATGTTGTATTCAGTGTGTCGTCTGATGTGGTGTCTGATACACACCTACATGTCTGATGCACTTTTTCTTAGTAGGCCTTCTTCAATAAAGTATCACTTCTTTGTTTATGTGCATGTCTTTGTCTAGGCTTCTTTCATCTTGTGTCTTGGACTCTCATATGATCTTGTCTATATATATCTACTATACTTAAAGCACCAGTTTCAACGGTCTTCCTGTGTCATTTTTTTACAAAAAAGTCCCTACATTTCTTCCAAATCAACTCAGCGTAAAATGTTTAAAAGTAGTGCAGGAGGTGGGGTTTGAACCCACACCCTGATGAAAGAAGGGTGGGAGACACTGGGTGAAGCTGTCTAACCAGTAGAACATCATGCTCAAATGTTTATAAAATTGAATATAAATTGTACATATGTATATATGGTTTTTGTAAAATAAAAAAATAATCGTGTCGGGCCAGGCCAGCACTACGGGCCAAGGCTACGGCTCAAACACCGCACGACGCTCGTGCCGGGTTGGCCCAGGCACTATTAAATGGGTCGTGCCTCGGGCCGGCTCGCTAGACACGGCCCATTTGTCTATCTATACCTCCACACGATAATGATGGTCCTCACCTCATTTGCCACCACCTCGTTCACCATTCTACTTCTTTTCTCTCTCCCCTCATGCCTCCACCTCCGCGCCACCCCATTCTCGACAGAGGGCGTTGGAGCATGCGCCTCCTCCCCCGTATTCGACCGACACCAGCCCCGACACCGACTCGCGCAGTGGCTATTGCACGTCCACGAGGATGTTTCACATCATGCGCGCACCATCGTTTTCGCCGTCGTCGGATGTCTCATTCGTCTTCCTGGCCTTCGCCCTGTTCTTCCTCCCCAACCTACTGCCCCCGCCCACGGTCGCAACCGTGAGCCGACCTATGCTCGTCGACGTGGGTATGGCACGAGTCGGTCATGCTCCTGGCCTTTCTCCGTGCGTGCTGTCGTGGAGGACATGGTGGCGCCTGCCACACTTAGGTTATCTTGGCGATGAGGAGTCCAGGTCTGAGATATCAGACAACCAAGGCCCATAGCATGGCAGCAGTCGGCATATGCTACGGAGTTGGTGGTGGTGTTGTGTCGCTTCGGCGGGTCTAGGGCTGGGAAGACACTCGCATTCTCTCGCCCTTCTTGGATTGACGCCTGATGCGGGTGCCTCTTGGTTTGGAGCTACTCCGACTAGGCTTCTTTCTCCGCTTGCGTGCTCTCTTCCTATATATCTAGCGATATACTACTTATGTCGCCTCCAGATGCCCAGGTATTCATCGTGTCCTTCTCTGGCAACAACAGGTATGTCCACCTCTTCCCTTCCCCTCCTGCCCTATGAAACCTTGGAAGTGGGGGAGGCGAGGGATGGGGGTCTCTGATTTGCTGCCTATGATACCAGTGCGTTCATAAAAAATATTATGCGAAGAGCGGAGATAATCAATAAAAAATCTTGAGATCTTTTTGGTGGATAATTTACATGGATATTGTTGTGAGCCGTCTCAACGCACGGGTAACCGACTAGTACTATATTAAAACACCAGTTTCAACGGTTGTTCCGCGTCATCTTTTTACAAATAACCCCTCACATCTATTTCAAATTAACCCGTTGCACGTCCGTCCCCTCTGCGCAACCAACCACACCTCCGCATATAGATGGCGAAACGACGGCCTGGCACGAAGCCGCTAGGCCCGATTCCCGCGGGCCGTAGCTCCGGCCCAAGCACGGCACGTTGGCCTGGCCCGTTAGCTCATTGGGCCATTTGGTTAAATCAACGTAAAATGTTAAAAAAGCGGTGCAAGAGGTGGGGTTCGAACCCATGCCCTAATGGAAGAAGGGCGGGAGACAGTTGGTGAAGCCGTCTAACCAGTAGAACATCATGCTCAGGTGTTTGTAATATTGAATATAAATTGTACATATGTATATACGATTTTTTGTAAAATAAAAAAAATTGTGTTGGACCGGACCAGCACTACGGACCGAGGCTAAAGCCCAAGCATGGCGCGACGCTCATGCTGGGCTGGCCCAGACACTATTAAACAGGCCGTGCCTCGGACTCGCCCACCAGACATGGCCCATTTGGCCATCTTACCTCTGCACGATAATGATGGTCCTCGCCTTAGATGCAGCCACCTCGTTCGCCATCCTGCTTCTTTTCTCTCTCCCCTCATGCCTCCGCCTTAGCGCCACCCCATTCTCGGCAGAGGGCGTGGGAGCAGGCGCCTCCTCCCCGCATTCGTCTTACACCAGCCCCGACACTGACCCGCGCAGTGGCTATTGCACGTCCACGAGGACGTTTCACAGCATGCGCGCACCATCGTTTTCGTTGTCGTCGGACGCCCCGTTCGTCTTCCCGGCCTTCGCCCTGCTCTTCCACCCCAACCTACTACCCCCGCCCACGGTCGCAGCCGCGAGTCGATCGACGCTCGTTGACACGGGTACGGGGCGATTCGGTCTTACTCCTGGCATTTCTCTGTGCGTGCCGCTGAGGAGGAAACAGTGGTGTCTGCCACGCTTAGGTTATCTTGGCGATAAGGAGTCCAGGTCTAAGATATTGGACAACCAAGGCCCGTAGTGCAGCAGCAGTCGGCATATGCTACGGAGTTGGTGGTGGTGGTGTGTTGCCTCGGCAGGTTTAGGGTTGGGAAGTCACTCGCATTCTCTCACCCTTCTTGGACTGACGCCTAGTGCGGGTGCCTCTCTGTTTGGAGCTGCTCCGGCTGGGCTTCTTTCTCCGCTTGCGTGCTCCCTCCCTATATGTATCTAGCGGTATACTACCTATGTCGCCTCCAGATGCCTAGGTCTTCATCACGTCCTGCTCCGGCAATGAATAGGTATGCCCGCCTCTTCCCTTCCATTCCTGTTCTACAAAATCTTGGAAGGGAGGCGAGGGATGTGGGTCCTTGATTTGCTGTCTATGGTACCCGTTTAGCATCGCCTGTCTACATAGCCTTTCCCTTACCACGGTGTCGACTCTGTATGCTTCTACCACTTCTATGTACCTGTCACCCATCCTTCTATCATTGCAAAAATTATTGTGTTGTTCCTCTGTTGTTTTGGGTGTTAGTTTTTTATTGTGCTAAGAACTGAACATAATTTGGGTGTGTTAATACTTTATTTATTATCTGCACATGGTTTGTGTTTTTCTGATGATGGCTCATGGATCCTGCAAAATATGTGTTAGGATTTGGAGATCCATGCGGGCACTACCACATGATGCTCGTCCCTTGTGTTCTTGGCTCTTGCATGCATTAGGTTGTTTCTAAGACCACATTAGCGCAATGGACTCCATGGTGTTTGATGTTGCTGAATTGGATGGAGCAGCAATGATTTGTCACGCTAACATTAAAAGGAAAGGTTATTTGTTGGTTTTTAAACGTTAGTAATTGCTACAAAGTATCATAATTTGTATGGAGTGCATCCAGTTTTTATTGATGCCTGACTTTAGCAACCACTCCATATTTTGATCTATCTTTTTTATAAGTTTGAGTTCATGTGACTTCTTTTAGAAACTTGAGCTCACAAACTTTCTCTTATTTGGTCTCTGTATGCTGGAATTATGTCATTTTATAATCTCTGTTCGTTGAGTCAGTCATTGTGAACTCTTTTCTAATCGCTCCCTTGATTGACCGTGTTATACCAAAACATATTGGATGGAGTAAACAACAACATCAATTAGTCTTTTTGGTTGATAGTTTAGATGGGTATTGTTGTGAGCCGCCGTAACGCACGGGCAACCGACTAGTAGATCTTAATGAGTCTTCTAATTTCTTTCTTGATGTGTTGATTTTCCGGACCACCTCTTTGCCTTCATCCAAGTACACTCTGCATTCTTTCAAGTATATTAAAAACACAACCAAACATTGTTAGTCTAATGATTATATTGATCATTAAACACTAAAACTCAATTAATAATGGGCTTCGTTCCATTTCTTTACACCCTACCATGAGTTTCTCACCTACCTGTACCGATGATCATTTCAAGATAGTGAACAACCATCTCAAATTTAAAACCACATGCACAAATGACTATGACCTGATTGTATAAACGGTTCCATGATACTTATCGACATTTGCTATTATAACACAATATAGGGTAAATTCTATTTTCACCCTCAAAACTTGAGCAATAGTCTAATTTTCAACCTGGAACTGTGAAATCGAACAAACTGAGTCATCTGCATGATTTTAAAGGTTCTTTACTATTTTCTAATAATAATAAAATTTTGTTTTGGCCTCTAGAAACTCATAGTTAATTTATTTTATACCTTAAACTGAGAAACTAGGTCAAGTTTTGTTCTGATAATGGCATATGATTGTTGATGCTATATCTAGAGTTCTTTGGATCTTACTTGTTTTAAATAAATACTAAGTGCAATGATGAGCAATAAAGCTATATAAAACAAAAATCAACCAATTTTAAATACATATGTATAGATCATAAACAAGTAGACAGTACATTTAGAGAAAAAATGGTACTAGTTTCATGTTTTTTTTAATATGAAGTAAATTGTTTGTGACTTTTTAGATAGTAGTATTTTACAAAATATGAAATGGCCTCCAAAACCAACACGAGAAAACCAGATTTATTTATCCAGTTTGATAATTAGAGAAATGTTTGTTATCCGGTTTCATATTTTAAGATTGAAAATCAAACTACCACACTAGTTTGAGGGTGAAAAAAAGGGACTTCACCCCATAAATATAAAGAAGTAATTTGTTCATGTACTGGTACGATGAAATGATTAATCCCCACTAGTAATTGTCTCTTTAGCGGCCTACGTACGTTATAGGCCCTTGAAATCCAGTATTTTCTATTGTTAAACTAGCCGTAGAATGTTCAACGGATCGGAGGATTAGGATGGGCACATGACGACACTAGGGTAACATTCTTTTTAAGGTTTCATATTACAATGCACTTGTCTGGTCCCTTGCACTCACAGTACGTGTGCATCTTTCTCGAGAAAATGTTAATGATATGCATAGTACCTACGAGAAGTAAGATAACCATAATAGACCTATAAGCTTATTAGGTCGCTGGCCAGTGGCTACCTTGAATAGCAAGCTCATCAGCAAGACCAAGAACAAGGTTTACAAGTTACTTGGCTTGGAGTGTATCAGTGCACTGTTAGAATTATAGGCATTTTCCATATCATTTTAATTCCATAAATTAACATTATGATGATGACATATAAAATATGGTTAATTATAGAAATCACTATCTCAAATATATCCATAACAATATGGATCAGGAGAACGTAAAGCATATGGATCATATAAATATAATAAGCATATAAACATGGAACATGTATTATTATGGAACAACTGAAAATAAACAGATAGCAACATAAACAGCATAACTGTAAAATTAAGACAAACAGATTTATCATATTACTAGTATAATCAGGCATCAGACATGTCATGATATAATACGACAAAACAGATTGGATAAATTTATGGCTATAAATAAAACAGCAGGTATGAACATATATAATTTGCAGAATGTAAAATAGTGAGGAGATGAATTGATCATACCCTCCCATGCGCTCCGAGGATCTAGATCCTTGTCCAACTTCAATTGTCATGTCGCAGATGTTTTGGGCAGTCGCGTAGACGCTCCCCAAAAACCTAATTGCCGATCCCCCGTGCAAGGTCTCGAACGGCACCGGCTTCGGAGGCACCTGCCCTCTCGCTTCTCTGTGCGCGCAGAGTCACGAGATGGAAATACCCTCACTCGGCGGCTGGACTGTGGTTCTGAAAGTGGTTTTTTTCACGTGTACCGAGTGACAGGGGTGCTCCTCTATTTAACCTCTCGCAGAGGGAAGTTGAAGGAGAAAGGTCGCCGAGTCACGCCAAGAGTCGGCCAGCTGAAGGAGAAGGGTCACTCGGCTGGCTGACGAAGAGACAGAGTCACTCGGCTGGAGAGTCACTCGGCTGACGTACGCGGTTAGTGAGGACGAAGAGACAGGGTCACTCGGCTGACGTACGCGGTTAGTGAGTGCTAAAAATTAACACAACCACACCACGCCCGCTCGCCTGCCTGCCTGCCTGCCTGCCTCGCCACGCCACGCCACGCCACGCCACGCCACGCCACGCCCGGCCCGGCCCGGCCGGCGGCGGCGGCGGCGGCGCGCGCGCGCGTGTGGCACGCCCTTGTCCATTTCTTGACTTCTCAAGTTAAGTGGAATAAATCCCACCATATAAGTCAAGGCAAAAGACCCTTGGACTTCCAATGTGGTACTATTGGTATTCTCCACCATTACACACCTTAGAGTTTATTCAATAAATGGGCCAAGCCCATAAAAGATCCAACAATCCCCACCAAACTCTAGGGTTTGTAATGATGAAGTATCAGAATCACAATCCTTTGATATACCAGTGTTCGATGGAGACTGTTAAGTTGAACATCCATCTAGAATAAGAGTTTCACTCATTCACAACTGAACAATGGACTTATGCCTTGAATTGACAGTTTTGCGAAATAAGATTCACTCAAATCCTTTGCTGATACTTGGCTGCAAAAGGGTATTCCCGCTGTTTAGAAGCATATAAGTCACACTTCAGTGCCTTTCATGAGTATTTAGGGATTACCCAAGTCCCATAGACTGTGACCAGCAGTCTGACTCATATAGGTGTATTCCTCAAAAGATGTTCTGTAGGACAACATCTCACCTTTATAAGACTCTTGGAATACATTAAGGTAAATACCATCCTGCCTTACAGAAAGGAAAGATGTGCATCAGAAATGAGTTAAGAAAGGGATCTTTCCTCACAACCTACTCCTAGCTTGTTTCTCCACTCTACTTCACGGGATCTCCGATCACATAGAGCAGGTTACCACTAGAGTAGATCTCACATGGGTCTCATACCCATTTCCCTCGATGCACTTTCTATCACATTGCGTGATAGACCCTTAGTGAATTGATCTGCCAGATTATTCGAGGTGTGGACATAATCCACAGTTATAACTCCGGAGTTTTTCAACTTTCTGACAGATTTCAATCTCCTCTTGACATGCCTTGTAGACTTCATGTTATTCCTAGAACTGTTAACCTTTGTAATCACAGTTTGATTGTCACAGTTCATGGAAATAGCCGGTATCGGTTTTTCAACTACCGGTAAGTCCAATAGGAAATCACGAAGCCACTCGGCCTCAGCCCCAGCAGTGTCTAATGCTGCGAGTTCTGCTTCCATTGTAGACTTCGTTAAGATAGTCTGCTTGCAAGACTTCCAGGAAACAGCGCCACCTCCAAACAGAAACACATATCCGCTTGTGGCATAAAGCTCATCAGCATCAGAAATCCAGTTGGCATCACAATAGCCTTCCAGCACTTTTGGGTTTCCGGTATAATGAATACCGTATGTCATAGTACCTTTCAAATACCGCAACACTCTCTCAAGAGCACGCCAGTGATCATCTCCTGGTTTCGACACAAACCGACTTAGCTTACTCACAGCATAAGAGATGTCTGGCCTTGTTGCACTTGCAAGGTACATGAGCGAGCCAATGATCTGGGAGTATGTCAATTGATCCCTTGCTATTCTCCGATTCTTTCTTAATAGCACACTGGGGTCATAAGGTGTTGGAGCAGGATCACAGTCACTAAAGCCAAAGCGACTCAATACCTTTTCCACATAATGGGATTGTAACAAAGTTACCCCACCATCAGCTTCTCTAACAAGCTTGATGTTTAGAATGACATCAGCCTCTCCCAAATCTTTCATCTCGAAATTGCTCGATAGAAGACTTTTAACTTCCTCAATCACATTGAGATTTGATCCAAAGATCAAAATGTCATCAACATAAAGACACAGCATAACAGACTCACCCCCACCATACCGATAGTATACACACATGTCAGATTCATTTACAACAAAGCCAGCTGCTGTAAGAGTATTATCAAACTTTTCATGCCATTGCTTAGGTGCTTGTTTTAGGCCATACAATGATTTTATCAACCTGCACACCTTGTTCTCTTGACCATCCGCAATGAACCCTTCTGGCTGATCCATGTAGATCTCCTCATCCAACTCTCCATTAAGGAAAGCTGTCTTAACATCCATCTGATGAATGATAAGACCATAAGAGGCTGCCACGGCTATTAATGTGCGAATCGTAGTCAATCGAGCCACTGGTGAGTAGGTATCAAAGAAATCTTCACCCTCCTTTTGGGTATATCCTTTGGCCACAAGCCTTGCCTTGTACCTCTCGATTGTACCATCAGGCCTAAGCTTTTTCTTGAAGATCCATTTGCAACCTATAGGTTGACAACCATAAGGACGGTCAACGACCTCCCAAGTTCCATTAGACATAATAGATTCCATCTCACTCCTTACTGCTTCCTTCCATAAGTCAGCATCAGGAGAGGAATATGCCTCACTAATGGTAGTTGGTGTGTCTTCCACAAGGTACACTATAAAGTCATTACCAAAGGATTTTGCAACCCTCTGTCTCTTGCTCTTTCGAGTGACTATAGTGTCATCCTCCTCAGGGATGTGCACGTGAGAATCCTCAGCATGATCTATAGGAATCGACAGTTCGTGCTCATGGGGAATTATAGTCTCATGACTTGTATCACTAGGTGTATTCTTCATGGGAAACTCATTCTCAAAAAATGTTGCGTCTCTTGATTCCATGATAGTATCAACATACATATCAGGCACATCAGATTTTATAATTAAGAACCTATACCCAGTGTTGTGAAAAGAGTACCCAAGGAATATACAGTCAACAGTTTTAGGCCCAAGTTTACGCTTTTTGTTGATTGGCACATTCACTTTAGCCAAGCAACCCCAAGTGCGCAAATACGAGAGATTTACTCTTCTCTTTTCCCATTCCTCAAATGGAGTGATCTCTTTGTTCTTTGTTGGAACTCTATTCAGGACATGACATGCTGTCAAAATCGCCTCACCCCACCATGCCTTGGATAATCCCGCTGTACTCAACATGGCATTCACCAAATCTGTTAGAGTGCGGTTTTTCCTTTCAGCAATCCCATTGGATTGTGGTGAGAATGGCGGTGTCCTCTCATGAATAATACCATGTTCCACGCAGAACTCATCGAACACATTAGAGAAATATTCTCCACCTCGGTCGGACCTTAAACGTTTTATTTTCCTATCAAGTTGGTTCTCTACTTCAGCTTTGTAGGCCTTAAAATAATTGAACGCTTCATCTTTTGTTTTTAAGAGATACACATAGCAAAATCTAGTGGAGTCATCTATAAAAGTGAGAAAGTATCTTTTACCACCTTTGGTCAAAATTCCATTCATCTCGCACAGATCAGAATGAACAAGTTCTAGAGGTGCCAAACTCCTCGCCTCAGCAACCTTGTGAGGCTTGCGAGGTTGTTTTGATTCAACACACACATGGCACTTAGACTTTTTGACCAAATTAAATTTAGGAATTAAATTTATATTTGCTAACCGCATAAGACAGCCAAAGCTTGCATGACAAAAACGTGAATGCCATAAATCCGACTCATCAGAAAAATGAACAGAATTCACGAGTTTATTACACACATCATGCAGTGATAAGCGGAACAGCCCTCCGCAGTCATATCCTTTACCAACAAAAGTACCATGTTTCGACACAACACATTTATTTGACTCAAGAACAACTTTGTAGCCATCTCGACATAGCATAGAAGCACTAACGAGATTCTTCTTGATAGAGGGCACATGCTGCACGCTCTTCAATGGCACCGTCTTTCCCGAAGTAAACTTCAGAATGACCGTACCAACACCAAGAACATGAGCACGCGACCCATTTCCCATTAACAAGGCGCCAGACCTCCCGACCTGGTAGGAGGAGAACATAGAGGCATCAGCACACACATGAATATTTGCACCACTGTCCATCCACCACTCAGGTGAATTACAAACTGAGAGAACAAATGGTAAAGAATTACCATACCCAGATGTTCCATCTCCAGTTTCAGTGGTTACAACATTTGCTGATTTCTTGTCCTGTGTGAACTTGCGATCAGGGCACTCTCTAGCCCAATGTTGATCACTGCCACAGACAAAGCAACCTCCCTTTCCCTTGTTGTTGTTGTTCTTCTTTTTAAACTGTGCTGTATGAACAGGTTTATTTGCGTTCTCTGGTTTGTTTTGGTTTTTCTTCTTGTTAAACTTGCGGAAGTTTCTCTTCTGCACCACATTAGCAGTAGAGGTCTCCACACCTTTTCCATTGTCCTTTGATCTAGCTCTTTCCTCAACATCAAGAGTACCAATAAGCTCCTCCACATTGAACTCTTGTCTCTTATGTTTGAGAGAGGTAGCAAAGTCCTTCCAAGAAGGTGGCAACTTGGCGATTATACCGCCAGCCACAAACTTGTCAGGCAAAGGACAAGGAAAAAGTTCGAGTTCCTTAGCTAGTGCCTGAAACTCATGAGCCTGTTCCACTACAGATCGGTTCTCAACCATCTTGTAGTCATACAGCTGCTCCATGAGGTACAGCTCGCTACCAGCGTCAGTAACTCCAAACTTTCCAACAAGAGCATCCCACAGCTCTTTCCCCGTGGGAAGGATGATATAGCTTTTCTGGAATTTTGTATCCAGTGCGCTAATTACTGCTCCTCGAAAGAGGTTGTCTTCAGCCTTAAACTTAGCCTCATCCTCAGGAGGTAAGTTGGCAGGCTTGCCCTCAGCGGCATGAAAACAAGACATTGCAGTTAGCCACAATTCCATCTTAGCTTTCCATATCAAGAAGTTTTTACCATCAAAAGGATCAGGCTTAAGCACAGCAGCAAAACCTCTGACAGAAAAATGCCTAACATTAGGTTTTTGGATTGTTAGAATTATAGGCATTTTCCATATCATTTTAATTCCATAAATTAACATTATGATGATGACATATAAAATATGGTTAATTATAGAAATCACTATCTCAAATATATCCATAACAATATGGATCAGGAGAACATAAAGCATATGGATCATATAAATATAATAAGCATATAAACATGGAACATGTATTATTATGGAACAACTGAAAATAAACAGATAGCAACATAAACAGCATAACTGTAAAATTAAGACAAACAGATTTATCATATTACTAGTATAATCAGGCATCAGACATGTCATGATATAATACGACAAAACAGATTGGATAAATTTATGGCTATAAATAAAACAGCAGGTATGAACATATATAATTTGCAGAATGTAAAATAGTGAGGAGATGAATTGATCATACCCTCCCATGCGCTCCGAGGATCTAGATCCTTGTCCAACTTCAATTGTCATGTCGCAGATGTTTTGGGCAGTCGCGTAGACGCTCCCCAAAAACCTAATTGCCGATCCCCCGTGCAAGGTCTCGAACGGCACCGGCTTCGGAGGCACCTGCCCTCTCGCTTCTCTGTGCGCGCAGAGTCACGAGATGGAAATACCCTCACTCGGCGGCTGGACTGTGGTTCTGAAAGTGGTTTTTTTTCACGTGTACCGAGTGACAGGGGTGCTCCTCTATTTAACCTCTCGCAGAGGGAAGTTGAAGGAGAAAGGTCGCCGAGTCACGCCAAGAGTCGGCCAGCTGAAGGAGAAGGGTCACTCGGGTCACTCGGCTGACGTACGCGGTTAGTGAGTGCTAAAAATTAACACAACCACGCCCGCCCGCCACGCCACGCCACGCCACGCCACGCCACGCCACGCCCGGCCGGCGGCGGCGCGCGCGCGTGTGGCACGCCCTTGTCCATTTCTTGACTTCTCAAGTTAAGTGGAATAAATCCCACCATATAAGTCAAGGCAAAAGACCCTTGGACTTCCAATGTGGTACTATTGGTATTCTCCACCATTACACACCTTAGAGTTTATTCAATAAATGGGCCAAGCCCATAAAAGATCCAACATGCACAGCTCAAAGAAACTCGGTCATCATCATTGGAAAGCCGCCAACTCATGTCAACCATGTACCATATCGATGAATGCAAAGGATTGATCCTAGTGTACTCGCTATCAAAATCGCAACCAATCACTGCACATTACTGAGGCGGCAACGAGTGTAGATCTGAGCTCGATGCAGGAGCTAGAGGATGCAACGAACGTAGCTGTAGCTAGATCTGAACTCGGATAGGAGATTTGCACATGATCTCTCAGTGTACTTTAAAATCAAGTCTTAAATATTCAACTTGCATTGTTGGCGTTTGTGTATTCAAAACAAGGTCATTCGTGACCTTGGAATGGGAAGATTGTCATTACCTATTATCGGTAAGTGTTGCTTCTCGATTACCGATTACTCAAACCTGCTCGATCCCTAGCATGGTCCAACGTTGTACTACCGGTTAACCAAATAGTACTCCAGCTCAGGTTAAAAAAAAATCATTGCTCCAATTAAATAAAAACCCTATATTTTTATTACTGCTCTTAGATATACAACAATTATTTCTGGAATAATGGAGCACTAATACTTTCCAAAAGTATATTTTATAACTTGAACATCTGAGTTCACTAGTACACAAAAGGATTTTACGGGACACTCGTCTTAAAGTTGGATATGTACAAACTCATTTAATACCATGTCTCTCTTGAGAGATTTTTAGAGGGGTAAATGAAAAAAATATAAAATACTGGCTCTTTACGAAGAGCTATCTCTAGACGAGTCTCCATACATATTCTCTCTTAACTCTTATTATTATAAGACTGTTTTTAAAGACACCCCACTATACCATAGAATTTCTTAGGTGTTTCTTGTTCTTAGAAAACCGATCGGAATGCTCTAGGTTGTACATAAGACAACCGTGTCCACTAATATATGGTCAACGAAAGTGGGCATGTACAATCTATATGGGTTAAGTGAAAAAAAATCAAGAGACAGGATCTTTATAAAGAGTCTATCTGTATATGACCCTCTATACATATTGTATCTTGATTGCATTTATGATCTAGAGTTCAAGGTTTGTCTGTATCCTATAGTCTCCTAGCTGTCTTTTGAACTTTGGAAAACCGATCCAAGAGATTAGGGGTCCTTTGTTGATTAGTCATTTTACCTGCCTCGTATACAGATTTGTCTAGTAGTGGTTCTGAAAATTATTGAATAAGATTTGCTGAATATTGTGTTGTCTACAATTTGACAGCAATAGTCGTTGGTAACATGATCTCTCATTCTTAGATGAAAAAGGATCACGTTTTTCAATCACTACCTCTGAAGTCTAAATGCAAAATAATATGCTGCTGTTGATGGAATAAATAAGAGCCTAAGATCAGTTTTATGTCCAGTGATGTTCATTATAGGTTGAATGGCAATGCCAATCGCTAAAGTTCCCATCTTAGAAAAAAAACGAAAGGAAGACCGGCTGCCTCCAATTCATTGCTTTTCCAGCAATCACAATGAGTAGCTTTAAATTATCAGGACTCCTGTAGGATTCTTCCATGTAAAATCTGCCACGGCTTTGGAATGTGAACCTGGATGTGTTTCTGCGTCAACACGGCATCCATCAGGTCAATACTTTTTCAGACAGCTTGAAAAAGTTCCAGCAATGTTGTTTCAGTGAAGCTGCTCGGAAGGGCTAGCTGCAGCAGGTTACGGTTCAGTCACCAAAGAAAATCCACAGCAGCAGTGCTGTGGTTGCTGAAGTAGCTGCAGCGAGCGTGTTTTTACTCTCAAAATCATTCCAAAAGAGGGTTACATCTACGATCCGTGTGTTATTGACTTGTTTTAGATATGTGTCAAATGTTGGGATGACATTCAAACCAGACCTCGATCACTTCTGGTCAGAGCTCGTTCGTTTACACCAATCCAGAAGAGAATTGCAGGAGATTAAATACGCTCTTAGTTTGGGTTAACAAAACCGTTCGAATCCTGCTGGGTTTCGCCGTTATTTCTCGTTCTCAATGAACACCAAAGACGGTAGCCGCCGGTAGATTTCTAATTTTTCGATTCAAACTTTTGAATTTCAAAAAAATCATAGAAAATCGGGAAATTTTTCTTAAAAAACTAGATGTTCCCAAAAGTTGAGAAATAAAACTTTTTGTTCAAAGATTCATCTTTTGAGGTCAAATAAAATTTGGTTTGTGTAGACCCGTTAACCCTAAACCGAACCCACTAACTTGAACCCGCTAACTTGAATCCATTGTTATCCTCCACTCCAGGGTCAGTTTCCTCATCTCCTTGCTCCTTCCACTCTCTCACTCACCTCTCCTTGCGACCAGCAGAAGGTGAGAACACCTAGAGTGGGGGTGAATAGGTAATACTACAAAAATCAACTCTAAACAAGATAAATTTGGTTTATAATAAATGTTAGTAGAATTAAAACCAAGTTGATATGAATAGAGAACTTCTTCACTTGATTGTTCTTTTAAGATATGTATTAAACTTAGGAACAATAGCGCAAGTGAATATGTGAGAACTTTATGAAAGAAAACAATCACAATAAAAGATGCACAAGTGACACGATGATTTTATCTCGTGGTTCGGCCAATGCCTACTCTACGTTGTGGTGACCTCCTTCGGTTAAGGGTTGTACTCAACCCCTCTCAAGTGGTCCAAAGATCAAACTTGAGTACCACGATTTTCTTCCTCACCTCAAGTTTTCCCTTTGTGAGGAATCTCCACAATTTAGAGTCTATCACCCTTACATAATAGATCTCAAGTGAACACAAGAGAAGGGGAAATAGAATCACACACACGAGACAAACTTGCAGCGACTCACACACACAAAACAAGAGAGAAGAGCACAAAGACAGCACAACGGAGTTACAACTCCAAACAAGTGCCCAAATCTCAATCTACTAAAGCAAAAGCGCGAATTCGATGTCTCGACGTTGTTGGATGTTCAATGACTGCTTGGTGTAGAGCTCCATGCGCCTAGGGGTCCCTTTTATAGCCCTAAGGGAGCTAGGAGCCGTTGGAGCTCTATTTGGAAGGCTCTGGTTGTGGGGGACAGATATCACACAGGTCCACTAGAAGGCAAGAAGGCCTCGCGGAAGGCCCCAGGCCCATTACTTCGCGAGGCCATCCCTTCGTGGGCCAGGGGAGAAACTTTCAACAGAACAGATCAACACAAGGACGGATCAACTTGAGCCCATGCGGTTTGCTGGACTCAAACGCTATCTGCAGCATTGATCCGACTTTCCCGCGCAGCGCCCTCAGACGTCGGAGTCGAAGGGTTATAAGTCGGCGAGACTATAGGAAGATAAACTTAGTCGATCCACTATTACTTAGGAACATGTGGTTATCATATCCACATGTAACGTCCCACGGTCGAATATATAAGGCCTAGAGGGCACCCCTTCAAGATCATCTTCGTCTCACTAACTTAGCCATCTACTCAGTTCTCTAACGTCCTCGATACTAGAGAACCCTCTTGTAACCCACCACACAACATATCCACGCCAGGACGTAGGGTATTACGCATCTCAAAGCGGCCCGAATCTGTACAAAACCGTCTGTTGTCTCTCGTGCATTTGGCACGAACCATCGAGCTACAGTCGCTAACACCATCCTACTCCAAAAACCACCTCAAGGGACAACCCTGGGTGCGCGGTCGGACCCAAAACACCGACAGCTAGCGCGCCAGGTAGGGGGTGTGTCACTGACCTAAGCTAGCTCAATGGCCATCACCTTCAAGAACAAGAATGTCCTCTGCCCCGGGTCCATGTTCTGCTTCGGAACCATTTCATCCATAGCAGACAAAAAGGGAATTATGCATCGCATCGTGGATCTGCTGGAGAAAAAGCCTTCTACAACGACCTCCGGAAAAGTCAGAGCAAAGCTGGAAATAACGCAACCTCCAGCGCTCTGAGCGAAGACTCCCTCCCGCAAGCCAGGAATAAAGGGTCCATCTACCCGGAGAACTCCGCTGATCACCTCTTCCATGGAAGAATGGACACAGATCATAAGGAAAAGGGAACCGAACAAAGTAAAAGCTCATCAGGCTGCTCTCCAGGTATCTCCACCCTCAAAGGAGAATATGAAGAAGCTTGTCACTACGGTGGCGTCATTCTACCCCGACGTCCTCTTTATCGAAGGAAGAGTAGAATTTTCTCCCGTCTCCGACGACGAACCAACCGCGCCGGGAGAAGAACCTCTTCAGCGAGAATCTCGCCGACGAAGGAACCAACGCCGAAATATTCGGAGACATCATGAAGCCGGAGAACACGATCCAGCGCAACCCGTGTCGTGGGATGAAGTCTCAGAGGTGGGAGAAACCCCAGATGAACGAGTCTTCAGGGAAAGAAGGAATTCCCGACGACGTGATCGTCGGCAGGCTCAAGAGCAGGCCAAACAAGAAGCAAAACAACGCCGAGAGAACCCTCTTCTCGGCCGAAACCTGAACCTTGATTTTGCTCGAGCTATGAACACACCGAGCGAGGTCGGTGGAGTGTTAGCTCGGATAGCTGATGGCCTCCCTCGGACTCCAGACGCTGAGGGCTATCGACGGCTGCTCACTTGGGCAGCTAATCATCTTTTGCTTCTCGCCCATCCTCTGAGCGACCTACGACACGCCATCAACAGTCAGCGGGACGCGCGGAGCTCCATCAATGCTTCACGCGAATGACGGCACGAGAACGAGATCCGGCACCGAGAAGAGTATGACCGGGATCACGGCATACTCGCACGAAGCTAGGCCACCAGGGTTGAGTCGGCAACGGCTTCAACTGGCGGCACAACCCGGGGACGGTCAAGGCACCACGTCAGCGACTCCCCTCCCCGGGACCGACATCATCATTGTTGGCAGGAGGACACATGTGGGGTATCAGCGCTCTCTCCACGTCTTAGGGCCATTCAATGGCCTCCTAACTTCAAGGTCTCCAACGGCGACAAGTACGAGCCTAAGCAGGACCCGGGAGGCTGGCTGGCCATCTACACCACCACTGCTCGGGCCGCTGGGGCAACTGAAGACGTGATGACTGCGTACCTGCCCATCGTCCTCGGGCAAGATGCACTACAGTGGCTACGATACCTACCCCGACACTGCATCGATGACTGGAGCGACTTCAGCCGGCGCTTCATCGCCAATTTCCAATCCCTCTCCGACAAGCCAGCGCAGCCATGGGACCTCAAGACTATTAAGTGCCGAGGGGATGGGACTCTTCGATCATACCTCAAAAGATTTCAGACCATGAGGAATCGGATCCCCGAGGTTGCGGAAGCAGCGGTGATCGAGGACTTCTACCGGGGATCTAATGACTCGGCCTTCGTCTGAGCCATACTGCAGAAGGCGCCGACTACCTCCGAGCAGCTGTTCTAGGAAGCCAACCTCTACATCACCGCCGATGAATGAGCTCAGGACCTTATCGGAGGAGCGAAGCCTGCACCGGTAGCACCACGGCGCGACACGAACCAACAACCCGACAAACGTTGGGAGAAGAGGCCTCGTGAAGAAGTCCACGCCACCGGACCACCGGCCTCTCGTGCCCGAGGAGGACCTCGTGGAGGCGAACGTATACTGGACGATATCCTCGACGCTCAGTGCCCGTACCACAAAGACATGCGCCACACCCTCCAAAACTGTAGAGATTTCAAGCACTCCATGGGGAACGGCCGACCCTTCCAACCTCTGCCACCTCCCCCACCACGAGGAGGACCTGGGGAACCTCGACAACCTCAACAGCAGGAGGAGGGAGGAGGCAGAGCGTTCCCGCGCGTCGATGGAGAAGTCAACATCATCTTCGGTGGACATAGATCGTAGGAAAGTAAGAGGCAACAGAAGCTCAATGACCGTCAGATACTAGTGGCGGCCACCGGCCTTCCTGCCCCATATCGATGGTCTAAACACCCAATCACCTTCACTCGGGCAGATCAGTGGCTCAACTTCGATCACCCGGGCAAGTACCCACTCCTCGTCGACCCAGTGATCCGAGAGAGCAGGGTGAAGAAGGTGTTAGTAGACGGGGGAAGCAGCATCAACGTCACCTTCCCCCGGACGCTTCAAGGCTTGGGGGTTCCCCTCAAAGAGCTCCACGAGTCAGACACTCCTTTCTTCGGCATCGTGCCGACTAAAGGAGAATATCCACTCGGACACATCTACATGTCAGTCACCTTCGAAACTCCTGAAAACTACAGAACCGAGTTCCAAAGGTTCGAGGTGGTGAACTTCGACTGCGGATACAACGCCATCATTGGCAGGCCTGGACTGGCAAAGTTCATGGCCATACCACATTATACATACATGATATTGAAGATGCCAGGACCACAAGGAATCATAAATGTGCGCGCTGACTTCCAAGGCA
Organism: Zea luxurians; assembly: GCA_029449295.1. NCBI lineage: Eukaryota > Viridiplantae > Streptophyta > Magnoliopsida > Poales > Poaceae > Zea > Zea luxurians. The sequence continues at coordinate 39,313,139 of JAOPSE010000021.1, forward strand.
CCGCAGAGTGTTTTCGAGTGGCCATTCAGGCGGCCCTCACCACCAAGCCATCGGCGACTTCTTCTCTGTAGGCAAACTCAAAGCCCGAGGAAGACCTCGTGGTACCCGCGAATGAAGCTCAAGCCATGACCTCTATGCGGCAGACTGAAGAAACCAAGGGAATCAACCTTGGGTTCGCCGATGAGCGCAAGACTGCCATCATCAGCTCCAGCCTGGATGACAAATAGGAAAGCGTGCTCGTCCAGTTCCTGCAAGACAACCGAGACGTATTCGCGTGGCAACCTGCGGATATGCCGGGAGTCCCGAGAGAGCTGGCCGAGCACAAACTAAAAGTCTACCCTCAGGCAAGGCCAATTCGACAAAAGCTGCGTCGTTTCACGCCCGACAAGAGAGAAGCCATTCGTGCCGAGCTATCTCGCTTAGTCACGACGGGGTTCATTAGAGAAGTGCTGCATCCTGAATGGTTGACGAATCCTGTTCTTGTACTCAAAAAGAATAAAGTGGATTGACGCATGTGCGTCGACTATACAGATCTGAACAAGCACTGTCCGAAGGATCCCTTCGGACTTCCTAGAATAGACCAGGTGGTAGATTCAACCGCTGGATGCTCTATGTTGTCTTTCTTGGATTGCTACTCTGGGTATCATCAGATCATTCTGGCAAAAGAAAACGAAGAAAAAACTGCATTCATCACCCCGTTTGGAGCTTTCTACTATACCTCCATGCCGTTTGGCCTTAAAAACGCTAGAGCGACTTACCATAGAGCCATTCAGACATGCTTAGCCGACCACTAGGGCAAGCGTGTAGAAGCTTATGTGGATGACGTGGTGATCAAGATAGAAGACTCAGAAAATTTCATTGAAGATTTGCAATTGGTCTTCAACAGTCTGCGGAGATATCGATGGAAGCTTAATCCAGAAAAATGTGTCTTCGGAGTACCGGCAGGAAAATTACTCGGATTCATTATCAGCCACCGAGGAATTGAAGCTAACTCAGAAAAGATCGAGGCTATCATGAGAATGGAAGCACCATGGTCACAGAAGAAAGTACAAAGACTTACTAGATGCATGACAGCTTTGAGCAGGTTCATATCAAGGCTGGGAGAGAAAGGCTTACCGTTCTACAGATTGCTCAAGAAGGTAGACAAGTTCCAATGGACTTCAGTAGCCTAGGAAGCTCTTGATGCACTAAAGGAATTCCTGACAACACCACCAGTACTAAAACCACCGCGCCGAGCCACGTCGGGTTAGCTGGCCAAGGATCTATTGTTATATATTGGTAGTCGAGCGAGCTGAAGAAGGACATGCATATCCAGTACAACATCCCGTCTATTTCATCAGTGAGGTTCTGGGGCCCTCAAAGAAGAAATATCCTCAAGTTCAAAAGCTACTGTATGCAGTACTTCTAACTGCACACAAGCTCCATCACTACTTTGACGACCACAAAGTCATAGTAGTCACTGGATTTCCAATAGGAGATATTCTCCACAACAAGGAAGCCATCGGAAGAATAGCCAAGTGGGCATGCGAACTAGGAGCTCACGACATCGAGTTTTGACCTCGCACGACAATAAATACTCAAGCACTAATTGACTTCGTGTTAGAATGGACGGAGCAACAAGTGCCGGATAACCCAAAAACTATGGAAGTGTGGCAGATGTATTTCGATGGCTTGTTAAAGCTCCAAGGGGCAGGCATAGGGATCCTCTTCATTGCACCTAGAGGTGAACGACTCAAATATGCTCTTCAGTTGTTATTCTCAGCATCCAACAATGCGGCAGCATACGAAGCTTTGATTCATGGACTGAATATTGTCGTATCACTGGGCATTAAGAGACTGATGGTATACGGAGATTCATTGGTGGTCATAAGTCAGATAAATAAGGAATGGGATTGCTCGAATGACTCTATGGGAAAGTATTGCACCGCCGTCCGAAAGCTAGAAGACAAATTCGAAGGGCTAGAATTTCATCATGTGGAAAGAGATCGCAACACGGCAGCTGATGCGTTGTCGAAGCTGGGATCTAGTCGGACTCAGGTCCCATCTGGAGTTTTAGTCCAAGAAGTACTACACCCGAGCATTTCATTAGACCGGGCACAAGAGTGCAATATTCTGAGCCAACCAGAGTTAGATTCTGATAAAGAATGAAGAGGAGCCAGACGACAAAACTTCAGCAGAACGCATTGCAAGGCAGTCAGCCCACTACACTCTCATCGGGGAAGCTCTGTACAGGAGAGGCGCAACGGGAGTTCTCATGAAGTGCATTCTTTCGGCTACTGGGAAACAACTATTAGATGAAATCCATGCTGGGCAGTGCGGGATACATGCAGCGTCCAGAACATTAGTTGGGAAGGTCTTCAGGTCTGGTTTCTACTGGCCGACAGCCAAGAGCAATGCAGCCGAGTTAGTCCAGAGATGCGAAGCTTGCCAATATTTATCAAAGCAACAACATTTACCAGCACAGCAACTGCAGACCATACCCGTAACATGGCCATTCGCATGCTGGGGACTGGATATGATTGGACCCTTCAAAAAAGCTCAAGGAGGATACACTCATGTACTGGTTGCCATTGACAAATTCACTAAATGGATAGAGTATAAGCCCATCGCTTCTCTAACTTTAGCTAAGGCAGTGGAATTCATACAAGACATAATATTCAGGTTCGAAATACCAAATAGCATCATAACTGACCTGGGATCCAATTTCACTAGTTCAGAGTTCTTTGATTTTTGCGAACAAAAAAGCATCCAGATCAAATATGCATCAGTGGCACACTAAAGAGCCAACGGGCAGGTAGAAAGAGCCAACGGAGTGATATTGGAAGCACTCAGAAAGGAAGTCTTCAACCAGAATGAAAAGTTCGCAGGAAAGTGGATCAGAGAGTTGCCGTATGTGGCCTGGAGCCTAAGAACTCAACCTAGCCGAGCTTTGCATGGAAACACTCCTTTCTTCATGGTCTATGGTTCAGAGGTAGTGCTGCCCGCCGACCTCAGGTTTGGGGCGCCAAGATTAATCTTCAATAACATAGCTGAGGCAGAAGCAACCAGACTGGAGGATATTGACGTACTAGAAGAAGAATGATTGAATATAGTAATTCAGTCGACCAGGTACCAGCAAACTCTGAGGCGCTATCATGATAAGGCCATACGACACTGATCCTCCGTAGTGGGAGACTTGGTCCTTCGTCGAATTCTAACAGGGGAAGGACGACATAAATTGTCGCCACTATGGGAAGGCCATTCATCGTAGCAGAAGTCACTCGGCCGAGATCGTATCGACTTACTCAAATGGATGGCACAGAAATAGGGAATTCATGGAATATAGAACATCTCAGGAAGTTTTACCCCTAGCTAGATTTCAAAAGCTATCGGGGCAGCATTGTATTTTGTAATGGGAAAAGTACATCATCAATAAAAAGACTTCATTCTCGAAAGAACTCGACCTATTGCCAATCTGCACGCTTACTTAACTCAGGGTGACCACTATACCCTACTAACGTAGCAATCGACTTAAGTCGGCGATGACTTAAGGTGGTGCGACATGCTCACACCTACTTAACTCAGGGTGACCACTATACCTTACTAACGGAGCAATCGACTTAAGTCGGCGATGACTTAAGGCGGTGCGACATGCTCACGCCTACTTAACTCAGGGTGACCACTATACCCTACTAACAGAGCAATCGACTTAAGCCAGCAATGACTTAAGGCGGTGTGACATGCTCACGCTTACTCAGGGTGACCTCTATACCCTACTAAACGGAGCAATCGACTTAAGTCGGCGATGACTTAAGGCGGTGCGACATGCTCATGCTTACTTAGGGTGACCATTGTACCCTACTATACAGAGCAATCGACTTAAGTCGGCAATGACTTAAGGCGGTGCGACATGCTCACGCTTACTTAACTCACGGTGACCACTATACCCTACTAACGGAGCAATCGGCTTAAGTCAGCGATGACTTAAGGCAGTGTGACATGCTCACGTCTACTTGATCCAGCATAAACATGCTTACGATTACTCATCACAGGGCGATCTCTATGCCCCACGAAATAGGAAGAAGTTTCAAAACCATCACGCTGCATTTACTTTAGCGATCATAACAACTGTTGAATTCAATCAACAGAGAAATAACAATAGCGTTCAGTACCGGGAACACTTTCTAACAGAGCATGCGAGCACATTGACCACATACACATATAATTCATAAATGCATTCAGTGTTTCTACTTGGCAATGTTCTTCTCAGGAGCAACTGACGAAGAAGGGCGACTCGAGGAGTCGGGAGCAGCGTTGACATCAGCAACTATGTCATTAGGAACGATCACGCCCGGCCTTCTCATCAAGATTCACCCCGCGTGAATGGCTTTATCCATAGCCTTGTCGCGCTGAGCCTTCAAAGTGATGGAAGTATCTTCAGCAACATTGATAGCCAGTCGAGCAGCTTCTAGCTCCTGGACGACCAATCTTTTGGAAGCACGTAGATCCTTGATGATAGAAACTTTGCTCGACACCAACTGCCTGAGACGAAGGACCTCATCCTGGGATAATTGTAGCTCGTGACGATGATGATCCAAATCTGTCATGGTGAAACGATGGCTCCTCTCCAAGATAGTCAAAGAATTACTGGCGTCACGATACAACCTATCAAGGTTATCACGAGAAGCTGCGAGTACGTGTTTTTCTTCCTGCAGACAAGAATCAGCTATCAAGCACCCAATAAGTAGCAAAAACCACAAAAGAGAAAGTCAAGTAGGCTTACCTCATTGGCCACCCTTTCAGAATCAAGCTGAGCACTGAGAGAGGAATTCAATGAGTTGACATCATCTAGAGAAGTAGAAATCCGAGCCAAGTTGGCCTGACCTTGAGAATACTTCTCCTCAAGTTCAGAGTACCGACGGGTCATATCTAACAAAAAGCAATTGAAGAAAAGCACACCGTTAAAAATGGACTAGTCAAGAAGTCAAGGAAGAAAACAAAGGCACTAACCAGCATTTGTCATCTCCAAATCAGATACCCGCCGCTGAAGCAGCACTGGATTTCAATGCATCAGAGACAGAGCTCTTTCAGGGACAGAGGCACCCTGTGATCTCAGCTGACCAGCCATCTCGTCAACCAAAGCCTGATATTGAAAACGAATGAGTGCAAAGACAGTATTTTGCCCGGAGTATAGCCAGATCGGGAAAAACCAAATTACCTAAAGATTGGAGAAGAATGAAGGAAGCCCCAAATCATGAGAAGCCAGATGGTGACACGACGAAGGAATATCAACCGAGGCAATCTAAAGAGCATCATTGGGGATCAACTCAACATCACCAGCAGGAATCGAAACTCTAGCGTCAGGTGCGCTGGTCTCTAAGGCAACTTCATGATTTGAAGCACGTGCTGCTGCCATGCCATCAGAATATGGGGGAGAAGACCCAACGTGGACATCCATGGAGGTATGAGAAGGGGAGCCTGCCCAGACACCCTTGGGGGCTGGGTCACAGCTCGCGCTACCCACCTGAGCCGGATCATTACAGGCAACACCCTCGGGGGCTGGGTAACAGCTTGCACCATCCTTGGGGAACGGGTTCTCTGCAACAACCACCTATAAGGCTGAAGGATTCTCAGTCACCTCCATGGGAATTGAACAATCTTGACCAGTTTCTTGGCCCCGAAGATTGCACTCCAAGGTCGACGAGGCACGAGATGCCGCTCGAGATAACTCTAATCCCACATCTGGAATGTCAGAGCAAACGTCCATCATACCACCGTCCATGGGCTCGGATAGCAAGTCTTCAGGAACAACATCCTCGAGAGCCTGATCAAAATTTGCTAGGGATAATTCTTGTAGACTGACGAGAGCAGACAAAGCTGGAGAAGGGATATCACTACTCTCCCCACTGACTATGTAATGCCGACTATTCTTCCGAATGAAGGGGATCTCCTCCTCTTCTTCTTCATCCTCATCAACAATACAGACAATACACCCATTGGGCTCAGCTCTGGCAGGATAACCTCCATAGGGTTCAGCATCGTCAGGGTCACACCCATTGGGCTCAGCTCTGGCAGGATAACCTCCATTGGGTTCAACATCGCCAAGGTCACACCCATTAGGATCAACTTCAGTAGGGTCACACCCATTGGGATCAGCATCAGTAGGGTCACACTCATTGGGATCAGCTCCAGTAAAGAGTTCCACTGGTACTTCTTCAGCAGCAGGAGCAGAAGGGACAACATCATGATCCAAGCATGACACTCGCCGAAGCCGTCTCTTTTTCTTTTTCTTCCCCTCAGCAGCGGCAGTCGAACGACCAACTTGACAAAGATGTTTCGGGTGAGTACCCTCAGGCCTTCGAGTATCCACAGGTTCCTCAGGCTCTAGAATAGTTGCAACAGCCACTGTTTCATCAAGGACAGAATCAGAGGAATCCCCCGCCAACATATCCAACATAGCACCTATTTCTGCATCACTCGGATTAGTAGGTATCTCAAAGTGAACTTGTTTCTCGTCATTGGGAAGGCCACCAAGTGAAGCAACCAGGACTCCAACTTCTTCGGGAGAGGGTCGCACTCTAAGACCCAAACCATTGTCACCAACAGGAGGATTGGACACAAAACTGAAAAAGGGCTTAGAAGATGGCAAATTCCAAGCAGAATATGCAATAGGAGCACCAATATTCGATACCTTGCCCCTCAATATCATCTCCAATCGGCTCACCAAATCCATAGTAGGAATCCTCTTGTCAGTAACCTGAGTTGAGTTGGTGGCACCACTGTACAATTAAGCCAGGTACGCCCTATCCTTCACGGGCTGAATATTCTTAAAAACAAAGTCTGCAACCACAGCTTCAGCGGTTAGACCTCTCTCCTTCAGCAGACGAATTTCATCAAGCAGAATTCTAGCCTCTGTTATCTCCAAAGTGGTGGGGGACTCAATCCAATTGGGGGTGCGTACGTCAGGCTATCTCCCTGACCGGGGGGAGGGACTTGCCATGATTTTCAACAATGAACCGCTCTAAGCGCCATCCTTTAATGCTGTCTTTGAGTGGGATATCCAAATACTCTGTCTTCCTCCCACGACGCATCTCCAGACTCGCACCGCCCACAAGCTGATGCTGCCCCCCAGCCATACCAGGATGACAGTGATACAAATGTTTCCACAAACCGAAGTGAGGGAGAATTCCAAGGTAGGCCTCACACAGATGGACAAAGATAGAAATTTGTAGAATAGAGTTGGGATTCAGATGAGTCAGATTCAGATTGTAAAATTCAAGGAGACCGTGAAAGAAGGGAAAAATTGGAAGAGCAAGGCCACGGAGAATAAAAGGAATGTAAACGACAGACTCGTGAGTATCCTCCGTCGGAACAGTAACCCCATGGCAAATCCGCCAGGAACAAAGCTCCTTCGGAGGAAGAACTCCGACATTGACGAGGTGGAGAAGATCTGGCTCAGAAACAACAGACATGTGATTACCTGTGAAAGGCAATTGGTTGTTGGGATCGATGGGAGGAATAAGAGCAGCGATGGAATTCTGACTTTCCGCTTGGGCGCCATCTCAATCTCGTCGGCGAACTGAGCAGAAGCGAGATCAAGGGGCAATAGGGGAAGTCTAGAGGCATAAAGTAAAGCTAGGGCTCGGAATGCAGAGGCATGCAGCGACGCGGTACAAGTGGGGTTTTCCCAGGTCAGGTACCATTTCTAAAAAGTGCCCAGTCATCACTCGGTTGTTACTTCTAAAAACGCCGATGTGGCTCGGCGCAACTCAGCGGTTATTTCTAAAAACGCTGACATCACCAATCTTCACTAGGTCGTTATTTCTAAAACACCGACGTGGCTCGATGTGACTCAGCTGTTGTTTCTAAAACACTAGCGTCACCCCTAATCACTCGGTTGTTGCCTCTAAAATGGCGACGTGGCTCCAAGTGACTCGACTGTTACCTCTATAACGCCGATGTCACCAAAAACCATTCGGTTGTTACCCCTGAAGACACCAGCAGTAAACCAGACATTTCTTTCTCCACGTAAATGCAGACAGAATTAAAATGCGACACATCAATGGAAAGTCATTACTCAAGAGTTACTTCTAAGAACAACGACCGCATTGGATACAAACACAAATTATCGATCAACTATAAAAGAAGCAAGGCAAATACAACGGACGTGCACAAGATCAAGCCCAAGTTCACTTCATTATATAAGGGGGGATTTTCTTACACAAAGCAAAAGGCCGACTCATTATGAGCCAGGTTTCTTCCCACTTTTTGACACATTACATTACTACATTACACTACTACTACACTACTTACACTACACTATACTACTAACTACTACTACTACATTATTCTACTAATACTAATACTACTTATCTATACTAATATTTTAAGCAAGTGGCGCTTTGCCACTGGCTTTGCCGCTGTTGCTGCCGTCGCCGCCCTTGCCGTCGCCCTCGTCGTCACCGTCGCCCTCGCCGTCTCCGTCACCGCCGCTCCCCTCCTCGGATGAGTCAGAGGAACCCTCCTCGTCCGAGGAGACCTCCGACTCATCCGAGCCCTTGAGCCTAGAGCGCTCGACGGCCCAAATGTAGGACCACACCTCGGTGGCGATCCCCTAGGAATCGTCCGAATCTTCGGACGATGCCGAGGGCGAGGTGTAGATCGGCAATCCCTCGGACTCGGAGGAGAACTCCTCCTCCGAGTACTCAGAATCACCGAAATCCTCCAAGGGAGGGGTCGGCTCGCGCTTCCGCTTGCCGCCAGAGTGGTGTGACGAACTTCCGCTCTTCTTGCTCTTGCCCATGGTGAAACAGAAAAGAGGAGAATAAGCAAGCAACAGTTGAGAAATGTGTGAAGATGCCAGTGAAGCAAGCGCTCTATTTATAGAGGAAGAAAGCAACCGCTCATCTCCTACCACGGTCGCTGAACAGTCGCAAGTATTCAATAAGCAATTCAAATCGTCTGAAAACAAGTCAGGCGGCTGACGCCGTTTCACGTAACACAGCACCCATTGGGACTCAAGTCAACTGCATGGATGATATGATTACACCCGCGGTCACATCAAGTTACTACTCAGGGACAGTTCGCTAAACACTCAGCGCACCAAGCCATCCCTTGCCTACACCCATTTGGGGGGGGGACGTCCAAGAATTTTCAATAGATTTTCCCAAGCAGTCGCATCCATACAGTATACACAATGAATGTATCAAGACAAAAAGAAGATATCTATGGAGATCGGAAGAAAGCCAAAAAATAGCTGATGAAGTACAAGTTTAATCAACAGGAACATTGAAGCATGAAGCGAAAGGAAGACTAGCCAAGGGCCATCTATCGGATGTCCAATCCGTCGCTGATCGAATAAATTTAAAGCTGGTGCATGGGCAGGCCGTATTGATGATCACAAAAAGACAAAAACTATATGCTGATCTCTAAAGCATAAACTGATGATGTAACGCTGAAATCTAAGGCACGGAGTGAAGATGAGACAATGCTGATCTCTAAGGCATGAGTCTAAGTCAAAGACAATGGTTTCTAAAAAATGCGTGGAATGAAGACCATTGACTGGATTATTTTCAGTAATCCACTCAAAGCTCGGGGGCTACACCCATTGGGTGCACCTCCGGTGCACCCAATGAATCATGAGACCCCGAGAACGAAATGCTGATCTCTAAAGCATAGGCTGGTAGCAAAATGTTGATTTCTAAAGCATAAGTCTGAGTCGGAAATTACAATTCCTCAAGAAGTATGGGATGAAGACCTTTGAATAGATTATTTTCAGTAATCCACTCAAAGCTCGGGGGCTACACCCATTGGGTGCACCGTCGGTGCACCCAATGAATCTTTAACCCCTAAGAATGAAACGCCGACCTCCAAAGCATAAATAGAGCGCTGGTTATTGAAGATTAAAAGCAAAAGACTGTACAATGATACCAGAAGAAGATGACAGAAGATTGTTTTTACCAAGTTACTAGGAGCTGGAGGTAACAACTTAGCAGACATGTTTCAAAATCGTAAGCTGGACCTGGAATCTTTGGGCCGATTATTTCAAAATCAACACAAAGATTGGGGGCTTGTGGGGGACAGAAATCCCTCGGGTCCACTAGAAGGCAAGAAGGCCTCCCAAAGGCCCCAGGCCCATTACTTCGCGAGGCCATCCCTTCGTGGGTCAGGGGAGAAACTTTCAACAGAACGGATCAACACGAGGACGGATCAACTCGAGCCCATGCGGTTTGCTGGACTCAAACGCTATCTGCAGCATTGATCCGACTTTCCCGCGCAGCACCCTCAGACGTCGGAGCCGAAGGGTTATAAGTCGGCGAGGCTATAGGAAGATAAACTTAGTCGGTCCACTATTACTTAGAAACACATGGTTATCATATACGCATGTAACGTCCCACGGTCGAATATATAAGGCCTAGGGGGCACCCCTTCAAGATCATCTTCATCTCACTAACTTAGCCATCTACTCAGTTCTCTAACGTCCTCAATACTAGAGAACCCTCTTGTAACCCACCACACAACATATCCACACTAGGACGTAGGGTATTACGCATCTCAAAGCGGCCCGAACCTGTACAAAACCGTCCGCTGTCTCTCGTGCATTTGGCACGAACCATCGAGCTACAGTCGGTAACACCATCCTACTCCAAAAAGCACCTCGAGGGGCAACCCTAGGTGCGCGGTTGTACCCAAAACACCAACACTGGTTACCTTCTATCCACGGGTGCATCGGACTGTCCGGTGCACACCGAACAGTGAACAGTGTGTGCGCTGGGCGCGGGCAGAGAATCCCTAATGGGCTAGTTTCCGCTTCTGTGGGGCACCAGACTGTCCGATGTAGGGCACCGGACTGTCTAGTGTGCCACTTGACCGTTGACCCCCGATCGACGTGGTAGTTAGTCGTTGGCGGCTGGTACATCGAATGGTTCGGTGCCTCGCATGGACGATCCGGAGAATTATAGCCGACGCGGGCTAGAATTCCCGAGAGCGCCCAATTAGCCAGACCATGCACCAGACTGTTTGGTGCACACCGGACTGTCTGGTGCAACGCAGTCCAACACCTTTTCTTTGTTTCTTCCTTTGTCTTCTTTTGCTCCTTTTGGACTTGACTTAGCTGAGTCTCTGACGCTTAGACAAATATGATTAGCACACAAATCAATTGACTAATTGTCCAGAGCATACCTTTTTGCATGATCCATATATATTTGTACTAAGTCCTCTTCCGAGCTCAAATACTGTTGGGGACTTGTCCTCAAGTGCTAAGAGTTAAGAACAAGGCAACACAGAAAACGTTAAACGTTAAAGCCCTTCGTCCTTCGAAGCATTATTTCCCTTAGGATATAATGACTTTCGGACGAAGGTAATGAAGGACATACCTTCATCAACATAACATATAGAGATGAAGAAAGAATCACACAAAACATAAAAGATAATGTAAACAGTTATATATTATTATTATCTCATTTCTATTTTATTACTATGGAAAAATAGAAATGATATCAAATTACAAGTGTACCTTCGACTTGAAAGAAGATAAAAGTACCTGCGTGACGCAATGATCAATGCCTAGTCAGCGTGAACAGTACGGGGTTACTGTTCATCTATTTATAGGTACGGGACACAACCCATGTAAAATTACATTCATGCCCTTTACATTTGCTAATAACTCTATAGTAATCCATCGAGGTCTAAATAGCCTTTTCATCTTTAAGTCGGTTTTCCTTTTCTGCTATCATGCCGAAGCTCTCCTGCGCACAGCTTCGGCTTCACGCTATCCTTCGTACTCCTTCTTGTGCTTCTTCACGCTGTGGTTTCAATTCAAGTCCGAAGGTACCTGTTCATGCATTTTACTTCCAGAAACGTTGTTAAATCATGTTTTTGAGGACCTTCGGAAGCCGAAGGCCCCCAACAGTAGCCCCTCGCAATATTAATTTGTTAGAATGATAAATTCAGATTGCAATAAGGACGAAGGCCCTGAGCCGAATGTTCGAAAAAACACCTTCCCTTTGCTAGAATAGCAACAGCCACTGACAAGCGGGCCCTCCAGCATGCAACGCACTAGGCGTATAAATAAGAGCATACCACGACCTCATTTGGCACACTTTCTTGCCATCTGCTCTTGCTTACTCAATTTTTAGCTCTTGCGCACCAACACTTGCTTGGCTTTTTTAAATTTTTAAGCTTCGGCTTTGAGAGCACTTTCTCAGCATTTTCGAAGATGTCTGAAGATAAGAAAGTTGTCGCTGAATCGAAGCTGAGCCTTTCTGAGGAGATGAATCTTGGCTTTATTGAATCAATAGCAAAGACAAATGCAGAGAAGGTTACTAGGGAGATTTTGGAGGGTTTATCTGAAGACACTGGTGATAGTGACAGCTATGATGTGGAAAGCAGCGGGGAAGACTCCGAAGATCGACCCTGGCGACCGAGCCATGCAGTTTTTGGAAAATCAACTATTAAACAAAGCCATCTTGACAACATGAGGGGGAGATACTTTCGGGATATGTCTATTGTGAGGGCTGACGACGGAGAGAAGACTTGTCCTACTCCAGAAGAAAATGAAGTAGTGATCTTCCGAAGCTTTTTCAAGGCTGGGCTTCGTCTCCCTCTGAGCAGCTTCGTAGTCGAGGTTTTGAAGATATTCTAGATTTACCTTCACCAAATTACCCCCGAAGCCATTATAAGAATGGGAATCTTTGTATGGGCTATAAGGAGTCAGGGCTTGGAGCCAAATGCAAAAAGTTTCTGCAGTATGCACGAACAATTATATGAGACGAAACCCTGGGGTAAAGAACAGTATCATAACAATTTCGGCTACTATAGCTTCGTTGCTCGTTCTAGCTCAAGCTCCCCAGTACCAACTTTTCGGAAGAGATGGCCCGGAGACTGGACTAAAGAATGGTTCTATGTAAAAAATGATTTAAAGGCACGAGAAGACATTAAAGAGATAATCATGCGCCCTATCTGGCAACGCTTCGGGCTCCGGAAACTGAAGGTAGAAATTAACGAAGCGGCCGAAGAATGTCGCAAGGCCTTCGGCTTAGTCTGCTCTTTCACCGGAACAAGGGACTTAGTTCAAGAGCACATGGCCTATAGGATATGGCCATTGGTAGCCAACTAGGAGATGCCAAAAGAATCCATCAACAATCCCCACGAAGGTGGTTTGGTTCGACTAAAATATAGCTTCAGGTTTAGAGACCAGTTTATCGAGTCAGACGACGACTGGCTGAAAAGCATCGAAGCTACAAGCGATGAGCTGCTTGGGCTGTACTCCAGAGCAGAAGATAACACATTATCTGCGACCTTCGGGAACCAGAAAAAGAAGAGACTAAACAGAGTTTTTGATGCTCTTGGGTTCATGTATCCTGACTACTGTTACCGGCCCCAGGGGCAAAAAAGAAAAAGTGGAGGTTCTGGGAGAGATGATGTTTCAGCCGCTCCGAGCGAGCCTGTGCCAAAGAGGAAAAGGGTGAAGGTCCTTACTCATCGACCGCGCTATATTGAACCGGCCACAGTGCCCGAATTTGGCGGTGAAACCTCTTCGGTGACCGAAGGCAAGAAACCTGCGATTACGTAGAAGATTGAAGAATCGTTTGTATCACCGAAGGAATCATCAGCCAAATCAAATGAGCCAAAGGCCATTAACATTGAAGAGATGAAGGTTGAGAAAACGAGGATATTAGAAGTAATAAGTCCTTCGGCAGAGGTGACAATGCCGAAGGCATAGAAGGATCTTTCAACGACTCCCAAGAGGAAGAGAATGGTCAATGTATTAGATGTGCTAGAAATAATAAAAACTTCAAGCTCTACTCCGAAGAAAGCTGCCGAAGCTTCGGAAACACAAATTGAGGCCGAAGCTGCCAAGATCCAAGTCGAGACCGAAGCTGGGCCTTCAGAGCCCGCCAAGGAGAAATCCTTGGAAATCGGAGAAAAGACGGAGAAAGAAGCTGCAGAAGTAATTCTAATTGGAAAAACCGCCATTCCTATTCCCGAAGCATCATCTGAAGCTACTGATTATATTATACGACATGCTTTGGGAAAAAGATTACCTGAGAAAGAAAAGCAAGAGGCTCAATTCTATGCTCAAAGATTGAAATATCCAAAGGGGGCACTGGTATTCAACGGCAGCGGGGAAGAAGACTTCTTGTATTGTCTCCCAGATAGCAAAGAGATTTCTGTCTGCCGAGAGATGGGCAAGAGCTTCAGGTTCCCGACACTATAAGATGGGCTCCCAGTGTTATCAAAAGATGAGTTGACCGACAGCTTAGCATACAATAGTTTAAAGGTGAGAAAATGATATTTTTGTATTTAAAAACAAAATTTTCCATTTGCTTACACTCAATACCGCATTTTTTGCAGGGCCTTATCCTTAGCAACGCCCACAGGGCGCAAAAAAGTGCTGAAGATGAAGGGTATACCATAGCCTTAAACAACCTTCGTTCCGAAGTAATTGAACTAAGGAACGAAGGTCTTGAAAAAGATAAAATATTAAACTCATTGTTGGACAAAATAAAAGAAGACGAAGTTTCTTCCAAAGCCCAAGCTGAAGCTCAGAAATACGAAATCAAAGATCTTCGGAAACATCTATTCGAAGCTAAAGAAAAATGTGGTCTTGTAGAGGCTGATCGAGATATTAGTGTATATTGGAGGAACCACTTACAAAAAACAGTTGATGAACTTCGTGCATCCAAGGAGAGGTGCTATGAAAAGTCTATAGAGTGTGTTAAGAAAATAAAAACTAGCTTCGCAATGTTGGCGCATTCTCTAACGAAGACGACTTCGTAAGGGGTGATCCTGAAGGCCCAATTGATTGGATCAGCAACGAAGCTGAAGTTTTTGAGGAAGTTTTGAGTGGTCGCGGGGATATATGCGCTTTCTCGGGTGCCAGGGGAATCGCAGGTATTTTAGAGAAGTTAGGCTACGACCATGTGAAAGCTTTGGCTCAAGCCAAAGCTACTTTATCTATTGAAGATACAAAAGATCCCTCGGCTGAAGCAAGCTTAATTGGCGGAAAATTCTTTACTGACATCTGGGAGAATGGCGGCCGAGGGATGGCGCACGAGATGATAAAAAAGAGCGAAAAGATTCTCATGATTCAAAAGAAGCGACGAAGGCAGCTGAGAAAGCGGCGAAACTTGAGAGGCGGATAGGTATTGCTTAATAACATTTTAACTTTATTTACTAATTTTGCGACTTCGGACTTATTTACGTTTTATATCGCAGCTGAACTATCTCCTCCTCCAGAGCCCTTCGAGTTGATGGCCAACCTAGAAGTAGAGAAAGAAGATGATGTCACTAAAGTGGTCGAAGTTATTTTGGACGAAGCTGTTAATCGACTGCTGAACGAAGCTGCGGAAGCAGTTTTAAAAGAAGAATAACTTTTATTGTAAAAACATTTGGAATGTAACATTTGATGAACAAAATGTGTAATATTTTTATAATTTTGAATGTACTATTTAAGCTGCTTGTAACTGAATTCTTTACGATGCATGAAACTTTACGTACATACCGTTTTTGAGCCTCCGGCGAAAAAACACCTTCCCTTCTTTTCATGCGTTGTGAAGAATATCCATATTTCGTAAAAACATCCAATCTTCGTAAAATCATTATGCTTCGTAAGCAATAGATCTCCTTTTCATTTTAGAGTTTGACGAAGCTATACTTCTTCAATACTTATTTTGTGCCTTGGCACTGCTTCTTCGAAACAATCTCCGAAGATCAACATTGAATCCCCTTCTTGCGCCATTGATGCAATATGATGTATGATGTTATGCTATGCAAAATGATGTAATGATGTTATGCTATGCAAAATGGTATTTGTGCCAAAGATACACACACATTCCCTCAGTAAAGCACACAATCTTTTTGTCGTTTATTTTTCAGCTTCACCGCTTATTTTTCGGTGTATCAGCGCTGACTTTTCGCTGTAAGCCTCCCTTAGGAGCTTCTTCACCTTTTACTTCAGCGGTATTCGCGTTGACTTTTCGCGCTTCGCCTTTTACTTTGGCGGAATCAGCGTTTGTTTTTCGCTGTAAGCTCTGCATTCCCTTTGGAACGACTTTTGAGCAGAAAACATACACTGCGCTCCCTTAGGAACGACTTTTTGTTGTTTCGGGAAACTTACGGTGCGTTCCTTAGAACGACTTTCTATTGCTTCGGCAAAACTTGTAATGTGACTGTGAACCCCGCGCTCTCTTGAGAGCAACTTTGGTGCTTCACCGACTTTTTGGACTTTGTGAGTCTGTAAAAGAGATACATTTCCAGTATGGCCAAAATGAAGCTATTACAAGGAATTGAAAACGACAGAAAAAACTTAGGCTTTTAACGATTGTTCTCTATTAAAAAAGAAAAATGATAACAAATGCCAGAACTGTTTCAGAAGTAGGATATCTTCTAGTAGATGTGCTTCGATTCTGGCACAGTACTGTTGACTGTGCGAGCTTCGGACTCCTCTCTGAAGTCTCGTTGCTGATGACTGTGCTGGCTCCCTTCTGGCTGCTGGCCTCGTTGCAATGGTGGTAGAGGTGGAGGTTGTTGCCAAGATGCCTGAGGTTGGCTTGTTGAAGCAACAGAGGCTGCAGGATGGTTACCCACATATTCTGGAATGTACGGTGAGTGGTACGAAGCAGTATGCATGACTTGCTTCGGCTGGCTCTGTTGGGCTGCAGCTTCTGCTATCTCTTTCTGTTTCTGGATGGTGACATGGCACATCCTAGTAGTGTGGCCCTTGTCCTCACCGCAGAATAGACAATAAATTTTCCTGGGCTAATCCCCAAACCTTCCTCCGAAGCCCCTGGCGCCTCTGCCCCTTGGAGCTGGGGGCCGAGGATAGCTCTATTGCTGCCCCGAAGCCTGGGAAGAATATTGCGGCCTCTGTTGTTGACTTCCTCTGTCGTCATTCTGAGTAGAATGAATTGATCTGACGTGCCTAGGGTGGATTCTCCCTCCGAAGCCCTTGGCCATTTCGGAGAACCTGTAAGCTTCCTCCCTTCTCTGTCGAAAATCATTGTCAACGTGGATGTATTCATCCATCTTCTGAAGCAGTTTCTCCAGGGTTTGAGGGGGTTTCCTGGCGAAGTATTGGGCTGAAGGTCCTGGCCGAAGCCCCTTAATCATGGCCTCAATGACAATTTCATTGGGCACTATTGGCGCTTGTGCATTCGGACATACGCTTGGAGATATTCCTATTGATCTTGCGTGCACTGGAACAAGGCTTGAGCGGTAACCGGCTTCGTCTGAAACCCTTGAAAACTGGTGACCAGCATGTCCTTCAGCTTCTGCCATGATGTGATTGTTCCTGGCCGAAGAGAGGAGTATCAAGTTTGTGCAACATTTTTGACTGCCATGACGAAGGATTTCGCCATGACTGCAGTGTTGCCACCGTACGAAGATATAGTTGCTTCATAGCTCATCAGAAACTGCTTCGGATCTGAGTGTCGGTCATACATGGGGAGCTGGGGTGGCTTGAAAAGACGCGGGCCAGGGTGTAGCCTGCAGTTCTGCTGATAGAGGAGAAGCATCATCAAAAGCAAAATTTCCATGATGGAAATCCTCATACCAGTCATCCTTGTCGAAGAAGCCCTCTTGGTGCAGCTCTCTGTGGTGGGGCCTTCGGTTCTACTCATCTTGAGCAAGATGACACACTTCTTCGGTAGCTTCGTCGATCTGCCTTAGCAAGTCAGCTAACCGAGCCATCTTCTCCTTCTTCTTCTGTACCTGCTGATGAAGCATCTCCATATTCCTGATTTCTTGGTCCAACTCATCCTCTTGTGGTGTTGGACTAGTGGTCTTCCTCTTCTGGCTTCGGGCCTCCCGAAGAGAAAAGGTCTCCTGGTTCGGGTCCAGCGGCTGTAGAGCGGCAGCCCCTGTTGCCGAAGCTTTCTTTGGCGGCATGACGAAGGTCGATGCTTGCCGAAGGTGGTCGAAAAAGGGTTCACCGGAGGTGGGCGCCAATGTTGGGGACTTGTCCTCAAGTGCTATGAGTTAAGAACAAGGCAATACAGAAAACATTAAACGTTAAAGCCCTTTGTCCTTCGAAGCATTATTTCCCTTAGGATATAATGACTTCCGGACGAAGGTAATGAAGGACATACCTTCATCAACATAACATATAGAGATGAAGAAAGAATCACACAAAACATAAAAGATAATGTAAACAGTTATATATTATTATTATCTCATTTCTATTTTATTACTATGGAAAAATAGAAATGATATCAAATTACAAGTGTACCTTCGACTTGAAAGAAGATAAAAGTACCAGCGTGACGCAAGGATCAATGCCTAGTCAGCGTGAACAGTATGGGGTTACTGTTCATCTATTTATAGGTACGGGACGCAGCCTATGTAAAATTACATTCATGCCCTTTACATTTGCTAATAACTCTATAGTAATCCATCGAGGTCTAAATAGCCTTTTCATCTTTAAGTCGGTTTTCCTTTTCTGCTATCATGCCGAAGCTCTCCTGCGCACAGCTTCGGCTTCGCGCTATCCTTCGTACTCCTTTTTGTGCTTCTTCACGCTGTGGTTTCAACTCAAGTCCGAAGGTACCTGTTCATGCATTATACTTCCAGAAACATTGTTAAATCATGTTTTTGAGGACCTTCAGAAGCCGAAGGCCCCCAACAGTAGCCCCTCGCAATATTAATTTGTTAGAATGATAAATTCAGATTGCGACAAGGACGAAGGCCCTGAGCCGAAGGTCCGAAAAAAACACCTTCCCTTTGCTAGAATAGCAACAGCCACTGACAAGCGGGCCCTCCATCATGCAACGCACCAGGCGTATAAATAAGTCAAAGGTTGACCCCTATGGATACCAAATCCCGAAGCAATGCATATGAACTAAATATCTGAGAATTCGCTTCACGACCACAAGATGATATTCCATGGGGCCGGATTGAAATCTAGCACACATGCATATATGCTAAGCATTATATTCGGTCTACTAGCACAAATATAAAGTAACGAACCTATCAAAGACCGGTATGCCTTTTGATTAATGGACTTACCTCTCTTGTCGAGGTCCAAGTGCTCGTCGGTTCCCATTTAGCGTCTTAGCGGCTTTGTGAGAGCACTTAGAGGAGGGGGGTGAATAGGTGATCCTGTAAAATTAAACACTAAATAGCCACAACTTTATTATTAAGGAGTTAGTAAAATCAAGTGGCTATGGAACACGCTCGTGCAAATAAAGCAATCACAAGAAGCAACACATGAGACACGCGATTTTTAAACCGTGGTTCGGCCAAGTAACACTTGCCTACTTCCATGTTGTGGTGTCCCAATGGATGAGGGTTGCACCCAACCCCTTTCAAGCGATCCAATGATCAACTTGAATACCACGACTTTCTTCCTTATAGACTTTTTCCCGTTTGCAAGGAATCTCCACAGATTGGAGCCTCTCGCCCTTAAAAGTTTGTCCCAAGAGAATCATAGTAGTAAGAGAGGGAGAGCAACACACACAAGACTCAAATCCGTAGCCCACACACGCACACAAGCCAAGACTTGAGCTCAAAACACAGCATAGGGAGTACGCAACTCAAACGGAGCTCAAATCACTAACACAATCGATCAAATGCGTGGAGGTGGAGTCTGGATGTCTTAGTATGCTTAGATAGTGCTTGGTGTTCTGCTCCATGCGCCTAGGGGTCCCTTTTATAGCCCCAAGGCAGCTAGGAGCTGTTGGAGATTGATTTGGAAGGCCAATCTTGCCTTCTATCGAGTGGTGCACCGGACAGTCTGGTGCACCACCGGACAGCCACTATAGTAGTCCGGTGCACGATCTCCTTCCAAATCGAGCGCATCCGACCGTTGCTCCCTGGGGCTAGTTGGCGCACTGGACACTGTTCGGTGCACCCAGCTGACCGTTGGAGCTGGCCACGTGTCGCGCGATGATCGCGCGGCCGACCGTTGCTGCTGGCACCGTTGGCTCACCGGATAGTCCGGTGAATTATAGCCACGTCCCCTTTTCCTTTTCCCGAGAGCGACGAGTTCGCCGCTGACGACTCGCCGGACAGTCCGGTGCTCCACCAGACAGTCCGGTGAATTATAGCCGTGCGACTTCGTCGTTTCCCGAGAACAGCTAGTTCACTGCAGGCTCGACTGGGGCACCGGATACTGTTAGGTGCACCACCGGACACTGTCCGGTGCGCAACCAGACAGTCTGGTGTGCCAGGCCGAGCTATAGTTGGCTGTACACGGCCAACTCTTTTCCAATTCGTTTCTTCTCTTCTCAGCACTGTTTCTAGCACTTAGATAACCATGTTAGTACTCAAAAACAATGTACTAAGTCTAGGAACATACCTTTTTATATGATTTGCACTTCTCACTTTATTTATCACATAAGAGTTCAAAATATTTGTGTTGGACATCTAATCACCAAAACACTTATAGAAATGGCCCAAGAGCACATTTCCCTTTCAATCTCCCCCCTTTTTGGTGATTTATGCCAACACATCAAAAAGCAACAAAAGAAGTGCAAAATCAATGCAATTGAAGACCAAATTGTTTTTGACTATAATTTGGCATATTTGGATCACTCTTTGCCACCACTTGGTTTGTTTTTGCAAATCAAATTATTTTTCCTATCTCTAAGTCAAACACAATTGTTTGGGCAAATAGAGAGATATTCCATGAGTAGAATTGATCAAGTGCCAAAAACTCCCCCTTTTCCCATAATCAAAATTCTCCCTCATAAGAGACCAAATTTTGCAATAAGAGGATTTTGAGCAAAATGCAAATTCTAGCTCTACTATTTTTGAAATTCACAAGTGGTAGCCGATCCATTTGCTTTGGCCTTAATTTCTCCCCCTTTTGCATTAAGCACCAAAACGGGACCATTTGTGGCCCTTTAACCCCATTGCCTCACCAAAAATTGTCAATTAAGAGCAAAAAGACAATGAGAGCATAAGTATGAACTTGGAATTAAATAAACTAGTACCGGAGTGCAGTGGAAGTCTTTTCATCATCCAAGTTCACTTTTTCCTTTCAATTCACCTTTGAGACTATATCACGTATACTCAAACAAATAGGTAAGTCTCAAAGGGTCAAGTTGTAACACATCTCCCCCTTAATATGTGCATCATTTGCATATGGACTTGTGAGGTCCAGGGATCACTTGTATAACTTGAGCATCGTAAATAGATAATAAATGATGTAAATGCATAAAGTAACATGATCAAAGGCATAGAACACATGTATGCTATAGATCAACCCAAGTTAAGCGAATCTAAGACATTTAGCTCACTACGCAATCTGCAAAACCCTTTCTCATCTAAAGGCTTAGTGAAGATATTGACTAGCTGGTTCTCAGTGCTAATGTGATACACATCGATATCTCCCTTTTGCTGGTGGTCTCTCAGGAAGTGATGCCGGATGTCTATGTGCTTAGTGCGGCTGTGTTCAACAGGATTATCCACCAAGCGGATTGCACTGTCATTGTCACATAGGAGTGGGACTTTGCTTAGATTGTAGCCAAAGTCCCAGAGGGTTTGCCTCATCCAAAGTTGTTGTGCGCAACACTATCCTGCGGCAACGTACTTGGCCTAAGCGGTGGATAGGGCAACAGATGTTTGTTTATTGGAACTCCAGGACACCAGGGACCTTCCTAGAAATTGGCACGTCCCTGATGTACTCTTCCTATCAACCTTGCACCTGTTGGGGGTATGCTTCGTCGCCGAAGATCCTGAAAGAGGAGATACCTTCGGCAGATCCTCTCAAAAGCAGCGCCGAAGCCACCATCCATGATGCTTCGGCATAGTAACATGCCTCAAGATGAAGGATCGCACCGACTTAAAGATAAAATGATCGATTAGTCCATGAAAGCCTGTGTCGTAGTTGTAATATTTTGTAAAGGACATGAATGTAAAATCTCACAGGCTGCGCCCTATGCCTATAAATAGATGAACAGTACCCCCGTACTATTCACATTGATTTGTATTTGCTCGCACGTCATGTTTGGATCTTTGCCTTCTGTCAAACCGAAGGTATAAATGTAATTCAATATTGTTCACGTTTGTTCATAATAATATGATTTGAGGATATTAATGGTGCCATATGATGTTATTTCTCATGTTTATATGCTTCTTCCTTCATTAATATGCGTTAAAATGTCGAAGGTATGTCTTTCACGCCCTTCGTCTGAAGATCTTTATATCCTAAGAGATATAATGCTTCGAAGGACGACGGGTTATGACTATTAACCCCTTTTATGTTGCCTTGTTCTTAATTCATAGTATTTGAGAACAAGTCCCCAACATTGGCGCCCACCTCCGGTGAACTCACTTCCACTGATTGAGCTGATGGCTTCGTCCAACAAGCAAGCTGAAGCTGCTTCGGCTACAAAGTTAGTGCTCCCGATAACAGGCGGTTCATGCTCAGAGCCAGCTAACAAGAAGCAGAAGAAGGAGGCTCAGAGAAGAGTACAACATGTTGGGGTGCAGGGACCCTTCATCAAGACAAAATGGTCCCACATCCCAATCACCTTCTCCCAGGAGGACCTTCAGCTCAAGGATTATCCTTATAATGATGCTATGGTCATATCTTGTGTCATCAAGGGATTTTTGGTCCACAATGTTTTAGTTGATATAGGCAGTGCAGCTGACATCATATTTGCTAAGGCCTTCAGACAGATGCAAGAGCCAGAGGACAAGATTCATGATGCTACACACCGTCTTTGTGGCTTCAGAGGAAGGCAGATTGTAGCACTTGGAAAGATCACAATGCAGTGACCTTCGGATTTGTCCACAATACAAGGACTGAGCAGGTTGTGTTTGATATTGTTGACATGGAATATCCCTACAATGCAATCATTGGTTGAGGGACACTTAATGCTTTCAAAGCAATTCTTCATCCAGCATATCTATGCATGAAGATAGCTTCGGAGCACGGGCCTATTGCTATTCATGGAAGTCAGGAAGCTGCCAGAAAGGCTGAGGGAAATTGGACAGACTCAAAAGCCATCCACAATATAGATGGAGCTAAAGCTTGTGAGCAGTACAAATACAGAAGAGAGAAGGCTGCTTCGGCTGATCAGCCGAAGCCCATGCTTCTGTGTGAGGACATAGCTGAGCAGAAGGTATTGCTGGGGTCCCAATTATCTGAAGAGCAGGAGAAAACTTTGATAAGGTTTTTATCCAATAACAAAGATGTTTTTGCATGGTCAGCCAACGATCTCTGTGGTGTCAACAGAGATGTCATTGAACATTCACTCAATGTTGATCCATCCTTCAGGCCCAGAAAGCAAAGGCTTTGGAAGATGTCTGATGATAAAGCCGAAGGAGCTCGAAATGAAGTAAAAAGACTTCTCAGTGCTGGTGTCATCAGAGAAGTAAAATATCTAGAGTGGCTAGCCAATACTATTATGGTGAAGAAGGCCAATGGAAAATGGAGAATGTGTATTGATTTCACAGATCTCAACAAGGCATGTTCGAAGGACGAATTCCCATTACCAAGGATAGACTCTCTTGTGGATGCAGCAGCTTCGTCAGAACTTATGAGTCTTCTGGATTGCTACTCAGGATATCATCAAATATGGATGAAGAAGGAGGATGAGCCGAAGACCAGCTTCATAACTCCCAGTGGAACCTATTGCTATCTTTGGATGCCTGAGGGGCTAAAAAATGCTGGAGGCAGTTTTAGCAGGATGACGACCAAAGTCCTTCATTCCCAAATAGGCAGAAATGTGCTAACATATGTCGATGATATCATAGTAAAAAGCACGAAGCAAGAAAATCATATCACTAATCTGCAAGAAACATTTGCTAATTTCAGACAAGCTGGCCTAAAATTAAATCCTGGAAAGTGTGTCTTTAGAGTGAAGAAAGGCAAGTTCCTTGGTTGTCTGGTTTCAACGAAGGGGATTGAAGCTAACCCAAGCAAGATCAAAGCTATCCTTCAAATGGAACCACCGAGCACAAAGAAGGGGGCTCAACAGTTGGTAGGAAGATTGGCTTCATTGAATAGATTTATATCTAGGTCAGCAGAAAGAAACTTGCCATTCTTTGAAACACTAAAGTCAGCCAAAGTCTTTCAATGGGGCCCAGCTCAACAAAAAGCCTTTGAAGAGCTGAAGCAATACTTGATTGATATCACAACATTAACTCCACCTGCGCCAGGGGCTCCGTTACTATTGTATGTGGCAGCTTCGCACTCTGCAGTAAGTGTGGCGCTTGTGCAGGAAAAATTCGATGGACAAATCAAAAAGCAAGCCCCGGTATACTTTGTCTCCGAAGTTCTAAGCTTATCAAAGAAAATTATACAGAATTGGAGAAGGTGTTGTATGCTGTCTTAATGGCCTCCAGGAAGCTTCGACATTATTTTCAAGCATTTCATATAATTGTTCCTTCGTCACAGCCTCTGAAGGACATCATGAGGAACAGAGAAGCCACTGGAAGGATTGGAAAGTGGGCTGCGGAACTCAACGGATTCAGCATAGATTATGTGCATCGATCCTCGATTCAGTCCCAGGCGCTAGCAGACTTCATCGCTGACTGGACGCCAGGGGCTCAAGAAGAAGAAGCAAATAAAGATGCCGAAGCTTGGACGGTGTTCTGTGATGGTTCTTGGGGAACCTTCGGGGTAGGTGCGGCTACTATTTTAGTTGCACCTTCCAAAGTCAGAACATGGTATGCAGTAAAGCTTGACTTTAACTGCACAAATAATATTGCTGAATACGAAGCTTTGCTTTTGGGGCTTTGGAAGTTAAGGGCAATGGGGATAAGAAGGGTGGTCCCTAAAACCAACTCTCAAGTTATTTCTGGACATGTCGACAAGACTTGCAAAGCAAGAGATCCGAAGCTTGAGAAATACCTGGACACAGTTCGAAGGCTTGAGGCTTCATTCGAAGGGTTTTCTGTTAAGAATATTCCATGAGGAGAAAACGAGCACGCTGATCTGTTAGCCAAGTCAGCGGCACAGGGGCTACCTCTACCTTCGGAAGTGTTTTTTGAAACAATAAGAGCACCTTCGGTGGAACTCCTCGAAAGAGCAGTGCTCACTATATCTCCTGTTCATAGTGAAGATTGGAGGACTGAGATTATATCTTTCCTCCAAGGTAATTGCCTTTCAGACGATGAAGCTTATAATAAGAGAATGGAGGCAAGAACAAGACCATATGTAATAATAGGAGGGGAGTTATACAAGCATGGTGTCTGCTCTCCACTTCTTAAGTGTTTTATCCAGAGCCGAAGGTATAGAGCTGATGAAGGAGATACATGCAGGATTTTGTGGATCTCACATTGGGTCTAGGCCTTTGCTGGGAAAAGTTTTTCGACAAGGATTTTACTGGCCGAAGGCTGCTTTGGATGCAGCAGAGCTAGTCCAAAAGTGTGAAGGCTGTCAAAAATGTGCTAGAGACCAGAGGCAACCTTCATCTCTTAATTAATACAGCCCACTTGGCCATTGCAAAGGTGGGGTCTTGATTTGCTAGGCCCGCTTCCACCAGCACAAGGCAATTTAAAATATGTTGTGGTGGCAGTAGAATATTTTTCTAAGTAGATTGAGGCGAAGCCGTTGGCCACAATAACTTCGGTCATAGTCCAGAAGTTTTTCTAGCAAAATATTGCCTGTTGTTTCGGTGTGCCGAGGGCTATCACAGTAGACAATGGAACACAGTTTGATGCCGAAGCTTTCAGGGAATTCTGTGATCGGATTGGCACCAAGATCCATTTTGCATCAGTCAGACATCCAGAGTCAAACGGACTTGTCGAAAGGGCAAATGGTACCATAATGATGGGAATAATTAAGTTAATCTTCAATCAGCCCAGAGGAAAATGGTCAGATGAGTTGATTAAAGTGGTGTGGAGCCACAACACAACAATATCAAGGTCAACAGGTTTTACACCATTCAAGTTATTGTTTGGTGACGAAGCAATAACTCTGGAAGAAGCTAAGGCAGGGTCAATTAGAACAGTAGCTTCGGCAGAGGATGAAGCTGATTATTCTGTGGCAAAAGATGCTATAGAAGGGACTAGGCTTCAGGCTGTGGAGAATATCAATAAATACCAAGCCGAAACAATAAAATGGCGTGACAGAAAGGTTCGGCTAAAAAACATTAAGCTAGGTCATCTGGTGCTTCGGAGAGTGGCGAATCCAGACACAGTAAGCAAGTTACAGCTGAAATGGGAAGGACCCTTTCTTGTGGTATCTTCGTCAAGACCCGATTCTTACAGATTGAAGGATATGGACGGCAACGACATTCCTAGATCTTGGAATGCGGGCGAACTTCGGCGATACTACGTGTAACTTGATGTAATCTTTTTCATTTTTCCTATGGTACCCTTTTCCTTTCCAAAGGGGGAGAAAGGTTTTTAATGGGGCCATAATTTGTAATCTTTCTTTTCTTATTTAGCTCCATGAGAGCAAAATCCCCCAAATATGTAAATGTAAAATCTGAGCATGCACCTTCGAGTGCAGAGAAAAAGAAAAAATAGAGAGAAGCTCGAAAGTCATCCCTAAGGAGATGCAGAGCATGACGAAGCTACAAAAAGCCGTTCCTAAGGGAGCGCAGCGTAAGTTTTCTACTCAAAAGTCATTCCTAAGGGAATGCAGAGCCAAATACCACCAAAAAATAAGGCGAAGCGTGAAAAGTCAACATGAATACTGCCGAAATAGAAGGCGAAGAAGTTCAAAAGATGTTCCTAAGGGGATGCAGAACTTACACCGAAAAATAAGCGGTGCAGCCAAAAAATAAACGGCAAAGAGATTTCAGTTATTCCTAAGGGAATAAAGGTTGTGGATGAAGCTTCGGATGTGTGTGTTTGGGCATTCATTTGCATGAAACATTACATCATACATTGCATTCATAAACATTCATTTAGACATACATAGGATCATTATCATCATATCATACAGATATAGATAGTTGCTTCGGGTTTAAGCATACAGCTTCAAGAAGCAGATTCGTGCTTTGTTGTGTACGAAAAGAAGGGAAGGTGTTTTTTGCCTTCGGCTCAAAAATATCGGTTTCGATCACATCAAAGCATTTCATACATCGATGGAAAGGTAAAAATATATTACAAGGTATGGACAAATTTACAGAGTACAATCTGATTCTTAAGTTACAATATTCTTTACAAGGGTTAATACAAAAGTTTCCTTAGAATTTTTCCACAGCTAGGTACTCTAGCTTCGTCTTCATTTGCTGAGCTTTAGATTACCAGCTAAGCTTCGGCTCTGTGTTCTTTGGCTTTGTCATCCTGTGCATATCAAAGCATTATAAGGAAAATTCAAGTTTCAAGGAAAAGGTAAGCACAAGGTATGATTTTACCGGCTTGAGATGACTCTGGGCTTCGTCACCAGCTAGGCTCCGCCAACCCTTCGTCCATATTTGCTTTATAAATCTGTTTCCTATGCTTTGAGCTTGACTAGGGATATCAATCAGATCTGCTGGTGATAAGCTGAAGTTTGGTCTATTAACAATTTTTCCATGCGTGCAACCAGACTTCATGAAGGCAACAGCTGTGCCCCGAGAAGCTAGCAGGGCACAGAAATCACCGTGACCTGCTATAACTTCATCAAGAGCATCAACTTTGCCCTCAATGTGTTCAAAGGTTCCCAGCAGGTCTTCAACCGAAGGATTAAATTCTTCAGAGCTGGCTCCAACTGAGTTGAAGATCTGCCTTAGCCGCTGCACGCATCGGTTGCTGAACTCCAGACATTTATCTTGAAGCTCTTTCAATGATTTTTGCAAATTTGAACTTTTTTGGCCTCAGTCGCAAACTTTGCATCAAATTTCTATTTTTCTTGTTCAAAACTCTCTGATTTTGAGAGAATCTCTTTATCCAACTTTGCAATTTTGGCCTCAGCTTCTGCCAGTAAACCTTCCATTGTCTGAAGTTGAAAATCTTTCTTTTGAAGAGTAGCTGTTTGATCTTTTATTTTGCTCTCTAACCCTTCAAATATAACTTCGTGTTTTTATCCTCTAGATCCTGTTGCATCCTCAAAGCTTTGCTTAATAACATACTCTGTATAGAAGCAACCTTCGTTAGAAAAGACCTTTGATGTTAAAAACAATGCAAACTCAAAGAAAAGTTTTTATCTTGAAGTTAGAATAGAATAAACTACCGATGATATGCTGTCGTCGGTAGTGGCTAATATCGGTCTCAAGCTTCGGGAAGCCAATAATCTTCGATAGAGTACCGATAACTTTTTCTCCGGTTCGGTCTCGGAGGCAACCCAGGCTTTCGTCGTCAATACCGCCGAAGAGTAGTGCTCCTGCTGATACCCACAGAAGATGGCGTAGTATTTCAATTCTTCTTTCTCGGCATTTGTTAATTCTTGACCAATAAAGCTTTGAAAGTTGAAACTTTCTCCTTCTGAAGTATCTTCGACTATTTCCCTCTCATTGCTAGGCACTGTGGCCATGGTTTCTTCGGCGGTTGTGGCAGCCTCTTCTGCGGCTATGTCCAGAAAGTGTAGTTTCTAAGTTTGCACCTTTGGCAGCTGCAGCTTCAGCAGGTGCAGCTTCGGTAGCTGCAGAGCTCTCAACAGCTGGTGTTTTTGGCGCCGAAGCTGGTGGTGGTGTTTCTTCAATGGCCTCTGTCACAGTAATAATTCTTCGTTTTTTCGGCCCATAAAACTTTTTCGTTATCGAAGGCTCCTCCTTCTTCTATAAAAGCTTCGTCAGATGCGGCCCCAATGGACTTAGCTTGATGGGCAAGGATTCAGTCATTACCTTTAGAATTTCTTCTATGTCAGCAGCAGAAGGTGTTGAGGAAGTCTCTTCTTCCTTATCAGCTGCCTTTTGCTTCGGGACCGTAGCTTTCCTCTTCTTCGGGGCGATTGCCTTCGGCTCAGGGCTCAGTCTTCTCCTCTTTAGGTTTTCTTCATCTTCTTTAACCATTCTAGCGGCCTGTCTGCTCACAACACTGACAACTCTTTTTCTTTTTTGCCCTTCGGCGCCCTTGCTCAATCGCTCGTACTCTGGATATTCAAAATTCAGAGCATCCATTACCCGATTTAATCTTCGCTTCGGTTGGGTGCCGAAGGCTGCAGTCATCAACTGATCTTCTTTTCTTGTGTAAATGCCCAAAATCTCGTTGCACATAACCTCAATTTTCTCCAACCATTCTTGGCAGGGTTCTTTGAAGTGTTTCTTGAACTTGAAATGATAGGGCAGCCGAACAAGTTCTTTCTTTTTCTTTTCCCCTTTGACCTTCGGCATGTCCCATTCTTTCAAAGTTGGGAATACTCTATAAGCTAAGAATTCTTGTACCAAATCCCTAGTACCAATATGCTCCGAAACAACTCGAAATTCGCCCAAAGCAATTTGGCATGGTCCCCCCGGTGTCATGTCACACTGGGGCCTAGTTTCTTCGAAGATTAAGTCCAATGGGCTCGGAACCAGCTTCTCCTTTTTCTCATCAACCTTAACATAAAACCACTCAGCCTTCCAGCCAGTTGGCCATTTGGTACGGTAGCTAATAACCGGAGACTTTGCATCTTTGCGATAAGCAAAATTGTAGCACCCGAAGTTTTCGTGCAGCCCATCTTCTCTAGCTTTTGTCTGATAATGAAGCTCATGTACCCGACAGAAGCGTTCAGCAAGTGGTTCCGCCCCCTGGCTTTGAAGACCCCAAATATAGACGCTAAGCCTAACGATGGCGTTAGGAGTCAGCTGATGAAGATAAATCCCAAAGTTCTCCAAAACATCCGCAATCATTTCATGCAAAGGAAATCTCAATCCTGCCTTAAAGAAGCTTTTAAAAACTACCACCTCATCCTTTTCAGGCTTCGGGGTGATCTCCTCTCCGCCAAAACGAATCAGCTTCTTCTTGGCTTCACTGAAATAGCCTAGCTTTAACAATTTTGGCATATCATCCTCGGTAACAGTAGACTTTCCAAACTCCAGGTGGCTAGGTTTAGATGGCAGAGCACTGTATTCTTCTTCACTTTCACCTTCTTCAACATCAACTTGCTCAGCTTCGGCAGCAGGTGCACCTTCGCCAGAAACGTCCTTCGGCATTACCAGCCCTGACTGTCTCATTACTTCGGAAATTGGAGCAGTTTCTGTGGCTTTGGCTTCTTCTCCGTCATGTGTAACCCTGGCGGTGGAGCGCACCCTTGCCATTTGATGGTGAATTTCTTACAATTTTTGATGAAATCGTTAACCTTTTTTGATTTCGCCGAAGCTCCCTCTTGAGACGAAGCAAAAGCAAAGGCGGTGCTTCGGTTGAGTGCAATAAAAAAGCTTCGGCTATGGTTAAATTTTTGGCAGCAAAACTGTGCTATAGCAATGAATGTTGTGGAAACTTCACACCTACCCGTCTGTTTATATAGTGCCGCAGGTGAGAAGGTGAATCGCCAAGTCTTCCGCACCAGATGATTAGTCGCCCGCACTCACTGAATGGTGGGTCGCAGAACCTGGGAAGGTGAATCGCCAGGACGCGTATGCTCGACGCATGGTGGGACCATTTTGCACTCAGAATATTTTAATCGTTTCTCGGAAACGAGCTCAGGAAAGGTGTTTTTCGGATCTTCGGCTTTCCGAAGCCTAGGATATTTTTTCACGAATCAAGCTTGTTACGAAAAACAATCTAGCACCGCGAAGGGGCTACTGTTGGGGGTATGCTTCGTCGCCAAAGATCCTGAAAGAGGAGATACCTTCGGCAGATCCTCTCAAAAGCAGCGCCGAAGCCACCATCCATGAAGCTTCGGCACAGTAACATGCCTCAAGACGAAGGATTGCACCAACTTAAAGATAAAATGACCAATTAGTCCATGAAAGCCTGTGTCATAGTTGTAATCTTTTGTAAAGGACATGAATGTAAAATCTCACAGGTTGCGCCCTTTGCCTATAAATAGATGAACAGTACCCCCGTACTGTTCATGCTGATTTGTATTTGCTCGCACGTCATGTTTGGATCTTTGCCTTCTGTCAAACCGAAGGTATAAATGTAATTCGATATTGTTCACGTTTGTTCATAATAATATGATTTGAGGATATTAATGGTGCTATATGATGTTATTTCTCATGTTTATATGCTTCTTCCTTCATTAATATGCGTTAAA
This sequence comes from Zea luxurians, assembly GCA_029449295.1. Taxonomy (NCBI): domain Eukaryota; kingdom Viridiplantae; phylum Streptophyta; class Magnoliopsida; order Poales; family Poaceae; genus Zea; species Zea luxurians. The sequence continues at coordinate 39,344,121 of JAOPSE010000021.1, forward strand.
ATGTCGAAGGTATGTCCTTCACGCCCTTCGTCTGAAGATCTTTATATCCTAAGAGATATAATGCTTCGAAAGACGAAGGGTTCTGACTATTAACCCCTTTTATGTTGCCTTGTTCTTAATTCATAGTATTTGAGAACAAGTCCCCAATAGCACCCGGCATATCAGAGTCTGAGTATCCAATCAAGTCAAAGGTAGACCCCTTTGGATACTAGATCTCGAAGCAAGGCGTAGAAACTAAATACTTAAGAATTCGCTTAACGGCCATAAGGTGACATTCCTTGGGGTCGGATTGATATCTAGCACACATGCATACACTAAGCATAATGTCCGGTCTACTAGCACAAAGATAAAGTAATGAACCTATCATAGACCGATATGCCTTTTGATCAACGGACTTACCTCCTTTGTTGAGGTCAATGTGCCCGTCAGTTCCCATTGGTGTCTTCGCGGGCTTGGCGTCCTTCATCCCAAACCTCTTGAGAAGATCCTGAGTGTACTTCGTTTGGGAGATGAAGGTGCCATCCTTGAGTTGCTTCACTTGGAATCCAAGGAAGTAGGTCAGCTCACCCATCATTGACATCTCAAATTTCTACATCATCACCATGCTAAACTCTTCACAAGACTTTTAATTAGTAGAACAAAATATTATGTCATCGACATAAATTTGGCAAACAAACAGATCACCGTTGCAAGTCTTTGTAAAAAGAGTGGGATCGGCTTTCCCAACCTTGAAAGCATTAGAAGTAAGGAAATCTCTAAGGCATTCATACCATGCTCTTGGAGCTTGCTTAAGTCCATAGAGCGCCTTAGAGAGCTTGTACACATGGTTGGGATACCTGTCATCCTCAAAGCCAGGGGTTGTTCCACGTATACCTCCTCCTTGATTGGCCCGTTGAGGAAAGCGCTCTTTACGTCCATTTGAAACAGCATGAAGGAATGGTGAGCGACATAGGCTAATAATATTCAAATAGACTCTAACCTAGCCATAGGAGCAAAAGTCTCCTCGAAATCCAAACCTGCGACTTGGGCATAACCTTTTGCCATAAGTCAAGCCTTGTTTCTTGTCACCACCCCGTGCTCGTCTTGCTTGTTGTGGAACACCCACTTGGTTCCCACAACGTTTTGCTTTGGACGTGGCACCAGGCTCCAGACTTCATTTCTCTTGAAGTTGTTGAGCTCTTCCTGCATGGCCAACACCCAGTCCGGATCCTGCAAGGCCTGTTCTACCCTGAAAGGCTCAATAGAAGAGACAAACGAGTAATGCTCACAAATGTTAGCTAATCATGAGCGAGTAGTTACTCCCTTGCTGATGTCACCTAGAATCTGATCGACGGGGTGATGTCTTTGGATCATCGCTCAGACTTGAGTTGGAGGGACCCGTGGTACTTCTTCCTCCATAACCTATTCTTCTTGTGCTCCCCCTTGATCCTGCCCCTCTTCTTGGGGTACCTGTTCATCGTCTTGAGTTGGGGAATGCACCATTGTTGAGGAAGATGGTTGATCTTGCTCTTGTTGTTCCTGTGGTCACATCTCACCTATTGCCATCGTGCGCATTGCAGTCGTCGGAACTTCATCCTCATCTATGTCATCAAGATAAACTTGCTCTCTTGGAGAGCCATTAGTCTCATCAAATACAACATCGCTAGAGACTTCAACCAAACCCGATGATTTGTTGAAGATTCTATATGCCTTTGTATTTGAGTCATACCCTAGTAAAAACCCTTCTACTGCCTTGGGAGCAAATTTAGAATGTCTACCTTTCTTCACAAGAATGTAGCATTTGCTCCCTAAATACACGAAAGTAAGAGACATTGGGTTTTTTACCGGTAAAGAGTTCATAGGAGGTCTTCTTGAGAAGACGATGCTGATAAAGCCGGTTTATGGCATGGCAGGCTGTGTTCACAGCTTTCGAACAAAAACGCTCGGGCGTCTTGAACTCTCCAAGCATCATTCTCGCCATGTCGATTAGTGTCCTGTTCTTCCTCTCTACTACACCATTTTGCTGTGGTGTATAGGGAGCAAAGAACTCGTGCTTGATGTCTTCCTCCTCAAGATACTCCTCAACTTGCAGGTTCTTGAACTCGAACCCATTGTTGCTCCTTATCTTTTCACCTTTAGCTCAAATTCATTTTGAGCCCTCCTTAGAAAGCGCTTTAGGGTCCCTTGGGTTTCTGATTTGTCCTGCAAAAAGAATACCCAAGTGAAGCGGGAAAATCATCAACAATTACAAGACCATACTTACTTCCCCCAATGCTGAGGTAGGCAACGGGTCCAAAGAGATCCATGTGAAGAAGCTCCAGTGGTCTTGATGTTGTCTTCATGTTCTTGCTGTGATGAGTGCTTCCCACCTGTTTTCCTGCCTGACATGCTGCACAAGGTCTGTCTTTCTCAAAACAGACATTGGTTAGTCCTAACACATGATCTCCCTTTAGAAGTTTATGAAGGTTCTTCATCCCAACATGTGCTAGACGGTGATGCCAAAGCCAGCCCATACTAGTCTTAGCCATTAAGCATGCATCTAGATCGGCATTCTCTTTCAAAAAATCAACTAAATAGAGCTTGCCGTCTAATACACCCTTAAAAGCTAATGAACCATCACTCCTTCTAAAGATAGATACATCTACATTTGTGAATAAACAATTATAACCCATGTTACTTAATTGACTCACAGACAATAAGTTCTACCCGAGCGATTCAACTAAAAACACATTGGATATGGAATGCTCGGATGTGATGGCTATCTTTCCCAATCCTTTAACCTTGCCTTGGTTCCCATCTCTAAAGACAATCGCATCCTAGGAATCCTTGTTCTTGACGTAGGAGGTGAACCTTTTCTTCTTCCCCGTCATGTGGTTTGTGCATCCGCTGTCGATAATCCAGCTTGAGCCCCTGGATACATAAACCTGCAAGGCAATTTAATCTTGGGTTTTAGGTACCCAACTCTTGTTGGGTCCTGCAAGCTTAGTCACAATAACTTGTGGAACCCAAATACAAGTCTTGTCTCCCTTGAATTTGGATTCCAACTTCCTAGCAACTACTTTTGCATTCTTACATGAAAGTACAAAAGAAGTATTGCAAGCATGATAAATAGTAGAAGGTCCATTGCACATTTTTCTAGGAGCATGAGACACAACATGATTTCTCCTAGGCCTACTTCTATCATGAACAAAAGTTGAACTAGAGGCGAACATAGCATGTGAATCATAAGCAGCATGATCATAACTCCTATGAGAACAACTAGCAATTTTCCTATCATAAATAAAGGCATGGTTCCTTTGAGGACTACTAGCCATAGGGGCCTTCCCTTTCTCCTTGTTGAGAACGGTAGTCGTTTGGCTTGTTAAGTTCTTGGTTTCCTTTCGAAAACCAAGTCCATCCTTAATTGAGGGGTGACTACCAATAGTGTAGGCATCCCTAGCAAATTTTAATTTATCAAATTCAACTTTGCAAGTCTTAAGTTGAGCATTAAGACTTGCTACCTTATTGTTCAATCTAGTAATAGAAGCAAGATGTTCATCGCAGGCATCAACATCAAAATCCTTACATCGGTTACAAATAATAACGTGCTCTACACATGAACTAGTTTTATTAACTTCCTCTAGCTTAGCATTTAATTCATCATTTAAATTCTTTAAACTAGAGACAGATTCATGGCAAGCAGACAACTCAAAGGATAGCATTTCATTTCTTTTAATTTCTAGAGCAAGAGATTTTTGAACACTAACAAATTTATCATGCTCCTCATACAAGATATCTTCTTGCTTTTCTAGTAATCTATCCTTTTCATTAAGGGCATTAATTAACTCATTTATCTTATCTACTTTAGCTCTATCTAAGCCCTTAAATAAATCAGTGTAATCTACTTCATCATCAGATGATTCTTCATCACTAGAAGAAGAGTACTTGGGGGTATCTCGAATGCGTACCTTCTTCTCTTTAGCCATGAGGCAAGTATGGCGTTCGTTGGGGAAGAGCAAAGACTTGTCGAAGGCCGAGGCAGCCAATCCTTCATCATCAGAGTCAGATGAAGAACAATCAGAGTCCCATTCTTTTCCAAGGTGCGCCTCGCCCTTCGCATTCCTGTAGTTCTTCTTCTTTTCTTTCTTCTTGCTTGTCTTGCCCCTGGTCATTATCATTATCGGGGCATTGTGCTATGAAATGACCAGTCTTACCGTATTTAAAGCAGGAGCGCTTTCCCCTTGTTTTGTTCTTGTTGGGGTACTCCTTACGTCCTTTAAGAGCAGTCTTGAAATGCTTGATGATAAGCACCATTTTGTCCTCGTTGAGCCCAGCAGCCTCCACTTGTGCTACCTTGCTTGGTAGCGCCTCCTTGCTGCTTGTTGCCTTGAGAGCAACAGGCTGCGGCTCATAGAGGGGTAGTGAACCGTTCAAGGCGTCATCCACATATCTTGCCTCCTTAACCATCATGCGTCCGCTTACGAATTTTCCGAGGATCTCTTCGAGCGCCATTTTGCTATACCTAGGGTTTTCACGAATAAGATTCATAAGATGGGGTCAATAACTGTAAATGACCTGAGCATGAGTCGGACGACGTCATGATCCATCCATCTTGTGCTTCTGTAGCTTCGAATTTTGTTGACTAGGGTCTTTAGCCTATTGTAGGTCTATGTTGGCTCCTCTCCCCTGATCATCGCGAACCTCCCCAGCTCGCCTTCCACCAGTTCCATCTTGGTGATCATGGTGGCATCATTACCCTCATGAGATATTTTGAGGGTGTCCCAGATTTGTTTGGCGTTGTCCAAGCCACTGACCTTGTTATATTCATCCCTGCATAGAGATGCTAGCAGCACAGTAGTGGCTTGGGCATTTTTATGAATTTGCTCATTTATGAAAACGTGATTGTCAGTACTATCAAAATGCATTCTGTTTTCAACAATCTCCGAGATACTAAGATGGAGGGAAAATAAATGACTACGCATTTTATGACTACAAAAAGAATAGTCTTCTCCATCAAAGTGTGGGGGTTTCCCAAGTGGAATTGATAGCAAATGAGCATTTGAATTGTATGGAATACGGGAATAATCAACTAAATAGTTTTGATTAACCATCTTTTTCTTTGACGAGGAGTCATCGTCGTCGTCCTGTGGTGAAGAAGACGAGGCATCGCTGTCGTAGTAGATGATCTTCTTGATGCGCCTCTTCTTCTTCTCGTCTCTCTTCTTGTGACTCGAGCTTGAGTCGGTAGGCTTGTCGTCTCTTGGCTCGTTGAAGACAGACTCCTTTTCTTTGTCATTGACCACCATCCCCTTTCCCTTAGGATCCATCTCTTTGGGCAGTTAGTCCCTTAGATGAAGAGTACGGCTCCGATACCAATTGAGAGCACCTAGAGGGGGGTGAATAGGTGATCCTGTAAAATTAAACACTAAATAGCCACAACTTGATTGTTAAGGAGTTAGTAAAATCAAGTGGCTATGGAACACGCTCGTGCAAATAAAGCAATCACAAGAAGCAACACATGAGACACGTGATTTTTATCCCTTGGTTCGGCCAAGTAACACTTGCCTACTTCCACATTGTGGTGTCCCAATGGACGAGGGTTGCACTCAACCCCTTTCAAGCGATCCAATGATCAACTTGAATACCATGGCTTTCTTCCTTATAGTCTTTTTCCCGTTTGCGAGGAATCTCCGTAGATTGGAGCCTCTCGCCCTTAAAAGTTTGTCCCAAGAGAATCATTGTAGTAAGAGAGGGAGAGCAACACACGCAAGACTCAAATCCGTAGCACACATACGCACACAAGCCAAGACTTGAGCTCAAAACACAGCACAGGGAGTACGCAACTCAAACGAAGCTCAAATCACTAACACAATTGATCAAATGCGTGGAGGTGAAGTCTGGATGTCTTAGTATGCTTAGAGAGTGCTTGGTGTTCTGCTCCATGCGCCTAGGGGTCCCTTTTATAGCCCCAAGGTAGCTAGGAGCCGTTGGAGATTGATTTGGAAGGCCAATCTTGCCTTCTATCGAGCGGTACACTGGACAGTCCGGTGCACCACCGGATAGCCACTGTAGCAGTCAGGTGCACGATCTCCTTCCAAATCGGGCGCATCCGACCGTTGCTCCCTAGGGCTGGTTGGCGCACTGGACACTGTTCGGTGCACACCGGCTGTCCGGTGCACCCAGCTGACCGTTGGAGCTGGCCACGTGTTGCATGATGATCGTGCGGCCGACCGTTGCTGCTGGTGCCGTTGGCTCACCGGATAGTCCGGTGCACCACCGGACAGTCCAGTGAATTATAGCCACATCCCCTTTTCCTTTTCTCGAGAGCGACAAGTTTGCCGCTGACGACTCACCGGATAGTCCGGTGAATTATAGTCGTGCGACTTCGTCGTTTCCCAAGAACAACTAGTTCACCGGAGGCTCGCCTAGGGCACCAGACACTGTCCGGTGTGCCACCGGACAGTCCAGTGTGCCAGGCCGAGCTGTAGTTGGCTGTACATGACCAACTCTTTTCCAATTAGTTTCTTCTCTTCTCAGCATTGTTTCTAGCACTTAGATAACCATGTTAGTACTCAAAAACAACGTACTAAGTCTAGAAACATACCTTTTTATATGATTTGCACTTCTCACTTTATTTATCACATAAGAGTTCAAAATATTTGTGTTGGACATCTAATCACCAAAACACTTATAGAAATGACCCAAGAGCACATTTCCCTTTCACTTTGCGTCCTTCATCCCAAACCTTTTGAGTAAGTCTTGGGTATACTTTGTTTGGGAGATGAAGGTTCCTTCCTTGATTTGCTTCACTTGAAATCCAAGGAAGTAATTCAACTCGCCCATCATTGACATCTCAAATTTTTGCATAATTACCCTACTAAATTCTTCACAAGACTTTTGATTAGTAGAACCAAATATTATGTCATCGACATATATTTGGCACACAAACAAATCACCGTTACAAGTTTTAGTAAAAAGAGTAGGATCTACTTTCTCGACCTTGAAAGCATTAGAAATGAGAAAGTCTCTAAGGCATTCATACCATGCTCTTGGAGCTTGCTTAAGTCCATAGAGCATTATTCCACGTAGACTTCCTCCTTGATTGGTCCGTTGAGGAAGGGGCTCTTCACATCCATTTGAAATAACTTAAATGAGTGGTGAGTAGCATAGGCCAATAATATGCGTATTGACTCAAGCCTAGCTACAGGAGCAAAAGTCTACAAAATCCAAACCTGCGACTTGGGCATAACCTTTTGCCACAAGTCGAGCCTTGTTTCTTGTCACCACACTGTGCTCATCTTGCTTGTTGCGGAACACCCAATTGGTTCCCACAACATTTTGCTTCGAACGTGGCACCAGACTCCATAGTTGATTTCTTTTGAAGTTGTTGATTTCTTCCTGCATGGCCAACACCCAATCCAGATCCTATAAGGCTTCTTCTACCCTGAAAGGCTCAATAGAAGAAACAAAAGAGTAATGCTCACAAAAGTTAGCTAAATGTGAGTGAGTGGTTACTCCATTGTTAATGTCACCCAAAATCTGATCCACTGGATGATTCCTTTGAATGGTGGCCCAAACTTGAGTTGGAGGTGCCTGTTGTACTTCTTCCTCTTTATCCTTTTCTTCATCTGCTCCCCCTTGATTCATGCTTGCATTTTGAGGTACCTGTTCCTCATCTTAAGTTAGGGGTTGCACCAATGTTAAGGAAGATTGTTGATCTTGATCTTGTTGTTCCTGCGGTCACACATCACCTATTGCCATAGTTCTCATCACGACCGTTGGAACTTCATCCTCATCTACATCATCAAGATCAACTTGCTCTCTTGGAGAGCCATTAGTCTCATCAAGTACAACGTCACCAGAGACTTCAACTAAACCCGATGATTTGTTGAAGACCCTATATGCCTTTGTATTTTAATCATAACCTAGTAAAAACCCTTCTACAACTTTGGGAGCAAATTTTGAATGCCTACCTCTCTTTACCAAGATGTAGCAGTTGCTCCCAAATACATGAAAGCTTGAAACATTGGGTTTGTTATCGGTTTAGGAGCTCATAAGACGTTTTCTTGAGGAGGCGATGAAGATAGCGACGATTTATGGCATGACAAGCTGTATTTATAGCTTCCGACTAAAACCTCTCAAGCATCTTATATTCCCCAAGCATTGTTCTTGCCATGTCAATGAGCATCCTGTTCTTCCTCTCTACTACACCATTTTGCTGTGGTCTGTAGGGAGCGGAGAACTCATGTTTGATGGCTTCTTCCTCAAGAAACTCTTCTACTTGAAGATTCTTAAATTCAGATCCATTGTCGCTCCTAATCTTCTTCACCTTGAGTTCAAACTCATTTTGAGCTCTTCTTAGGAAGCGCTTTAGAGTACCTTTGGTTTCTGTTTTATCCTTCAAAAAGAATACCCAAATGAAGCAGGAAAAATCATCAACAATGACAAGGCCATACTTACTTCCCCCGATGCTAAGATAAGCAACGTGCCCGAAGAGATCCATGTGGAGGAGTTCCAGTGGTCTTGATGTCGTCATCACATTTTTGCCTAGATGAGTAGTTCCCACCTGCTTCCCTGCCTCACAGGCTACACAAGGTCTGTCTTTCTCAAAACAGACATTGGTTTGTCCTAACATATGTTCTCCCTTTAGAAGCTTAGGAAGATGCTTCATTCCAACATCTGCTAGACGGCGGTGCCAGAGCCAGCCCATATTAGTCTTAGCTATTAAACATGCATCTAGATCAGTATTTTCTTTAGAGAAATCAACTAAATAGAGCTTGTCGTCTAATACACCTTTAAACGCTAATGAACCATCACTTCTTCTAAAGACAGATACATCAATATTTGTAAATAAACAATTATAGCCCATATGACATAATTAACTTACAGAGAGTAAATTGTAACCAAGCGATTCTACTAAGAACACATTAGAAATTGAATTCTCGATAGTGATGGCTATTTTAACCAAACCTTTGACTTTGCCTTGATTCCCATCTCCAAATATGATTGTGTCATGGGAATCCTTGTTCTTGACGTAGGAGGTGAACATCTTCTTCTCCCCCGTCATGTGGTTTGTGCATCCGTTGTCAATAATCTAGCTTGTGCCCCCGGATGCATAAACTTGCAAGGTTTATTTAAGCTTGGGTTTTAGGTACCTAACTTTTGTTGGATCCTGCAAGGTTAGTCACATAAGACTTTAGAACCCAAATGCAAGTTTTGCCTCTCTTGCACTTAGGTCCCACATTTCTAGCAATAACTTTATCATTTTTACACATAAGCACAAATGAAGCATCATAAGTATGATAAAGCATAGTTGGATCATTATACGCATTCCTTGGTGCATGGGAAGCAATATGATGAGCATGGTGCCTAGGTTTATTCCTATCATGAGCATACGAAGAGCTAGATGATGCAAACATGGCATGTGAATCAAAAGCAACATCATGACGAGTAGAAAAAACAACACGATTATGATGAATAATACTAGAAGCATTCTTAACATGAGCATAAAGATAGGCATGTTTCTTTTTGTCATGTGAAGAATGAGAGCCACTAGCCATAGAAGCCTTCCCTTTCTCCTTGATGAGATTGGAGGCCATTTGGCTTGTTAAGTTCTTGGTTCCCTTTTGGAAGCCAAGTCCATCCTTAATGGAGGGATGTCTACCAATGGTGTAGGCATCCCTAGCAATTTTTATTTTATCATTTTCACTCTTGCAAGACTTAAGTTGAGCATTAAGATTTGCAACATCATTATTCAACTTAAGAATTGTGGAAGCATGAGCATTGAAAGCATCAATATCAAAATTTTTACACCTATTACAAATAGACACATGCTCCACAGATGAACTAGTAATATTCACTTTTTCTAGCTTAGTATTTAAATCATCATTTAAACTCTTAAGGCTAGACATAGATTCATTGCGAGAAGATAATTCAAAAGAAAGAATTTCATTTCTCTTAACCTCTAAAGCAAGAGATTTTTCAGCATTAACAAGTTTATCGTGTTCTTCATAAAGAATATCTTCTTGTTTTTCTAACAACCTATCTTTCTTATTAATAGCATCAATTAATTCATTAATTTTATCAACTTCAGATCTATCTAAGCCCTTAAAGAGATCACTATAGTCTATATGAAAGTGCATTCATTCTTTTTGTGGGTTTTGGTGATTTGGATAACAACACATTTAAAGGTCTAACAAGTTTGCTAAGTGTTGAATAGGAAATTCAGTATGATGAACATACTTGAATAGTGTATAATGATCAGCGAACAAAGGTTCAACACAAGGTTAAATAACCAATGAGACAATGCAAATGGATATAATATTGTAACACCCCTGGTGTTACTGTTACTAAAATTTGAGCATAACATCATAAGCATGGGTGTTGGGGACTTGTTCTCAAATGCTATGAATTAAGAACAAGGCAACATAGAATGTTAGATGTTAAAGCCCTTCGTCCGCTGAAGCATTATTTCCCCAGGGATTTAATGAGCTTCGGACGAAGGTTATGAATAATATATCACGAAGGTCGCACCTTCGTGATCAAAGATAAAACAATACGAAATGAGATATAAAATATAAAATGTTATAGAATACCAAGAATAAATAACATTATTCATTTATTTTATAATGTTTACTTAAATATTAAAACATAATATTTAGGTACATTTATACCTTCGTCTTGGCAGAAAACAATAATTCCAGAGTAATGCGTCAGCAATTATAAGATTGTGTGAACAGTAAAGGAGTACTGTTCACCTATTTATAGGCACAGGACGCAGCCTGTAAGAAATTACAATCATGCCCCTTACAGAAGATCACAATTATAACTCAGACTCTTATGGACTAAAAAGTCATTCCATCTTTAAGTTGGTTCGATCCTTCGTCTTTGGATACGCTATAGTGTCGAAGCTTTATGAGCGGTAGCTTCGGTATCACGTATAAACAGATTTGCCGAAGGTGTTCCTTCCTGCAGGACCTTCGACGACGAAGCATGATCCCAACAATGGGCATATCATGTGTTTGTCACACCTAGAGTGCATTCACTAGGCAAAAATTTCAAACAAGTTGTATTGATATGACCTTTTGCAAATAAAACCCTAGAGTAGGGAACTCAACCCTAGAGTGGGTGTAATAGAGCAAACAAGGCTTAAACAAGAGAAAAACTTCAAAACTTATTAAGATGATCATAGAGTGTCACCTTGAATAGACTTATGGGGTATCCAAACCCTAGAAGTATCAAAAACCCTAAACAAGACCCTAGAAAGCCCTAAACCTAAACCCTAGGGCGCTAAGTGCAAAATCAGTGCACTTTTGGACTAAAGTGCAAAAACCATGATAATAAGGTATCTTAAGTCATATGGTTCATAATTATGAAGATTTGCAACCTAAATCTTGAGTTTTGGACTTATTTGCAAAAACACCACTTTTGTAATCATATGGCCAGGTCTGAATTTCAGAGAAATGGCTCAACTTTGGAGCTCTGTAGATTGAGAAATTCAAAGAATTTGCCCTGGGTCACTATAACAAAGTTGTAGAGCCATTGTAGAAGAACAACTTTGCTGCAGGTATTAAGTCTTGGTGCCATAAGGAATTTAGATATAATTTGATCCAAAGATGAGCTGTCATGCAGGTTTTAACTGAATCAGGCGCACTATTCATCGATCTTTAGAAAGATCTCACCGACGATAAGAACGCCACCGCGGCTAGGGAATGGGCCTACTGCCGTGGTAAAAATCTTCCGCGGCGTGGCGTTGAACCGTTGAGGTGGTGCTGCGCGGTTAGTCGGCGGCCACCGGACCATCACTGTGGCTCTGCCCGCGCGGTGAGCTCGCCAGCGCGGTCACAACTCCGTGATCCTCATCCAATTCCGGCCATTGGCCTATAAATTGAGCTCGGATCCGGTTTCCTCGCCACATCATGCACACAAGCACTTGAGCAGTCGACTTAATTTCACCACAAGAATCCCCACAATGCACCAAAATCAATCCGCCCTGTTCTTCGCGCGGCCGTGAAGAACTCCACCGTGGCCAACACTCCTCAGGTTAGTAACTCCCCGATTACTTCCTGTTCTAGCTTGTTTATAGCCTCCTATTGCTCTCGTAGTCAACCAATTGAAGTTTACCCGAGTCCCCTCACTGGAACACTCCTCTGCTCCATAGAACGCCGCTGTGACACCCCCTCTGTCGACCCACTCTTCTACTCTTGTTTTGTCCAAATTAAAGCATGTATCTAACCCCTGGTGAACCCATGAAGCTTCCCCAAGCTTCAATTCGGTCATCCATGCCGCCGGTTATTCAGAACGCGTCTACCCATCTAATCCTCTGCACTGTCGCCGTGAACCGGTTGAATCAAAGCTCCGCTAGTGAAATTGGTTGGGGGGAAATGTGCGGGAGGGGTCCAATCCGGTGTCTTCTGCACGGGAGCCCCAGCCGTTGCGGTATTTGGCCAGTGTGAGCTCGTCGGAGCTCGGCCATGCGCTGTCCACCATTGTTGACCTCAACCGGTGAAGAATTAGAAGTCTGGGGGGGTTCCTATAAGCTGTCAGCGACTCACGAAAATAGTGCAAGAACCCGGTTCAGGTTATTCAGAAAGACAGGGCTCTTTGTGCAAAACTGCCAGCGCGGGCGCGCGCGTGGGCGTTTTTCTCCAGCGTTGGGCCGGCTTGGGCTGGTTTCGACCCAAAACTATTCATTCCTTTTTCTTTTTCTTTTTCTGCCAGAGCTAAAAAATTCTAGAAAATTGTTGAAAAATCCTAAAAATACCAAACCAATTTTTCTAGGTTTCTAATTTCCTATAGAATTTAATAAAAATAGTTTTATAATTTTTAATCCAAATAGGAAATTATAGAGTATTTAAAACAAGCTAAAATCTTGTTTCTGAATTTTTAGAAAATAGATAATGATTCCAAAAATCCCCAAACTTTTTGGATGACCCTTATATATTATTTAGAAGCCTTGGGTAAAGTTTGGTATGTTTTGGACCAAGTTTGATACTTGGAACCCAAAACCCTACCCCCTGCACTATGAACTTCACTACTGACTCCGGAAACCCTAAGTTCTCAGAGACCCGTGATGGAAAATTGTATTCAAGACTTTAGATAATAAACTTTTATTATCTTTGCACTCTCATGAGCATTACATGAGCATTCATTATTATGTATGGTTATATTTAGAAAACAAAGAAGAAGTAGAAGTCGAAGAAGTGAAGACTTCACCACCACCACCTGAGGAACATCAGGCAGGCAACTTCTTTTATTTTGATATCTGCGGATCTGAGCCCGATTCACCAGTAACACAAGGCAAGCCCCGGTGCATTTGCCACCTCCTTGTTCCTTTTAAAATCTTTATCACTTACTTGATGCATTAGGTGATAGGAGTTGTGTGCTAAACTATTGCTGCATCTCCTTCCTTGGATTATTTCCTAAATCCCTGTTTTGCAAAAGATTTTCTTATGCTTAGCTTTGCTTTAGAAAAACAAAATGTTTTGTTTTCTCAAAGATGATGTTGCAAAGTGGGTGGGATGTTTTCGAAAATAAAACTTGATGGTGGATCCATCATGGCCATGATGGGTTCAACATCAGAAAAGATGTACCTCTGCTAGGTACCAAACTTTGGGGTTTGAAATGATTAAGCTGAGACCGGGTGGGTGACTTACACGAGAAGAGAGAGTCTCAGTGTAGTGTCTCCGTCTGAGTCGATTAAGGACCGTCTCGATGTAGGCCTACTGACCAAGGACCCTTTAACTGGTCACATGCCTCGTCATGGGTAAGCTTTGCCTCAAGCAGACTAATACCAGAATAAGATACCACACAATGGGAGTGGAGAGATGGCGAGAGTAGCGTGTACCCTCCTTGGCAAGAGGCTGGACGGTGGTGTATATGTGCTCTTGGTTGGCGTGAACCTGATCTGGTCTTAAGAACCCCGGTGGCGAGTTGCCATATGCAAGGGTTAAGTGCTACATATGTCATGTGATTGGAGATCCTCAGCTGAGTATAATCGATTCGGATCGCCGTAACTTCGCAGTTATGAAGACTTGGTCACTGACTTACACGTAGAAATCTAGTGAAGATGAAGGGTTATTAAGAAATTGTTTAGTATAGGTCAAGTGATTGAATTAGGGTAGACAGAACCCTAGTGGCAGGTAATTTTACTTGACCTGACAAATAAAACTAGATTTTTAAGGATCCACTCTTAGTAAGCATTTCTGCAAATAGAGTCATTGATTATTGATAAGCCTTACCTTGACTCCCTCAAGCCAGCATACCCTTGAGAGTCTTTTCTTTAGTCGGGTAAGACTTGATGAGTAATTCCATACTCAGGGTTTCGTCCCATGTTGTTTTAGGTGAAGAAGCGGCAAACTTTTGCTGCTTCTGTTCAAAGGTGGTACCAAAGGAAGAGCACCAGCAGTAAAGCTGTGGGAGGAAAGGATCCTCCATAAAACTTTTGTTTAAAACTTATCGGGAGGGGGTTTTGCCTCCCATGGTTTGTAATAATAATACTCAGCACTCATATATTATGTTTCTGGTCTATAATATTATAACTCTGTCTTACTTTTCAATAAACGTAAGTTAATGTAATTGCTTCCGTATTTTCGTATCTCTGATGCTTATAATGTCTGCGTGACGGGTGAAACGCTCTTGGGAAAGGTAAAGAAAGCAGATACCGAACTTGTCAAGTGATTCAGGGGCACCTGCAGGGTTGTCTGAAGTCTGTTGGACAAGGACAACTGTAGGTGAGCCTAATAACTTGGGAGGTTCCATCACATCTGGTATCGGAGCTAAGCCCATCTCTGCAGATGTTATGAGGCATTTTCAAAAAGAATTTTCTAAGACTTACCTACAAAATTTCCTTCTTTCTTATCTAGCTTCTTTCTGAAGAACTCACTTGAAAGACCAGATATAGAGTGCAATGTATAGAAGATGTGAATCGACTAAGGTTGATTCTGTAATTACACATGCATCATGCTAAAAACTATACTAATAAGATTTCCCCCTTAAGAAATGTCGTCGCGCACAAGAAAGACTGCGCGCAAGTCTACTGGGCCGATTGGTGTACCCCGTTATCAATTTGCCCCATGACATGAAGATAGCAGTACTGGTAGCAACGATCCAATCGGGGATCTGGAAGCCCAAGTGGATCAGCTTTGAACAGAACTCTATCGTAGGAATGACATATGGGTCGCGGATGGTGAAAGAAAAATGAATTAAGATCAGGCATCCGCCACCTACAAGATTAGCTCACGGAACGAGATCTAGCGCTCGATTGGGCGGTTAACTCTCATTCGCTTGCCAGGGCTAAGGAGGCAAAAGCTCGAGCCCGCGTGGAAAAGCTTAGCTCAGCCATAGATAACTTGCAGGTTTACTGTAATACTTTACATGAAGAAGTTCATGTATTGTATTCCCAACTGTACCCCAATGTACCTGTGGATCCTGTCGGGATAGAAGTTGGACCTTCTGGGATAGCGGGAGAAGCACTCGATGGTGAACTAGACTTGTTTAGGTCTCCTCCCTCTATGAAGTTGGTGGATGAATGGTCTCCTACTCCTGACATCGAGGCTACTAAGAGTGATAAGAAGCAAGAGTAGTATAGTGTAGAAGTAGTAATAATGTATAATAGGTAATGTAATCCTGTTGTAAAATTCGAGTCTGTAACATTACCCTTTTCAGTAATGTATAATGGATGGTTTTCTTTGGCATATTATATTCTTCTCAATGTTTGTTGCCTCAGATGCCCTCCAAGACTCGTTCACAGGATGGAGCAGGGACCTCTAGTGGGAGGGAAGCAACCCTGAACCCACCTCCAGTACCTCCCACGTTAGCCGAGGCCATCGCTGCCTTGGTTAACGCTACGGCCGACAATACCCGCTTCCTGTGGGAAATGGTGAGTCAACAATTACAACAACAAGGCGGGCGGGCATATCCGCAAGGCCCCCATGAATCATCCTATCTGGATTTCTCCAAGACGCGCCCTCCATTGTTTGTCAAAGCAGAGGACCCTCTAGAAGCGGATGAATGGATCCGCTTCATTGAACAGAAGTTCGGGCTTCTCCGGTGTTTAGAGGTTCAAAAGCCCCTATTCGTAGCACAACAATTGTGTGGCCCTGCCAGCACTTGGTGGGGAAATTTTCTAGCCGTTCAACTAGCTGGTCATCAAATAACTTTGGATGATTTCAAATTGGCTTTCTGCGAGCACTATATACCTGAAGGGGTGCTCCACATGAAGCAGGAAGAGTTCATGAAGCTGAAACAAGGTGGGGATACTGTCACCCAGTATCTCAATAAATTTAATCACTTATCTCAATATGCAATCGATTAGGTCAACATGGATATAAAGAAGAGGAATTGCTTCATGAGAGGCTTGAATGATCGAATGCAAAGAAAGATGGCCACCTGCATCGATCTTACTTACGGAAGGGCTGTCAGCACATCGCTGGCAGTTGAGGCTAAATATGCAGGTTCCGGAAAATCCAAGGGTTATGCAGGCAATAGGCCCAATCAGGGCCCCGAGAAAAGACAAAGGTTGGTAATCCGACCTTTTGACCAGAATCGCTCTTCCCCACGTCCACCCTCCTACCCTTTCAAGCAACCGGTCTTCATTCGCCCCGCCACTGCCCCTACTTCAACAAATCAGCCGGGTGCCCCTAGCACTCATTTCCCTGCCCTCCCCAGCTCTTCATCTGGCTGTTTCAACTGTGGAAAGTCCGGAAACTTTATCAAGGACTGTCCATATCAGAAGCAGAATCGATCAAGTAATAAGCAGAGTTCTGGGAATTCCACTCAAGGAAAGGGAAATGTGGCAAACAATACCGCGGGCAAAAACACAAGGAAAACGGGGCGAATTTATTATACTCAAGTGGCCACAACACCGGACGGCGAACCGGTTATGATGGGTACGTTTCTTGTGGCCAATCACCCCGCAATTATTCTCTTTGATTCTGGTGCTTCGCATACGTTCATAAGAAAGAAATTTGTGGAGCAACATTGCATTCCATACCATGAATCGAGGGAAGGCTTTAAAATTCATTCGCCTGGGGGACAAATATTTACTAAAGAAGTGGATTTCCAAGTGCCCGTAACATTGGCTGAACAGGACTTTCCTACTAATATGATTGTTCTGAAAGGCCAAGACATAGATGTAATTCTGGGCATGAATTGGTTGGCCCAACATAAAGCTATTCTTAATACTAAATCGAGAACTATCAAATTGAGTTATGGCCAATAAGAGGTTCTCTTGATCATCCCCATAGTCGTTCCAGCTAAACCATTTGGCAGAGTATATGAAGCTATCATACCGGAGATCCAAGATATTCCGGTAGTATGTGAGTTCCCAGATGTTTTTCCAGAAGATTTGCCCGGATTGCCTCCAGAAAGAGATGTTGAATTTGTGATTGAGTTAAAGGCCGGTACGACTCCTATTTCTAGAAGGTCATACCGAATGCCTCCAAATGAACTGGCAGAGCTCAAGACCCAATTACAAGATCTACTGGAGAAGGGATTCATCCGGCCAAGCTCATCACCCTGGGGCTGTCCAGCCATCTTTGTTAAGAAGAAGGATCAAACACTACGGATGTGCGTGGATTATAGACCCCTTAATGAGGTTACCATCAAAAATATGTACCCTCTTCCACGGATTGACATTCTATTTGATCAACTAACTGGAGCGAGGGTCTTCTCCAAGATTGACCTCAGATCGGGCTATCATCAGATCCGTATCCGGCCCAAAGATATACCAAAGACCGCATTCACTATGCGGTATGGTTTATTTGAATACTTGGTTATGTCTTCCGGACTAACAAATGCTCCTGCCCACTTCACCTATCTTATGAACTCGGTGTTTATGCCCGAGCTAGATAAGTTTGTGGTGGTATTCATTGACGATATCTTAATATATTCCAAGAATGAAGAGGAGCATGCCCAGCACTTACGGATCGTGTTGACGCGCTTAAGAGAACACCAATTATATGCTAAGTTCAGTAAGTGCGCATTCTGGCTGGAAGAAATCCAATTTCTAGGACATGTATTATCTGCCAAGGGGATTGCGGTGGATCCCAGCAAAGTCAAGGACATTTTGGAGTGGAAACCCCCAACCACAGTACATCAAGTCCGAAGTTTCCCTAGACTAGCTGGCTATTACCACCTATTCATACCAGATTTTTCTAAGCTTGTGAAACCAATCACAAGTTTATTGAAGAATGATACTAAATTTATTTGGTCTTCAAAGTGTAATGAAGCCTTTGAACAATTGAAGGTATTATTAACCACTGCTCCGGTATTGGCTCAACCGGATATTGAGAAGCCCTTTGATGTGTACTGTGACGCATCAGGCAGTAGTCTTGGCTGTGTTCTAATGCAAGAAGGCCAAGTGATAGCTTATTCTTCAAGGCAGTTGCGTCGGCATGAGGAACACTATCCCACTCATGATCTGGAGTTAGCTACAGTGGTTCATGCCCTAAAAATCTAGCGTCATTATCTACTGGGGAATGTCTGTCACATCTATATAGATCATAAAAGCTTGAAGTATATCTTCACCCAGTCAGAATTGAACATGATATAAAGGCGATGGCTCGAGCTTATTAAGGATTATGAATTGGAAATTCATTATCACCCAGGCAAGGCCAATGTGGTGGCAGATGCACTCAGCCGCAAGGTTTCCTGTCACTGTCTTGCGATGAAGACTTCTGACAATACACTATGCCAGGAGATGGAGAAGTTAAACCTGGGAATGATCCAACAAGGAGCCTTAAATCAATTAAAGCTTGAGTCAGTCCTTTTACAAAGAATAATGGATGCTCAAAAGGATAATAAGGGTATGAAGCACATCCATGAGAAAATAGAGGCCAGAAGAGCCAAATGTTTCAGAAAAGACGATCAAGGCATTGTATGGTTCAACAACCACATAGTTGTGCCAAAGAATGAAGAGATCTGCCAGCAAATATTAGATGAAGCACATCTTAGTCGCTATTCTATTCATCCCGGAAGCACTAAGATGTATCATGATCTAAAACAACATTATTGGTGGACAAAGATGAAGATCGAGATTGCACGCTATGTGGCAAGATGTGACACTTGCAGACGTGTCAAAGCCATACACATGAAGACTGTGGGTCCATTACAATCTCTACCAATACCAACATGGAAATGGGAAGATATTAGTATGGACTTCATTGTGGGATTGCCCCGAACAGCAAAAGGGTATGACTCTATTTGGGTTATAATTGACCGGCTTACGAAAATTGCCCATTTTCTGCCAGTCAAGACAGATCACCAAGTTGCTATTTATGCCCAATTGTATATTGCTCGCATTCTCAGTTTGCACGGTATTCCGAAGACCATAGTGTCGGATTGTGGACCTCAATTTGTATCCAAATTCTGGGAAGAACTTCACAAGGGTTTGGGTACTAAGTTGCTCCATAATTCGGCCTATCATCCTCAAACCAGTGGTCAAACTGAGAGGGAAAACCAAATACTTGAAGACATGTTGCGGGCATGTGTTCTAGAATTCCCACAGAAATGGAATGATTGTCTACCATTAGCGGAGTTCTCATATAATAATAGCTATCAAGAAAGCATTAAGATGGCACCCTTTGAAGCTTTATATGGGCGACGGTGTCATACTCCGCTAAATCGGTCTGAACCTGGTGAAAGAAGTTTCTTCAGGCCAGATATGGTAAAAGAGACCAAAGAAAAGTTCGGTGAATAATTCATAATTTGAAGGAAGCTCAAGCTTGCCAGAAGAGTTATGCAAACAAATGACGGATGCCCTTGTATTTTCTAATGGGAGATTATGTCTATTTGAAAGTTTCACCAATGAAAGGGGTAACACGTTTCAGGGTAAAAGGGAAACTTGCACCTCGATACATTGGTCCTTTTCTTATCCTTGAAAGGTATGGACCAGTGGCATATCGACTTCAGCTACCTGAAACCTTGTCTGCTGTACATAATGTGTTCCACATGTCTCAATTGAAGAAGTGTCTTCGGGTGCCCGATCGAATCATTGAAGTGACGGATGTTGCCCTAGAACCAGACTTGACATATTCGGAGCATCCTATTTGAGTCTTGGATCAAAAGGACAGAATTACCTGAAGAAAAACTCTCAAATTTTACAAGATACAGTAGAACCAACATTCAGAAGATGAGGCTACATGGGAAACTCAGGACTTTTTAGAAAAGAAATTCCCAGGCTTTCTAGCCTTATGTGATATGTATATAATTGTTGTAATAAAGGAGTGAGCCCCAGACCACCCCTGCCTTGTACCAAGAATAAGGAAATAAAAGAGTGAAGCATTTCCTTTTCCATTACCTACCCTAGTACTTTTAATCTCGGGATGAGATTCTTTTATGAGGGGAAGGATGTAACACCCCTTGTGTTACTGTTACTAAAACTTGAGCATAACATCATAAGCATGGGCATATCATGTGTTTGTCACACGTAGAGTGCATCCAGTAGGCAAAAATTTCAAACAAGTTGTATTGATATGACCTTTTGCAAATAAAACCCTAGAGTA
The DNA here is from genome assembly GCA_029449295.1 of Zea luxurians. Classification (NCBI taxonomy): domain Eukaryota; kingdom Viridiplantae; phylum Streptophyta; class Magnoliopsida; order Poales; family Poaceae; genus Zea; species Zea luxurians. The sequence goes on from JAOPSE010000021.1 coordinate 39,364,583, forward strand.
GGGAACTCAACCCTAGAGTGGGTGTAATAGAGCAAACAAGGCTTAAACAAGAGAAAAACTTCAAAACTTAAGTATCAAAAACCCTAAACAAGACCCTAGAAAGCCCTAAACCTAAACCCTAGGGGGCTAAGTGCAAAATCAGTGCACTTTTGGACTAAAGTGCAAAAACCATGATAATAAGGTATCTTAAGTCATATGGTTCATAATTATTAAGATTTGCAACCTAAATCTTGAGTTTTGGACTTATTTGCAAAAACACCACTTTTGTAACCATATGGCTAGGTCTGAATTTCAGAGAAATGGCTCAACTTCGGAGCTCTGTAGATTGAGAAATTCAAAGAATTTGCCCTGGGTCACTATAACAAAGTTGTAGAGCCATTGTAGAAGAACAACTTTGCTGTAGGTATTATGTCTTGGTGCCGTAAGGAATTTAGAGATAATTTGATCCAAAGATGAGTTGTCAGGCAGGTTTTAACTGAATGAGGCGCACTGTTCATCGATCTTCAGAAAGATCTCGCCGGCGATACGAACACCACCGCGGCTGGGGAATGGGCCTGCTGCCGCGGTAAAAATCTTCTGCGGTGTGGCGTTGAACCGTTGAGGTGGCGCTGCGCGGTTAGTCAGTGGCCAGTGGCCACCGGACCATCATCATGGCTCTGCCCGCGCGGTGAGCTCACCAGCGTGGTCACAACTCCGCGATCCTCATCCAATTCTGGCCATTGGCCTATAAATTGAGCTCGGATCCGGCTTCCTCACCACATCGTGCAATCAAGCACTTGAGCAGTCGACTCAATTTCACCAGAAGAATCCCCACAATCCACCAAAATCAGTCCGCCCTGTTCTTCGCGCGGCCGTGAAGAACTCCACCGTGGCCAGCACTCCTCGGGTTAGTAACTCCTCGATTACTTCCTGTTCTAGCTTGTTTATAGCCTCCTATTGCTCTTGTAGTCAACCAATTGAAGTTTACCCGAGTCCCCTCACTGGAACACTCCTTTGCTCCATAGAACGCCGCCGTGACACCCCCTCTGTCGACCCACTCTTCTGCTCTTGTTTTGTCCAAATTAAAGCATGTACCTAACCCCTGGTGAACCCATGAAGCTTCCCCAAGCTTCAATTCGGTCATCCATGCCGTCGGTTATTCGGAATGCGTCTACCCATCTAATCCTCCGCACTGTCGCCGTGAACCGGTTGAATCAAAGCTCCGCTAGTGAAATTGGTTCGGGGGAAATGTGCGGGAGGGGTCCAATCTGATGTCTGCCGCACGGGAGCCCCAGCCGTTGCGGTATTCGGCCAGTGTGAGCTCGTCGGAGCTCGACCATGCGCTGTCCACCGTCGTGGACCTCAACCGGTGAAGAATTAGAAGTCCGGGGGGGTTCCTGTAAGGTGTTAGCGACTCACAAAAATATTGCAAGAACCCGCTTCAGGTTATTCAGAAAGACAAGGCTCTTTGTGCAAAACTGCTAGCGCGGGCGCGCGCGTGGGCGTTTTTCTCCAGCGTTGGGCCGGCTCGGGCTAGTTTCGGCCCAAAACTATTCATTCCTTTTTCTTTTTCTTTTTCGCCAGAGCTAAAACAATTCTAGAAAATTGTAGAAAAATCCTAAAAATACCAAACCAATTTTGCTAGGTTTCTAATTTCCTATACAATTTAATAAAAATAGTTTTATAATTTTTAATCCAAATAGGAAATTATAGATTATTTAAAACAAGCTAAAATCTTGTTTCTGGATTTTTAGAAAATAGATAATGATTCCAAAAATCCTGAAACTTTTTGGATGACCCTTATATACTATTTAGAAGCCTTGGGTAAAATTTGGTATGTTTTGGACCATGTTTGATACTTGGAACCCAAAACCCTACCCCCTGCCCTATGAACTTCACTATTGACTCCGGAAACCCTAAGTTCTTGGAGACCCGTGAAGGAAAATTGTATTCAAGACTTTAGATAATAAACTTTTATTATCTTTGCACTCTCATGAGAATTACATGGGCATTCATTATTATGTATGGTTATATTTAGAAAACGAAGAAGAAGTAGAAGTCGAAGAAGTGAAGACTTCACCACCACCACCACCTGAGGAACATCAGGCAGGCAACTGCTTTTATTTTGATATCTGCGGATCTGAGCATGATTCACCAGTAACACAAGGCAAGCCCCGATGCATTTGCCACCTCCTTGTTCCTTTTAAAATCTTTCTCACTTACTTGATGCAAGCCCCGGTAACACAAGGCAAGTTTACTCGTTCTATCGCTTAACCGCGTGAGGAAAAGATCATGTCAGGGGGGCTAGGAAACAAAAGTGCTTCTAAGCTTGAAAAAGTTGAGGTTGCCTCGACTTCATCTTTTGGTGTAGATGTTGATCCTAGGGCAATAGAGCTTGCAATGAGAATCATCGAAAGGATGTTCCTCAAAATGAAGGAAGATGAGGCGAAGAACAAGATTGAAGAAGAAGAAAATGGTCGATGGAGACCAAATGATGAATCCACCTCTTCACAAGGTTCGTCTTTCAAATCCACTTGTCATATGTGCTTTGTCGCTAATGGGAGTGACAGTGAAAGTGAGGATGAGGATGTACATGAAAGTGATAGTGAAGATGAGAATGATCTTCAAAAATTCTTCGCTCAACTAAGCAAGAAGAACTAGATGAGCTTGCTCAAACTCATGAAAAGAATAGAAGAACAAAAGGAAATGCTTCATAAGCAAGAAGATATCCTCATCGAAAAAATCAAAGACTTGGAGAAGTTGTCCAAAGAGCATGAGAAGCTAAAGTGCTCTCATGATGATTTGGTCCAAAGGTACAAAAAGATTTCAATTGAGCAAACTAGTACTTCAAATGCTTTATCTTGTGTTGCTGAAAGTTGCCTAGAGGGGGGGTGAATAGGCGAAACCTGAAATTTATAAACTTAAGCACAAACTACAAGTGAGGGTTAGCGTTATAATTAAAGTCAAGTCCGGGAGAGAGGCGAAAAACAAATCAACTAAGAAATAAAGCGAGTGAACACGGTGATTTGTTTTACCGAGGTTCGGTTCCAAAGAACCTAGTCCCTGTTGAAGTGGTCATAAAGACTGAGTCTCTTTCAACCATTTCCCTCTCTCAAACGATCACTTAGACCGAGTGAGCCTTCTTCCTTAATCTCACGGGCCACTTAGACCCCGCAAGGACCACCACACAATTGGTGTCTCTTGCCTTGCTTACAAAGCACTTGAGAGTAAGAAGTGAAAAGAAAAAGAAGGCCAAGCCAAGCAAACAAGAGCAACAAAGAAACACAAGATATCCTCTCACAAGTCCTAATGCACTAGAGTTGATTTGGGGACTTTGAGTGGATCGATTGCTTTGATTGTGTCTTGGAGTGAAGTATATTGCTCTTGTATTGAATGCAATGTTCAGAATGCTTGGATGCTTGGTGTGGTGGTGGTTGGGGGGTATTTATAGCCCTCAACCACCAAATGGCCGTTGGGGAAGGCTGCTGTCCAAGGGCGCACTGGACAGTCCGAGGCGCCACCAGACAGGTCCTGTAGACTGTCTAGTGCACCACCACGTCACCCAACCGTTAGGGTTCTGACTCAGTCGACCATTGGAGCGCTTGTCCTCTTGAGGCACCGGACAGTCCGGTGCCGCACCGGACAGGTTCTGTTCACTGTCCGGTGCGCCTCTGACTCTACGCTCTGACTCTACCGCACACTGTTGCACACTGTTCATCTATTCTTCAGCTTGTGCAGTCGACCGTTGCATGAAGGAGCCGTTGCTCCGCTGGTGCACCAGACAGTCCAGTGGCACACCGGAGAGTCCGGTGAATTATAGCGGAGTATGCCCGAAGAAACCCGAGAGTGGCTAGTTGGACTCTGTACAGTCCGGTGCGCCAGACCATAGCACACTCGGATTTGTTTGCTCCTTTGAATTAAACCCTTAACTTGAATATTTATTGGTTTATGTTGAACCTTTATGCACCTGTAGAACATGTATTCTAGAGCAAACTAGTTAGTCCATATATTTGTGTTGGGCATTCAACCACCAAAATTAATTGTGGGAAAAGGTTAACCCTGTTTCCCTTTCAATCTCCCCTTTTTGGTGATTGATGCCAACACAAACCAAAGCAAATATATGAAGTGCAGAAATGAACTAGTTTGCATATGGTAAGTGCATAGGTTACTTGGAATTAAACCAATATGAAAGTCTTATTGCATATGAATAAGAGTGAATGGATTGCTTTCTTTTATTTAACATTTTGGACCACATTTGCACCACTTGTTTTGTTTTTGCAAGTCCTTTTGGAAAATCTTTTCAAAATCTTTTGGTAATAGTCAAAGGTATATGAATAACATTGCAAGAAGCATTTTGAAGATTTGAAATTTCTCCCCCTGTTTTAAATGCTTTTCCTTTGACTAAATAAAAACTCCCCCTGAATGAAATTCTCCTCTTAGCTTTCAAGAGGGGTTTTAAATGGATACCAATGTTGAAATCTTATTTTCATAATCATAGATACCAATTTATATCACTTGAAAGACAAACATTTGTGAAAAATCAATTAAATATTCATTTCGAAAATTTTAGAAATGGTGGTGCGGTCTTTTTGCTTTGGGCTTAACATTTTCTCCCCCTTTGGCATTAAGCACCAAAAACGGAGAACGTTGGAGCCCTTTAACATTTTCTCCCCCTTTGGGGCCTAATATTACCTCCCAAATGGTAAAATAAATATGAGTGAAAGGTCATACCATTGAGATTTTGCAGAATACCGGCAAAGTGTAGATAATACCATTAGAGTTGAGTGGAAGCGTTGTCGTTGCCGAATACTCCATATCCCTTTCAATCTACGACTTAGTATAGAAATGCACTTGAAAACACATTAGTCATAGTTTTGGCACAAGAAGAATAAGAAATTTGCAATTGTACTAAAAGAAAGAGATATGATCAAAGGTATATAAATGAGCTATGTGTGCAATGTTTCAATCAAAATTCCGAGAATCAAGTATATTTAGCTCATTCCTAAGTTTGCTAAAAGTTTTCTTGTCTAGTGGCTTGGTAAAGATATCAGCTAATTGAACTTTGGTGTTAATATAAGCTATTTCGATATCCCCCCTTTGTTGGTGATCTCTTAGAAAGTGATACCGAATGTCTATATGCTTTGTGCGGCTGTGTTCAGCGGGATTATCCGCCATGCGAATTGCACTCTCATTGTCACATAGGAGAGGGACTTTGCATAATTTGTAGCCATAGTCTTTGAGGGTTTGCCTCATCCAAAGTAATTGCGCACAACAATGGCCTGCAGCAATGTACTCGGCTTCGGTGGTAGAAAGAGCTACGGAGTTTTGTTTCTTTGAAGCCCAAGACACCAGGGATCTCCCCAGAAACTGACAAGTCCCTGATGTGCTCTTCCTATCAATTTTACACCCCTGCCCAATCGGCGTCGGAATATCCTATTAAATCAAAAGTGGATCCCCTAGGGTACCAAAGCCCAAACTTAGGAGTGTAAACTAGATATCTCATGATTCTCTTCACGGCCCTAAGGTGAACTTCCTTAGGATCAGCCTGAAATCTTGCACACATGCATACAGAAAGCATAATATCCGGTCGAGATGCACATAAATAGAGTAAAGATCCTATCATCGACCGGTATACCTTTTGATCTACGGATTTACCTCCCGTGTCGAGGTCGAGATGCCCATTGGTTCCCATGGGTGTCTTGATGGGTTTGCCATCCTATCACACCCAGGTTTTAGGGGTCCAAAACCCGGGCGCGAAATAAACACTAGGTATAATAGGAGTTCTCACACATATGATGAATAGTGGTACAGAAACGAATTCACATCTTTACTATATAATAGGAGTTCTATACAAAATAAATAAATAATCACATCATAAGGAGACAACGATCCAGCAACCCAAAGTTGACTAGGAGACGACGGCCTAGACCTCTCACGAACTCATCACAACATCCTCCATGTGCCTCATCCTGCGGTACCTATTATTGACCTGTGGGGGAAGTGAGACAGCAAGAGTGAGCTCACATACGTTCATAGCTCAACAAGTTGTGGGGAATAATGTGCATGAACTCGCCAAAGGTGGGAGCTCATGTGAAGTGTAAGGCTTACCAAAGAGGATTGTTGAAGCTGAGCATTGCTTTTAAAGTTGGTCAAAATTTTATTAGCAATTACTAAATATAAATAAATACCAACCCAATTAAGTAGTAGAGCAAAAGTAATAACAACACGATGCAATGCATATGAGAATTTGAATTTAGTTCCATAAATTAATCATGTGAGAGTTCGAGCTGCTCATGACCGTGAGCACGGCTGATATACCAGTTTTACACTCTGCAGAGGTTGCGCATCTTTGCCCACAAGTCTTGTTACCCATCTGCCAAGGGGTTGTACGGGCCCCATACACCTCTACCAAGGAAGCGAGGCAGGGTAACACTACGAGGCCTTTACAAAGTTCCACTAGCTTCAGAAAACCCGCTACAGTTTATAGGAAGCTCCAATGCAGGGATCCCTCGTCTGACTGCCATCGCAGCAAAATCCAATTTCATGGTGGTGACCCCCCCGGGATCCGCGGTAATGGTGGCCCACAGCCAAGTCGTGTTGAGGTGCGCACGCGATTGATATTGGAAGATCCCCATGTAGGGCGTCTTATATATGGGTGAGAGCCACGGCTAGCCGCCAACTTACTGGCGAGAATGGCGGCGCGGAGAAGACGTGCGCAATTCTGTTGGGGACGAACGGCCTGCAGAGGGGGTCCCACACGCCGGTGACACAAAAGGAGACGCGTGGATGTGGACCGAGGATGACAATGTGGCCCACCAGTTAGCGGCAAGGAGCACGACTGTGGTTGAGGCTGAGGGAAAGATAGTGGATTGGGCCGAGGATGCAGGGATTCAGCCTAGATGCGTTTTTCTCTTTTTTGTTTTATTTTTCTTTTATAATTTCTGTTTTATTTCCAAATCAAAAATTCAAACCAAATTCTGGTTTTAATTTCTAGGTTTCAAACATCAAAACAAATTCTAGTACTTCTACTATTTGCACTAAAATTATTTATTTATTATTATTATCTATTCTCCTTCCACTTTCAAATTTTTGAAGTAATAAATGACTATTACAATTTCTTTTCTCAATTTCTATTCTATGCTTTCATTTAAAACTCTAAGGCCAAATTCAAGTTATGTCTTCAATAAAATGTCTTTTACAAAATTATAAGTAAGAGATGCAATTCCTTCATTATTTATTTACTAGTTGTTTTAACTAATTAAATTTTGATTGATTATGAACAATAAATTCTCAAAGGTTTTAAGAATTTTAGAATAGCTCTCATAAATATATTTGTTTATTTTTTTTCTACCAATTTTTTAGGTCTTACAAATCCTTCATTCCAAACTTCTTAAGAATGTCTTGAATGTACTTGGTTTGGCTGATGAAGGTGCCATCCTGGAGTTGCTTGATTTGAAATCCTAAGAAATATCTCAACTCCCCCATCATTGACATCTCGAATTTTTGAACCATGATCCTACTAAACTCTTCACAGGTAGACTTATTGGTAGACCCAAATATGATATCATCAACATAGATTTGGCATATGAACAAGTCTTTTTCAACAGTTTTAGTAAAGAGTGTAGGATCGACTTTTCCGACTTTGAAGCCATTAGTGATAAGAAAATCTCGTAGGCATTCATACCATGCTCTTGGGGCTTGCTTGAGCCCATAAAGCGCCTTTGAGAGTTTATAGACATGGTTAGGGTACTCTCTATCTTCAAAGCCAGAAGGTTGCTCAACATAGACCTCTTCCTTGATTGGTCCATTGAGGAAGGCACTTTTCACGTCCATTTGATAAAGCTTAAATCCATGGTAAGTAGCATAGGCAAGTAATATACGAATTGACTCAAGCCTAGCTACCGGTGCATAAGTTTCATCAAAATCCAAACCTTTGACTTGTGAATAACCTTTAGCCACAAGTCGGGCTTTGTTCCTTATCACCACACCATGCTCATCTTGTTTGTTGCGGAATACCCATTTGGTACCTACAACATTTTGATTAGGATGTGGAACCTAATGCCATACCTCATTCCTCGTGAAGTTGTTGAGCTGCTCTTGTATAGCCACCACCCAATCTGAATATCTTAATGCATCCTCTACCCTGTATGGCTCAATAGAGGAAACAAAAGGGTAATGTTCACAAAAATGAGCAACTCGAGATCTAGTGGTTACCCCCTTATGAATGTCACCAAGGATGGAGTTGACGGGGTGATCTCTTTGAATTGCTTAGTGGACTCTTGGGTGTGGTGGTCTTTGACCCTGAACTTCGTGCTCATCTTCCTTGTCTTTATCTTCATCATCTCCCCCTTGATCATTGTCCTCCTCTTGAGGTGGCTCTTCCTCTTGATCTTCATCTTCATCACCTTGGGCATGTTCCTCATCTTGAGTTGGTGGAGATGCTTGCATGTAAGATGAAGGTTGATCTTGTGCTTGTGTAGGTTCTTCGGATTCCTTAGGACACACATCCCCAATGGACATGTTTGTTAGCGCGACGCACGGAGCCTCTTCATCATCTAGCTCATCAAGATCAACTTGCTCCACTTGGGAGCCATTAGTCTCATCAAACACAATGTCATAAGAAACTTCAACTAGTCCAGTGGACTTGTTAAAGACTCTATATGCCCTTGTGTTTGAGTCATAACCAAGTAAAAAGCCTTCTGTAGCCTTATGAGCAAATTTAGATTTTCTACCTCTTTTAACAAGAATAAAACATTTACTCCCAAAGACTCTAAAATAAGAAACATTGGTCTTTTTACTGGTGAGGAGTTCGTATGATGTTTTCTTGAGGATTCGGTGAAGGTTGAGCCGGTTGATGGAGTAGCAAGCAGCGTTGATTGCTTCCGCCTAAAACCGGTTCGGTGTCTTGTACTCATCAAGCATGGTTCTTGCCATGTCCAATAGAGTTCTATTCTTCCTCTCCACTACACCATTTTGTTGAGGTGTGTAGGGGGAAGAGAACTCATGCTTGATGCCCTCTTCCTCAAGAAAGCCTTCGATTGGAGAGTTCTTGAACTCTGTCCCGTTGTCGCTTCTTATCTTCTTAATTCTCAATCCAAACTCATTTTGAGCCCGTCTCAAGAATCCCTTTAAAGTATCTTGGGTTTTCGATTTTTCCTGCAAAAAGAATACCCAAGTGAAGCGAGAGTAATCATCCATAATTACTAGACAGTACTTACTCTCGCCGATGCTTATGTAAGCGATCGGGCCGAATAAATCCATGTGGAGTAGCTCGAGCGGCCTATCAGTCGTCATGATGTTCTTGTGTGGATGGTGAGTGCCAACTTGCTTTCCTGCTTGGCATGCGCTACAAACCCTGTCTTTCTCAAAATGAACATTGGTTAGTCCTAAAATGTGCTCTCCCTTTAGAAGTTTGTGAAGATTATTCATCCCAACATGGGCAAGTCGGCGATGCCAGAGCCAACCCATATTAGTCTTAGCAATGAAACAAGTGTCGAGTTCAGATTTGTTATCATTAAAATTGACCAAATATAGCTGACCCTCTAACACTTCCTTAAATGCTATTGAATCATCACTTCTTCTAAAGACAGTAACACCTACATCTGTAAATAGACTGTTGTAGCCCATTTTACATAATTGAGAAACTGAAAGCAAGTTGTAATCTAATGAATCTACAAGAAAAACATTGGAAATAGAATGGTCACGTGATATATCAATTTTACCCAAATCTTTGACCAATCTTTGATTTCCATCCCCGAATGTGATAGCTCGTTGGGGATCTTCGTTTTTCTAGTAGGAGGAGGACATTCTTTTCTCCCCGGTCATGTGGTTTGTGCATCCGCTGTCAATTATCCAACTTGAGCCCCTGGATGCATAAACCTGCAAAACAATTTAGGCCTTGTTCTTGGGTACCCAAACAGTCTTGGGTCCTTTAACGTTAGAAACAAGCACCTTGGGTACCCAAACACAAGTCTTTGAGCCCTTGTGTTTGTCTTCAACATATTTGGCAACTACTTTGCCTGATTTGTTAGTGAGCACATAAGATGCATCAAAAGTTTTAAATGAAACATTATGCTCATTTGATGCAGCAGGAGTTTTATTTTTAGGCATTTTAACATGTGTAGAATGCCTAGAGCTAGATGCCTCATTTTTATACATGAAAGCATGATGAGAAATAATGTGAGGTTTTCTAGCATGAATTCTCCTAATTTTATGCTCAGGATAATTAGCAGGATATAAAATGTAACCCTCATTATCCTGAACCATGGGAGCCTTGCCTTAAACAAAATTATACAATCTTTTAGGGGCATTAAGCTTGACATTGCTTCCCTGTTGGAAACCAATGCCATCCTTAATCCCAAGGCATCTCCCATTATAGAGCATGCTTCTAGCAAATTTAAATTTTCCATTTTCAATCTCATGCTCATTAATTTTTGCAGTTAATTTAGCTATGTGATCATTTTGTTGTTTAATCATGGCAAGGTGATCATCCATAGCTTCTATATTAAGATCTCTACATCTAGTGCAAATGGAAACATGCTCGACAGTAGATGTAGAGGGTTTGCAAACATTTAATTCTTCTATCTTAGATTTTAGCATGGCATTTTCATCTCTAAGACAGGAAATGGAATCTGTCGGAGAGAAAAATCCTTCGACCGGGTGGCGGAATGCACCCGCGCTAATCCTAAGATGAGGAGGGGGCCTAAGCGGTTGCCTGTTTGGTGAAATGAGGATGAACACAAGAACACTCAAGGGTTTATAGTGGTTCAGGCCGTAGGAGCGTAATACCCTACCTCCACTGTGAGTAAGTTGTATCGAGTGTGTGATTCTGTGTCTATGCGTGTGAGCTTGTATCAAAGCATGTCCCCTGTAACGCTGTGCGCCTTCCCTTTTATAGTTTAAGGGAGGCACATACAAGGATGTTGAGCCCCGACATGCGGGCCCAGGAGCATAACGGTAGAAATACATTATGTGAGTAATAAATGTTGACAGCACACAGAGATCCTCCGCCTTAGTAACGCTTGAGTAATCAGCGGGAGTCATGATGACCGCAGTCCATGCAGCATTGATAGCCAGTAACCGTTCTCTTGGAAACGCGCCAGTAATGGTGAGTAATAGCATAGCCCATGTATCATGGACTGAGCAGGCCGCCTGTTAGTGGAATGGACAGGCACACGTCTTATCCGTAATGAATGCGAAGGCACGCGTAGCCCAGAGGCGTCATGCTAGGTTCTGCCTGTTGGCTTATGCCACGCGTAGTATGTCACGTGGCAGCATCGGGTCTCCGCCTAAGCGGGGAGCAGGAGTGTATGCAGATAGGTTCGGATCCCACCAGACCAGGTCTGAACACGTGTCAGCACCGGACCCCCTCCTAGGCCCTAATTAAGGCCTAGGTGTGTTCTGTCCTAGAACCTTGGGACCCTACTGTGGGTGGCCCGGACCCCATATGGGGGGTTCCGATCCCATTCTAGGGGTTCGGTCCGTACACGTTGGGGTCCTGGACCAAACTTGGAGGTCCAGACTGTATATCCAGGGGTCCAACACTTTCCCATGGGGCTTCGGACTCACTGTTGATGCCTTGGAGTATATCACTTTCTCTGGACACATGGTGGCTCCGGACCCGCCCATGTGGTGGGGTCAGGCATTGTTGCTTGACTAGAGTAGTCGCTCGAGGCTGGGGCAAGTCATGGCCTGGTCCCACATACAGCTCTTTTACCACGCGACTAAAGATAGCAATGTGGTTATTGCGCCTTTATACAGTAGCAAGGGGTACCCTAGTTTCAGGGTACCAATAGTGGCCCTCGGGCCCACCTCAGGGGAGGATGCGAGCCTACAGGTGGGGCCAAAGCTTGTACTTTGCCTCAACATGGCTTGATTGGAGATTGACGCGCTGTTTCAGCACGTCTGCTAACGCACCCTCTGTCAATCACCTTCGGTCACGCCAACTGCCATATCTGTCCCCGCGACTGACTGGCCCACGGGCCCCCACGCCTGGTGGTTTCATCGGACCACGCGTGGGGCACCTCGTTGCCGCTGTATTGGTTTAAAAAATTACCTTTTGTCTTCTGCAGCGGCCCCAAGGAGGCGCACTACAGGCGCGTGCGGCGGTTCGCTCTTTCCGCACCCGAAATCTGGCATACAAACTGTATGACTTGTGGACCCGGGCCCCTGTGTCATAGACTGGGCTGCCTGGGTCGTAGGTACCCATCGAGTGGGATTTCCTACGGCGATTCAGGGGTGCGCGGAAGGGTTTCCCTGAACAGGGACTCAGGTTTCCTTGAAAAAGGATTCACCCCGCGTGCAGCAGTTACCTTTCCGTATTCTCGTCCAATCGACTGCGCCTCTTTGCCTTCGTGCTCTTCTGCTCTACACCCGCGCCGCTGCACACGCCATGGCTTCGCTTGGTCATCCTGACCGCTTTCAGTCTGAGGAAGCGCTTAACCTGGTGCGCGGCCTGCTTGGGTGGAGCGCGCCAGGGCTCGCCGGAAGAATCCGTGCTGGCGCTGCTCCCCTTCTTGGCGATCTTGCTGCCAGGTAGTTTGTGTTGTTCACCTCCTACATCTCTTGCGGGTTGGCGCTGCCGATCTCGCCCTTCTATCTGCTGCTGCTGGAGGAGTTTGGGCTTCAGTTTCAACACCTCATGCCCCACTCCATCCTCCAGGCAGCCATCTTCGTCCACCTCTGCGAGATGTTCGTAGGTGTGGCCCCCTGCACCTCCCTCTTCCGCTACTTCTTCGTGCTGGTCAAGTCTAGGAAGACCAGGGACCACATCAGGGCCTACTACTTCCAAACGAGGCTAGATCCAGCCGTAGTCTACATCCCCACCTTTGGTAGAGCGAGGTGGGAGAACTGGCGTAGCGACTGGGTGATTGCCAGCACCGATGCCAACGACCGCCTCGTCCTGCCATCCAATGGACCGGCCCTCGACCACAAGCAATGGAGGACCAAGCCGTCCCTGTCGCCAGAGTTCCTACCTATATTGGACAGGATCAAGGTCTTGGCCACAGGCGGCCTGATGTCAATGCACGTGGTCAGCGACTGTTGGGGACTTGTTCTCAAAGGCTAAGAGTTAAGAACAAGGCAACATAAAAAATGTTAAGTGTTAAAGTCCTTCGTCCTTCAGAACATTATGTCCCTTCGGGAGATAATGTATTTCGGACGAAGGTCACAAGAGACATACCTTCGTAAACATGACAAGTAATGACGAAGGATTCATATAGGGCATGGAATATAATATAAACACCATCATAGAATCATTTCTATTTTATTAACATGGAAATGTAGGAATGATTTCAAATTACAAATGTACCTTCGGTCCTGAGAGAAGGTAAAAAGTACAAGCGTGACGCAAAAGCAGATGCCAAGTCAGCGTGAACAGTACGGGAGTACTGTTCATCTATTTATAGACGCGGGACGCAGCCCACGTAAAATTACATCCATGTCCATTACATTTGTTAATGACTTATGGAAATCTGTCGAGGCCCACGTAGTCTTTTCATCTTTAAGTCGGTTCCCCTTTCCGCTATCGCGACGAAGCTTCCCTGCACACAGCTTCGGCTGTGCACCGTCCTTCGTAGAACTTGGTAATCAGCTCGTCCTTCGTCTGGTTCAGGCTTCGTCCTGACCGTGCTTTATGTTCATAATTCTGAGTCCGAAGATACCTGTTCACATAATCCACTTGGAAAACATTGTCAAATCATGTTTTTGAGGACCTTCGGAGGACGAAGGCCCCCAACAGTAGCCCCTCGCAATATTAATTTGTTAATAATAAATTCAGATTGCGATATGGACGAAGGCCTTGAGCCGAAGGTCCGAAAAAAACACCTTCCCTTTGCTAGAATAGCAACATTCACTGACAAGCGGGGTCTTTCAATTTTCAACGCCCTGGGCGTATAAATAAGATCACACCGCCAACTCATTTGGTACGCACACTTGCCATCTGCTTCGGTCCACTAAATTTTTAGCTCTTGTGCATTAAGATTGGTGACCTTTTTGATTTCGAAGCTTCGGCCCTGAAAACAGTTTTTTAGCGTTTCCGAAGATGTCTGAAGGTAAGAAGATCCCTGCTGAGACGAAGCTGAGTCTCGAGGAAGAGAAGAATTTGGGGTTCCTCATAGCGATGGCGGAGACCAATACGGAGAAAATCACGAAGGAGATTCTTGAAGGTTTGTCCGAAGATACTGGTGACAGCGACAGCTATGATGTAGAAAGTGGTGGGGAAGAGGCCGAAGATCGGCCATGGCGGCCAAGTCACACGGTTTTCGGGAAAACCACTATCAAGCAGAGTCATATTGATAATATGAGGGGGCGGTATTTTCGAGATATATCTATTGTGAGGGCTGACGCTGGAGAGAAGACTTCTCCCACCCCAGAAGAAGATGAAGTCGTAATCTTCCGAAGCTTTCTCAAGGCTGGGCTTCGATTCCCCCTAAGCAACTTTGTTGTTGAAGTCCTGAAGACATTTCAAGTCTACCTTCATCAGATTACCCCCGAAGCCATCATAAGAATGGGGGTGTTTGTCTGGGCTGTGAGGAGCCAAGGTTTGGAACCAAACGCTAAAAGCTTCTGCAACATTCATGAGTTACTATACGAGACGAAGCCCTGGGGAAAAGAACAATATCACAACAATTTTGGGTGTTATAGCTTCGGTGCCCGCTCCGGGTCAAGCTGCCCTGTGCCGACCTTTCGGAAGAGGTGGCCCGGAGCCTGGATGACAGAGTGGTTCTATGTGAAGAATGACTTAACAGCGCAAGAAAATGTCAAGAGTATCATTATGCGCCCCATCTGGCAACGCTTCGGACTTCGAAGGCCGAAGGTTGAAATGGATGAAGCAGCCGAAGAATGCCAAAGAGCCTTCGGCATAATCTGCTCTTTCATTGGGACAAGGGACTTAGTCCAAGAGCACATTGCCTTCAGGGTATGGCCACTTGTAGAAAAGTGGGAAATGCCGAAGGAGACCATTAAAGAGTCCGACGAAGGCGGACTAGTCAGACTAAAATACACATTCAAATATGGGGATAAATTTGTTGAACCTGATGACGATTGGTTGAAAAGCATTGACACATTAAGTGACGAACTTCTTGGGGCATATTCGAAGGCCGAGAACACTGCGTTATCAGCAGCCTTCGGAGGCCGAAAGAAGAAAAGGCTCAACCGTGTATTTGACGCAGTCGGGTTTATCTACCCCGACTATCACTATCCGGTATTGGGTCGCAAAAGGAAAAATACTTCTCCTGCGACAGAAGCTACCACGAGTGCCACTAGTGAGCCAGCGCCTCAAAGGAAAAAGATGAAGGTGCTCACCCATCGAACTCGCTTTATTGAGCCGGCCACAGTGCCAGAATTTATTGGTGAAGTTTCTTTGGCCTCTGAAGCTACAGAACCAGCTCCAGTGCCGAAGATAGAAGAAAAAACTGAAGCACCTTCAGCCGAAAAAGCAGAAAAACCGAAGACTGAAGGGCCAAAAACATCAGAAATTTTAAGTCCTTCAGCAAATGTCGAAACAACAAAAAATCAAAAGGGCCCATTGGTGACCCCAAGAAGAAAACGGATGGTGAACGTACTGGATGTCTTGGAGACAATTAAGTCTTCAAGCACAACCGCAAAGGAGTCTGCTGAACTCGCTGAAGCCTCTACAGAAGCTTCGAAACAACAAGCTGAAGCTGAAGCTGGGCCTTCAGAGCCCACCAAGGAACAATCCGAGAAAATATCAGAACCAGCCTTGGTTGAAGAAATTGACACGGCCACCCCCGAAGCTCCCTCCAGCATACGCGATTACATCGTGCGACATGCTTCGGGGAAGAAACTATCTGAAGAAGAGACCTATGAAGCGAATCACTATGCTAGGGAGTTAAAGTATCCGAAGGGGGCAGTAGTATTCAATGGGACAAATGAAGATGACTTCCTATACTGCCTCCCTGATAACAAAGAATTATCTGTCTGCCGAGAGATGGCCAGGAGCATGGGTTTCCCAAAACTCGAAGCTGGATTAAGCGCCATGACGAAAGAGGATCTCGCAGACAGTCTTGCGTACAATAGCCTAAAGGTATGGAAATTAAGCGTTTGAAAAAACTTTTTCAATACGTAATTCATTCCTTTATTCTTATATGGATTCTTTTTCGTATAGGGCTTGATTCTAAGCAACGCATTAAGAGCCCAAAAAAGCGCCGAAGATGAAAGCTACGACATTGCGTTTAACAATTTACGCTCCGAAGTTATCAAACTGAGAAACGAAGCTCTGGAAAAGGATAAGATTCTGCTTACACTGGTAGATAAAGTAAAGAAAGACGAAGCTGCTTCAAAATCCCAGGCCGAAGCCCAAAAACGTGAAATTAAAGATCTTCAGAAACAGCTGGCTAGAGCTAAAGAGGAACGTGTACTGGAGGAAACAAAACGAGAACTCAGTGATCATATGGTCAATAATTTGGAGTTAAGTGTTAAAGAGCTTCGTGCATCTCAGAGGAAATGTTATGTTAAATCTGTAGAATGCGTGAAAAAGATAAAATCCAGCTTCGCCAGCGTTGGCGCCTTTTCTAGTGAAGAGGACTTTTCAAGAGGCAATCCCGAAGGTCCACTGGACTGGATTAGTCACGAAGCAGAAGCCTTCGAGGAAATCCTGAGCAGCCGCGGTGACATCTGCGCTTTTTCAGGCGCCAGGGGAATTGCTGCTGTTTTGGAGAAAAAAGGTTGTGAACATATAAAATCCTTAGCTCAATCCGAAGCTGCCCTATCCTCGGAAGATATCAAAGATCCCTCGACCGAAGCCAGCATGGTTGGCGGTAAATTCTTCACTGATATCTGGGTCAATGGCGGCCGAGAAATGGCGCAAGAAATAATTCAAAGAAGCGAAAAAGGCATCCATGGTGCTAGGAAAGTGGCAGAAGCTGCCGAAAGAAGTACAGAGCCCGAAAGGCAATTAGGTATTAATTAGTCGTTCTTATTGTGTTGTAATTTTTATTTCAAACTTTGCTCGCGATTTGTAATAGTAATGAAGAAATGTTTTCTTCCCTCAGAAGCTGCTGGATCGACTGCCGACCCCCACACAAAAGGGGATGACGAAATTAAACAAATGGCCGAAGCTATCATGGATAAAGTTGTTGATCAACTTCTAAATGAAGCCGCCGAGGCAGTATTAAGAGAAGACTAGATGCTATTTAGAAAAAACATTTAAAGTGTGATCTATGTAACATTTTGTACATTTGAATGTAATATACAAGTCTCTTTTCATTATTCAATTCTTTACGATGCATGAAACTCTATATACATACCATTTTTGAGCCTTCGGCGAAAAAACACCTTCCCTTCTTTTCATGCTTCGTGAAGAAGACATTCTCCGTTAAAATTATTCTGATGAAACACGTTCATGCTTCATGAAAACATTCTCCGAAGCTATACAATTTCGGTATTGCTCTGATGAAGCTCGTCCATGCTTCGTAAAAATATTCTCCGAAGCTGTATTCCGAAGATTATCATTGTATTCCCTCGTGACTTTACACAATTTTCACTTTCTCAAAGCGTCCTTTCGAAGGTTGATACTGTGTCCCCTTCTTTTGCCAAATGCAACATGATGTATGATGCTTATGTTATGCAAAATGATGTGATGATGTTATGTTATGCAAATGACATTTGTTCCGAAGATACACACAAAATATATTCGTAAGCTCTGCATTCCCTTAGGAACGTCTTTGGAGCTTCTTCGCCTTTTACTTAGACGGTATAAGCTCTGCACTCCCTTAGGAACGTCTTTGGAGCTTCTTCGCCTTTTACTTAGGCGGTATCAGCGTTGACTTTTCGCTGTATGCTCTGCATTCCCTTAGGAACGTCTTTGGAGCAAAAAACTTACACTGCGCTCCCTTTGGAACGGCTTTTTGTAACTTCGGCAACTTACTCTGCGCTCCTTAGAACGACTTTTTGTTGTTTCGAAGGGTTTTTAATAATCCGAAGATCCTCATTATTACCGCAAATTTTTAAGCTTCAGCAACTTAAACCTGTAGAGAAGATAGGTTTTTCTGATAACCAACCGCGAAACTATTATATGAAAACTGAAGTGTTCTTTATTACACAGAAAACAGAACTTAAACGGAAAAGACTGCTATCAAAGTAGGATATTTGTCAATAAATGTGCTTCGACTCTGGCACAGTACTATTGACTGTACGGGCTTCAGATTGCTCTCTGAGATCCCTTTGGTGCGGAACATATTGGCTCCCTTCTGGCTGCTGGCCTTGTTGCAGCGGAGGTGGAGGCGGGGGCTGTTGCCATGAAGCTTGAGGTTGACTTGCCGAAGCTACGGAAACTGCAGGGTGGTTGCCCACGTACTCCGGGATGTAAGGCTGATGGTACGAAGCAGTATGCATGACCTGCTTCGGCTGTCCCTGTTGCGCTGCAGCTTCTGCTAGCTCCTTTTGTTTCTGGATGGTAACATGGCACATCCTGGTGGTATGGCCCTTGTTCTCACCGCAGAATAAGCAAAATGTCCTCCTTGGTTGATCTCCAAATCTCCCGCCGAAGCCCCTGGCGCCTCTGCCTCTTGGAGCTGGTGGCCGAAAGAAAGTTTGCTGCTGCCCCGAAGCCTGTGAGGAGCACTGCGGCCTGCTCTGCTGACTCCCCTTATCATCATTTTGAGTGTTGTGGATGGACCTGACATGCCTCGGATAGAATCGTCCCCCGAAGCCCCTGGTCATCTCAGAAAATCTGAAGGCCTCCTCCCTTCTTTGGCGAAAGTCGTTATCTGCACGAATGTACTCGTCCATCTTTTGGAGTAGCTTCTCCAGAGTCTGAGGAGGCTTCCTAGCAAAGTATTGGGCTGCAGGTCCAGGACGAAGCCCCTTGATCATGGCTTCGATAACAATTTCATTGGGCACCGTTGGTGCCTGTGCCCTCAAACGCAAGAACCTTCTGACATACGCCTGAAGGTATTCTTCATGATCCTGAGTGCACTGAAACAAGGCTTGAGCAGTAACCGGCTTCGTCTGAAATCCTTGAAAGCTGGTTAACAACATATCCTTCAGCTTCTGCCATGAGGTGATCGTTCCTGGTCGAAGGGAGGAATACCAGGTCTGAGCAACATTCCTGACGGCCATAACGAAAGACTTCGCCATGACTGCAGCATTGCCCCCATACGAAGACACTGTTGCTTCGTAGCTCATTAAGAACTGCTTCGGGTCTGAGTGGCCGTCGAACATGGGAAGCTGGGGTGGCTTATAGGATGGAGGCCAAGGTGTAGCCTGCAGCTCAGCGGACAAAGAAGAAGCATCATCGAAAACAAAATTTCCCTGATGGAAATTGTCATACCAGTCATCTTCGTTGACGAAGCCCTCCTGATGAAGGTCTTTCTGCTGAGGCCTTCTGTTTTGCTCATCGTGAGTGAGATGGCGAACTTCCTCAGAGGCTTCGTCTATCTGCCGTTGCAACTCAGCTAGCCGGGCCATCTTCTCCTTCTTCCTCTGCACCTGTTGATGTAGCATCTCCATATCCCTGATTTCTTGGTCTAGCTCTTCCTCCTGAAGCGTTGGGCTGACGGCCTTTCTCTTCTGGCTTCGGGCCTCCCGAAGAGAGACGGTCTCCTGGTTGTGGTCCAGCGGTTGCAATGCTGCAGCCCCAGCCACTGAAGCTTTCTTCGGTGCCATAGCGAAGGTCTACAGCTTCCGAAGGTGTTCAAAAAACTCGAAGTGGAAGTGAGTTCACCGGAGGTGGGCGCCAATGTTGGGGACTTGTTCTCAAAGGCTAAGAGTTAAGAACAAGGCAACATAAAAAATGTTAAGTGTTAAAGTCCTTCGTCCTTCAGAACATTATGTCCCTTCGGGAGATAATGTATTTCGGACGAAGGTCACAAGAGACATACCTTCGTAAACATGACAAGTAATGACAAAGGATTCATATAGGGCATGGAATATAATATAAACACCATCATAGAATCAGTTCTATTTTATTAACATGGAAATGTAGGAATGATTTCAAATTACAAATGTACCTTCGGTCCTGAGAGAAGGTAAAAAGTACAAGCGTGACGCAAAAGCAGATGCCAAGTCAGCGTGAACAGTACGGGAGTACTGTTCATCTATTTATAGACGCGGGACGCAGCCCACGTAAAATTACATCCATGTCCATTACATTTGTTAATGACTTATGGAAATCTGTCGAGGCCCACGTAGTCTTTTCATCTTTAAGTCGGTTCCCCTTTCCGCTATCGCGACGAAGCTTCCCTGCACACAGCTTCGGCTGTGCACCGTCCTTCGTAGAACTTGGTAATCAGCTCGTCCTTCGTCTGGTTCAGGCTTCGTCCTGACCGTGCTTTATGTTCATAATTCTGAGTCCGAAGATACCTGTTCACATAATCCACTTGGAAAACATTGTCAAATCATGTTTTTGAGGACCTTCGGAGGACGAAGGCCCCCAACAGCGACCTCCTGAAGCGCCGGATCATGCCGCTGCAGAGGAGGCCACGCCTGTGCTGTTGGTTCATCGGCCCAAACGACATCGGCAGGATCCAGCGTGGGCTGGGCACTGATCTGTCCTGGGACGAGCTGGCAGTCATGGTGGGAGGGATTACTGGGGAAACTTTTGTCCCTGAGTCCCTGATACTCCCCTAGAACATCCTGGCGCTCTGCGATGACCCAGGCCTGAGGACGGCGATCTTGGCCACGCTGCCGACCCTCGACGACAGCGGCATGGCGGTTCACCAGACCGATGGCCGGGACCCCCTTCGCGGGATCTGAATCTCTGATGCACCGGCTGGAGGTCCCCAGCCCGCTGGTGTGGCTCCTAGTGCCAACCCCGCCGTGGCCCCTAGCCCCTTGGACAAGGGCAAAGGGGCTGCAAGCAGTGCCTCTGCCCTAGGTAGTTCCGGGGGGTCGGAGGAGGAGAGGCGACGCAGGCTATGTCACACTGACGGGTCGCTCATTTCGAAGCCTCCCAGAAGTGCTAGAGGACTGTAGGTGGGGCTGAGGAGGTCAGCTCCCAGGTTTACGGCACGCAGAGGCGCGTCAGTCCTCCGGTCCCGCCGCCAGCACCACCATTTAGGGGTGATCACCCCCAGGGGCACCAGCAATAGCATCAGCAGCAGCAGCAACAGCGATCGCCCCGCTTCCAGGGTCACTGAAGAGCTCAGGGCCCCAAGTAAGTGTAGCCCCTTTTTCCATGGGTCTGATCATCATGCCGATAAGTCTTAACCCATCATCTGATCACCAGGGCTTCTTCCTCCACCGCTCCCAAGCCCACGCCTCCTTTGCCAGGTACCAGGCCCACCGATGGGTCTCGCTCTCAGCAGCAGGAATCTGCTGGAAGTGGTTCCAGCGGTCCGCCTCCATCTGCTGGCAAGACAGTGCCAGCGGCTTCCCATGCCCCAACCGGGGGTCCGACGGCAGCGACGCCAGCATCAGGCAGCGTCGTAGTGACAGAGGAGGTCCCAGATAGGGGATCTGTGCCCACTCCCGACATCGCGCCCACTCCCGACACTGGGGGTGACACAGGAGGCGCGTCCAGCTCCAAACCCCCGCCTGCTCTGGAGGATATGGAGGTGGTGTTTGGGTAACGACTCTGGTCAGGTGCTAAGCAAGAAGCGGCGTCAGTCCCCCTCCCCCGCATGCTGTCCCATGCCCACTAGGTCCTTAGCGAAACTGAGGCAGCAATTTTGCGAGAGTGGGAGGCGCTTGAGGCTGAGCACCAGCGCCTCAGCGACTGGCGCACCCAACAGGAGGAGCGCACCAAGTTGGCGTCATGGCAGTTCACCTCTGAGCGGTCCCAACTCGAGCGGGATCGCAAGGAGTACAAGAAGGACCTTCAGAAGGTGTATGCCAAAGAGCTGGAGGCGCACCGGAGGGAAAAGAAGGTGGCCAGGAGGGAGGAGGCCGTGAGCCAGAGGGAGGCCCTCACAACAGAATATCAGGCCAAGCTGAGTACCCTGGACCAGACACTGAGCTCAGCGAGTGTCACACCCGGTTTTAAGGGCAAAACCGAATGCATAGCATATGTGTGCCAGGATCTATTTCCACACATATGTTGAAGTCACAAGTGTAATATATCAAAAGAACAATGCATAAAAGCATAAATAACGATTACATTAACATATTACACTTCGAACAGACATAATGTCTTAACCTTTATTCATCAAAGTACAACAAAACAAGGACATCCATCCACAGGAAGATGACTGGGGGTATCACTAGACTAGCATCCATGGAGTTCAGCATCATATCTTCATATGCAAACTTCTGATCAAAATTTAAGCAAGGGTGAGCTCACTTATGGTCGGGGCTCAGCAAGTGGGGGAAAATTAATGCAGGTATAACAAGGTGAGGCTAAGGTTGAGCAGTAAGCATTTTAGTTGGTCAACATTTTATTTACAACATCTGTCTTACTAATAAGTGTGAATCCTAAGTATCCCATTTAAACAAAGGAATATGAGTATATCAAAAACACTTAAGTGAAACCACTTAAGCACAACATTAGCAGATCAATGGATCTCGACTTATTTCCATCTTCAAGTTCAATTATCATGTGAGCAGTCCAGGCTGCTCTTAACCGTGAGCACGGCTGACATATCAGTTTTACACTCTGCAGAGGTGGTACAACTTTACCCACAAGCCGTGTATCCCCTCTAGCCTGGGTCGGCCAAAACTCGTAAACACTACTGAGGTGAGTGGCTAGGGATCCACTATGAGGCTTTCACATAATACTCTTAATACAAAGCAACCCGCTAAGGTTTCTAAAGTCGATGGTGGAGGCCCCCTGGGTGAGGTACCTTAGCCAAGTATACATCCCCATGTTAACATGGGCTACCAACACCACCGCTCCCCCTCTTGCCCATATTTTAGGTAAGGTTGCTAGGTACTAAGCATATAAAGCTAATTACCAAAGCCAGAGTCATGATAGCATCGTGGTTATACTGTTTTTCCGGGTGGTCACTCCATGTTCCAATTATCACAATATGATCTTGCTTAATCATTGGATTAACAACAATAATGTAAACTTACCATTTGGAACATTGATATCATCAGTAGGAGTAACATCATAGAGTTAAAGTTGTAGCAATAGCATAGCTACTTGATTAGATCAAAACCCAGGTTAACAAGGAATAAGGTTGGAAAGGTTAGGTGTATCTGAATAGGTAACCCATCAAATTATGCATATATATCAAATAATAAACTTTATTAAATGAATTGTTCGGGATCAAACAGAGTATGCTGAGGGAGAAGTCCACTTGCCTTGCTTATAGAAAACTTGAGATTCTTCCACGGAATAGAACTTGATTCTCAACTACGGGATCAATCACTGAACATCATATAAACAAACAAGAAGAAACAAACACCACTCAATAACATACAATATTCATCATAGACCAGACTAAAAGAAAGCATAACGAAGAGAGCGTTCGCTTTTAAAAACATCACAAGTAATGGCTATAATAAGAGGGTATTCTTTTAAAAAATGTGTGATCTATACTTTATAAAACAAGACATAAGTTTAAAAAATATCTTAATTAAAATATTCAAATATTAGGTTCACCAAATTAATCCTTTATAAAACGTCATACGTGATATGTCTAAGATTAAGGGTTCATAAGACCATAAAACACGTTATAACAATATTAAACCTTTTTAACCTTTTAGAAACGACATAAGTTATATATCTAAGGTTAATGTGCTACGAAACACGTTATTTATTTGTAAGCATTATGGAACATATTATAATTCATTGTTAAACCTTCACTTATGATAAATTAAGATATAAGTCTAAATAGGTTTTACGTGAAAAGATCATTATATTAAACACCTATTTTATGAAAAAGTAGGTTATAGGCTCTTAAGTGGATTGTCGTGCAAAAGATAATGAACAAATAACTATCTTTTAGTTTCATTAGAAAACACATAGCCTATATTATTATATTCGAAGTCAATATATAAAGTAACATTTTAAGTTATAAAAGAACTTAAACTCTTATTACTTTATTTTATTCCTTTAGGAAAAGCTAAATGATTCGTATTTAATGTGGATTAAATTCTATGAAATCATTAATCATGCCATAAATCTAGTTAAGACCAAAGTGACTATCGGTTTGATTAATAAATTATGATAAAAGGATAATTAATCTATTAATTATCATTAATTCTATTGTAGGAATAAATTATCTAATTCATTAGAATGGAATTTATGTACAAACTATCATTTTAGTTTATAAAAGCAATGACCCTTGTTATATTTTTATTAAGAAAATATAAATAATCTATTAATTATATCTAGTTTCAATTTAGGGACATATAACCTAAATCATTTGAAATGAATACTATATTCATTGGTATATTATTAATTATTGTTTTAGTTATGATGGTGTGAGTACTTAATTAAGCTATAATAGAAATCCCTATCTAGCGTACACTTATTTAATATGAAATACTTGAATACAAATTTAAATTATAAAAATATCATTACATAGTTGTTTATTTAGTATGTTTGATTAAGAAAAGATGACCTACAATTCTTTTGAACTTCATAATTAGAAAACTACGCATAAATTTATTATAATATTCACAAATTTAAATTATGCAAACATGTGATCAATTGGAAATACTAATTAAAAAAATGATTATCATATAATTGTGAAACTAACGAAACCATTTCTATTTCATTTGAGTTTCTAATATATATTTTATAATCAAAACTGTAACAGGGACTTACACAAAAATAAAGGTAGGCTATGATGGGTAGCCTATAAATTTGTATTTTGTGTACGGATATCTGTGTAAATAACTATCTCCTATTATTATTTCTTGTTACAAAAAACATAAAGGTTATATTTTTATTTCTTATTTAGAAAACTATATGTGGATCAGTTATAACTAACAAAACTAAAATTAGGAAAACATATATTTCGTTGCAAGCGCTACTTATGAGGCTAGCAACACAAAAACTCAATTATTTGAAATCTATTTAATCATTTTTATAAAATGAAAAATATCGCATGCTAAAACACGATTAATCATAGATGATTGGAGGTAGCTCGCAATATTGTTTTGTCATCTACCTTCGAACAACGTAGAGGAGACGGCGACAGCAGGAAAATCCTCGACGTAGGGGATCGACACGTCGTTAGCGAGGCTTCGACAACGGGATTGCCAGCGGCGAGGGACGAAGCACCAGGGCAGCAAGACTTGGTGAGCTCACAGGAATTACTTCGAGGTGTGGCGTGGTCTTTGACATACGACGTTGGAGTGACTCGGCAGCAGCGACAAGCACGCGCAAGAGAGGGAGAGCGTGAGCAAAGATGCAGGCCGATGAGGAAGGGGCTCAACAATCTGTCATGGTGTTGGTGGCTTCACGACGTGGTGAGGGGGCAAATCTCCGGCGAGGCACGATGGCGAACTCCGGTGAACTACACTGCGAGAGCGAGGGAGGCGCGAGAAGAGAGAGCGAGCTTGGGCAGGGAGAAGGAGAGGGCTCGGCGTCGGATTTTATAGAGGAGATGGAGGGAAGTGAAGGGTCGGCCGGGGAGGGAGAGAGGTGGCCGATCTTCAAGGCTGCCATTAATGGCGCAGAAAATAGACGGGTTAATGGGGAGGACAAACGGACGGGTTAAGGGGGAGAGGAGAGAAACGGACGGGCGCATTGAAGCTCCATTAACAAAGGAGAAACGGACGGTCACGTGCCGCGCCTACTCGGTGGCGCGCAGGGGCGTCGCGTGCAGGGGTGTGGTCGGGTTCTTGACGCAAGGGCTTCGGCGTCGCGGCGCGTAGGGCGCCTTGGAGCATCGGGGCGGTCGTGCAGGGACTGCACGGTCGCGCTAGGCATCGCGTTGGGTCGCCTGGCCGATCGTGGTCGGCTGCGCGAGGTACAGGGGCGTGGCTGGGTCATGTCGCTCGGCCACTGGCGGCGCGTCGGGTAGAGCGCTTGCCTGCGTGGGATCAGCCTGGGCGCGGCGCGGTCGCTTAGGGTTGCGGCTGGGGCTTGCTGCTGGCACGCGGTCGGGCAGGAAGGAGAGAAGGGAGGAGAGAGAGGCCGGGTGGGGGCAGCGGCTAGCAAGGAGGAGCCAGGGGGGCGCGGCTTAGGGTTAGGGGCGGCTGGGGGATGTTGGGCCCTGGTGGGCCGGCTAGATTAGGGTTTTTGGTTTTTTTTCTTTTTTTTAATTTCATTTTTCTAATTTCGAAAAACATATTTAAATAACTCTAAAATTTATAATAATTAAACTAAAATTATTTATAAATATAATATTTATTTTTTACTAATAATTATATTATTTTTGTGAATTTTCATTCAAGAAGAAATGTTATTAAATATTCAAAAACCAATCGTACGCAATTAAAATTATTCCAAATACAAATAAATGACACACAATTAAATGAAAAACTTATTATCCTGATTACCATTATAAACTAAAAATATTAATATACATATTTGTCATAAACCTTATTTTAGCAATTCATTATTGTTTTGTAAAATGAGATTTTCTTTACAAGATCAAATCAAGAATTGTATTTGCAAATCAATTCAACCAAAATATATGCTTTGGCATGAGTTCAACAAACACTTGATAAAATTTTATCAATTCAAGAATTGTTCAAATTATTTATATTACCATTTTATTATTAGAAATCATAAGTATTTTTCCTTTTTACTGAAATTTAATAATTCAAATAGGTTTGTTTGCAAACGATGGATTTAGGGTGTTACAAAATCTACCCCACTTAAAAAGAATCTCGTCCTCGAGATTAGGGAAGGCTAACAAGAAAACAATGGTGATATATGGTTACTCGTAGGTTCTTGGTTCACACTTTAACTCTTCTAAACCTTAAGGAACTTATTGTTTCTTCGCTCCGTAATGAATGCTAATCACGTGATCTTCATCATTGTACTTATAAATTGGTTGGTCTTCTAGATTATCGCTTAGGTCATGCTTGGCAGCTTTCTTCTCTAGTCGGTCTAGACGCTTCTTGGGGCATTCGCGAATAACATGTTCTTCATTTTTGCAGTAGTAGCAAGCGCCTCTTGGTTTGAGTTCTTTGCGAGTCAACTTTGCTTGACCAACCGGGAATGAGGGATGATTGGGGGTCTGTATCTCATATAGCTGAGTCTAGCTTGATTCTTCTGTTTGGGTATCCATGTGTTTTGGGGCTTTTGCTTGTGGTTGAGGTGGACTACTCATGTGTCCAAACATTTTTCTATTCCTTTTTTTGTTCTTCACGATGTTGATAGAAGTTTCTGTGCATTTTTGTTCACATTCCATGTCTGGGGTTTGAGATAGCTTTATCTCGGAGGTGTTCGGTAGTGAACTCTTCTCAGGACAGTTACGAAGGTAATGATCTTCACGTCCACATAGATAACAAGCTTTTCTTGAAGTTATTTCTTGACTTTTTCCATGCTTCCATTTTTGTTTCTTGGACCTGATACGGTGATGGGGCTAAAACTGTGTGCAGGTGATAATTCATCCATCAATGTAACACTCATGTGCTTCTTTTGCAGCTGGAATCCTTGTGATGTTTCCTTTTTGGAATACCTGACAATTCATTGTCTGACAGTGCATCTCCTATTAGTTGTTCTTGGGGAGACCATTGACTTTTTATGCCCGAAAATAAAATCCGGTTCTTCTGCTTTGTAGTTTCACTTTCGTTTGTACTGATCTGGCGACAAGGAATTCCATAGTACTCGCAACAACAACATGTTCCAAGATCACTTGTCCGTTGGTTTGGTTGTGCATCCTTTTGTGTCTTAAATGTCTGTTCATCAGCTATTTTATTTATAGTGTTGTTTTGACTTGCCAACACACCACATTCTTCTCATTTAGTGACATCACTTGTAGTTGACATTCCAAGGTCTGACATCTATATGGATATAGTAAGGAAAGATGGGATGAAAAGATTGAGCTAAGACAGACTATAAAGAGTAGAGAGAACCCAACTATCTAAGGTTTAACCTAGCTAACTGTTGTCATTGTGGACAAAAGTCACACAATACAACAATAATCATTACAAAGAAACAAATCAAACATAGTCACAAAGATAACTAACATGAACTCAAACATATCAGCACAACATAACTCGATGTTATTTATTCAATCAAAATGCAATCTTTCCCAAGGAAAACAATTTCTTATAGTTTTTTTTGAAAGGCGGGACAAGGTTAGGAATAAGGAAGAGATTATAAAATCAAGGAATCAGATCAGAAATATCAAGGAGATAGACAAGATCAAAACATTACTGTTAATGACCAAGAGTGAAATAAGATAACCACTACTGGTGAAGCGAGGATAAATTATACAACCAAGGATACGAGAATGATTTTTTTCAAGGATACAAAATACAAAGGCATTATCAAGGAGAGAAGTAGAGAGACAAAGAGTTCAATATATCAAGGTAGATATTGCCCAAGGATGACAATACAATGGCAAGAAAACAAGAGTAGAAGAAATCAAGGGTTATATAGCAAGTATTATGGATTAGAAAACCACTATAAAATAATATAACATCGTCCTTGCCGATCTAGTTGAAAAACTTAATACTAGAGAACTATCCTATCAACCTAGCTAAGAAGTCTGGTAATAGATCCAAGGGATCCATAACGAAACTTCTTAAAGGGTGGGGATAAGACAAAGAAAGAGGCATCTTCAATAGCTTCAAAAGGGTTACTTCTAGCAAGTTTCGCTTCAAGTACCATAATTTTACTTGGTCATCTTGCAATGTTTCTCATTAGAACCTTTTGATAGACTAAAAAGCAGACTAGAAGAGTTGAAGATAAAAGAGACGAGTTTTTATATAAAGTAAGTTTTTATGTAGACAAATAAGTCAAGTTTTGAAAGACTGACTGGGCTTTCCATTTCTAACTAATCTAGCGACCTACGATCACATTGCTTTGATACCACTTCTGTCACACCCGGTTTTAAGCGCAAAATAGAATGCATAGCACATGTGTGTCAGGATCTATTTCCACACATATGTTGATGTCACAAGTGTAATATATCAAAAGAACAATGCATAAAAGCGTAAATAACGATTACATTAACATATTACACTTTGAATAGACATAATGTCTTAACCTTTATTCATCAAAGTACAGTGAAACAAGGACATCCATCCACAGGAAGATGACCGAGGGTATCACTAGACTAGCATCCATGGAGTTTAGCATCATATCTTCATCTGCAAACTTCTGATCAAAATTTAAGCAAGGGTGAGCTCACTTATGGTCGGGGCTCAGCAAGTGGGGGAAAATTAAAGTAGGTATAACAAGGTGAGGCTAAGGTTGAGCAGTAAGCATTTTAGTTGATCAACATTTTATTTACAACACCTGTCTTACTAATAAGTGTGAATCCCAAGTATCCCATTTAAACAAAGGAATATGAGTATATCAAAAACACTTAAGTGAAACCACTTAAGCACACCATTAGCAGATCATCGGATCTCGACTTATTTTCATCTTCAAGTTCAATTATCATGTGAGGAGTCTAGGCTGCTCTTAACCGTGAGCACGGCTGATATATCAGTTTTACACTCTGCAGAGGTGGTACAACTTTACCCACAAGTTGTGTATCCCCTCTAGCCTGGGTCGGCCAAAACCCGTAAACACTTCCGAGGTTAGTGGCTAGGGATCCACTATGAGGCTTTCACAGAATACTCTTAATACAAAGCAACCCGCTAAGGTTTCTAAAATCGATGGTGGAGGCCCCCTGGGTGAGGTACCTTAGCCAAGAATACATCCCCATGTTAACGTGGGCTGCCAACACCACCGCTCCCCATCTTGCCCATATTTCAGGTAAGGTTGCTAGGTACTAAGCATATAAAGCTAATTACCAAAGCCAGAGCCATGATAGCACTCGTGGTTGTACTGTTTTCCCGGGTGGTCACTCCATGTTCCAATTATCACAATATGATCTTGCTTAATCATCGGATTAACAACAATAATGTAAACTTACCATTTGGAACATTGATATCATTAGTAGGAGTAACATCATAGAGTTAAAGTTGTTGCAATAGCATAGCTACTTGATTAGATCAAAACCCAGGTTAACAAGGAATAAGGTTGGAAAGGTTAGGTGTATCTGAATAGGTAACCCATCAAATTATGCATATATGTCAAAGAATAAACTTTATTAAATGAATTGTTTGGGATCAAACAGAGTATGCAGAGGGAGAAGTCCACTTGCCTTGCTTATAGAAAACTTTAGTTTCTTCCACGGAATAGAACTTGATTCTCAACTACGGGATCAATCACTGAACATCATATAAACAAACAAGAAGAAACAAACACCACTCAATAACATACAACATTCATCATAGACTAGACTAAAAGAAAGCATAACGAAAAGAGCGTTCGCTTTTAAAAACATGGCAAGTAATGGCTATAATAAGAGGGTATTCTTTTAAAAAATGTGTGATCTATACTTTATAAAGCAAGACATGAGTTTAAAAAATATCTTAATTAAAATATTCAAATATTAGGTTCACCAAATTAATCCTTTATAAAACGTCATACGTGATATGTCTAAGATTAAGGGTTCATAAGACGATAAAACACGTTATAACGATATTAAACCTTTTTAACCTTTTGGAAACGACATAAGTTATATATCTAAGGTTAATGTGCTACGAAACACGTTATTTATTTGTAAGCATTATGGAACATATTATAATTCATTGTTAAACCTTCACTTATGATAAATTAAGATATAAGTCTAAATAGGTTTTACGTGAAAAGATCATTATTATTAAACACCTATTTTATGAAAAACTAGGTTATAGGCCCTTAAGTGGATTGTCGTGCAAAAGATAATGAACAAATAACTATCTTTTAATTTCATTAAAAAACACATAGCCTATATTATTATATTCGAAGTCAATATATAAAGTAACATTTTAAGTTATAAAAGAACTTAAACTCTTATTACTTTATTTTATTCCTTTAGGAAAAGCTAAATGATTCGTATTTAATGTGGACTAAATTCTATGAAATCATTAATCATGTCATAAATCTAGTTAAAACCAAAGTGACTATCGGTTTGATTAATAAATTATGATAAAGGATAATTAATCTATTAATTATCTTTAATTCTATTGTAGGAATAAATTATCTAATTCATTAGAATGGAATTTATGTATAAACTATCATTTTAGTTTATAAAAGCAATGACCCTTGTTATCTTTTTATTAAGAAAATATAAATAATCTGTTAATTATATCTAGTTTCAATTTAGGGACATATGACCTAAATCATTTGAAATGAATACTATATTCATTGGTATATTATTAACTATTGTTTTAGTTATGATGGTGTCAGTACTTAATTAAGCTATAATAGAAATCCCTATCTAGCGTACACTTATTTAATATGAAATACTTGAATACAAATTTAAATTATAAAAATATCATTACATAATTGTTTATTTAGTATGTTTGATTAAGAAAAGGTGACCTACAATTCTTTTGAACTTCATAATGAGAAAACTACACATAAATTTATTATAATATTCATAAATCATATTTAAATTACGCAAACATGTGAACAATTGGAAACTCTAATTAAAAAAATGCTTATCATATAATTGTGAAACTAACGAAACCATTTCTATTTTCATTTGAGTTCCTAATATATATTTTATAATCAAAACTGTAATAGGGACTTACACAAAAATAAAGGTAGGCTATGATGGGTAGCCTATAAATTTGTATTTTGTGTATGGATATCTGCGTAAATAACTATCTCCTATTATTATTTCTTGTTAAAAAAACATAAAGGTTATATTTGTATTTCTTATTTAGAAAACTATATGTTGATCAGTTATAACTAACAAAACTAAAATTAGGAAAACATATATTTCGTTGCAAGCGCTACTTATGAGGCTAGCAACACAAAAAACTCAATTATTTGAAATCTATTTAATCATTTTTATAAAATGAAAAATATCGCATGCTAAAACACGATTAATCATAGACGATTGGAGGTAACTCGCAATATTGTTTTGTCATCTACCTTCGAACAACGTAGAGGAGACGGCGACAACAGGGAAATCCTCGACGTAGGGGATCGACACGTCGTTAGCGAGGCTTCGACAACGGGATTGCCAGCGGCGAGGGACGAAGCACCATGGCAGCAAGACTTGGTGAGCTCACAGGAATTACTTCGAGGTGTGGCGTGGTCTTTGACGTACGACATTGGAGTGACTCGTCAGCAGTGACAAGCACGCGCAAGAGAGGGAGAGCGTGAGCAAAGATGTAAGACGATGAGGAAGGGGCTCGGCAATCTGTCACGGTGTTGGTGGCTTCACGGTGTGGCGAGGGGGCAAATCTCCGGCGAGGCACGACGGCGAACTCCAGCGAACTACATTGCGAGAGCGAGGGAGGCACGAGAAGAGAGAGCGAGCTTGGGTAGGGAGAAGGAGAGGGCTCGGCGTCGGATTTTATAGAGGAGATGGAGGGAAGTGAAGGGACGGCCGGGGAGGGAGAGAGGTGGACGGTCTTTAAGGCTGGCATTAATGGCGCAGAAAATAGATGGGTTAATGGGGACGAGAAACTGACCGATTAAGGGGGAGAGGAGAGAAACGGACGGGCGCATTGAAGCTCCATTAACAAAGGAGAAACGGATGGTCGCGCGGGTCGGCTACTCGATGGCGCGCAGGGGCGTCGCGCGCACGGGCGTGGATGGGTTCTTGACGTAGGGGCTTCGACGTCGCGGCACGCAGGGCGCCTTGGAGCGTCGGGGCGGTCGTGCAGGGGCTGCACGGTCGCGCTGGGCGTCGCGTCGGGTCACCTGGTCGGTCGGGGTCGGCTGCGCGGGGTACAGGGGCGCGGCCGTGTCAGGTCGTTCAGCCACTGGCGGCGCGTCGGGCAGGGCGCTTGCCTGCGCGGGATCGTCCTAGGCGCAGCGTGGTCGCGCAGGGTAGCGGTTGGGGCTTGCTGCTGGCGCGCGGTCGGGCAGGAAGAAGAGAAGGGAGGAGAGAGAGAGGTCGGGTGGGGGCGGCGGCTAGCAAGGAGGAGCTAGGGGCGCGGCTTAGGGTTAGAGGCGGCTGGGGGATGTTGGGCCCTGGTGGGCCGGCTAGATTAGGTTTTTATTTTTTTTCTTTTTCTTTTAATTTCCTTTTTCTAATTTCGAAATACATATTTAAATAACTCTAAAATTTATAATAATTAAACAAACATTATTTATAAATATAATATTTATTTTTGACTAATAATTATATTATTTTTGTGAATTTTCATTCAAGAAGAAATGTTATTAAATATTCAAAAACCAATCGTGTGCAATTAAAATTATTCCAAATGCAAATAAATGACACACAATTAAATGAAAAACTTATTATCCTGATTACCATTATAAACTAAAATTATTAATATACATATTTGCCGTAAATCTTATTTTAGCAATTCATTATTGTTTTGTAAAATGAGATTTTCTTTACAAGATCAAATCAAGAACTGTATTTGCAAATCAATTCAACCAAAATATATGCTTCAACATGAGTGCAACAAACACTTGATAAAATTTTATCTATTCAAGAATTATTCAAATTATTTATATTACCATTTATTATTAGAAATCATAAGTATGTTTCCTTTCTACTGAAATTTAATAATTCAAATAGGTTTGTTTGCAAACGATGGATTTTGGGTGTTACAGCGGGCCCAGCAGGTCAAGGCTGTGGAGAGGCTGCAGAGATGGCAGCAAGAGCTCGAGGGCAAGGCCAGCGACGCTGCCCTCGTCGAGGAAAATCTGAAGGCGAAGGAATAGTCCTTGGACAGGCGGGAGACGGACCTCGCCAGACGAGAGACGGATCTCGTCTTTAGGGAAGAAATGCTCACCTGGTGAGGCGAGTTGCTGGCCGAGCACGAGCTCGAGGTTGAGGAGAAAGAGAGGAAGGTGGAGGAGCAGATCCGCCAGTTTAATGCGGCGCAGGCGGTGCCGGGCTCCTAGGCCAAGGCGGCGACCAGGAAGGCCCTTGAGGATCTTCAGGCAGAACACCACGCTGGGGTCTAGCGCATCGTTGAGTGGGTCGGCGAGGCGAGCATGACACTGGTGCCAGTAGGGATGAGCCCCATCCAAGTGTCGGAGTTGCCAGCGTCGATCTCCGATGCCCTCTCGGTGCTGGACTCCACCGCCGATCGCCTCCAGCGCCTAGATCAGATCCTCGGCGCCCGCCTAGAGGCAGAGGGCAGCAAGCCCTACCGGGCGGTGGTTGAATATGTCTTGACGTGCTTCCGGAGTCACGACCCTGCCATATCCTTGGCGCCGGTGATCGCTGGTCTGGTAGCCTCCACAGAAGATGCCGCCCGAGAGGGTGTACAGGACGTTGTGGAGATGGTGGCCGAGCGCTTCTAGCGTGATCCTACCAACGCCGAGTAGCCGAATCTGTAGAGACAAGGCGAGGGTCCCGCAGGGAGGCGACTGTAATAATTTTCGGTCTTGTAACATATTCTAAGAACTGTTTAATTAAGTAAAACTGGAACTTATCTTGTATGTTATTTGTCCTTGCTGTGTGTAGCGTTATCAGCTTCTCCCTGGTACTTGTACTTGGCCCCCCTGGGAGGTAGGCTCGACGTGTCGAGGCTGGATACTAGTATACCAAAGAGAAAATTGGTTGCCCGGTCCCTAGGAGGTAGTCTCTATAGTTTGAGACTACCCACCTCTGGACTGGGACCTGGACCTGCACACAGCTTCGGCTTTGAAGTGTTAGGAGCACACCCATAGGACCCATCGTCTGGTATCTGCCATCCTTTGATTCATGCAATAGGACCTGCAGGAGTTTGCCTAGGAAGCCAAGCCGTATGCCAGGACCCACAGGATCACAGTTCCAAATACTAGAGTACCCGTCGTAGAGTGCTGGAGCATACAGGCTTAGGGTACGGAACCAGGCTAAGCGGCTACATAGCTTCGGACCACTCTAGGAGACGGGCGCCCATTCTCTAGAACTGGTCCATAGGTTGCCGGACCCCCTGTAGCAGTAGAGAGGTCCTGAACTGCAAGCCTAGCTACTCAATTCGAATGTCATCATACCAGCAAGGGTGGGAAACTGTATGGGTGGGTTAGATAAAAAATAATGTATGTAAACCAAAGTAGAATAAAACCATCACAAAAGCACATCTAGGGGGTAAATCCTTTCCTTATAACTTGATATACATGGGTGCAGACCAACAGGTCGGGCTTACGAGGGCGGACCTCATCGGATTGACGTACACATATGCGCAACCTAGTTACAAAGGAAGAAAACTCAACCCCCCAGTTTTGCTTTTATGGATAGAACTTACTGAGATGCTCTATCTTCCAGGGATTGGGAAGAGTACTCCTTCTGTTGTGGCAAGGCGGACACACCCGGGTCGGCATATTTCCATCACCTTAAAGGGTCCTTCCCAACTGGGGGAGAGTTTGTGGAGCCTTTCTCGGTTCAGTACTCGCCTTAGGACTAGGTCCCCGACCCTGAGCTCCCTACTATGCATAATCCGCTGGTGGTAGCGCCTGAGCGCTTGGTTGTATCGTGCATTTCGGATCGCCGCTTGCCATCTGCGTTCATCAACGAAGTCCATGTCCTCATGTCGTAGCTGTTCCTGCATAGACTCATCGAAAGACTGGACCCGTGGGGAGCCCATAATGATTTCTGGGGGAAGACAGGCTTCGGCCCCGTAGACCAGGAAGAACGGGGTCTCCTCGGTAGCTCGGCTGGGTGTGGTCCGGTTCCCCCATAGTACGGACGGAAGCTCGTTGACCCAATTTGCACCATGCTTTTTTAAGCAGTCATAGGTGCGTGTCTTGAGTCCCCTAAGGATTTCTGCGTTTGCCCTCTCCGACTGGCCGTTGCTCCTAGGATGCGCCACAAACGCAAAGCAGAGCTGGGTGCCGATGCCCTCACAATACTCCTAGAAGAGCTGACTTGTAAACTGGGTCCCATTGTCCGTAATGATATGGCTTGGGACCCCAAATCTACAGACAGTCAACTTGAGGAAGGCAACAGTAGCACCCTGGGTGATACTGACCACAGGGGTGGCTTCTGGCCACTTTGTGAACTTATCAATAGCGACGAAGAGGAAACGGTACCCGCCGACAGCCCTGGGGAATGGTCCTAGGATATCCACCCCCATACAGCGAATGGCCAGGAGGGTGGAATCATCTGCAGAGCCTGAGCTAGTGTGTGTATCTGCATTGCATGGAACTGACATGCCTTGCAGGACTTTACCAACTCAGCTGCATCCTGGAGAGCGGTTGGCCAATAGAAGCCATGCCGAAAGGTCTTACCAACCAGTGTGCGGGATGACAAATGACTTCCGCACTCACCACCATGGATCTTTGTGAGCAGCTCATGGCCCTCCTCCTGGGTGATGCA